>CM075939.1:37876434-38476434 GCA_038030265.1 Corythucha ciliata
AAAATTGGTTTTTGAAAGAGAAGAACTCTCGAAATGATTGTGGTTTTTAAATGCGTGAAAATCAGCAAAATTGGGGTGAGAAATTACAAAAATTCATGAAATTTGGTTTTCAAGGTACCAAATTTGAAACATTTGGTTTTAGAAGGGCGAAAATGGGGGGGGGTGAAAAAGCCGAAGTCACAATATTTGTTATTTCATCGTTCGGTTTATTGTGAAGTTATTTTGTCGAACTAACTGAACCTGTGAAACTGATTTAATAAAGAGCTAACTGAAAATCGCTTTTACAGGGGCCCAGTCCACAAAATTGGGTTTTAAATGAGCGAAAGTCCACAAAACTGGTTTTTGAAAGAGCGAAACTCACGAAATTATTGGGGTATTGAAATAGAAAACCCCACGAAATTGGGATTTGAGCGAGACGAATCAGCAAAATTCTGCAGTTTTGTAGAGTGCAAAACGCGCGCGATTGTCCAAAGTCAGTCGAAGTGGTATAAAGCTCCAAGCGAGGATTAAGTTCCAGCATTTTGTCTGCCATTTCCGCTAATTTCTCGAGATTTTCATCGCTGATGACGAGAATGTTTTTTACGTTATCGGGCATTTTGTCCAGCCAGAGAGTTTTTAGAGCTCTGTCTGTAACATCATTCCCAGCGAGAGTTTTCATGCGACGGAGAAACTGACTTGGTTTTTCATCGCCAAATTCCAAATTGGACATTAAGCGTCGGATACGCTGTTCTTCGCTTTCCCGAAAGGTTTTTAGGAGCCTGTCTTTGGCTGCCGAGTATTTATCGTGCCTTGGCGATTGAATGATGTCCCAAATATTTTCAATTATTGCGGGCTCGACCTGAGCGACGAGATAATTGAACCTTGTATCTTCGCTCGTTATACGATTTATCGCAAACTGCGCTTCAACTTGATAAAACCATATTTCCGGTTTCTCTTTCCAGAAAGGAGGAATTTTTATACTGACTTGGTCCACTTGCTGGTTTACTATGTTTTGCGGAGCGAGGCTTCTTTCTCCAGCTTCGTCGTGGGACATGGTTAATCACGTCGGGGTCACCAATTATTGTGGAATATGATCTCAGACAAAAATACGACTTTTTCAAACCAAAAATAAAATTCTCTAATTTTTATTCATCTGATTTTTTTTAGAAAAAACAATTAAAATAGTTGTAAACAATGCGACGGCTACTGGCCGCTACATCACTTATGAGATCGCCATACATTTTCCGTGGGACAAAGGCTCACAGCAGAGCTTTTATAGCTGTTGGCCAACAAACCTTTGGGTGGTTTGAAAACGACTTGTGAGAATAAAAACTCGTTTCCCATGACCAATACGTTACGAAACCAACAATGCCATCAAATTTTCTTGTTGGTATGTGAAATTTCGAGGAAATTTCTAGTAGGAAGGGCTTCAGTCGAAATTGGATGGCGATGGTGGTTTTCTAGTTTATTGTTCGCGAATAACAAAGTTTTACTCTTGCCAATCGTTTTCAAGTAGCCCAAAGGTGCGTTTGGTAACAGTTAGATCTGTTGTGAGCCCCTGTCCCACGGAAAATGTCTGGCGATCTGAGAAGTGTCATCTCCTGGACCATAAAAAAACGTCCTGCATGGGTGCCAGACGCGATGAAATGACCCGGATTTTTCATACGGTGGTGCTCCCGCACTACAGGGAACAATAAAGACATATACTAAAACTACAGTCTACAGTATAACAAATTCAAACTTTTTTTTTTTTTATACAACTTGAATTTTAAACTTGTGAGGAAATAATATTGTAGAACTACTTGGCGTCGTAGTGTAACAAAGAAAAACAAATTTTCTTGCCTTCAAAAGGCAATATCATTAATTTGCGCACAACTTGTGATGCGCATATTTGAATTGTCTGTAACTTTTCGCCTAGCACGAAAATTCCGACTTTCGAATAACTAACAGGCTGCGTGAAAAAATCTTCTTTTTTCACGTAAAGATCAGCAACAATTTCCAATTCATTGTTCGATTTCACTATTGTTTTTACACAGCCTACATCTCCATCTGCAGTCAAGAAAAAAGAATTTTTTTGCTTCGAAGAAAGTTCAAAATCGCCATTCCTCATTTTCTTATATGTATTTGAAGTAGGATCGAGACCTACCCCTTCGAAATGTTTAAGAGGTACGTATTGGTATTCGTACAAGAAATTTTTCTCTCCGAGCCGTCTTACTAATTGCTCTAAAACTCGAGCACCTGAACGAACTAGTCGTTTAATTTCACCCAGATAATTTTCGAATGGGAAAGCGAAAAAGTTTTCCAACACACCATAATATTTAACATCATCGCAAATATGGAGAAGCGAGTGAACATTGTAAGTCACAAAAGTTGGACCAAAAACAGTTTTATGTGAGCTATGTGAAACAAAGTGACCCAAAAGTTTTTTTGCAAGCGACAAATATTTCTCTTGTCCAATTTTATCGCTGGACAAAATTCGAAGCGCCACACTAAGGTACAAAAACAAGGTATACGTTTCTGGAGGGAGTACGCGCTTAAGGGCCACTACGCCTGTGTATAATACAAAAAGACGGAATTCCGTAGCCTTCCAACGGCACAAATCATTAAGACCACGTGGCTTCCTTGAAAATTCACTGGTAATGAAACTAGACAAGTCAGCTAAACAGTACGATATTTCCGAGACACTGCGTGATCCTATTTTAGCTGAAGTTTTAGCTTTTGAAGTTATCATTGTCAAAAATCTTTTAACAACTCCTAGGTAAACGAGATGCATGGTGCAAAGAGGAAACTGCTTTACGAATTTTGTTCCCAATAAAGATAAAGGTGAAATGCAGTGATGGTGGTTGTCGTCTCTCATTTCGTCGAAAGACTCGTCAGTACGGAGCGAAGATACTTCAGTTTGGTAGAAGAGGTGATGACCAGCATGTTCCCCTTCCTGCGTACACCGCTCACATCCACTGTACGATGCGTGTGATTTTATACATTTTAAATAAGAACGAGCCGGTGCGTCACAAATGTAGCACTTCACCAAAACACTGAACCATCGTCCGTCAAAAAACAACTTCTTTTCTTTCAAGCTGATTAACTCGTTGATATAGTCTTCGAGATATTGCTCTAGCGGAGCAGGTTTACTTGAGCCACAATATATTCCAATAAGAAAAGGCCGGGAGTCAACAAAATCCTTGGTTCTACCAAGAATTGGCCATACTTCTATGGAGCTCGATTTTGAAATTGGCAGACCATCTATATTTACCTCCAACCAGATGGTATCGGAACTTGACAATACACCACTTTTTGATCTCACGTTTAGTCCAATTTCCACGCCTACATGAGCGTAACTGCCGTTTTCAAGGGATTTAGTTTGCACATTGATTGGAGTTCTAAAAATAGTTCGTGGATCGTTCGGCAAATCAGGGAAAAATGGCTTCAATTCAGCGAGTAGGCTTCTCATTTGGACGTGTGTGACATTGCACGAAACACCCCAACGCCTCAGCCTACATTCTATATGCTCATTTTCAGCATGGCTGGAATCACTTGATTCTTCACTGCCATCAGAGGCGCTGGGTAATTGTGAAACAGGTGCACTCTGAAATGAAGAAATACCTGTCGAGCTGCCGTCCCTTGATGGTGGCATTTCTGAAAAACTTTGGTACGACCTAGAAGGTTCCTTTGAATCATAAGAGGTTCCCACGTCAAATGATAGCTCTGAAGCGCGCTTTGCCCTTCGCTGTAATTGACGGGAACCTAAAGGCCTCTTCCTCGGTTTTACTTCCTAATAAATTAATATTTCCATAATTCACTAAACTCTCATTAAAATTTGTAAAACGTATTTTTAAGCGTTACGGATTACAAACCATTACTATTTCTTCCAGCAGAGAAGGGCTGACTACACCGTATCAATGAAATAACACGTAATTGCCGTCAACGTGAAGCATGCAATATCCAGAAACATTAGTAAGTACAGAACTGCCGAAAAGAAATACGAATGAAATTAATGTATGCCTCCGCATAAGTTTTCATGAACTCAGCACAGTTTCAAGTGAAACGCAACAGAAAACCGTGATTAGTATACTCGAAAGAAGAGAGTCAACTCTTAGTCTGTCCATTTACTGATGGACTCCCGCCCGCCACTGAGTTTTAGTACAATTTAGCTTTTAGACTATTGGAGAGCGTCGGCGTCCTTTTTCTCAGGGGTGAGACAACTTCTGCGTCGGCGCGTAAATGTAAAAGTCTCCGTGTAGAGTTTTATTTTTCATTTTTACTGTAGAAGTCCGACGCAAAATTTAAAATACATAAATTCTAATTATTTACTGTATATACGTAACTATAGTGCCCGGATTCGACTTTTTTGTTTATTGACTGCAGCTGTATACAAAGTTTATCCATTATTCTAAAGACTCACCTTTGCTTATTAACAAGATCCACGCGAACAGAGAAATATAAGCTATAAAATTCCACTTTTCACAAGCACTCTGTTACTCTGGAAGATGTGGAGTGTTTAGCGCGGGGCATTGATACAGGTGAGAGAGAACTCACAATCACAAACCAAGTGCTCAACTATAAAGAAGTGAGCATTAGCTTATATATGGAACATTTTCGTTTTATTTCGTTGTAGATATGATCATGTACAACGTAACATGATCGTTTATTACCATGATATTAGATAATAACGTTCACAGAACATTTTTCCCAAACTAAACATTTTTAATTTTGTTAAATTTGTGTTAGAATCTAACAGAAAACATTTATAGCATGAAACGAATATTCCCCGAACGTTCGTCTGCTACCTGGGAATACAGAAAGCCGTGACTCCTCAAACCTTCTTGGACGCTGGGGTACCGAAAACAGGTTCGGCAGGCAAATTCACACTTCATTTTTCAAAGGACTAACGAAACTGATGCAACGGCATCTGAATCATCATCATCGTAATCAAACGAGGAAACCTCTGGTGATGAATTCCAATAGAAAAATTAATGGACATTTGGTGTCAAGGCTCGGCTTCAGCTTTGTCTTCCGTAACAGTTAGAATTTTAACCATTTTTGTGCAAACAGTGAGTTCGTATGATTCTATGGGTGCAATAATTACCCATGGTTGTTTGTTTATTATTCATTTGCTGAGTCTGTTGCAACATTGCGTGAAAAACGGATAAAAACCCAGTATTTTCCCAAATTGGGTTTTTTCCCAGGGTAAAAACCCGAAATTTTATTTTCCCGGTGTAAACCCATCACTACTCCCAACTCCTTCCCTTAACACAAATGTGGCTTTCTATAAACGCCAGCTTTGGACCTTTAATTTGGCCATTCACGACTGTGTAACGAATAAGGCTTACGCTTTCATGTGGCACGAAGCTGAAGCCGGGAGAGGCGCTGATTAGATAGCTTCCTGTTTGTCGAAGTTTATTTCAGAATTTGTCCCTCCTTGCAAGAAACATATAATATTTTATAGCGATGGCTGCTACGGCCAAAACCGTAACAACCACGTTGCCATTATGTTCCAATATGCCCTGGAAACCAACCGCTCTATTTCGAAAATCGAGCATACGTTTCTCGTAGCTGGGCACACCCAATTGGAATGTGATTCTGACTGATATTGTGTCAAGTGATTCAGATTGACCCCCCCCCCCCCTATTTTTCTGGTCTTATTGTAAGTTTTACCTTTAATGCCTTTATGTTACCTTTGTTCCGTTTCATACATTTCGAGTTTTGTCAACAGTAAATTTTTACATTTTTATATCTACATTATAATTTAAATATACCTAGCAAAGGGAATTTCATTGTTGTTTTTCATCACTTATTGGATACTTGATCAATGTGATATTGGTAGTTTGTACCTCTTAAATTGCAAGGTTTTACGTCGGGGAATAACAACATAAGTAAACTTTTGCCGTTTTTCCCATATTTCTTTGTAGGTACATATATGGTGACCTGGGAAGAACAACCAAAGTCGAGTTAAGTCGTTTTTCCCCTGGCCGAGAGTTACCGTTTAAGACTTGAGCGTTTTTCGAGCAGAAATCATCAAATTTTATCATAAAATAAACTATTGAATTGGTTTTTAACCCTACTGGTAGCACCAAGACTACCTGTTTAAGAAATTTGATGCCCAAACCTGAACGCAACGCACGGAATTCCAACAAAACCAAAAAGTTTGCTTTGTGAAAAGTCACGGATTTCGACTTGAGCAGTTTTTCCCTGGGGCCACAGATATTCTGCTAAAGAGGAAAAAACACGCACGCAAAAAGATCTGTAAACAGCAGTTCTACATTCATGAAAATCGGCCGGCGCTTATCGTGACGCTCGCATGAACTGAACTGAACGGATTAATGTAAAACGATTTTCATGCATTTTTTTTTATTCCTTGCTGACCCACTGCTCGCAATTTCCCGATCCATAATAAGCATCTTACATCTAATTAATCAGTACGTACGTCTTACCTTTAATCCAGCAGAAATACGTATACAAAAAAGAAATAAACTTGAACTGATAAGCGGATAACACAAACTGACTGCGAGATTCCACACAGGAGCAGAACCCTACAAACTAATAGCGTTCCCCATTTGCACAAAATTCTGCATTTGGGCAGTTCATTTCCACCCGTCTTCACTGAATTAAATCATATGTCAGTGGAGAAGACGGGTGGAAATGAACAGCCCCGTTGCAGAATTTTGTGCAAATGGGGAACGCTATAAGGCTCTTTACTACCGAGTAAAACCGCCCGCCATCTTCAGATTATTGTGATTGTAGATTACAAGGCGTTTCTAAGGAGATTGTTGGTTGTTTGCGGTGTTTTATTGTTTCAAACCGGTTATTATTTGATTTGTGCTTCTGTTTGTGTTGTTAAGTGACTATTGACTATTTTTGTTGCCAGTTGAATATCAAAATTCAAGAGATTACCACTTCTGACAACCACCATGATTTTCAAGACATAATCGTCCTGGAAGCATTTGGAATTATACTCTGACTCATCCTCCTGCCTTTCAACACACAATATCATTGGGGGGGGGGGGGGGCTGTATTGGAAACGAATAGGGGACATGTAAGGGAAAACGAAAAGCATTCCAACAGCCAGGTCAGTGATTCTACTCCCAGATATTTTGCTCTCAAGATCAGTGAGATCCGAATGAAATGAGTTGAATTGTCCGTTGTATTTCACGTGCTCAGAGGAAAATCGTTTCCCCATACATTCTCACCAAACAGTAGTGGACGTCGAAAGGCAGTAATGGAGCAGAAGAACGAGTTTATCCTGTAGGACAGCCTCCCATGTTTTTAAAATGTTTTGGAGAGTCCTTGAAGGAGGAGCGTTTCCGAGTAAGGGCCATAACAGGAATGTTATGTTGGCGTAATGTTGAAAAACAATTTATTTGTCCCCTGGAGTAACTGTTTTTATATTATTGATGAAGGCCCAGTCATTCTTGCAGATCTATACATTTCTTCATTCGCCTTGCTGTTTTCTTCAACAGGTTATACTCTCGTTTCAAGCGATTAATTTCATCGACTTCGAACTCCAAAATTTCCGCAAGACGTCCAGTTTCAGACTGTAGAGAGAATAGTTAAGAGAATAATGAGAAAACTGAAGCTTATGGTGATTAACACACCAGCATTTCAATTGTGAGAGGTGGAACCATGGTGGAATCATTCTCTTCACTTGATACTCCCAGGATAGTTATTGAGCCACTAGTTCGAGACATTCGCTTCCAAAGCTTCAAGTCAACGCCCTTACCTGGTTGTTAAGGTTCTCTACTACAAACTTTACCCAGCCCACCCCTTCTTTCCTACTTACAGCTCCTTCGTCTTGCGCGAACAATTGAATGCGAAATTGGCTGAACAAGAGAATATTGAAAGCAAATTTCTCGAATATCAGAATTTGATAATTAGTTAGGTGCTGAAATGAAAAGGAAAACAGTAATAATGTACGGTACTTCATTTGAAGGCATACAAAAAAATCCGAAATGGGGGGCGTACAAATTCATAGGGTGTACCCCCCCCCCCAACAGAATTGGAGGGGTTTATTTGGCCCCTGTACCCCTCCCGTTCCTACGCCACTGCCGAGTGCTACACTATTCTCCAGGTTCTGGAAAAATAAATTACAAATTATCGTTCGATGATAGTCTCACGCCCCTTCCAGCGCGGATCGTGGATAAATCAGTCGTTGATTCCTATCCGCCTCTCAACAAGGCTCAGATTCCAATACCTTCGACTAAGTGGAAACACCTCGAGCAGCTTGAATCGGTGCTGCCGTCGGACTGCCATTTATTTTATGACTCTTTGCCAAAAATTTTGGGCGCAAACGCAATAAGCTTCAAAAGTTAAATTTCGAATCTCATAAAAAGTTTAGGACTGTTTTGAATACAAAGTAACCATGAAAGTAAAAGACTATTTATTCAGAAATATCCCCTACAACCAAAGAAAATAATATCTCCTACCAATGAAAATTGTGAAAGTACCGCCTAACTGCCTCAAATAATAGACTAATTGTCTACAGCTACTGCCATTGCGAAGAATGAAAGAAATTATCCTTCAATAAGATTAGGATCAATAATTGTAACTTATTAATCTAGTAATCGAAGAAAAAACAGTTTTTTCTTCCCCTTGAAAAGTTGGGTCAGGTTCAGATAGGTATTGTCAGATCACTGTCGATATTTAGGAGCTCAATATATGAATAATAATAATATGAAATTTTATGTTCCTCGGTAAAAATTCAAAATATCGCTAGCTCTAAATCTTTTAAATTGTAACAATGGGGAACTTGCATGAATGCCCAATTTGGGAGAAAAGTATATGAATTGGCACATGGACAGAATGGTTTAACGGTAGTTGCAGCCCAATTGGTGCATTTGATGATTTTTGAATAAATTTCGATGTTCTTCAGGAGGGGATGGATGGTGCAAGAGGAAATTACGTCAATGGTCACTTGTGAAGCATTTGAGGAAACTCGGAAATTTGTTGTTTACAAATAACAAGAAAAATTGCCCCCCTGGAAATGCGTCTTACCCCCCTCTTTCACACAACGTCAATTTCATTGAATAACCTTTGACGTAATCACATCCCCACTCAATTTTTTTTTAAAATTCGCTTTAAAAAAAATCCTTGATTGATCTCAATGTTGAATGTGAGCAATAGCATTGTGGAAGAGACCTTTTGAAGAAACACCATTGCTTGAAAAACTTGCAAGTTCCCCATTTGAAAAAATTCCAATGTGAAAATCGTCCCCGAGCAATTTTTTGCAAAATGATCAAAACGAAAATTGACAAAGTCACGTATTTTGAGGTTCAAACTACATCAAAGCTCCAAACCCCAACGAAGCTCTAAACCACTGTAAAGCCCCAACCACAAAGAAAGCCTAAGGTAAAGGTAAAGTTCCAACCACAAAGAAGGCCAAACCACAGCAGAGCTTTAACCACAAAAACCTGTAATCACAAAAAGCTCCAACCACAGCAGTGTTCCAAAAACAGTAACCCTCCAACCACAAAGATGGTCGAACCTCCAACCACAGTACGGCGCTAAAGCTGGAACCACAAACCGACCAACCACAACCACTGTAACCACAAACCATCGTAATTAGTAAAGCTCCAACCTCATCACGGGAAATCCGAAAATTGAGACGAAATTTCGATCAGAAAGAGTCGATGAAAGGGTTCACTATGCGATGCCACCGTTTTCAACCACCTGCATAATACTTTTTAGGCGCCGTATACGAATTTTCCCGCGGACAGACCTGAAGTCGACAGAAGCGTCTTGATAAACGGGCGTCGTCGCCGGGTAGCCCGTCGGCCTTAGCGCGAACAGTCTCGAAACAATGCCGCTGGTGGGATCCACGGACGCTGTTTAAGACGGCGCGGCGTGGCGCGGAAATAACACTTTCGGGATTTTTTTTATTTATTTCTTGGCCTGAAACTTGTGAAGCTTGGCGCTCGTACTACTCGTACACTCGTTCTCGTGATTAGTGGCCCTGGAGTTAATAAAATCGGTTCAAACCAACGACAATGACGCGAAACAGGGTGGTCACTCTGCGCATGTCAGGCTGAAACCGCCTGTAGTTATCGGGTGAGTATGGTTCGAGTGGCTCATGAAACATGTGTCTGTTTCAAATCAGAATCTTTGAGAATGTTACCCTAAAGTTTGAGAAGGTGACCACCCTTGGACGGTGTTTGCCATGTTTTGATGATGTTTTTGCGCAAGTGGCCTCGACTCCAAGGGAGAGGCATTTGCCACTGTGTCCCCCGCCTGTTGGATCCATCTCTGATCAACAGTTTCGGGCCTAAATTTAAGCGAAAATGCAAGTTTAAGTTCTTAATTTAATCAAATTCGTCACAAAGTTTCGGGTCATTTAGTAGTCGGCCCCAAAACCCTCAAGGCCTGACAAATGCCGATGAATTGATGGGTTTTACAAATTTGGAAGTTTCCTTGCAAAACATCCGTAGCAGTTCAAATTTCGAGTCTTGATTCCTGCGAAAATTTTGGTTCTTTGGTTCTTAATTTTGGCAAAATTGTTAGGCCCGATTTCACCAGCTTCTTAAACCACGATCAACAACTAATCACGATTACAATGTAAACACTTATATCAGAATTCATATGCGTTGGCAACTAATCACGATTAACGTTAAACGAGATCAATTTTGGTGGTTTATGGTGTTTTTTTGGTGGTGTTGGTTTTCGAGGAATCATTCCCACTAGAGCGCAATTTACCTCGGGCTAAATCCGGTCAGAATAGCAGAAAATGAGTTTCACTAGAACTCAGGGATACGAGAACTTCAGTTTATTGTCTGTTAAGACATGCTCGAAAATCTAGGATGCCTGGGGACTGGAAAGTGTATCGCGAGGATCGCAAACGACTGGTGAGGGAGGCTTGCGACCTGAAAAAGAATCATTTCAGTAAAATGCTGGCTGAGTCATCAAATGTCCACATCACGGTCTGGAAACTTGGTTGCAGAGGGGACACGTCGGTAGTCCTTAAATATGAAATTGATGTTAATGGGCGGACATTAAAAGAGCCTCATGCAGTGGCCGACTCTTTTAATCGGTTCTTTGTAGATGAGGTGGAGACGAGAAGCGCATTGTGAGTAGTTTTCCACCTGCTCTGATCGCTCCACGTTTCGAGATAAGTACGCAAATGCGGCCAAAATCGTCCTTTTTCTACATGCCCACTGGCGAGGATGAACTACTGCTTCACATTCAGCGCGTCGCGCGCAAAAACACCTCTAGGATAGACGGTGTCACTGGGAGAGTTCTGCTTTCTTCAGCTGAATTTATTGCTGGCCCTCTATCGGAAGCATTCAACAAGTGCATGCTCAATGATACTATCCGAAGGAATTCAAGACGTCGAAAGTGGTGCCTGTTTTTAAAAATGGGTCTCAGAAGGAACTCAATAACTACAGGCCCATTCCGAGCGGCCAGGGTCATTTCTTACTATTTGGATGCTCCGTTACCGGAATGTCTCAATGCCAGACAAATCGGATGGGACACTGAGTAGATGTAATAAAATGAAATTGCAAAAAAATGGGGGGACTTGGGTGATTTTTCTATGTATAATTATTATTAAAAAATGAGTGCATAAGTAATACAACATGCAAAACGTCGTAGCCGTAGGAGCCTATACGTTGTCAGTCTTCCCTCGTTAAGGAGCGTCATCTCTCGGGCCGGTTTCAGACGCTCAGCGTCTGATTTCCTAACTCATTTCAGTTTTGAAATCAGACACAGGACACGGAAGATGGTGAACAGCAGAAACCGGTCCTTTGATGCGCGCACCCCAACGAGGGAAGACTGACAATGTAGGCTCCTTCGGCTACAAGTCTTTTTGCATGTATCTCTACAAACACAAATAGTAGTTTATGCGCTTTTGTGCTAAAAAGCTTGAGAAGATTGTGAGGAGGAAGATTGTTTCCCTCTCCTCGCTGACATAATTGGGTTGATTCCAGTCGCAATTTTTCACTTACGATATTTTCTTGAGTATCCAGACATTTTTAGACTTTCTGTTCGCAAGACGACGCTACGGAAATACGCCCTCCCCTCGTCATAACCATCAAACCAATTTCACAAGATTTGGGGATTTGAAATGAAACTCTTTGAAACAAGAGAATTAGGAATTGTGGAGTGAACGATGAAAATCCTTCCTCATAGTACATTGTGTAATTTCATTTAATTCTTTTGTTTTCTCTAAATGTGACTTTCTCGTGTCGCTCCTTTCCAACAGTCGTTACTTCCTCCTTCCCATCGCACCGCTACGCTAAGTTTCCATTGTACTTTTTTACTGCACTCACTTCTCGAGATCAACCCATACTATGCTCCTTTTTCGTGTCATAATTTTCCTCGGTGACCACTTACCCCCTCTCTCGCACTCACCCCGCACACTCACTCACACGCACTCGCTCTCCGACCCGTATTTCTTTTTCTTTTGAAAAAAAGTCCAAAGTTATAGAAGGCGGTCGATTCTGTTTCAAATAAAAGGAACCAGAAAGAGTGCGGGAATACTGTATGATGGATAAGGGCATTGTGATCTGACCTATGGAAAGCTGGGTTGTGCAGGAAACGACCTCTTTTTTTTTTATCTAACTCTTTTCATGAAAAGAGAGGGTAGATAGTAGGTACAATGGCGCCTAAATAATATTCCGAAGGGATAATCATAGTTAAGGTTTAAATTCAGTAATAGACACCTTCCTTATCCGGGGAATCTGAGATTCATTTTTGTCCAGCCCAAACACATAATTATTTTCAATTATTTTTAAGCGTTCTGTTCTTTGAGATTTAGTTAAAATTTGGAGATAATATGTGCCGATGTATGGGGGGGAAGGGGAGGAGCGACCGTGTGCGCAGTCCTAAGCGACTTAGCGTAACTAGTCGTTTGTCTAGTCAGTTTGCTTATTTTTGTTTACTCGGTGTGAGTCTGTTGCTTGAAGAATATTTGTGTTATCCTTGTTTCTTTTGTTGTTGTTGTTGTTGTTTCATTTTTGTTTTGTTTCATTAGTTATTAGCAGCTACTCCTAGCTGGGTGGATCATGCAAGCATGTAGCTTCACCTTTTAGTTATTTACCACCTGTATTTGATTCATTTTGTGTTGGATTGAAGATGGCTTCTGAGCCGAAACTGCGGTCACGGCAGTGAAGATTTGAAAATGGGAGAAAAACATTCATTTGTTTCTGTTTGACTGAATTGTTGAATTCGTACACACCTTCGGCCCTTGATTTTTATAATGAGATTTAGTTTTACGTTGTCCGTGTCATTTACTACTTTCAACGATATTATGTCAAAGCCAACACGAACTCACCCACACACGATACCGTTCGTTCGCGCTTTACTCCTCTTATCATTTCCCCATAAGTGTAGGGTATGCGCTGTGGAGTTACAGAGAGGTGACACAGGGTGACACTTAGTTATTAACTGCGACGAGAGATATATGAACTACCCCCCTCACCACTGCTCTAACGTCACTAACACCGTCGTGTCATTGTCATTATTTTCTACCTTCAAATAACTTGGTCCCTTTCATAACACCCTCAACCTCGCACGACCTACCTGACCCGTTATCGCCCTTACTTCAAATAATTATACGTCAGATCAGGTTTTCTAGTTATAATCGCGGTTGACCCTCAAAATTTTGCTTTTTATGCGGTGTTAATTAAATAAGTTTTTAAAATGAATATCGGGAAAACACACTACACATTTATTTCCTTACCTAACTGCTTACGCTACAATCTGACTGGGTATAGGGAGCACATAGAAAAACAGGAAATGTTTGAAACTACTCCTTGAAATTCAAAAAACTTAACCATTCAACCCCCGCCCCTTCCAGTATGTTTCTCCACACACTGCAAAAGTGCTCAGCATGCTATTAAAAGGGATCAACTACCGTGGAACACAGAGAGTGAATCCTTCCCCCTCCTTTCTATACAAGCCTCCCCGCAGCTATTCGGGTTATTAAGCTTCTCGATCTCAACCCTTACGAAGCCCCTTCAGCACGCTTACCTTTTCGGTCGCTGATCGCTCCCAGGGCGAGGAGGCTTTGATTAAAATGCCGTTAAAGCAAAGACGGATGAGATCCAACCTCCGCTGTACGCGCGATTGCTCTCTCCAAAGAGGATCCCTGCTTCACGGGCAATAACATTTCCTATTTGATCATTGCTTTACTCTTCTTTCTCCTGTTCGACGAGTATTTATCAATATCAAGTCAAATAGTAAATTGTTACAAGTTATGTTTCCCCAAGTGAGCAGAATGGCCCGTTGGACGTAATACCAGAATTACATATACGTTTAGGCAATCTAACATCTTGTTTTCGTTGTAAGTTCTATACTCTCACGGTTCGACGAGTACACGCAGTGAAGAGAATAAACAAATAGAGTGAACTACCTACGATACGGAAATAGATAGAGTTTTCCATTTGCTCAAAATTCAACCCTAGGGCAGTTCATTTCTATCTCTCTTGTCCATTTACTAACATAATTATGACTTGATTCAGAGAGGATAATACCATAGTTGACATAGGTGGTGTGGAGGCCTCCTCCCACCCCGCGCCCGACGATCCCAAGTTGACGATTCATTCGTTGAAGCCGTCAAGCGCCAACCCGGCAACCACAGAAACAGTACAATTTCTGGACAAACCTCTCGATTCACCCATCACTATAATTTTTCAGCCCGTTTGCGTTGCATTGCTGAATCAGTGCATCGTTGCGGTCCACCCTTGCCTTCCTCAGGCTCCGGTGATAATCCCTCCGAGCGCCGGACGATGTCGCTGCTGACAATCCGGAGGAACTTTTCTGGTCGGATTGAGCAAGATGCAGAAGACCCAAGAAAAGTACACGCCTCCTTTCTAATTCTCGTGAATACCATGGATATGTGTTGTTCACAGTCCGAGTGAGAGACCATGGACAACAAAGATCAATCGAGTGCAAGAATCGGGGGCATGCATAAATAAGAGGTTTGAAATATTAACGACTCTCATCTTGTTTTGCACGGAGAGTTTAAGAGGTGGCATTGAATAGGGTTTCTTGCTTCCGAAGGTTCTTAGTAAAAATTGCTTTCAATGAAGTGAATGGTCACTTTCGCGGGGTAAATTACTCGTTTTTCAATCGGCTATTCAGACTCAGTGGTTAGGTGAGAGTTTCCTGACTAATTTCAAGTTTTAGTTGGTTGATTGGATGTATTTTCAGTACACGATAGTCACTTTCTTGTGGCTAAATTATGGCCTCTTTTGGGGATTCTTTAGCAATATAACAGCTTTGTTTTGGAAAGTCGGGTTTTGAGGCTGAACTGGCAGTATTTTGAAAGCCCCTGGGCCTCTACCTGACCCAGCTCACCTCATCAAAATCCTCAGAGTGCCACGAGTATAAAACTCCTCCTGAAAGCCTCACAGCTTCGCTGTTGCTCAAGTTGGGTGTAAATACGAAAACCCAACTTAAATTTAGGTGATTAACGGTGAATTTCACCACCGGGAGTTTGGTTGGAGTTACCAAACTCTAACATTGTTTACATAAATTGTGACGAATTTTTTTCGTTAATTCTGAGTTTATGTAATTCAAACCTTAACTCTCGCTCTCGGTGGTGAAATCCACCATAAATGATTTATTAGAGTAGACAAATTCATTTGTTTGCACTAATGCGGACTAGTTCAGGGGTATGCACCCCATTCTCAAGGCATCCTGGTCGATCTCTGTAACACAAATCCTGGGGACGAACGTACAAGGAAACTTGTTTCTCAACACTTTCTCAGTCTCCTCTCCGTTGGGAAACCTGTGCTGTGCAGGGATTTTTTGGAATTTTGTGTTGACATGATGTGTTGAGAACCGCCAGAAAACATTAAAACAAAATTAGTAAATTAATTAAACTGATATTATCCGGACGACGATGGAAGGGCATAGCCCAACACGATTCGAGTTGCGAGAAAAAATGGCTCTCCGGCGGGATTTGAACCCGCAACCTCTGGATTACCAGTCCAGCACGCTGCCATTTGCGCCACGGAGGCGCCTATGGGAGTCGTACTCCGAGGGATAAGCTAAGCCGAACCCCACCTAGGTCCATTGTTTCTCGAAACTCTAGGCGCTTCTCCTGATCGGTAAACCACGCCGAATTTAATCTTATCTAGATGTTGTTAGATTGATGTAATGAATAAATCTGTCGCCGGCATTTTAATTAGTAAATTAATTAAACTGATATTATCCGGACGACGATGGAAGGGCATAGCCCAACACGATTCGAGTTGCGAGAAAAAATGGCTCTCCGGCGGGATTTGAACCCGCAACCTCTGGATTACCAGTCCAGCACGCTGCCATTTGCGCCACGGAGGCGCATCTATATATATATCAGTTTAATTAATTTACTAATTAAAATGCCGGCGACAGATTTATTCATTACATCAATCTAACAACATCTAGATAAGATTAAATTCGGCGTGGTTTACCGATCAGGAGAAGCGCCTAGAGTTTCGAGAAACAATGGACCTAGGTGGGGTTCGGCTTAGCTTATCCCTCGGAGTACGACTCCCATAGGCGCCTCCGTGGCGCAAATGGCAGCGTGCTGGACTGGTAATCCAGAGGTTGCGGGTTCAAATCCCGCCGGAGAGCCATTTTTTCTCGCAACTCGAATCGTGTTGGGCTATGCCCTTCCATCGTCGTCCGGATAATATCAGTTTAATTAATTTACTAATTAAAATGCCGGCGACAGATTTATTCATTACATCAATCTAACAACATCTAGATAAGATTAAATTCGGCGTGGTTTACCGATCAGATGAAGCGCCTAGAGTTTCGAGAAACAATGGACCTAGGTGGGGTTCGGCTTAGCTTATCCCTCGGAGTACGACTCCCATAGGCGCCTCCGTGGCGCAAATGGCAGCGTGCTGGACTGGTAATCCAGAGGTTGCGGGTTCAAATCCCGCCGGAGAGCCATTTTTTCTCGCAACTCGAATCGTGTTGGGCTATGCCCTTCCATCGTCGTCCGGATAATATCAGTTTAATTAATTTACTAATTAAAATGCCGGCGACAGATTTATTCATTACATCAATCTAACAACATCTAGATAAGATTAAATTCGGCGTGGTTTACCGATCAGATGAAGCGCCTAGAGTTTCGAGAAACAATGGACCTAGGTGGGGTTCGGCTTAGCTTATCCCTCGGAGTACGACTCCCATAGGCGCCTCCGTGGCGCAAATGGCAGCGTGCTGGACTGGTAATCCAGAGGTTGCGGGTTCAAATCCCGCCGGAGAGCCATTTTTTCTCGCAACTCGAATCGTGTTGGGCTATGCCCTTCCATCGTCGTCCGGATAATATCAGTTTAATTAATATACTAATTAAAATGCCGGCGACAGATTTATTCATTACATCAATTAAAACAAAAGCCCATCTTAAAAAAGAAAAAAACGACACTCATGTTTTTCCCCTTTTTTCTGTTCAATCTTTCTCTCTCTCGCGAACTTTGTTTTGATTGTGAAAAGTAATTATCGGACTAATAAAAACCTTGAAGTTTTTTGGTTTAATGCGTGTATTTTAAACTCCAGGACCGGAAGTCCAAAAAAGGAACACCAAAAGAAATAAAGGTGAGTGGCTCTAGCTTAATGATGGTCTAAACACTCGGTCGCGTTCCCTTATTATATACCCGCTCCATTTACAAGCCAGATGTTGTAAATTTCTTACGATGGACCGTAGAACAGGATTGGAATATGGAGAAATTGGAAAGGGCACGTCGAGGAAAGAGGCTGAGCTTCAAGAAAACCTGGGGGAAAATCCAAACGATTATTGAAAGTGAGGAACCGAACTTCTTGGAATTACGAGCTCTAGTCGCGACCCTTACGGAGTGCTTTGAAGAAATCCGAGCGCTTGTCAGAGAAAATTTTGACGTCGTGCTTGAGGTAGCCGAAGATAAGATGCTTGAGAACGAAATGAAAGGCTCGGACGATTTGATCGAAAGCTTTGTTTAATCTAATTAAAGTACGTGCTGAGGCGATTTTACCGGCTGAGAAGGCAGAATGTTGTTCGGTCACTAGCTGTCGATGTTTTATGATAAATTACAAGCTCAACTGAAAGCACTCGAGTCACTCGGCGTATAAATAAGTACCTGTGCCGCCCTGTTGAATCCACTCATCGAATCTTGTCTGGACGAACACCTCATTAGACTGTGGCAGAGGTACCAACGGAGTTCTATGGGCACTCAAGACGGAGAATACGAATCGGAGATCTCAGCAAAAACGACGTTGGTGAACCTCTTGAAGTTCCTTCAATGCGAGGTAGAAAACGAAGAGAAAATCAGCCTGACTCTTGGAGAGCAACGAACGCGAGACAAAGGACGATCCAAAGTTCAAGGATGTGGTGTTCTTACGGAAACGGCATCGGCATCGGCAACTGGTTTGATGAACAAAATACAAACAAGTGGTTGTCCATTTTGCGACGGATCTCACCTAGCAGCACACAGTGTGACAGAGCGAAATCGATGAGTGTTTCCGAAAAGACTCAGATATTAGTAAATTAATTAAACTGATATTATCCGGACGACGATGGAAGGGCATAGCCCAACACGATTCGAGTTTCGAGAAAAAATGGCTCTCCGGCGGGATTTGAACCCGCAACCTCTGGATTACCAGTCCAGCACGCTGCCATTTGCGCCACGGAGGCGCCTATGGGAGTCGTACTCCGAGGGATAAGCTAAGCCGAACCCCACCTAAGTCCATTGTTTCTCGAAACTCTAGGCGCTTCTCCTGATCGGTAAACCACGCCGAATTTAATCTTATCTAGATGTTGTTAGATTGATATAATGAATAAATCTGTCGCCGGCATTTTAATTAGTAAATTAATTAAACTGATATTATCCGGACGACGATGGAAGGGCATAGCCCAACACGATTCGAGTTTCGAGAAAAAATGGCTCTCCGGCGGGATTTGAACCCGCAACCTCTGGATTACCAGTCCAGCACGCTGCCATTTGCGCCACGGAGGCGCCTATGGGAGTCGTACTCCGAGGGATAAGCTAAGCCGAACCCCACTGAAGAGCTTCACTCTAAATTAGTGAAGATCTAAAAGAAAAATTATTATATTACACTTTTTTTTTATGAACTGGTTTATAAATTATTATTATTTTTTTAAAAAAAGAAACTTCCGAAAGGATCGTGTTTTTTTGTTGATCTATACGATGTTCGATGTTTGAAGCTGTATCTTCGGCACGTCGAATGTTGGGGAGACAATTCTTGAATTTGGTTTCCTTCGATTGAATGATGTCGCTCGTTCGCGTTCGGGATTCTTTCGGTTGTTGGGCTCCTTTCGTACTATCGACTACTCCGAGCACCACGAATTCTTTCCCTGGCTTGAGCTCCTTTTTTTTTTATTCCGCTTCTTTTTCTTCTTTTTCTTTTCATCTGTTTTTCTTTTAATTTCTATTGTAGGGGTAGCTTCTCTACATTGTTCCCTCCTCCGATGAAAATTTTTTGTTTTGTTTTGTTTGTTGTCGTTTGGTTGGTTTCGTTCGTTTAAAGTATGCGTGGCTTTCTGAGTCGAGATGATTCGATCTGCCACTACCCAAGGAAGTCTTTTATTTAAAAAAAAAATTAATGATGTTAAATATCAATCACAAATAATAATTGATAGAGGTGTTTATAAACATTTTTCTTTTATGGTATGGTATTTTGTACTTGCACGAAGTATGGTTTCAAAGCAGAAACATGGAAAATGCCTCGAATTTTGTTGTTGTCATCCGAATTTGATAATAAAAAAGAATTTCGGCCTAACACTTGTTTCACCCTGAATGGTCCATCATATATTGGAAGTAATTTCGCCGCAATTTTATTATTTTTATTACTTGTCCGGTCTTTAATGATCAGAACTAAGTCTCCTTGCCGTAATTTGTGGTGGAGCTTGTTGGTATTTAACTTTGATGTACGTCTGTCTTGTTTTGTTTTTATTCTCAAATATAGAATATGATCCAATTGTTCACGTGTTAATCTACGAACAGTATTGTTTGAATTCGGTAAAAGGTTGTCCCAAGGTCTTGGTGGAAGTTGATTGTGATAGGCTTCAAAAGGAGTGCATTCGATTGTGTTGTGGTATGTGTTGTTTATGGTGTCTTGTATTTTTTTTAAAAGAGAAAACCACACATTATGTCGTTTGTTTAGCAATATTCTCAAATAGGAGTTGACCTCCCTATTGACTCGTTCAGCCAAATTTGACTGTGGGCGATGGATTGCCGTTAATTTATGTTCCAAGTTATGTGTTGTGATGAAATCTGTCCACTTTTTGGAACGAAAACATGGTCCATTATCTGTCAAAATTTGTTTTGGTCGACCATATTCTTTTATGAGTTTACCAATTTTGGATGCCGTTTCTGTGGCTGAAGTGGA
Source organism: Corythucha ciliata (assembly GCA_038030265.1). Lineage (NCBI taxonomy): Eukaryota > Metazoa > Arthropoda > Insecta > Hemiptera > Tingidae > Corythucha > Corythucha ciliata. The sequence goes on from CM075939.1 coordinate 37,896,721, forward strand.
TCGTGACGCATATAAAACAGTAAACTTCGAGAAATTGTCTACGCATGTTAGGATGTATTTGTATCCGCAAGTTGTTGTCGGTAAAGGACCAATATGATCAATTGAAACCGTATGCCACGTTTTGAAACAGCGTATTGACTCTTGGAAGTAGTCCAGTGACTTGGCTTTTTTTTTAATTTGACACGTATGGCAAAATTTCAGTACTTTTTTAATCTTGTCTTTAATTCTACGGCCACAAAATTTTTCTTCGAAAATTTTAAAACATTTTTTTGAACCACAGTGGTTATATTCTTCATGTATTGATGTTACCAGAGATTCGACTAGGGAATCAGGTAAAACTAATTTATATGTTTCGTTGGAATTGTTACCTTTATATATAAGGCCTTCGCGTATAGTAAAATTTTTATTTTTGGATTCTATTTTTTCTTTTAGATATTTGTCCAATTTTTGTTCACGTTCCAAATTTGAAAAAATTTGTTTAAATAATTTAGAATTAATTGTCATAATAGAATAGTTATACGGTTTATGAAGAGCATTAGGTTCGCTCTGTGGAGCTCGACTTAATATGTCTGCTACAGTGTTACAATGCCCTGGAATAAATTCAAACTTCAGGTTTAAAGATTGAAGGAACAACATCCATCTCCTCAATCGCGGTGTCGGATTTTTACAATTATTCAGAAATAGTATAGCCTGGTGATCGGTTCGCACAATAACTTCGTAACCAGCTATGGTTTCATAAAATTTTTTGATAGCCATAATTACCGAAAGTAATTCCTTTTCTGTAACTGAATAGTTTCGTTCTGTTATTGAAAAAGTTTTGCTCATAAAACCCAGCGGCCTCTTATGTTCTTTTTCAATTTGGTATAAATATGCTCCCATAGCCATGTCAGAACTGTCGCACTCCAAGTAAAAAGGTAACGTATAACAAGGGTAATTTAAATTAATTTCTCTGCACATCTCAATTTTCAAATCGTTAAAAGCTTTCTTATGAATCTCTTCCCAAATCCAACTTCGATTATTTTTCAATAAGTCAAATAAAGGTAGAGCTAATTGCGACAATTTCGACGTAAATCGTGAATAGAACCCTATGAGACCAAGAAATCCCTTTAAGTTTTTTGTATTTGAAGGTTCAGGAAAATTTTTAATAGTGTCAATTTTATCTTCATCCTTAAATATTCCTTTTTCAGAAATTACGTAGCCCAACATCTTCATTCGCTTTTGAAAAAAATTACATTTGCTCAACTTCAAAGTAACATTAAAATCAGAGCACTTTTGGAAAAGAATTTCTAAATGATTTAAATGGGATTCCTCATCTCCCGATGCTATGGTCACATCATCAACATACATCTTGAACATTTGGTTTTTTTGGGGATTGATGACTATCGAAAGACCCTTTATTAATGCCGGAAGGCTGTTCTTTAACCCGAATGGGACTCTAGTAAAATGGTAAACGATACCTTCAAATTTGAAAGCCGTGTATGGTCGTGAGTTGGGATGTAAAGGTATCTGTAGGAAGCTAGACTGTAAATCAATGGCCGAAAATTGTGTACATCCATTAAGGTCTTTAAATATCTCTTCAATTTTTTGGGGGGAATCGTATTCTGGTATTGTTCTGGAGTTTAAAAACCGAGCATCCAAGCATGGTCGAACGGATTGATCTTTTTTGGGTATAAACAAAATTGGGTTTAAATATGGGCTATCGGAACGTTCTATTATGCCTTCCTTCAGCCATTTGTTTATTTCAATACGAGCTAGAGGTAATAATGTCGGTTTTATCGGATAACAAGGGCGCTTAAAAGGTGTACAATCGCTTACCAATATTTCATGTACATATTCTTTAATCAATCCTATCTCGTCACGAAATATATGAGAAAATTTCATTAAGATTTTGCTGAGTCTATCCACAATTTTGGGAGATAAGTTAGAATTGGATATAGAATTGATTTTATCTTTTACTTGCGATTCTACAAGTCTCAAAGGTCGTCTAATTTTGTTGTAATTACTATTTATCAGTGAATCATGGTCGGATGGATCGTAGTTCATTGATTTGAGATGTAAAGATCTAGCAGTGTCCTGTGTTTGGATAGTAATTTCTGTCTCATCATATTCAAATTTAAGAATATTATTTTTGAAATCGAGGGAGGCGTGTAGGGAATTTAATGTGTCTACTCCAATAATTAACTCGTTGTTTAGATTGGGGATTAACACAAAAATGAGTGGTATAGGAATGTTTTCAAATATCACACGTACCAGAATTTGTTTGTTGACGACAATAGTTTTATGCGAGACAGCACCTGTAATCGTTGTTTTACTCATTGGGAGAAATTCAAAAGGTATTTGATTTTCTACTTTTCTCTTAAAAAACTCATAATTCATTGCAGTTATTTGGCTACCAGAATCAATCAATGCTTTCACTGAGTTCTCGCCTAAATAAACGTCTACATAAGGACAATCTAAATCTTTAGTTTTATAGTGAAGTGTGTCATCGTCTGATAGTAAATCAGAGCAGAGCAAAGTAAAAACAGGTGTTTGTTGGTGAGTCTCGCAAGTAATTAGTTTTTTTGGTCATTTTCTTGATAATCTCCAATGTTGTAACTTATATGTGAAGGTTCGAAGTTCGAACACTTCGTGTTAATTTTGTCATGAGTGTCAACCTTTCTCACGTACGTGTTCTTGTGGTAGCGGTTTCCAGCAGGGAATTTGTTTGTGTTGGTGTGTTTGCCCTGAGTTGGTGAATTTTGGTTCGAGTCTTGATAATGTTTACTAGATTCCGGCATGTTGTTCCCGTTGTTGTGTTTGTGACCAAGTAAATTGTTCCTATGTAATTCTCTCAAGTGATTGGACAATTCGTCGACAGTTCTGTAATCTTTGGTGATTGTGTGATCTAAAATGGCTTTCCCAAAATGTGAAGCTAAAATTCGTAGTAGACTAAACTCGGGTAATTTTAATTCTATTTCGTCTAATCTAATTAAAATGTTCGCAATGTACAGTTCTGGAGAAGTACCATAGTTATAATTGAATTTCCCATTGTACAATAGTTGAGTTACATAACAATGGTACTTTTCTGAAATAAACTCTCGAGTAAATTTATCAACAAAATCATCAAATGTCGTTACATGTTTCGCATTTCTCAACCACCAAACTTGGGCTTCACCTACAAAGTGGGGCTGCAAGAATTCTTTTATTGGGTAATCAGAAAAATAAGTGAATTTGATTTGTAAGGATTCCAAAAATTTGGCGGGTTTATGTTTTCGAAAATCAGAAAAAATAAGAGGGGCAGAATTTAAAGGTGGGTGGAAATGAGTTCTGTATGATTTATCAATATCTTTGTTGTTAAATTCATTCTCGTGTCTAGATGGTTGATCCGTAGATTTATGAACTTTAGCTGACTGGGTATTTAATTTCTTCAGTTCAAGTTCTAAAACTTTTATTCTCTCATGATTTTTCTCTAATTGATTTTTTAATAATTTATTTTCTGATTTCAGTTGAGTCACATCAATTGGGCTTATTTTTCCTAACATATCATGGAATTCATTGTCAACGGTTTCTCGGAAATGATCTGTTTCCCTCACTAAATCTGACATATCAGAACGTAACTTATCCTGTCTGTTCACTACCTGCTCTAGTTTCTTATTGTACATGTCTCTGTCATGGTGGAGGTCCATTCGCAATTCAACAATCAGGTCGGCAAATAGGGAAGTCATTTCTTGTTTGTGTTGTTTCAATTTAGTGTCAATCTGGTTAAGTAAAATGGTATGGCTTGTCTCCCAGTCCTCGCGTAACTTAGCGGTGAAATTATCCAATAATATTGACTCAACCTCACCCGATCCCGCCGAGATACTAGGAGGAGAATTACGGCCAACCATGCTTCCACTTCTCAACATCATTAGTTCGTTTTTGAGTTCGGGCGCCAATGAAGAGCTTCACTCTAAATTAGTGAAGATCTAAAAGAAAAATTATTATATTACACTTTTTTTTTATGAACTGGTTTATAAATTATTATTATTTTTTTAAAAAAAGAAACTTCCGAAAGGATCGTGTTTTTTTGTTGATCTATACGATGTTCGATGTTTGAAGCTGTATCTTCGGCACGTCGAATGTTGGGGAGACAATTCTTGAATTTGGTTTCCTTCGATTGAATGATGTCGCTCGTTCGCGTTCGGGATTCTTTCGGTTGTTGGGCTCCTTTCGTACTATCGACTACTCCGAGCACCACGAATTCTTTCCCTGGCTTGAGCTCCTTTTTTTTTTATTCCGCTTCTTTTTCTTCTTTTTCTTTTCATCTGTTTTTCTTTTAATTTCTATTGTAGGGGTAGCTTCTCTACACCACCTAAGTCCATTGTTTCTCGAAACTCTAGGCGCTTCTCCTGATCGGTAAACCACGCCGAATTTAATCTTATCTAGATGTTGTTAGATTGATATAATGAATAAATCTGTCGCCGGCATTTTAATTAGTAAATTAATTAAACTGATATTATCCGGACGACGATGGAAGGGCATAGCCCAACACGATTCGAGTTTCGAGAAAAAATGGCTCTCCGGCGGGATTTGAACCCGCAACCTCTGGATTACCAGTCCAGCACGCTGCCATTTGCGCCACGGAGGCGCCTATGGGAGTCGTACTCCGAGGGATAAGCTAAGCCGAACCCCACCTAAGTCCATTGTTTCTCGAAACTCTAGGCGCTTCTCCTGATCGGTAAACCACGCCGAATTTAATCTTATCTAGATGTTGTTAGATTGATATAATGAATAAATCTGTCGCCGGCATTTTAATTAGTAAATTAATTAAACTGATATTATCCGGACGACGATGGAAGGGCATAGCCCAACACGATTCGAGTTTCGAGAAAAAATGGCTCTCCGGCGGGATTTGAACCCGCAACCTCTGGATTACCAGTCCAGCACGCTGCCATTTGCGCCACGGAGGCGCCTATGGGAGTCGTACTCCGAGGGATAAGCTAAGCCGAACCCCACCTAAGTCCATTGTTTCTCGAAACTCTAGGCGCTTCTCCTGATCGGTAAACCACGCCGAATTTAATCTTATCTAGATGTTGTTAGATTGATATAATGAATAAATCTGTCGCCGGCATTTTAATTAGTAAATTAATTAAACTGATATTATCCGGACGACGATGGAAGGGCATAGCCCAACACGATTCGAGTTTCGAGAAAAAATGGCTCTCCGGCGGGATTTGAACCCGCAACCTCTGGATTACCAGTCCAGCACGCTGCCATTTGCGCCACGGAGGCGCCTATGGGAGTCGTACTCCGAGGGATAAGCTAAGCCGAACCCCACCTAGGTCCATTGGTTCAGGCGCTTCTCCTGATCGGTAAACCACGCCGAATTTAATCTTATCTATATATATATATATATCAGTTTAATTAATTTACTAATTAAAATGCCGGCGACAGATTTATTCATTACATCAATCTAACAACATCTAGATAAGATTAAATTCGGCGTGGTTTACTTATCAGGAGAAGCGCCTAGAGTTTCGAGAAACAATGGACTTAGGTGGGGTTCGGCTTAGCTTATCCCTCGGAGTACGACTCCCATAGGCGCCTCCGTGGCGCAAATGGCAGCGTGCTGGACTGGTAATCCAGAGGTTGCGGGTTCAAATCCCGCCGGAGAGCCATTTTTTCTCGAAACTCGAATCGTGTTGGGCTATGCCCTTCCATCGTCGTCCGGATAATATCAGTTTAATTAATTTACTAATTAAAATGCCGGCGACAGATTTATTCATTATATCAATCTAACAACATCTAGACTCAGATATTGTTTAAAAGAGGCGCCTCTCAATGACTGCATTGAGTGGGAAAACTTGATTGAGTTGATCCCTTCGGTTCTACTTCGTTTCCGAGAACACGAAATAGGGGTGAGCGCAGACATCCGTCGGGCCTTTCTTCAAATAGGAGTTCACGAAAACGATCGTGATCTACTAAGATTTTTTCGTCCCCTTGATAATGGGAGCCTCCAGATCTGTCGACACGCCCGAGTAGTGTTCGGGGTGAATTGCAGCCCATTCCTGATGGGAGCCACTCTCGCTTATCATTTAAGGCTTTGTTCACAGGAAGATGTGGCGAAAAATCGAGGTTGGCCGATCGAAATTCTCCAAGTGTTGTCCCGCAGTTTTTACGTTGACAATTGTTTAGTTAGCGTAAGTAATGTTAATGAGCTGGAGACATTCATTAGAGTTGCAGAGGATGCCCTTGCAGAAGGCAAATTCGATCTTAGAGAATGGAGCTGGTCTCTAAACAAAGAACCCGACGGAACAGAAGGCGTAACCAATGTTTTAGGACTTCTATGGGACCGGCAAAATGATAGCCTGAAAGTCAGCCGCTCAAGTCTCAAGGATTTGGACGTTTCCTGTATAACGAAAAGAAAGCTTTTGTCAGTTTCACAACGAGTGTTTGATCCTGTTGGCAAGGAAGACCGGATGGGATGAACCCTTAAAAGAAAAATTGGCATAAAACATTTCATAAATGGTTTTAGTCGTTGGATGCCATTTTTCGACTTGAAATCCCTAGGTGGAATTTTGGTGGGAGAGGCGAACCAGTTGAAATCCACGTTTTCGTCGATGCCAGCTCGGTAGCGAACGCCACTGTAATTTTTGCAAGAGTCGAAAAAGCCATTGGTGTCAAAGTCAGTCTGTTAGCAATCCCTCGATTGGAACTTATAGGTGCCACTATTGGGGCCAGACTTTTTAACACCGTAAAGGTAGCATTAACTTTGAACGTCGACGACGTACATCTGTGGTCAGATTCTACTACCGTCCTTGCGTGGGTTCAGCGAAAAAAGCCATGGAACGTCTTTGTACGGAATCGAGTGGAAGAGATTCGAAAACTAACTCCCGTTGAAAAATGGAGACACGTGGTGGGCGAATCCAATCCTGCTGACCTGCCCAAAGAGGCTGTACGCCAAAGAAACTAGTTGCATCCCGATGTGGTGGGAGGGACCCGCGTGGTTACACCAACCAGAAAATGAGTGGCCCAAATCCATAATGTCGTACCAAGAGGAAGAGATCATCAAAGAACGACGCGAAGCAGTGGTCGTAAAGACCAATATCGACGGAATTGGGATCGACGAATTTTTGAGGACGTTTTTGAGGTTTTCTAGGGTCATCCAACTCGTAGCTTGGGTTCGGCGATTTTCAATCAACTGTCGGACGAAGCGTAATAAGATCGTCGGGGAGCTCTCTAAAAATGATTTGTACCAGGCTGAGACATGCATCTGGATCATGACGCAAAAAAGTGAATTCACCGGAATCGACGACTCAAAAATCTCGAATTTCAATTCTTTTGTTGACGAGTAATACGATTTAGAACGCGATTGACTAACCGTCCTGATGCAAATACGTTTCTGACACCTGTCATTCTCTCCAAGGACAGTCCAGGAGTGTCCATGATGATAAAATAAATGCACTTGAAGAATAAACACGTTGGGTCACAGGGGCTCATGATGGCACTTCTACAAGAGAAATATTGGGTCATCGGTTCAAGGAAAATAACTAGGAAGATAGTGAGGGAATGTGTCAGGTGTCAAAGACACTCCAGTCGTAGTTGTCAAATGGAAGAACCAGCGTTACCAAGAGACAGAGTGAGAGACGCACGTCCATTCGAGGTGGTTGGAATCGACCTTCGCGGTCCCATTTATTTGCGCTCAGGATGCAAGTCTTGGGCATGCATATTTACCTGCTCCGTTATAAGAGCCGTACATCTAGAACTGGTGGATTCTATTTCGACAGAAGCGTTCTTGATGTCTTTTCGACGTTTCGTGGCGCGCAGAGGTCGACCCTCAGTCGTAATGTGTGATAACGGCACAAACTTCCGTGGAGCGTACAACGCACTATACAAGGAATGGATTGAACTGATTTATGTTACATTTGGAGTGTTGAGCGGATTGTGTGGCGCATTGTTTGCAATTAATTAATTGCTGGGACACATAAAGAAAAAAAGAAGCATTGTGTGGCGATTCAACCCCCCAACAGCGTCAGGGTGGGGGGGGGGTTGGGAAAGGATGGTGAGAACTATCAAAGACTTGCTGAAACGGACTTTGGGAAAACCCTGCCTTACGAGGGAGGAATTTGATACACTTTTATGTGAGGTGGAGGCCGTCGTCAATTCGCGACCACTAACGTATCTCTCGGAAGATCCTCAAGATTTTTGCCATTGACGCCAAAGTTTTTTTTTTTTTTTTGGAGGCGTCAACGGAAGGAGTACCAGATCTTGACGCCGTGGACGGAAAGAGCCTTAGACAACGAATAAGGTAAAAGAAGAACTTTGGGGACGGTTGGAGTATCTCGGTCTTCTTGGACCAGCCAAAGACCATAGTTCATCATCTAAATCAAGAGAAGTCAAGACTGGTGACCTTGTGTTGGTCGGAAGCGATAACGGCCGAGTTATTGAATTATTTCCGGGAAGTGACAGGCGGGTGCGTCTGGTGAAGGTTCTAACGAAAACGGGTGATATTTTACGTCCCATCCAAAGACTGTACCCTCTCGAAATATCCAGCCCACAACCTTCAGAGGACACTCCAGCACAACCTGCTCCATCGCTCGACACCGACACGAGCGGCGAGTAGCAAACGACTTTCATTTTCGAATATATTAATGTTATATACCTCGAATAATCTTAAAACTTTAACTTTTTTTGGAGCTCCGCTCCTGGTCCTCCTGATCCCCCACCCCTCAAGGCATCCCGCCATACCAGTTGACCTCGTCCACTGTCCCCAGCTCAGCCAACCCAGAGCATCCGGTGAATGGCGTTCTTGGCTGATGTTTTCCGACTGATGGTTTCAAGAGGGCTAGATTTCCATTGGAAGCCTTTTCGCCCGATTGTTCGGTGGTTTATTATTTTAACTTTCGTAATATCGCATTACTCCTCAGTCCTTTTTCTCTTCCAGGTTGTCGTGACTGGTTTCGTACATGTTTTTGTTGACGAGTTAGGCTGTTCTTCTGCAGGATGAGCTGACCCTCTTGCAATGGCTATGATTTGCTCATCAACATTTTCGTACTGTAGAGTGGTGCAGTCAGGATCCTCTTTTGAATCGTCTGATTCACTGTCAACGTAGGGCATTTCGATGTCACTGAAGTCGGACTCTGCGATCATTATTTCCAGTTCTCTAGCGATTTCCTCTGGTGTACGAAAGAGTTTCTTTGAAGTAGCCATTTGTAGTACACTTTTTAATATTTTATTTTTCCAGTGAAGAAATTACCAGTTTTCGAAGTCACGACCTCTCAGTTAGCAAGAAAAACAAGACCCCCCCTCCCCCACAGCTATAATTTTTTATTACCATAACAAACTAAAAATAAATCAAATGGTAGAACGCCCCTCAGCTCACTAAACCAAACAACGTTATTGGAACGTATACGCCGTCGAGACGTAAAACAATTTACGCTGCTTGGTATGAATACGTCTCAGAGGCGTGCATGGTTTTGGAAAAATAAAATTACTCACTTTGTACAGACTTCTCTGACGCCTGAATCACACTGAAGAGAGATAAGACCTTATTGGAAGCACTGCCGAAGGTTCAGGTCATTAATCTTTCATGGAAAAAACATGGCGGCTGTTTTATTTTTCAACTACGCCTGCGAGGAGTGCAGGTACCAATTCAGGGTTTGCGCCAAATGAGGAGTTCGTCTCAATTTTATCTTCGTAAAGACCTCATGATTTTTTTGGACTTGGTACACAAAGACTTGGTACACAAAGTGATTCAGAATCGTGGACTGAATTAATTCAGCCAAAAGGACAGTTGAGCACTTGCAACGTTCTTTTCTCAAGCTCGAATGGAATGAAAATCGTCGAAATAAGCAGCCAAATCCCCGTCTTGTTGGATACCAAGCCACCTTTTTACGTTCCTTATACATCCATGGACATAAAACCTGAAAACCCCCATTTTTCCTGAATTAAAAGGGGCCCCCTCTGACCAGCGGCTCAAGGCGGTTCACCTTCCTATTGGGGACACAAATCGAAGTGGCTGACATCTGGTGTTATCAGTGAAAAGCTCCAGGAAGCATATAAGACATGATAAATCATTCAGAATGTCGTGATTGTTTGGCTTAAAAGGGCATACTGTGCGCGATAATACGGAAGATGATTTTTTATTTTTTTAATTAATGTAAGTATAACTCAATGAATAAGATTATGACCGTTCATAATTGTTAAAACCAATTATTTCTTAATCTTGTTAACTACTCCAACAGCCGTTTCTTAGTCCTTCCAGAATAAGGGCGATTTACCGAGTATTGCTCGTTTCCGTACTCTATATTATCCACTACACGAAATGATTTATTTCAGAAACATTTCCAGGGTGTTCGCTCATTTGTAAAGAGCAATTTATCCGATATCGCTCCTTAAAAAAAATTAACGGATTTTACCATTGCAAAGCCCACATTTTGCGGACTATTTGGCTCTTACAGAACCAAATTTCACAGTTTCAAAAGGCCAATTACGAAAAATTGACTCCCTAAAAAGCCAATTTTGCGGGACTGGCTCAAGAAATAATCCAATCTAATTGGTTTGGGCTAAGACTGTCAAAAATTAAATTCTTGGATTTGGGCTGTTGCACAGTTAAAATCTCGAGGATTTGACATTTACCTACTGAATATAATTTCATTTACGTGTCGTAACAGTGAAGGTGGGGGAGAGGATGTATCACGTTGCCTTGGTTTTTCCACTCATTTGTTAAGAATTTGTTATTTTTTCTTCGAGACAACACATTCTCGCGTGAAAATTCCGCAGTTTAATTCACTAGGTATCGTAAAAACCACGACAACGAGGTACCTCCCCTCGCCCTTCTTCAATTTTACGACACGTAAATTTTGCAAGTTACAGAATTACCCCCCTGGAGTCCCCTGGGAAGAGAGCAAGTGGAAGACATTTGTCAAATGCACCTGAACTCATCGAATTTCTTGTTCAAGGAGCAGGAGAATTATTTTTTCTTTCTCCTGCACAGACGTACCTAGAAGGAAATGAACTTATATGAGGAGAACGTCGTATTAACCAAAGCGATCCGGTAGGGATTGCGCTAAAAACCAGTCAATACTTATCAGGCCTCAACCACAGATTGATTCAAAAGTCGCCGACTTCGAATTTCAGCAAGCAACGCAAATAATTTGTATACATACGCCCGTGGAAGCAGGAACTGTCTCCTTTTCTAGCCCAGGTTTCTTAGAGTAAATACTCTTCTGAAGATAGGGAAACACGTTTCTGGTTATTTCAAAGACACATTGATTTACTTCTAATTAAGCAAGTTGGAAATGTCCGGAGAAAACCCGCACGAATTTCGACACTTCTTTCCCGATCCTCAATTTTATTTTCCCTGGTTTTTCCATAATTTTTTCAGGAGGTAAACAATGGAAAGAAACATTGGGGGTCCGCTCGTCATTTGGACATTGAGAGACACAACACACGAAGTGGGTTTTTGGGGGCTCCCTCTAAGCGCGAATATAATTGTGGTCCACTTCCTCGCCTGCCAACAGTCGTTTAATCTACAAATTAATTAGGTACATAAATTGAGAACTGAGCTAAATTACCATGCCAAACTATTGCCTTATCAACTGTTTATATGCCTTTCAGACGACATTTTGAAACGATCGTACCGCTCACTATAATTCGTTTGAGTTACCAATAGCCCCTGCCACGGTCCACTAACTCCCTGTCAAATGTAATATGTCGAAATGTAATCATGAAGAAAGGCCCTAGCACGAGGCAATCCCAACCACTCTTATGTATAAAGACGAGGGTGCACCTGGTAGTGTACCCTCCCCATACGATTTTTGCCTTTCTTTTACTTGCACTTATTGCACGGAATCTTTCATATTAATGGCTCGAGAGCAGTGATTTTACCTATTTGTCAAGAATAGATTACCTCCATCCTCTCATTTACTTCCATTAAGCAAAAACATTTCAAACACATTCCCATTGATTTTGAAATAAATTTTCGTTCACATATAGCGCAATACTTGCTAGAGGGAAGAGGTTGTAAATGACGCGCTGGATTGGTAGCAGATGGCCTAATCACTCTAAACCGGCCAGGATCGACCATCGCACCTCTTAAAAACACGCGAATACCGGCAAAAAATAACTTCTTCCCCGTCATCACTATTTTAAAACTTTTGCTACTAGCCGACAACTCCTCTCCCATAGGAGTAACAATCAATCATCTCACATCTTATTCGTAATTCGTATAAAGGGATGTAATATGGTGTTGGGGGGAGCGTTTGTTGACACACACGAGCATTAAACGCGTCTTGATGACGTTTACGAAAAAAAAAATGCATTGGAAGATCTTGTTGAAAGGTATGTGTCTGATGCTGTTGGACAATCTGTAGTGCGGGGTTAGTTCAAAGCAAAGACTGTCACGATGGCCGGACGCAAATATGATAAATGGAACTAGGCTAAGAGGCGTGACATGTTGAAAAACTATCAACTACGACTTTTTTTTCTTCTCAGACCTAGAAAACACAATTTAAGACGTCTATTTTTGGCAAGGTATACGGTATATGGAGTGTTGTGCATCGGATGTTCACCTTTCCTGATGTGCTTTTCAGTCCGGACGAGCGCGTTCGGTAGGTTATTAGTTCCTACAATTTAAAAACAAAAGCAGTTTTAGAAGGTGTAAACTGACGATGAAAATAATAAAAACAACCGAAAACAACAGGGATCTTTCATTGTTTTTTACTTCTCTCAACACAAACTGTTTGAACCGAGTACAACGTTTGACTTCACATAACTTTTTTTAATCGAAGAACGTACGAACCAATTTGTACTTTAACCATTCCCACCTCTTTCGCAGTACTTGTTACTCGACAGTTCAGAGGTGAACACAGGAACATTTTTCTCTCTTCTCCGGATAATTTGTTTTTGTTTTATCGAAATCGGTCCCGGAGACGCTAAAATACCGACCCAGGTTTCAGAAACATGCCCCCATTTATAAAATTACCGACGAAAATAAAATAAAACTCCCTCTCTCCCACAAACACCGGCTAAACAGAGTTTTAACTCTCCACACCCCCCCCCCTCCTTGATCTGCTGGTGCTGGTTGAAGATAAAGTGGAAAATTGAATAGAGACAGCTTTGAGTGGCATATTTCTCGTTATATCGCCTAGAGGGATTTCGATCTCGAAACCCCAGGCACACCAGTGTAGCTTTCCCAGAGAGACAGAGAGAGAAAGAGAATGAGCGCGTTGAAGAGAGCGGATGAATGGAAGAGAGAGGCATGTCACCCCCCCGGTCTTTCACTTTGGCTTGGAAAAAACTGCCTAGGGGTTCTCTTTTCTGTGTAGAACCCAAATTTTTAATTATAATTACGTGATCTGGTGATGAGCACGCTAATTACCGTTAGAGTTTTTTTTTTTTGTGAGTTGGTAATGAGCGCTGTTTCGCAATAATTGAAAAAGGATATTATTTACGGTACTCTCCTCTCTGTTCGTTCAAGAGTACATCATTAAAATTCGAATTTAGGGTGGTGGTGGAAAAGGTGGAAGAAAAGTGTTGGCTTTTAATATAAATTAGTGTTATACGGTGTCTTAAAATGAGAGTATGCCTGGAGACGTTGATTATTCTAAACGATCAGGAGCTTGTTGACTCGCTCTTCTCCCGGGAAATAAACGTGGTGCATTCAAGCCGTAACAAGTATAAGTACAGTAGATCTTGAAGTAGAGGAAAAGGAAGTGTAATTCTAATAACACTTGAAATGTTGAAGAGAACTGACATTCGTCCCATGCCGTCACAAGTGTTGCGTGAAGGAAAATTCGTTCAAACTTTCAACGTTGCCGGAAGTTGTTGGGTGCCCGAGTTAAAAGTCCGTCTCTCTCTAATTAACGAACTTGGCCTATAAGTTGCAAAGATCGAAAGGAGGGGGGCATGAGAGCAGTTCGATCTAAATATGTGCGTAGCACGATTTTGCAAGTCAAGACAGCACACAATTCCTTGCTCCAGTGATGATTTCAGTCCGAATGAAACAATAGAGGAGTTAATGAAACTTTTACAAGATTTTTTTTACGCGTAGGTAAACTCAAATTTATAATAATTCAGTTTCTGGACATAATATCAGAAAAAGGGCATCAGGGCCATTGAGTATTTAGGGGTAAATGGTCATGAAATCATCATCATCAACTGCATCAAAGAGTACATTTTTAAGAAAAGGCTTATACATTTTGTTTCCGGCTAGTTCACTTCTCGCATCTTGTAGAATCGTGAACAAGCATTGGGAAAAAGGCGGTGTTTATCCTCTACTCTCTAGTTTGCTCTGTTGTGAATATGAGAACGAATTTGGTGGAACGGCGAATTTTAACGGCACTCTTGGGATATGCAAGCAAAAACTTTTCATTACCGAGGTGTATTTAAAGTTGTTTTGATTGTTCTAACGCACACAGATGCTCCCTCGGCTTTCTAAAATTTGCGCAAGAGTGGAAAGGGGAATGAATTGCACAGCTAGACAGTTTTATTGGCCAGTATTGGATTCGTTTAAACTTTTCTTGTTAGTAGGCTTTTCTTGCTGGAACGTGTTGCCGGTATAGATTATGTGAACTAACAACGTTTTGGAAAAGGACTCAGTAGTACAGCTGTCCTGCATCAAATGAGATCAACTGCCGTTTTTTAGAACCTTTCGTTTATACTGACTGCAGAAGTCAGAGTTGGAAGCTTTTGGTGGCGTTACAGTCGGATGTCGAAATGGATTTTCGTGTAATCACTCGGTTTCTTGTCGTTTTTATTATTACTATCAAACGGGGAGGGAAGCCCAGAAGAACCTATCTCCTACCAAACTCGACCTATAAGATCTATTGTAGTGTCCCCTCAGGTTGCCCTGCCAAGAAAGACGCTAGTTTTCAAGCGTCCTCCACCACCACTCCTTAACGAAGTTGAGGATATTCCCCGTGGCCGTGCTGGAGATGTCTTCCGGTTGAAGCACATCATTTCCAAGATGATGAAAGCGTAACCGCCCCAGAGCCTCGCAGTCTTCTCCATTAGTCACAAGGGGCGCAATGTCCCGTTAGCAGTCCCACCAAGATCCTGAGGTCTCCTCGGCTCAGAGAGATCAGGCCCTTCTCCGATCGTCCCTTTGGAGTGAGCGAGTTCGGGTTGCGGTATAGTTTGCGCGGTGGGTGCGCGTGATACAATTTCGAGCAGATACAGAGACGAAGTTTTCATGATGATCCAATCGAAAACGCAGAATTTATTTCCTATCATAACCAGATTTCGGAAACACATATTTGGCTTTGCAGCTAACATTGAGAAAATGTTCAAGAAAATACTCGTAGACGCAGTTCTCAACATAGCCTTCAGCAAATAGTATCGCGAGAAAATGCAGATCAACAAATTGGGAACTCACCAATTACTAACAGTCACATACAGGACTACTTAGTGCCCCGTTTCTATAGCAAGTTAGCACAGATTCACAGCGTTCATCACACCATACGATCGGTACAGGAATGAACGTCTTCCTTTCGGGATTTCTACTGCTCCAGAAGTTTTCCAACAACGGATGTTTGCTATACTTGAGGATCTCGAAGGTGTTGTTAGCCTCATGGACGAAGCTCTGACCTTTGGAAAATATTATACCGAACATGACAAGAGATTGATGGCAGTTTTGAAACGGCTGTAAGAAAACAGGAATCACCCTGAACAAAAAGAAGACAGTAATCGGTCAAACAAGCGTAATATTGTGGACTCACATGGAATTCATCTCCACCCTAAAAATATATCTGCCATTAACGAGTTGGAAGCGCCTCAAGCTGTCAAAGAGCTGCAAAGTTTGCTGGAAATGGTGAACATTTTGTCCAAAGGAATCCCCATGAAATGCGATTTATTGGCTCCTCTGCATTCTTTACTTGAAAACGAAAATGATTTCTTTTGGGGACCTAAACAAGAATCGGCGTTTCACAAGTTGAAGGATCTATTAACATCACCTACAGTCCTCGCTGTTTTTGACCCAACCATAAAGAACAGTTAATCTCAGCCGACGAGTCTTCCTATGGAATAGGAAGAGGAGTTCTTCTGCTGGAGTCTAACTCGTGCATCCGACCAGTTGCTCAAGTCTCGAGGATACTGACAGAAACGGAGAAACGCTGCTCACAAATAGGAAGGAGGGTCTCGCAATCGCCTCGAATCATGCGCATCCCCATTGAACTCCGGTCGGTTGAAACCGACCACAAGTGCTCGTGGACGTTTTTACTACAGTGCCGTTGGATAATCTGTCACCGAGACTCATCATGAGACTTTTACAAGATTTTTTTTACGCGTAGGTAAACTCAAATTTATAATAATTCAGTTTCTGGACATAATATCAGAAAAAGGGCATCAGGGCCATTGAGTATTTAGGGGTAAATGGTCATGAAATCATCATCATCAACTGCATCAAAGAGTACATTTTTAAGAAAAGGCTTATACATTTTGTTTCCGGCTAGTTCACTTCTCGCATCTTGTAGAATCGTGAACAAGCATTGGGAAAAAGGCGGTGTTTATCCTCTACTCTCTAGTTTGCTCTGTTGTGAATATGAGAACGAATTTGGTGGAACGGCGAATTTTAACGGCACTCTTGGGATATGCAAGCAAAAACTTTTCATTACCGAGGTGTATTTAAAGTTGTTTTGATTGTTCTAACGCACACAGATGCTCCCTCGGCTTTCTAAAATTTGCGCAAGAGTGGAAAGGGGAATGAATTGCACAGCTAGACAGTTTTATTGGCCAGTATTGGATTCGTTTAAACTTTTCTTGTTAGTAGGCCTTTCTTGCTGGAACGTGTTGCCGGTATAGATTATGTGAATTAACAACGTTTTGGAAAAGAACTCAGTAGTACAGCTGTCCTGCATCAAATGAGATCAACTGCCGTTTTTTAGAACCTTTCGTTTATACTGACTGCAGAAGTCAGAGTTGGAAGCTTTTGGTGGCGTTACATTCGGATGTCGAAATGGATTTTCGTGTAATCACTCGGTTTCTTGTCGTTTTTATTATTACTATCAAACGGGGAGGGAAGCCCAGAAGAACCTATCTCCTACCAAACTCGACCTACAAGATCTATTGTGGTGTCCCCTCAGGTTGCCCTGCCAAGAAAGACGCTAGTTTTCAAGCGTCCTCCACCACCACTCCTTAACGAAGTTGAGGATATTCCCCGTGGCCGTGCTGGAGATGTCTTCCGGTTGAAGCACATCATTTCCAAGATGGTGAAAGCGTAACCGCCTCAGAGCCTCGCACAGTACGTGCTCTGCTGTTTCCTCGGCCAAGTCGCAAAATCTGAAAATGTCCGTGTCAGACTTCTCCATTAAAGTACGCGACACGAAATAAGGCGGGTGTGACTCATCGGCCCTCCCATGCCCTGTTGCCACTCCGTGCGTTGTGGGTGGTGATGTGGGGTGGGGTTGTACGAACGCTCACCGGCTCACAGCTCTCCAAAGTGACAACGATGGGAGCGCAACGTTGCCAGCTATGGGTGTAGACTTGAGCTTTTCATCGCATCTTTGGGACTATAATGCGCAACGTTGGTTTTTTAGTCGATGAGTCACACCCGCCTTATTTCGTGTCGCGTACTTTAGTCACAAGGGGCGCAATGTCCCGTTAGCAGTCCCACCAAGATCCTAAGGTCTCCTCGGCTCAGAGAGATCAGGCCCTTCTCCGATCGTCCCTTTGGAGTGAGCGAGTTCGGGTTGCGGTATGGTTTGCGCGGTGGGTGCGCGAGATACAATTTCGAACAGATACAGAGACGTAGTTTTCATGATGATCCCATCGAAAACGTCAAACTCCCTACCATAACTCTCCCAAGTTTTAGTGGTTCTTTTGACGACTGGTTTCCATTTTCTGACTCGTCATTAATTCATTCAAATATTAGTGAGTTTTAGCACTCTCCCGTTAAATCCTCTGGAAACATTTTTTTTCAAATTTCTACCAATCAGATGTTTCGTAAGCAAGCAGCGACTGATTTATCGTTTGCGTTAGCGTTAGCGGTGGTGTTGTTAAAAGTCTCTACTAAGTTGGATGACATTCAGGAATTGCACTATATGCGGTCGTGTTTGGTATAGGAAACCTCCGAAATAATTCAACCCCTTGAACTGACAGCTCCTAACTATTCAGTGGCTTGGGGTCTTTTAAGGGAACGTTACCATAAAGCTATGTCTCCACTTGTGCCTTTTTCGCGTGCGTGAGAGGTATGCGTCATAACGCACGGTGTGTTGAACGTGAGGAATGCGCTATTGCATGCCATATCAGAAATTGCGTGCACAGGTTAGACGCATGCGTTGTTGAAAGTTGAAGCGAATGTTGAAAAGGCGTGTTGAATTGAAAGAGGAAGACGAAAGCGCACAATTAGAGACATGGCTTAACAAGTCTGTCATCAGGTTGGACGTTTTGAATGAAAATATTAAAAAATTTTGGGCTGTAGAATGTAGTCAGGCAACGTCGTTAACAGGCGAAGATCAAATTTGCGAAAAATACTACAAGGATTCGTTTAAAAGAAATTTTGATGGGGGGTCTAGCGTGAAAATGCATTTCAGAAAAGATTCAAGTGCGTTAGGCGAGTTCAATACCTCAGCAGTCCGACGATTTCTGTCTCTTGAGATAAAATTATCAGATCAACGAGAAGTGTGAAACCAGTGTGTTCAATTTATGGGGTCTTGGTCACATGAATTTATTAAGGTCAGGAGTAGATGACGGCAGAACCGAATACTTTTTGCCAGATCATGCCGTAGTTA
The DNA here is from genome assembly GCA_038030265.1 of Corythucha ciliata. Lineage (NCBI taxonomy): Eukaryota > Metazoa > Arthropoda > Insecta > Hemiptera > Tingidae > Corythucha > Corythucha ciliata. The sequence continues at coordinate 37,915,407 of CM075939.1, forward strand.
GAGAATCCTCATTCACAACTAAACTTCGAGTAGTATTGACGCCTCGGCCAAAACATTTAGCGGGTTATCTCTCAATGATATATCAATGTCAGGTACTCAAGTTCAGCAGGATTTATTTCCTATCATAACCAGATTTCGGAAACACATATTTGGCTTTGCAGCTAACATTGAGAAAATGTTAAGCAAATACTCATGGACGCAGTTCTCAACATGGCCTTCAGCAAATAGTATCGCGAGAAAATGCAGATCAACAAATTGGGAACTCACCAATTACTAACAGTCACATACAGGACTACTTAGTGCCCCGTTTCTATAGCAAGTTAGCACAGATTTTACAGCGTTCATCACACCATACGGTCGGTACAGGTATGAACGTCTTCCTTTCGGGATTTCTACTGCTCCAGAAGTTTTCCAACAACGGATGTTTGCTATACTTGAGGATCTCGAAGGTGTTGTTAGCCTCATGGACGAAGCTCTGACCTTTGGAAAAGATTATACCGAACATGACAAGAGATTGATGGCAGTTTTGAAACGGCTGTGAGAAAACAGGAATCACCCTGAACAAAAAGAAGACAGTGATCGGTCAAACGAGCGTCATATTGTGGACTCACATGGAATTCATCTCCACCCTGAAAATATATCTGCCATTAACGAGTTGGAAGCGCCTCAAGCTGTCAAAGAGCTGCAAAGTTTGCTGGGAATGGTGAACATTTTGTCCAAAGGAATCCCCATGAAATCCGATTTATTGGCTCCTCAGCATTCTTTACTTGAAAACGAAAATGATTTCTTTTGAGGACCTAAACAAGAATCGGCGTTTCACAAGTTGAAGGATCTATTAACATCACCTCCAGTCCTCGCTTTTTTTGACCCAACCATTAAGAACAGTTAATCTCAGCCGACGAGTCTTCCTATGGAATAGGAAGAGGAGTTCTTCTGTTGGAGTCTAACTCGTGCATCCGACCAGTTGCTCAAGTCTCGAGGATACTGACAGAAACGGAGAAACGCTACTCACAAATAGTGAAGGAGGGTCTCGCAATCGCCTCCAATCATGCGCATCCCCATTGAACTCCGGTCGGTTGAAACCGACCACAAGTGCTCGTGGACGTTTTTACTACAGTGCCGTTGGATAATCTGTCACCGAGACTCATCATGAGACTTCGTTTACGTAGGATGCGATCCGATTACACTATGAGATATGTTCCTGGCAAACAGCTAACTACTGCGGATACCCTTTCTCGGAACCCAATGAATTATGTAGCGAGGTGCGACAGAGATTTTAGTGAAGAAATTGAACATTGCATTGAGATCACACTCAGCGACAACAAAACAAGGAATGCAAATATTGAACAGGCACAGTCAGTTGACCCTGGCTGTCTTTCCATTGTAGAATTTTTGACCAACGGATGGCTGGAAAAAAATTTTTTTTTGTCTCCTTCGCTCAACAAATATTTCGAAAACATCACAATTTCGGGTTGTAGTAAAACACACTGATCATAATTGAACGCATTGTGATTTCTCTTGGTCTCAGAAAACACTCGGTATTCTCCATCGAGGTGGTCATCTGGGCGTATCGAAATGCCGGAGCCGTGCCAAAAGCTCCGGGTGGTGTCCAAATATATCGAAAGATATAACTAAAATGTTTGAGGAATGCTCAACACGTGCCAACACCAGACAAATCAGAAGAGAACGGCTATTTCAAGTTGAGTTTCCCAATGGTCCTTGGAAAAGTGTGTCGGCTGATCTCTTCAAATCTTGAAATAAGTGGTTCTTGTTGGTCATCGACCGATACTCGCGCTATCTAGGAATAGAAGAACTGCCAAACCAATCCATGGGAACTGTGATATCCAAATTGAGTTCCACTATGGCACGTCATGGAGTACCAGAAATTTTAATGACGGGCAGAGGATCCCAATTCGAGCCATTTTTTGGATCATCTAGGTTCACACACTTCGTACAAACTTATGGATTCCGCCTACAACCTAACAGTCCGAAATGGCCCCAAGCAAATGGGCTTGCCGAAGCCGGCGTAAAAATAGTCAAGAATATTCTCAGGAAGAAAGAGGACATGTCCTTGGGATTACTCTCCTACAGAAATGCCGAACTGGAGAACGAGTATACCCCAGCACAATTGTCAGTGAACAGGAAGCTTCGAGAGGCTCTATCTACTCTGGACATAAACTTAAAATCGGAGGTTCCTTCACTAAAAGTGGTGTCGCGGGACACTTCAGTGTAAACGCACCTTTAGTCACCTAAATTCATTTCAAGTTAACACACTGCGTAATGATTTTGGTGTCTTGCTGTAGACTTGATCTATTCGTCTACGTGTGATATAGCTGTAAGAAGGGCTATTGAAGTGTTAATTCCCTGATAATTTTCACTCCCTCTCCACTTCAATTACAATTTTTACAATCCACCGAGTGAATCAATGAAATCGCACTGTTATTATTACGACTATATGAATGCGAACTTCTCTGATCTTGTCTATTATTTATCTTCAATTGATTGGGAGAGCCTGCTTAGTTCTAAGTCCGATTTTAAACGTATCACAGTCGGTGCTTCAATTCTTTAAACTAGCAAATTTCCTACTTCAAAAATAAAACTAAGTGTAGGTATACAAATCAAATTCGTACGAAAATGTCATTAATCGTGTACCCCCATGGATCGTATCAAGTGCTCTACCTGCTGCATCCTATGGAGTGAAGATAAATCTCCAGTTTTTCCTGTCAAATCCTTGTACGACTTAAGAGGCCGAGTCACCAACTTTTGAAGAGCCACTGTGTTTTGACCGCCACCCTGGTGACCCGGTATGAACAAAGGGGCAGAATTTGCGGAGTAATCCATCCAAAAAAGGCGAGTACACAAGCCAGCTGCTGTACTTTCCCAAGTGATGATGATTTAAGAAGCGGCGACTTTCTTTGCCACCCCTAATTTAAATTGGAAACGGAAGAGGATATCGTGAACAAGGACGCCACGGATTCTCTAAAAGTTGGAATTTAGTGTAATCGTCCAATTTACTTCCAAGACGCACACTAATATCGCACGAGAATTGAGGCCGCGGCGAAAGAACGTCACTCGAATTTTCCATCAAATTAGCCCTTTACTGGCCGAATTCATTTCTGATTGTTGGAAGGGAATGATTTGTTGAAATATTGCTCAAATGGCGATGATTTAAAAAGACATTAACCCTTTCCCTCCAAAAAAATTCCAAATGCCAAATTTTGGGTGTTCCCAACATCTGGCATTAAGTGTTTTAGGGGATGAATCAAAATTGAATGAGAAGCACATAGGTTTTCAAGATTTATGCTCAACTTTACAAATAAGATAAAATTTCCATCCACTTTCGCTTTTTTTCATTATAAATTTTACAAACCATGGTACGCTGGGAAGCAGTGAAGATGCATATTTTTGGCGCACTCCACGTATTGTAATCTGCAGTTTTTTTTGCAGTGTGCACAACGGGCCTGCTCTATTGCCACAAGATAGTGGCCATCGGTCTTTCGGGTGGACACAGGACGATGACAACTTGGTCCCGGTCGTGACGACACTCGACGATTCATTTTCATCAAGGCCATCGCAATTTGCCGTCGGAAGTTCAAGTGGGTGATCTTCCCTCCGTGCAGTTCCCGATGAATCACCAGCTCGCCACCACGCTCATGTTGAGGCCATTCGAAAAAAGGTTCCACCACCACTTTTTGGAGCGCAGCCGTGGTCGGTAGCTCGATTGTAGACGGTCAAAAAATATCGACTCCTCCCATCCCTCCGTTATATTTTTTTATGAGATGAGGCTCGGCGACGTCAATTTTTTTTCTTTGTTGACGCGAGAATCTTTTTGCAGTTCCCATAGGCTCGTGAGTCATTGTCGTTCCATCGGCAAACGAATACTTTGCCATCGCATTTGTAATCGTACTCCCCTCTTTCCTTTTTCTTGAATTCCTTAACAGGAATGATGGAACATTTTCCGGTCCGATGCTCTCTCACGGTCCCGCATGCTCTGATGTTTCTCTCGGCGAGTAGGGCGATCAGATCGTAGGAAGTGAAAAAGTTGTCAAAGAAAAACTTCCACTTGAAGAGGGTGGGACACGATGGACAGCAATTCCGTAACAAATCGCGTTCCTAGCGGAGCATCGGTGACGGCGTCATCGGAAGACATCTTTTTCCCGCCATATATCTCCATTTTGTAAGGGTATCCATCGCTCGAACAAATCATCCAGATCTTGAACCCGAATCTTATTGGTTTTGCCCCTAATGAACATCTTGGACGAGTGATGGCCGTAACAAGGTACCATAGACTCGTCGATGCTGAGCTTTTTGTGGAAGACGCCGAACTGGGTCAAATTTTTATTCAGCTCGTCGTACAGGGATTGAACTTTTGCGTGCTTGTCTCCGGGAACAAGTTTGGTGTTGTCAACGATGTGTAAGAATTTTTTTATATCACGAAATTTCTGCCTCGACATGGTCGTTGAAGCCATAAGCATAAGGAACCTTTAAAGACGAGTAGACGCATACGGCGCCATGTTCGTTCTTATCAGTTTAATAAGAATGGTTGGGGGGTGGTTTGTTGACATCCACAAAACATCAACAAAAGGTGAATTTTACAAGACTGACAATTGATAAGAGCGAACATGGCGTCTGTGATTTTACCTGTCTGATTATAGGTTCTCTAATAAGCACAGTGATAACCTTCGCTGTACCCCAAAACATATTTTCAGTAGGGACTGAGTGGTAACCACTCAATAGAAGCAACCCGAAGAATTGCGCGATGTCCTTCCAGTCGTAATTTCTTTGCTCTCCTTTTTGGAGGGCGTAAATATTGGTCATTTCTGCTAACTTCTCCATATAAGCCTGGGTAAAAATTTTGAAAAAGATTTCTTCGGGTTGAAGCGTAAGTAATTCTAGACTGATCTCGGATAAAGGTTTCAAGTCTTCACTCGCGTCTGAAAGATTTTTTTCGAATTTTGTAGTTTTTGTCCATTTCGGAGGAGAAGTTTTCATCTTTTTTGTTTTTCTTTTTTTTTTTCTGTTGAGTTTTGACTCTTTTGTATAATTACCTTCCCACAAACGTCGTCGGATGGAATAACTTCCCCGAGGTCATCGTCGTCTATTTTTTCCTCGTTGGTGATGTTACCAGTTTCCTCTGGAGGCATCTGGATTATATCCACATCGAAAGATTCATCATCGGACGAAAAATCTTCATCTCGGAGAGATGTGACATAGTCAACTGCTTCTCCGAGGGTCAAGAATTCCTTCGACATCACGATTATATGAAAAATGTTCACTGTAGCAAACAAACAAACCAATCACCTCACTAAAACTAGAGCCACTGAGCCCGTCCTGTGCGTAGAAACAAGAGTGGTGAGGGAGAAAAAATGATCGTGTCTGAACTCGTTGCTAGGACAGGCGCTCGCATGCCCGCACCAGAAAAATAGTTCATGCCAACGGCCAATGTTCCCAATTGGGAACATCAATAAATTTCCCCTCAAATTTCACCAATCCGTGCAGTTCCCGATGAATCACCAGCTCGCCACCACGCTCATGTTGAGGCCATTCGAAAAAAGGTTCCACCACCACTTTTTGGAGCGCAGCCGTGGTCGGTAGCTCGATTGTAGACGGTCAAAAAATATCGACTCCTCCCATCCCTTCGTTATATTTTTTTATGAGATGAGGCTCGGTGACGTCAATTTTTTTTCTTTGTTGACGCGAGAATCTTTTTGCAGTTCCCATAGGCTCGTGAGTCATTGTCGTTCCATCGGCAAACGAATACTTTGCCATCGCATTTGTGATCGTACACCCCTCTTTCCTTTTTCTTGAATTCCTAAACAGGAATGATGGAACATTTTCCGGTCCGATGCTCTCTCACGGTCCCGCATGCTCTGATGTTTCTCTCGGCGAGTAGGGCGATCAGATCGTAGGAAGTGAAAAAGTACATACTGGATCACAATTACCTCAATAATGGACAGTTTGATAATGGATTCAACTTCAAATTCAGAATCTTATAATTTTATCTTTCACCGTCAACAACTAGCACTGACTATGTTTTCATCAACCGAATGCGACGGTGCGTGCACACACTCAACAACAAGAAATACAACACGCACAAACATATCACCCATCTTTAAAATGTTCATACCCGTGTAAAAACAAGCATCGATAGCACTGGGAAGCGCAGGGAGCTCCTGTTAAGAGCGCCAACCCAAAAGCTTCAGTGGCATTTTTTTTCCAAGTCATCGCCAAGATTTATAAAATAATATCTGACTTTTTGTTCCTAATGTGTTATATAAACGTCGAAGAATCTTAGGGGGGGGGGCATCGCCCCATGGCCATGGCGAGCACTCTGGAAGTCTCGCAGTGAAAAAAAGTCCAAGGCGCGAAGTTATCCCTCCAGTCTTGATCCAAAATCTATGCAAAAGAAAGGGACAATAGTAATTTTGAATATTTTTAATCCATGTCAAAGAATATACATTATATGGATATTACCCAACCAGGAGGAACATAGCCGAAATAGCAGTATTCCCTAAAGCCAGAAATAACAACTAGTTAGTAAATAACTATCGTCTAATCACTTTTCTTCCCATCTTCGGCCAACCATTCGAAAAATTGTACCCAACGAGGACTTGAGCTGTTTGTGACAGACCTCATCCCATATCAACAATGCGAATTCATCCCTCATCACTAATCCGCCATTCATCAAGCGTTCAGAGTGGCAGAACTAGAAGATATCAAGAGGGAGTTTGAAAATAAAAAGAATACAGTCAGTGTGAGGGAGGAATGGGTAGACGTTATAGGGTTCAAAGCCTGGATTTGTGTTTGAAATCGCTAACAAACGAGTTTGAAAGAAAAATACATTTTCTTGTTCTGAATCTCAAAAGCAAATGAATTTTATTTTTACTTTTGTCATGTGTTTTGATTTTAATGGAGCAATGCCAAGGTGACTAAAGTCTTCTGCAGGTGCCGCAGATTTCCCCTGCCCATCTGGCGGGAGGGGTGGGGACTGACGTCACCAGCGTGCCCTTTGCTCCCGATTACTCATCCTAGAACAGCAGAGCAAGATAATTTTGAAATTGAAGTTTATAAATTCTCATAAACCACAACCCGAGAGTGCTACAATTTTGAAGAAAATCATCTGGTTTCATTCAATTTTTCAGAATAAGTCAATGAAATCACATGGTTTTCTACACTAGTGTAGCACTAGCAAAACAATAGAACGGACCTAATAAAAATCAATAATGTACTGGGTCCAGCGCAAAGGTGGTCAGGACTTCTCGTGACGTAGGTGAAGGAATGTAATGGCCGAATGTCTGCGGCACCTACAGAAAGTTTTGTCACATTGGGCTTATACTGATCGCATATAGCTCATTGCTAATTATTAGCGCTTTTTCCCAAATATTAACCTCATGAAGAAGCTTCTTTTCTCTTTTCTACCATCAGTAGGCGAATTTACCAAAAGTTGTGAATTAGCCAAATTTTCGTCCCGAATTAGTTTTTTTTTTTACTCGAATTTTAGACGTGCTTTTTTCACTGTTATCAATGAATTACGAGTTTCTCAAATTTAGTTGTTGACTTGGCCTTAGAACAATTAGTGCCTTTTCCAAATGTTCTCCGTGACGTTGCGTTTTACTGGCGGGGGGTTTCATAGCTTAAGCCACGAATATTAGCGATTCATCCAAATTTTTAGCCACGCATGCCTAAACTGCCCAAAGGACCGAACATTAGTGAATTAGTGCGCTTCAGCCGTTTTAGTACTAATACAGGAACTGTGGATCAGCGTATTTTCTATCGATAAAGCGAAGCTGCCTTCAGATGGCGCAAATTAGTATTAATTTCGGTAGTAAAATATAGCTTTCAGAGAAGCGCTTTCGTTGACTGAGTCTAATATTCATAGCCACACACGATTTGCTGAGTACCTGCGCAAGGTTTTATTCTCCGCACGTCAGATGGACGGAACATTATCGAAAGGAGCCAAATCGCCGGACTATAACCGTGAGTGCGAACACTCATAAAACCTAAAAATCCTTACATTTCCATTTTAAATTTTTTTGGGGCCCCCGTCTGATAGTGGTTAGGGAGTCCGGAGTGGCCCCCTCTCTCGCCGGGGCCTACCACGGTACGCTACTGCGTATAATACGCCTCTGTAAAAACGCCAGACACGATCAAACGATCCGAAAAAATAATGTTTTCCCCTCGGCCTTGTTCGGGGTTACGTGTCGTTTTCTTAACAAAATACAGTTTTTGTTTGGTTTTATACTAATGTGTGTAGCTTCCCTGGAGCCGGCCGAGCATAACAATGGCTATACTATTGATTTTTGGATTATAAACCTTGTTTCGCTGGATTATTTTATTTTCGCCGTGCTAAGAAAAACCCGACTGTACGTATTATAAAATTGGAAAAGACTCCCAGTTCGTGGCCGTAAAATTTAAAAAACCTAACGTGCCACTATGACAACGAAACCGTAATAATAGTTTATTATAATTATCACACAAATGATATGCACCATCAAAGTTGTATAGAACTCAAGTTCTTCCACTCATCACGATCGCTATGGTAACGGTGGTCATTTATAAAATTTGAAATTTTGATCCCGTCAGAGCGCACTTACAACATTTGGTCTCAACTTTTTCTTCAATAAAGTGTCTGCTTCACAAACTACATGTGGAGCAAATAAAATTACAGCTGGATTTTGGACATTTTTCATTTTCACTGATAGAAGATTTTTTTATTATTTCGATTCCTTTCGAACCATTTTCCTTATAAAATAATTTAATTTCAACTTCAAATTCCGTCGTGTTTCGTGCCCCCGTGTAAAACCCAGCTCAGCCAGAGAGACTGTAGATTGATGTCCGCCGTTTGTAAGTCGTTGGTAGAGCGCAAATTTTCAAGGTAAAAAAGTTCAAGGTGGGTTTGATGTTATTTTGGGGACAAAATTTGGAAAATGTACTACAAAGCATTTTATGTACAATTTTCTGTAGATTGGAATAAGTACTTGTAATCCGTGCAGCACAAATAAGGCATGAAAAATTATGCCATGTACTTGATGAAGGCTGTTTGGAGGGGGCGAGGTATACTATCTGCGTGAAACTCGCCCTCAACGTTCGGTCTGCAGAGGGGATGGAAGAAACACCATGCTCACCTGACTCTTGAGAATGCCCAGGACTCGCTGCACTTGACAAAAAATCGTAAAACAACAACATTTCAATAGATATACAATACACTTTTTTTAACTCAACGGAAATCTTCAGTTTTAGTCTGCTTGAACCATTCATCACTATTCATTACTATTATGTCGTGATAGACCCGATATTCATAGTTTTCATTTGGTGTAATAAACTATAATTTTTGTATTTGTTCATAAGCGTTTTCCGAACCGCCAAATTTTGAGAACAAATGTCATGTGGCACTCTGGCGGGAGCAATTTTCCCTCTAGCTTTAGTGACCACGCGTTCTCAGAAGAGAAATGACTTGGTGTCTATACGACTTTGTGCACCATGATGCGCTTGAGAATTTCTGAATGATCGGGACACCGAGCCCTCATGGGAATGCTCATTTCATCCATGAAACGAAGTTTCTCTTTTTGCAAACTAATAACGATTGAATCTTGACCTGCTGGGAGCCAAATACAAAGATAATTGTCAATTATTGGTTGTCCTCAGAGAACTTGAACTTTATTCAATTCTCTATACTTTTCGGCTCTCATATTTTGGTGGAAATTTCCACTCTGCGTACCAGCTGTGTGTATACGAATAATAGTCTATCTATAGCCATTAGGAGTCCCACGGCCGGCATACGGCGCGGCGTTTTCCGCGCTTTAATAGAAATTGCGTTTAGTTTGTACAGAAAATATGAATCTGTAGAGTTCAGGTTGCATCTGGAATTGAAATTTTCAGAGTAAAAACATTGGGGCTGCACCACAGTGCATGCATGCTTTAAATTCAAATGTGGGTGAAACGACACTAGTATTTTATAAAACTCATTATTACCTATAGGGCGACCTAAATAGATGTGGTCTTCAGGAATAAACATTGTTTTATTATGTATTATTATAATTACCCTAAGGGTGCGTTCATAGTGATTCACCTTTACTGCGATACCTCGATGAGTGATGCCCCGTTTAAACCGCGATGAGGAACTAACATCAATAATTGCATGGGACTGTTTATAGTGAAGCACTTTCACTGCGATGTGATCGAAGGTGCTTCACTATAAAGAATCCCGTACAATTGTTGATGTTTTGTTCCTCATCGCGGTTTTATCGAGGTATCGCAGTGAAGGTGCGATTTACTATGAACAGACCCTTAATACTATTATGTATTACCTGTTAATCCATCCATACAAATTTATTTAATTCAAGTTTTTCGAATAAATGAATGGAAGCGTACAATTCGACTGTGATGTTAACGAACGTGATCTATCCTCCCCAGCTTACTGCTCTATTTTCATCCCATCTATAGTAGGAATCGTAATTTCAACCAATCAGCACCCAACAATAACACTTTTCCCTCTCCCCTATCAAGTCAAACCTCTCACAAATAATCATGAAGCGCTCACCCAATTATAGACAGCCGTATGAGTAGTTACGCCGCTGTTTCAGGTCTCTGTAATCCTTTAAAAGCAAAAGCGTTTTAAGCGTAAGGACGCTCCTCTTATACTCAGCCCCGTTTTGAAATGATGAGAGAGTGTGTGTGTGCGTATGCCAGTACGTGTCACATAAAGGGTGACGGTGTGAGTTCAATTACTACAAACACGATGGAAAGGAGTAACTCCCCCGCATGTCAACAGAAGTACGCCGTGTGTATTTGAATTGTCAATCACCCAAATACATGCATTCTTGCGTGTGAGGGGGAGCGTTGTAGCGGGGGGGGGGCTGATGAAGGAGAAGTTTATTCACACTTGGTCAGACACGAAGTCAAATCAGTTTGTTTAATTGAAGGGATATATTTATTTTCGAATTTAGGAAGAGCTGGAAAAAATTGGCAATGGCTCCTTTGATTCAAAGAGTTCTGTTTATTTTTGATTAGACTATGGTGTGTAGAAGCACAGGTAAAAGAAATAAAGGAAAAAAACAAAAAAAAACGTGAAATTGTCGACGTGGAAAAATCAATGGGACAGACATATTTTTCATATTTTTTTGTTAATAGTATAAAACAATATTTATTTTGCGCTGACGTAGTTTAAATAATTGAAAGTTACTGGCAGAAATCATTTTTTTTTTTTTTTTAGCTCCTGGTCGCGTTTTCCTGAAATTTGTTATTTTAGTAATCGATGGAAACGGTGTAACTTGAGGAAAATCATTCATTTTTTTTTTATGTTTATGCTAATTTTCAAAAAACTGCTTCAGTTTATGTCCCATTTTGGTATGGGGGGGAGGTGAGGCAAATGGTTGAAAAATGCCTCCCCCCGACCCCGCATCAAGCATGAGAGATGGGCTTTGTAGGCGGGTGGAGATACGAAACATCGAAAGACAGAGAGAGAGCAACAGCAATGGGCGAGGCAGGCTTGAAGGACTGAGAGAGTGCGAGTGAGAGGGAGTGAACGGCTCTCTTCGCCGGCGCTCTGCGTTACCGCTGGTCTCCCAAAAACCCCACGCCCCGCGCCGCGCGAAACTCACGAGGTTTTGTTCTAAACGCACCAGTTCCTTTCGTGAATAACTCCGAGCGTCACGCTAAATAAGCGATATTAGTTTTTAAACATTTTTTTTTTTCATATCGCGCGAGCGGCCGGCGTGACAGAGGTGACCGGCGTTTTTGTTATCGTTATTGTTGCAGTTGTATTTTTTAAATCCACTGCGTGGAATTTTGAAGAAATAAGAAAATAAATAAAAAGCAGAATTTTGGATTTTCCCAATCAAATTTTAGTAAAAGCTCGTTCATTTTCAGTGATTTTTTTTTTTTTACAACGTAAGTTTTTAAAACATAGTCGGCGTAATTCAAACTCGCTATTCATAGCATTCAAGTGAAGTGGGGGAAACCCAAATTCGTGTTATTCAAGTGCTGTGACATTTTTTCGCACGCTTCATCACCTGGACAGGGGTCGCTTACTGAGAGATTATTGCTTACATCGCCACCATAAAAACAAGTAAAATTTTATATTTGTACATAACAACAGTGTCAGCAATTCTTCAATTCAAATTTTTCGATTCGTAAAAAATACTCTTAAAAATGCCCTCTCCCTAGCGGAAAAAGGTCACGTCTGAAAGGGTCACGACGTGAACTGATGAACTTACCATTTTTCTCTTCCCTTCTTACCTCGTCAATGTTCTCCTTAATTAAGAATGGAGAGGAAAATCAAATAGATAGATAGGACATATCATCCCTTAGTTTATGACAGGAAATTGAAAAATAAATACTCACAGTTACGCAAGTAATAAAATGATTTGGAATGCGCACTTGTCATTTTCCATAAATCGTTATTATTTCAACGGCGCTCCTATGAAAATTTAACTTTTGATTCAGCCTTCTTTATGTTATAGGTATATCCTGAATATAAATGTTCGAATAAGCAATTTCTTATAAAATATATCACCTTTGTTTCCGCCCTCCTATGAGGCGCTACCTACACGTTCTCGTCCTATCCGGGTTTGTTTACTAATAGGCAATTTTTTTTTTTTTTTCAATGAGTTTCAAACCGTTTCGTTCGTTCAAACCGTGTCGAGCTTTCTTTCACACTTATCGATCTTACTTTTGCTATATTTCTGTCATTAAAGAAAGAGAGAGAAAAAAAATTTCCCGATTCTAAACTGAAAAAAAAAAAAAAAATAAGGCCTTGGCCCCCTTCAGGGTTGAACATCTTCACTATTAATTCCATTTTTAGGAGCCCTCCAACTCTTAACGTACTCAATTATAAACGTTAATTTCTTCCACCCCTCTTCACCATCTGTCTTTCCTAGAGTAACTTATTGACAGACTTGGAATAAACTTGATGATTTTTTGTTTTACGGAACTCTATTATTAAACTTTTTTCAAGATTTATTTCCTTTTTTTTTCTTTCTAGTTCAGCTCTTTTTTTTCCTGTACTACAGAACTTGAAACTTTACCGGGGAAAACTTTTTGATTCGCATATTCATACAGTTCAAAGGACTTTTTGAAGTCCAGAAATCCTTGGGATTTCCATTTAAGTAAAATTGTCTCGGACGTATGTGTGGCTCGCCCACTGAATTCAATTTCCTTTTAATCCTACGATTTTGTCCACCTGCGATTTTTTATTCTCTCTTCCCCTGCTGCGAGACTGAAATACTTTCATTGACTAGGTCAAATAGGACTATGCCGGAATAGGTTGGATTCATGTATATAAGACGAACAACGGATTGTGGATCTTGGCATATTTAAATTAAACTAAAGCTTTGTTGATAAAAGAAAAAGGTTATCGGTTTAGTGTTTTCGTTCCTTCGGGATGTATTCCTTCCGGAAAAAACAAAAGAGGAATTCCCTTATAGCCTAATAATTTTTGTATCGACTATTAACGTCTAAAATAAATACGCCAGCCACTTCATCGCAGTCGGGAGTAAATTATGCCAAATACAAGACAAATTATGAGTACCTGCCTGCATTCCTATTCTCCTCCTCAAATTTAAAATTAGGGGGTACTCAAATAATCAGCCTGTAAACCTGTAAATAAGTGTTTCTTTGTAATTAAGTAAAATTCCACCTCCCCCCCCCCTGTCTATGCGTTACTAAAGAAACGAGATTTATAACATCTGTTTACTGGTTTACCGAAATACTGAGTTTTATTTGAGTAAAATATTAATATTCGGCACTCGGAAAAACTACTTTCAGCCTGTTACATCCTGTCTCTAACTAAATTACTTTATGTTTCACACGCACATGACCGTTTTGAAGTATTATTTTGTTTTCAATAAAGTATGTTTTCCTTTCCTATCACACAAATTAATAGCTGGCGACAGGAGGCGTTGTTGAGTGATTTACCTTTACTTACTTGCACGGGAGAAATGATTACATCTCTTGGTTACGCTACTTTGTCAATAAGATTTAAGGACCAAATCGCCCAAGGAAATTTGTATATTTTACCCGGGAATGTAGACTCAATTTTCGGAAGGGAGTGGATGAGTGAAATAAAAGTCACCTTGACTGAAATCAAGTCCCTAGATGTCGTGTCAGATGAGCTTCACAAAACTACTGTAGAAAAACTGTACCAGGATTTTCCCAAAGTATTAAGTAAACTCGGAAAAATTCCCAATATAACAGGGAAACTTCATCTCAAACCGAACGCCAATCCAGTTTATAAACCTCCCCGTGTTGTTCCTTATGCGATATAAGTCGAAAGGTTGTAGAAGAAATTGACCAATTGGAAAAATAAGGCATCACTACCGAAGTGTCTTTTAGTGAATGGGGAACTCCAATCGTCCCAGTCATGAAGGGCTACGGGGAAATAAGACTGTGCGCTGACTATAAAATTACATTAAATAAATGTCTGGAAAAGGATTCTTTCCCGATTCTCCGAACTGAAGATATTCTGACGGGAATTTTTTTTCTGTCCTCGACATTCGCAAAACTTATTTGAATCTCGAAATGGACGAGGAGAGCGCAACAATGCAGACGATTAGTACGCTGAAAGGCAATTACAAAGTGAATCGTTTGATGTTCGGTGTGAAATCGGCTCCATTCATTTGGCAGCGGGCCATAAGTCAAATTTTACATGGCATACCAGGTGTGTCAGTTTTCTATGACGACATCAAGATTCAAGCTCGAACATTTGATGAACATGTCTCCAGTCTTAAGCAGGTTCTACGCTCCCTGCCAGCTCACAATCTTCGCGTCAATAAGAGCAAATGCCAATTCTTTCAAAAATCCATACAATATCTCGGTCATACCATATCTGATGCTGGCTTTTCAAAATCAAAAGATAAAATTGAAGCCATCATGAATGCTCCTCACCCGAAAAATTTAAATGAGTTAAGAAGTTGGCTAGGTCTCATAAATTACTACGGCCGTTTTGTGAAACATTTGGCTTCCACAGCGGCTCCACTTTATGATCTCGTAGGGGAAAACAAGAAATTCCGGTGGTCGGAAGAATGTGAGAAAGCTTTCGACAATTTTAAAGCCCAAATTGCATCAGACGAAATTTTAGTTCATTATAATGACTCCTTGCCTCTTGTTCCCGCTTCTGATGCGAGTCCGAATGGACTGGGAGATTCCGTAAAATGACGGACAACGCAGATCGTCCAATCGCTTATGCTTCTAGAACGCTCAGTTCTTCGGGAAAAAATATAGCCAAATCGAGAAAGAGGCTACTGCGATTCATTGGGCGTTGCACAGATTTTATAATATTTGTTTTGGAAAAAAGTTTGAACTGGTGACTGACCATAAGCCTCTGCACTCTATATCTTTAGTCCTCACAAAGATTTGCCGTCACTGACAACGCATCGCTTGCTAAGATACGCCCTTTTACTACAATCTTTCGATTTTGACATAAAATACAAAAAAAGTCAAGACAACTTGAATGCTGATGCACTTTCTCGGCTACCTATAAATGGTGAGATCAGGAACGATTTCAGGGAGGACAGCAGCAAGTATTTCCTCAGACAAATTGATTTCCTGCCGATCACTCATGAAGATATCCGAAGAGAGACCTCAAAAGGTTCTGAACTTATGCTGGTGCTTTCTCATTTGACAAACCTGTATATACTGAAACGACATTCTCAAGGAATTGCACTCCTCCCACATCGGAATAACGAAAATGAAAGGACTGGCTAGAAGTCACGTGTGGTGGCCAGGCAGTGATTCAGCAATTGAAAGGATGGTCGGGAATTGCAAGTCTTGTGTCGAAAACCTAAGAAATTGTAGCAAAGCAGCTGATCATCCATGGGAACTATCGGATACACCGAGGAACCTATACACGTGGACTACGCAGTGCCAATAATTGGAAAATATTTTTTAATAGTCGTCGCAAAATGGATGGAAGTAATCCCTGTTTCCACGATATCTAGCCTAAACACTTGGGAAAATCTACGCACACTCTTTTCACGGTTTGGAATTCCACGAGTGTTGGTTAGTGACAACGGCACTTCATTTACGTCACATGAATTTAAATTTGTTTTTTCGTTTAAATGGAATCACTCATAAAACCATTCCACCGTACCACCCTTCATTTAACGGTCAGGCAGAAAGGTACGTACAAACCATGAAACGTGCGTTGAAGCGATCACTGAACGATAAAGGTTCGCTAAATTTAAGCTGACCCAATTTCTCATGTCGTATAGATGCTCTCCTCATGCTTCAACAGGGATGTCACCATCTGAGTTGATGTTTGGACGACAAATAAGGACTGTTCTAGACCTTGTGAAGCCAGATAAAGAAGACAAAAAGGAGTTTTGTGGTATCAACCACCGACTAAGAACCCAAAGTCATATGGATTACAAGTTGCACCACTCCACCCCCTCCCGCCCTAAATCAGCGGTCTCAAATTAATTTCTCATTTTTGATCCCACAAGATAGCACTGCGTTCTTTACTTTATTCAAGTTCAGTTCACATGGTTCCTTTATTTTAGCCCTTTGTGAACTGCAGAGCAGAAATTGTATAGTTTGAAGATCAGGGTCGTACTGAGGCTACTTCTTCTGGCTGGGAGAGTCGGATTCCCCCCACACCACCACCAAAGAAGCTGTAAAATTGGGCGTTCTTCTTCCTGACGTTACTTGTTCTCATCGTGTTTTTGTCCCTTCGTTACAGTTTCAACGAACATTTCGTCAATACGATCATAACATTAAAACTAAGTGCTGTGAAAGACGCAGGATCAATGCTGCAAAGCACACCAGGTTGAAGTACAGAAGTAGCACTGCGTGTTGTAAGGATGATTAGGGTAACGAGTTAGTAGACCCATCAAACCGGAACACCCGTGGTTAACGATAAAGGGGGGGGGGGCTACCTTTGCAACAAATTAAATGTTTATTTATTTCTTTCAGGAATCTTGAACGAATTTTAATAACTAGTTACCTACTTATTATTGTCAGAACATGACATTTTTTGTATAGTAAGTTCAAGTTTCCTGGTTGTAATAAGGCCCCGTTTACAAACTGTCTGTCAACCCATTGACGTGCGTCTGTGGATGTTTCAGCCTGCGGAAGTGTGGAGCCTGTGAAACCTATGAAAATGCTTTATTTTTCTAGGGAATAAATTGGTTTGGTTGCATAGACTCCACAGGCGCTTGGCACATGCAGAACTTATGAACGTGGTCTAATACATATTTTTTTAAGTTACTGCAGCACATTTCTCTAAAATTGAAATTAAAAATAGTAATTATACAGGGTGGAAGGAGATAAGTGTGACAAACAAAATTTGGTGAAAATAGACATCATTTGCGATCAAAAACACTACCCATACCATGGTCCGAAAATCAAAACCCTTCGAGATATGATTTTTCAAGCGGTTTTTCATGGCTTACTTACATCAATTTTTTCAACTAACTGCGAGAAAATCGCTTTCAATTTGCATTTTTGCAACTTTTTGGTGATGGATTCGGAAATAGCACACTATTTTCTGTCAGGATTAGCAATTTGCGGTGGATATGAACTATTTTATGTGGCCTCAAAGGCCTGCAAATCGGGGATTTTTTTTTTTTAAGTCAGTCCCCGTTTGTCTAGAAACAAATCACAAAACTTGTTCAATTTTTTCAGGTCAAAACAAGCGATTTTGAAGAGAATAATCATTATTTTAAGTTATAAGGGCCTAAATAACAGAAATGTACCTTAGTTTTCTTTATGATCTGTCAACATTTTATTTTTCAAAATAAAACCCACCAATCACCCATGAAAAAACGTCCCGCATCAAACAATAATTTATTTTCATAATTAATTGATTTTCCAAAAAATGTAAAAAAAAAAAGTACGATTCTTGGTTTGCCGCCCCCATATAAGCCATTTGCCTTTGACTCATCAATGAAAAGAAGTACCCCACCTCCCAGGTGTTCGTTTGGAAGCGACAAGTCGCACTAGATTAAGAAAAGAGATATATGCATTTTAAAACGTTTGGAAAATCATATCTCAGAAACAATTGAGTTTCGGGCTATGATGTATTTGGCATTTTCGATTGCAAATAAGGTCTACTTTCATCCACAAAGTCCGTGCTTGATTCGGAACATCCTGCATAAAAATGGTCAAGGGCCGAGACGAGTTTACACTCCGATCTCGTATTCCTAGGTGTTTAAACCGCATCTACTGTATACATAATGAAACAAAGTGATAATTACAAAGTTTTAACAAATTTGAGAGCAGAAGCCCCCCAAGGAAAAGTTGAAAACCTACGCCCTTTCATGAAAACTTGTTCCTAATTGAATAAAGTAAGAATTGCAGAGGCATCTATCGGGATCGATTTTCCCAAAATGCTTCAGGACCGTGTCTTATCAAAAGCGACGCGACTTGTAATCCATATGACTTTGTAAGAACCTTTGAAATTGGTCAAAAAGTCTACGTCAGAAATTTTGGCAGGGAAGGTCCCCGGTGGGGGAATAAAAAATAGTCGTCAAGAAAGTTGGAAATGTTGTCTACATCGTTGATTTGAACGGCAGAACGAAGAAGAGACACTTGGACCACTTACGACCTCTTCAGACGGAAGCATCTAACAAAGCTACGAGAAATCGAAGTTAAGGGGGGAGGACTGTTACATCCTGCCTCTAACTACATTATTTTATGTTTCACACACATGACCTTTTAAACTTTTGAAGTATTATTTTGTTTTCAATAAAGTAGGTGCGTTTTCCTTTCCTATCGTACAAATTAATACAGCCTCATCAAAAGTTTTGAAAAGAGAGAAGTCGTTTATTTTTAGGACAACAGAAAACGAACAGTTAAATTTTTCATATGATTTTTTATATTTTAATTATATTTGTTGTAGCGAAGGGGCAAGAAATGAATTGCCCCTTCACTGGTTTTTCTCTGTACAGTCGCTTTTTGTACACCCTGCATAACAATTATAATTATAAACATAATAAACAGGAGGATTTTGATATTCCAACACCCCCTCTCAACATAGAGCTGTGGGGTTTATGCTTCAAGGCTTCAAGGATGAGTCCTATTTCCCGACGAATGTTTTCAAATTTTTCTCCTTGCAGAGGCTTTGTGAAAATGTCAGCTTGCATTAAGTCGGTAGGGCAATATTCAATGGAAATCATCTAATTTGGCTTTTTTAGCGCACAAATAACCAGTTCAGCAATTTTCAAAGTGCTATTCGTCAGTTTTGCCATCTTTTTAGGGCGCAAATGATCAAGACAAGGCGCGAATGGTCCGTTTGGCTATTCTTGGTACGTGAATTGAACAATTTTGCAATTCGCAGGACAGAAATTATCTCTGTATTCTCCTGGGCGTCAGTTTAGCCGTTTTTAGAGTGCAAAGAGCCAGTCAAGCGAATGGTTTGGTTGGTCATTCTTGGCACGCGAATGGTTAATCATTATCTTTCCGGAATTTTCTTGGCCACTCAAATCGTTGGTTTAGTCACTTTTGGCTATTTGTAGGACTCAATATAGTCAGTTTAGCTACTTTCAAGACGCGAATCGTCAGTTACGCCATTTATGGGAGCAATTATAGTCGGCCTAGTCGTAGGTGTAATAGTTGGGCTAGTACATGGTAGGAATAGCTAGTTTAGCTATTTTTAGGCAGCGAATGTCTTCTTCAAGCTTCTTTAGTACAGTGAAGCACACATTGTCTAAAGTCTTCCCCTTCACCTGCGAGCAAATCTTGAATCAGCGCCCGGCAAGTGGTATACAGCTCCTTAGCTGGGCAAACAAACAAAGGCTTTTGTTTTTTCTTTCTTTCTTTTGTTTGTGTTGTTGTTTTTTACAGTTATTTATTTTATTTCCATGTTTTCATTATTTTGTTTACTATTTCTTGACTATGCTAGGCTGAAGTACTGTGGGAGAGGTTCCGACCGCCAAAACCCTCACCATGGACACGCCACACTGTCTTGAGGTTTCTCGGCCAGGTTGAAGAAATGTTTAGTTTTTTTCTTATGTACTTGTAGAATCCATTCTCTTGTTACTCGCACGGTACCACTAGTTTTGGACGAAACGGCAGGGGGGGAGGTAGCCGCATGGGGCGGCAAAATTAAATTATCACCGGGGCGACAAAAGCCAAGATTCGGGCCTGACCCTGGAAGTAAGGTACAAACTACCCAAGTTCAGAGTAGCAATAACCATAATAGAAAGCAGAAGTAACTATAATTCATGTTGTTATGTAGGATAGAATTGTGAGCTTATACTTGAAGAATAACGACTTGTCTACTCACTGAGATTACACCTTTATTATTTCAACTCGGTGAACCGGGTTTCAATGTATTTTATACGTCATCCTCAGACCTATCACACACAAGGCATCGTTACAAAAATATTTATAACAAAAAACAAGTACAAAAAGTCCCTTACCTATGTCATTAGGTATTAAAATTAATCAAAATAGGTGGGAGTCAGAAACATCCCCGTCAAGAAAAATATGTTGTGGGTGTGAATCACTACATTTGAAAATAGAAATAAAATTCATAATAAATATATTATATATAATAAATTTCCGTTTAAATAAATAACAAAATTTGTGGTCAGAGCTTTTGTGGTTAGAGCATTTTGTGGTTTGATCTTTTTAGGGTTACAGCTTTTTGTGGTTCGAGCTTTTAGGGATTCAAGGTTCAAGGTGTGCTTCAATCAATTTTTTTGTGGTTAGAGTTTCTTGTGGTTAGATTTGTTTGAACTCAAGCACGTCCTTCGCGACCCCTCTGCCCTGTAGACGGCACCTCAAGTTTTGAGGGCTGAAATTTAAATTAAGTTTGTGTGGAGGACCCCACGATACTTCCATGTTCCCGTCGTACGCTTACAACATGCCTTTCATATGAAACAATTCCGACAAGAGTGATTAATCATTAAAACTCACCCATCAAAATTAATTAATTTGCCCTAGCCTGTCCTGAAGTTCTGTTCTCATAAAAATGCCAAAGTTCTAAAATTTGCTGGAAAGAGCTCTATGTCTCTCAATATTCCCATGTCAACGATTGATGCAATAATAACACACAAAACAATATCAACAGACAAATTCTAACGACGTGACGAATAATAAATTTTGTAGCCTAATATAGTTCATTTTAACAGTAACTATCAATTTGAAATATTCAACACGATCAACGAATGAAATAATGGACAATATTTGATCAGGAAGACACTCGCTAAAACTCAAAATAATCGAAGAGAAACAAATCTTCGAATTGATCCTCGTTAATTTGTTTAAAAAATTAATTTAAAAATAACCAAATTGAATTTCGAAAAAATGACCAAAATTTACCAATCGCAGGGGCGTAGGTACGGGGGGATATATATATATATATATATTAATTTGTATATTTTTATTCTCCCATATGGGCACCTGCCCGCGGCGGGAGAAGAGCCTTTCAAGTTATAACATATTTTCAAATAATTACAATTTATATAACTTATAACTTAGTACATTTAGAACAATTTTAACACTTACAGCAATTTGTACACTAGGTTAATTTTCCTAATTTTTTATTTAATTGTAATCCTTTAATTGCATTTTAATCAAAACTAATTTTGTCTTTAGTTTGTATTTTTTTGAATATCAGTGAAGTATCTTACGAGGATTCTAGTTTTTAGCTTATCATCAGTTATAGTGAATAGCTTATTTTTTATTTCTGTTGGTATTTCGTTCAGATATTGAATACCTCGGTATGAGTAGTGGTTTCGGCCGTTGGACGTTCTAATGAAAGGTAGTGGGACCATTTTATTTTCTTTGTTTCTAGTAGAAATTATATGACTAATCATTTTGAGGCCGTCCTCTTTTAGTACTTGCTTTATACAGTTTACTTTAATTAAATTTTCAGAAGTTAAAAGGTTTAGTTTATTGAATAGAGGCTTTGAGTGAAAATTATATCCTTTTTTTGAGATGATTCTGACAAGTTTCTTTTGAATAACGGTAATTTGATTCAGATGAATGTTAAAGGTGCTAGCCCATACGGGTAGACTGTATAAGATGACAGACTGAGCATATGCACAATATACAGTGCGTAAAATATTCGGATTAAGTACTGGCTGTAATCTACGAAAGATATAAATAAGTTGCCTTAGTCTTCGAGTTACATTTTTTATTTGGATGTCCCATTTGAAAAAGCTATCTACAAAAACTCCCAGATATTTACAGTGATTTACATGTTTTATATTCATAGCCCTGTTGCAAACGCATTCCTCGTTATCTGGACAATTACAGTTGTATAATTTCTTACTTTCAGTCGGCTGCAGGCTTTTTGAGTAAGAAAAGGTCATATAACATGTCTTTTCCTTATTTATCGTTAGTTTATTCTCATACAACCAATGCAAGATTTTTTTCATGCCTGCTTTTCCTCTGCTCATCACTTCATCCCAAGATTTTCCATAAAATATGACGGCAGTGTCGTCGGCGAACATTATAAGCTCTCCATTTACCTGCATTCTTCCTAACTCATTCACGTACAGTAAGTAAAAAAGAGGTCCCAGGACCGTTCCTTGCGGTATGCCGTAGTTTTGGGATATTACTATATCACTTTGACCTCCATTCAACTTCAAAATTTGTGGACGGCTAGTCATATACGAGTGGAACCAATCTAGGCTTCTACCTCTTATTCCTAGGGCTGTCATTCTTTTGAGAAGAATTTCTTGGGAGATAGTGTCGAAAGCTTTTGATATGTCCAAGAATACAGCAATTGGTTTATCTCCTCGGTTCAGAGCTTGACTAACGACAGAGCTCATTCGTGCTAAAGCATCCTGTGTACTCTTTCCCTTTCGGAACCCATATTGCCTTTCTGATAAAGTATCGTTTTCTTCCAAGAAATGAACCATTTGCTTTTTTACACATTTCTCAAAGATTTTTGCAAATACACTTATTTGCGAGATAGGCCTGTAGTTTTCCATTATTGTTTTATCGCCAGATTTATAATTTTTAGATCCTCAGGGAAAATTCCTAACTGAAAACTTAGATTTATAATGTACATCAATGGCCGTAATACGTAGTTTTTAATTTTTTAATGATCCTTGCGTTCAGCCCGTCATACCCTGGGTAAGATGTTGTCTTTAGCCTATCAATCTCTTTACTTATGTCCTCTTCGCATACACTTTTTAGTTCGAAACTATTTACACTCTCTACATTATTTACATCTTGACTGATATTATCTTCTGTACATTCACTATTTTCGGTATTCAATTTTTTCGCCATTTTACTACCAACATTTACAAAATAATTAACAAACTCATTTGCACTTCTCTTTAGTTCATTTTTTATATTAATTTTCTCGTCATTCACCTTCAGTGTTTCTATCATATTGCTTCCTCGACTTTGATTCTTAGTTATGTTATTTACTACTCGCCATATAGCTTTGTTGTCACCTTTACTTTCTTCTATTTTATTTTTGTAACAAATTTCCCTTGAGTTTTTTATGAGTAATTTTAGTTTTTTCTGGTACACATTAAAATAATCTGTAAGTTCTATATTTTCATTTCCATTCTTAATTTTTTTATACAGTCTCTCTTTTTTCCTGATAGATTTTAATAATGATTTAGTGATCCAAGGCTTTAGTGCCGTTTTTTTCGCTGGTAATTGAGTTTTTTTAAAGATTGTTGAGTCTCTGACATAACCAAGCAATGGCTCCATAAAATTAGTCCAGCTTTCATTCACGCAATGACTAGCATAAACTTTGTTCCAATTTTCTGCTTTCAAGAAGCGCTCCAGCCTTTCGAAGTTTATTTGACCAGTAGTTTTTTCTTGCGATGTTTCTCCAGGTGAATTGTAGGTTTCCCCAAGAATTTCGCATTCAACTATTATTGAAGCATGGTCGCTTATTGCATTATGAACTACTCCTGCTCTTATTTTCATTTTTTCTTGTTTTGCATTCGAAAAGACATGATCAATGCAAGATTTCGTGCCATTTATATGGCAACGGGTATATGTGTTTATGTAGGGTATGCATTTATTATAAGCCATACTATCTAGGTAAGACTCAGTGTGCTTATCGAGTCTATCCGTGATTATGTTAATGTTAGTGTCACCTATTAGTATACAAGTTTCATTAATCTCCATTCTCAGAAGTAGATCAAGTTCCTCCAAAAAATGTTTAATGTCACAATTGTGGGATCTGTAAATTGATAATAAGTTAAATTTTTCGTTACCGACTTCAATTGTAACTTTCAGGATACTGCATCCATGTACTTTTTTCTCCTCTACGTATTGAGTGTTCAGCGATTCTTTTATGAATACGACAATTCCGCTATTTTGGTTAAAGTTATTCCTAGTCGAATAACGGCAATAATTTTTAATCGAATAGAATTCAGGGAGTTCTTCTTTACCTTTTAACCAGCATTCACTTAATATTACGACATCTGGCTGTTTGGTGAGCCTATTTATTTCAGTAACTAGGTGATCAAAATTTTTATAAATACTTCGGATGTTTACATAATACAGGGTAAGATTAACAGGGTAAGATATAGGGGATAGATCCCATTCCCCCCAGAGCTACAAGTATACGAACGAAGGAGCACTAGTACCATAACGAAGAGCCCCATAAAATCTCCAAAAATGACTGTTCCACGTTGAAATTAGGTTTAACAGATTTTCTAGACCTTAAGCAGCCCGAAAAGGTCCAAGTACGTCCAGCTTTTTCCTTGGACTTCAGACCCAAGGCAGTAGTGTACCGTGGTACAGAGGGGGGGGGGGTGACGCTGAGGTGGGGTATATTCGTGGCTATAGCTGCTAAACAGCGCTGATTCATGGTATCGCGATGCAACTTCAAGACTAAAATTAAGAAAAAAATCGCTGATTCGCGGTACATGGAGGCCATTCTACGAATAAATAGTGGAAATCAACGCAAAAGTGTTGTATTTGGGCAAACCCCGCGGTTAAAGTTGAGAAAAAACGCTATAATATTGACAAATGAAGGAAGCTTTCAGGTTAAAATTGGACAAAATGGCAAACTCACAACTGAAATGGCGTAAAATCGGCCATGAAAAAAGGGAATAGGATGCTGAATGGCCGCAAAATGAGCACAAAACGCTATGTCACAGCCGAAATTCAGAAAAATCGCTAATTTGCAATTTGCAGATATAAAGTTGTGGAAAAACGTTAATTCGCGGATACAAAATGAAGAAAATCACTAATTCGCGGCAAAAATTGAAAAAATCACCAATTAGCGCAGCTAAAATGTAGAAAAACGTTAATTTTCTGTTCAAATTAGAAGCGTGCAGCTTATCTTTCGGAAGGCATAGAATGCGTAGTTTTGTATGGTGATGAGGTGATTTTTTATTATTTGTGAGTCTTCTCGTTCACTCAAGGTAATTTAACATATCATGGGAGAACTCCGAGTCCACGGCTGAACTTGGGTCGAACCCTCCGACGAGGGCCCTCAGCTCACCGAGCCTCTCCTTCACTTCAGCTATCATCTAGAAGTTAAAAATGTATTAATTTAATTCTACAACTAGCTTACAACAAACCATAAAAGTATTTCTCAAAGAGAAAACACTGAATTGATAACACGAATGCCTTCCGAAAGATAAGCTGCACGCTTCTAATTGGGGAAAAGTGCTAGTTCTCAGTTAAAAATGGGAAAAATTGCTAATTTGCAGCTTAAATTGATTCAAACGCCAATTCTTGGCAAACATTGACAAAACTCGGTCGGTAATGCACGGGTTGGAAATGCTACCACGCAGCTAGAATTGAGGAACATCACTAATTCTCGAATTTGTCGTGAAATTTATAATTTAAAAGTGATGATTTTTTGACAGAAATGGATGATGGATAGATGTAAATTTTTTGGTTTGAAAAAGGTTTGAAAAAAAAAAAAAAAAACATTTTTATTTAAATTCGCACCTTCTGAAGGCATTTTTGTGGCTAAAATTCAGAAAAATGGCAAATTCATGCATGGCTACAATATAATGTTAAAAAATACGCTAATTCACGGCTAGAACTGAAAAGAAGCAATAATCTATACCTATAAAAGTAAAATAAAATTGTTAATGCGGTGGTAAAATGTGAAAAACCGCTAATTTGCGGGTAGTATTCAGAAAATAAAATAATTAGCCTGGTCAAAATTAAGAGAAAGATTAATTTTAAACCTAAAATTAAGAAAATTGCTAATTCGCGGCTAAAAATGGAAAAAAATCGCCAATTTACTTACTTGCGCCAAAAACTGAATATACGCCAATTTGCGGATTCTGAAGGCAACTTTTCACGCAGAAATTGAAAAAAAGCGCCAATTTATGGCCATAGGTGAAGAAACCGCTAATTCGCGAGTAAACTGAGAAAAATCGCTCATGCATTGCGTAAGGTGAACCAAAAAAATCCTAATTCGTGAAAAGTCCCCCTATTTTGCGGCTAATATTGAGGAAAACACTTAAGAAAAACGTTAATTTCCAGCTAAAACTGAGAAAAGTGCTAATCGTTAAAAAATCGGTAATATGCTGCTAAATTTGAGGAAAAATTGAGCTTAGATGACCCTATCTACGGACATTTAGGGGATTACTCCCCTCCTCACCGCACCACCATAGCCACAACCGTGAATTGGAGGGAGTGGGGAGGCTGAAAATAAAGAAATGAATCTTTGAATTAAAAATGCTTACTTTTTTACTTGTTTTGAGTTCCGAGAAAAAATTGCTCCCCAGTTGGTATTCGAACCCACGACCTCCTAGTTTCGCGCCAGATGCTCTAACCAACGGAGCTATCCAGGGAGTATTTAATTTAAAGATTCATTTCTTTATTTTCAGCCTCCGCACTCCCTGGAATTCACAGTTTTGACAAGGGTGGTGCGGTGAGGAGGGGAGTAATCCCCTAAATGTCCGTAGATAGGGTCATCTAAGCTCAATTATTCAATTAATTGACGGACACATTAGGAAAAAAGGGAGGAAAACGCCAAAACTCGTGGATAATTAAGAAACATCGCTCACGGGATAAAAACGATACTTTGCTGCTAAAGTTGAGAAAATGCGCAAATTCACGGCTATGGGTGGGGGTGGGGCAAAACGCTAATCTGCGGCTTAAGTTGAGAGGAACGATACACTCGACCAAAATTGAGAAAAGCGCTAATTTGCGGGTAGAGTCCAAAAATCGCCCTTAACTGAGAGATTGAGGCTATGATGAGGCCAGCAAGATGTCCAGATTCAAGAGTGTGCTGGCTAGAATGTGAACTTACCCCGTCCCATCATCCTTACGAGATTTCAATCTGACCCCCCCCCCCCCCTAGGACAAATTCCTACCTTCGCCACTGCCCTTATTTGACGCTGAAGTTAAGAAAAATACACCAATTAGTAGTATCTGGAGGCTAAACTTCGCTGATATGGGTAGAAAAAAAATCTCTATCGCACTAAAAATTGGCAATGCCAATTCTCGACATAATTGAGAAAAACCGCTAAATACGCACAGCTAATTCAGATAAATGCTAATTCACGACATAAACTGAGAAGTTTGCGGTTAATTTTGACAAAAAGTGCTAAGGAAAATCACTTAATTCACTGCTAAACTTGACAAAAAGTGCTAATTCGTTGCTAAAACTGAGAAAAGTCGAACTCGTGGTTTCCAGAGACAGCTCAACGGCTAAAAGAAGAACTAAAATTAAAATAAAAAAAAAAATCTGAAAAAAACGCTGACAAATTTGAAGCACGAAAAATGCTTATTGAGCGTAACTGAGAAAACGCGATAATTTACAGCAAACATTGACAAAAAGCTGAATGTTGAAAAAAGGGCTGAAATTGAGGAAATGCGATAGTTTGCTGCTAAAATTGGGAAAACTCGAGTTCGCGGTTTCTGGAGGCAATTCTGAAGCAAAAATCAAGAAAAAGAGCTAATTCATTGCTAAAAGTAAAATAAATCGCTAGATAATTCGCGGCTAAATGGACAAAAGCGCTAATTCGCAGCTATAATGGAGTATTGTGGTGAATCGCGAGAAAGGTCGAAGAAAATGCGCTATTTCGCGGAACAAATGCAATTCATCTCTAAATGCAATGAAATTGAGAAAAAGCGGCTAAAATTGAGGAAAAAATGCCGGGTAGAACGGGATGGAAATACAACCTTACCTTAACTGGTTACATTGATGGCTAGAATTTACCGTCCCCCCCCCCTTTTAAACCGTCGTAAATGATGTAAAAAAAAAAAAAAAAAAAACAATTTTGTGGGTTTAGCTCTTTCTAACCCCGAATTTTGTGGATTTGGATCTCCAAGAACCAAAATTCACGGTTTTTAATTCAAAAAGCCAATTTCGCGTGTCTGGGTCCCTAGAGCCAATTTGAAGGGAATACGGCCCGTTCAAAGCCAGTAAGTTGGTATGAATTTGGCACTCACAGAAGTAAATTTCTTGCGTTTTGTGCATTCAAGGAGACAATTTCGCAGGACCCCTTAGAAATCCGAATTCGCTGGGTTGATCTGTTCAAAAGTTCAATTTCACGGAGTTCAAATTAGTAATTTTCAAACTTTTGAGTCTTGAGACCTACATCGAAGGGAAATTCCGCGGGTCGGAGGTTTTTCCAAGTTCACTTGCCGAACTCAGTTTTGCTGTTTTGGCTAATTCGAGAACCGATTTCGCCGTTGGCTCCTTAAAAACAAGCGATTCTGGCGGTTTGGCTCTTTCAAACCCCAACTTTTGAAGATCTGGATTTTTAAACCACAATTTCGTGGGTGTGCCTCCTTAAAAAGCCAACTTCATAGACTTCACATCATTCAAACTTTCGCGTCGTTTGCTCATTTTGAACTTTTAACGATCAATGTCGTGGGTCTGGCTCCTTTCATAAACAAACATGGGCAATTCGCATGATTTGCCCATTATTATAGCAAAAAAAAAAATTTCATCGGCTATTTGGCCCACACAAAGAGCCAATTTTGTGGTACAAATAAATTTTTCGTGGGTCGCTATGCACAAGCTGCATTGAAAGCACGTCCCGTTCGAATGCCAGTTTCTGCCGAGGTGCATGCTGCCGTGGAGTGCATGGCCGCAGCATTCCATGAGATACTGAAGAATAAAGGATTTTACTAGGCGGACACTATAGTCTGATTCAGGAGGCAATCCTTCACCGTTCAAAGCATTGCGAGAGTGCTATGCACAGCCTCGCGCACCTATCTTGAACAATCTAGCCGTGTGTGATGTGGGTTCACCAACCACAGTGATGTGGCAACCGTAGATTTTAAGAGTTTCAACCATTTCGGAAAAATTGTACGTCCGAGGTGGTGAATAGCACGTTCGATATCCCCCCGATCGTCCGCTATCACCCTTCCCAATTGGCAAATCAAGCATATAGTGTGGGCGCGTGGATACGCAAAGCGGAACTTGTGGAACGTGTTCTGACGGTTTCAGTGTGAATAGTGTGGACGTGCGTGTTGGGCTCAGTCGGGTCGAATGATCTCCAGGGTTCGCGCATGTTTGTTTATTTTTTCGTTCGTGTAGTGGAAAGTCGTGTTGTAGCTCTTTGCTGCGAATCCAACCATTGCATTGAGGAAATCAGAAGTTTGGTCCAAAAAGTTTAGTGAGCGTCGAATGTCTGGCCCTGACCATGGCACAAAGCATCGAATTCAAATGGTTCCACGTTACATGGGTGGATGAGGCACTGTGATTGTCGAAATGTCAATCACCGAACCCCGGATCGCTACTATATTTCTCTTTAACTGATATTATCCGGACGACGATGGAACTAATTAAAATGCCGGCGACAGATTTATTCATTATATCAATCTAACAACATCTAGATAAGATTAAATTCGGCGTGGTTTACCGATCAGGAGAAGCGCCTAGAGTTTCGAGAAACAATGGACCTAGGTGGGGTTCGGCTTAGCTTATCCCTCGGAGTACGACTCCCATAGGCGTCTCCGTGGCGCAAATGGCAGCGTGCTGGACTGGTAATCCAGAGGTTGCGGGTTCAAATCCCGCCGGAGAGCCATTTTTTCTCGAAACTCGAATCGTGTTGGGCTATGCCCTTCCATCGTCGTCCGGATAATATCAGTTTAATTAATTTACTAATTAAAATGCCGGCGACAGATTTATTCATTATATCAATCTAACAACATCTAGATAAGATTAAATTCGGCGTGGTTTACCGATCAGGAGAAGCGCCTAGAGTTTCGAGAAACAATGGACCTAGGTGGGGTTCGGCTTAGCTTATCCCTCGGAGTACGACTCCCATAGGCGTCTCCGTGGCGCAAATGGCAGCGTGCTGGACTGGTAATCCAGAGGTTGCGGGTTCAAATCCCGCCGGAGAGCCATTTTTTCTCGAAACTCGAATCGTGTTGGGCTATGCCCTTCCATCGTCGTCCGGATAATATCAGTTTAATTAATTTACTAATTAAAAGTTTAAATCTAGGAAGTTAATTTTCCATTCCAATCCTTGCGGGGAACTTCCACGGGGGGTTTCGAGCCTGGAGTTGAAATATAGGTCCATTCTCAAGTTGAGTTTCAACATGGAATTTCTCCCTCAGCCGAAAGCCACGGGACTGTCATCAACTTGCCTTTTCCAACGGCTGATGTAGTTCTTGCAGTGGTTATCATCACTAATTACGTATTTCTTTTCATCCCATGAAAACTTCTGTCGACACCCTGTCAAAGAGGTATAGCCGATCCTATATACCTTTAGCCTCTCCTTTTGCACGTTCCATTTACTTATTGAACTGACAGTAATTTTGTAATAGACGAAAGGGCCAAAAGCTACTTGATTGCCCTGCCTAACAAAGGTTCTTTACATTTCTTGTCAATTATTATACTAACGAGCTTCAACACCGTCTTAGGGAGGAGGGTGGAGATGCGCGGATTACAAACATCTAATGAAAGTGGCTTTTAATGACTTTATAAATTAGGCACTATTTTTAAAATCAACCCCACTCCTGAAATTCGTCTCGGAGAGGAATAATATTGCGATAATTGGAATAATAATGAACTTAGAAGTAGAAGATGATTCCTTCGGAAATCCCTTCACGAGTATTGAAGGATCTTGGCGACACCACCAGAATTGTATAATGAACCAAAAACTTGAATCAGTCATCTTTTTATCCGTTTTTCAAAATGGCTCATCACAAAAAAGGGAGAAAGCATCATTGACGACAGTGTTCAAAAGAGCTGACCGGCATTAGACAGTTGAGGCGTGACGTACTTATCAACATTTGTAAATCAAGCTCGTTCATAGTTATATCTTGAATTTTAGTGAATAATTAAAAAGAGAACAATGTACCTACCTACTCTATTAATATTGACAAACAATTTCAAGCGCTTGCACGTTGCCTCTTCTCCGCTGCACCAGGTTTAGTTGGGAGTACGTGAAATGCTTAAGCAATATTTTCTGAAACATTGTATGGGTTTTATATCAGGCGCAATTCCAGAGATGTGAGATCCGGTGCCGTGAATTCTGCCACACTCCGCCACTGACTGTGTCTCGAAAATAAATAGCAGAAACTTGAAATTCTATGCAAAAATTTAGCTCGCAATTTACCATTTTCCAGAATTGAAAAACCATGGACTTACATTTGTGACGGTTTTCAGACTCGACACTTGCAATGTCGCCGATGTTTAGCTTCGATTGATGAAATCTCGGGCTAGGACCGGCTATTGGAAATTTTGCAATTTCGTGCAAATAGAGCATAGCAAAATAGTTAGCTTCAAACGGTGTAATTTCCCGGCTATTTATTAAACTTTTGGTGCTCTCGGGAGCCGACAGAAATACAAAAGCCCGGAACTTTCAATTTTGCAGCAATTTGAACACAAAACTAAAAAATTTTGCCGGAATTTGAACTCCAAAACATGCAATTTCGCAGCGTTTCTAGCCCCGAATGATTGTAGGTGACTCCCTGGCTAAAATTGCAAGCCTCACGGGAACAATCGGGAGCACCGTAAAAATAAAGAATATAGATTTGCAATTTCGCGAATAAAATAGGTATAAGAAACAAGCAACTTTTCAGCTTTGAATTAAAATATTTCCATGCCAGGCTTTCGGCACTGCTGGGGCAGGCAAGCCCAGGGGCTCCGCGGTGAATACAAAAAGTCCGATATATGCCATTTCGCGCAAATGTAGGCCAGCAACATTAAATTTCGCTGATATTTAGACCCGCGATACTTACGGTTTACAGATATTAGGCTCCGAATCATTCAATTCTATTTCACTCAAATCTAATTGCGAAGTGCAGGTAAATTGGAAGTTTTTCCATCAATTTTAGCTGTAAATTAGCGCCATCGTGTATTTGGCAGAATTCAAATTTCGCTGCCCTACCTGTGGCGCATCGATCAACTTCACGTTCAATGCATTGAGGTACCTTTTTGTATTCCAAATTCGTGGGTATTCGTGAGTCTTTTTGCACTTTGGGACCCGCTATCCTGAGTTCCACCATCACAAATATGTTCCGAAACAACTTCGTTTAAATTAACATCAGGGCGAGACCAAAAATGAAATGCACTAAAAACCCTAACTTTGCAATTTCGCTTAAAATAAGATCCGAAACCGTAAATTTCGTGACCAGAAGTTGTGATTCGCGAAATATATATCAGAAACTACCAATTTCGCGAATGTTCAGATCTGAAACTTGTAATTTCACTGGCAGTTGCCAGGGTAAGGCAACTACAAAACCGAGTGAGCGCATCGTCCATGTTGAGGTAAGAATGTTGATAAAATTGTATGCAAATGGAGGTGGAAGTACTGTCGAGAAGCCCAGTCTTTTCTATAACCCAAAATGGCGGTGAATTCACCTGGTTTATAGATTATCTTGCCGGGGAGAAGAGATCTGTGCCGAATCGGTCTTCCATAAATCCATGACCACGCTTTTGACTGTGTCGAAGTGGCGGTTGTAGAACCAGGCCGTTGAGTCTCTAACCTTGAGTTGAGAGCGAGCGAGCGTCACCTCTCTGGGCTTATTGACTTGAGAATATATTTTTTAGAGCTGATTTACATTCTTTTTCGTGGATTTTCCAGTATTTTTCAAGAAAAAACACCCATTCAAAAAAGATCAACAAACTGAGAAAAAACACCGATTCATGGCTAAAAGTAAAAAATCGCTAATTAATAGTAAGTAACATTAAGAAAACTGCTAATTCGTGGATAACATTGGGGAAAATCGCTTATTAGCTGTTAAAATCGGGGAAAAAACTAATTCGCGGCAAAAATTCAGAAAAATCGCTAATTCGCAGCTAAAATAGAGATCAATTACTACTCAATTCACGGCTAAAATGGAGAAGCGCTGGAGTGAGGAAAAAACGCTAATTCGCTACATGTATTTAGAATGGAGAAAAAGTCAATTCGCCGCTTCTGAAGGTAACTTCGTGGCTGAAAGTGAACAAAGTCGCTAATCCGTGGCCAAATAAACTGTAATTCACGGCTGAAATGCAGAAAAATCGCTAATCAGTGGCTGAAATTAGGAAGAACGCAAATTCGTAACTAACTTCGAGAAAAATTGCTAATTTGCGGGCAGGGTCATTTGATGAGAAAATGGCAAGTCGCGGTTTTCGGACGCTACTTTTCGTTAAAATTGGGAAAAAGCGCTAATTTAAGGCAAAAACATGGAAGTAAAATTGAAAAAAAGCGCGAAATCCATGCTAAAATGAAGACAAAAAATAGCTTCATTCACGGTTGCTAAAATGTAGACAAATCGCTAATTCACCGACGGCGGGGGTGTTGCTAAAAGTCTCCAATGTCTATTTATTTTAATCGAACTCTTTGAAACTAATGGCGTTTTCCATTTGCATAAAATTCAGCTCGGAGCCGAGCATTTCCACCCGTCTTCTCCATTCTTTACACTCATCACACCGATGCCAGGGTTGGCTACAAAACCAACACGGTTTCAGGGATTTGGATCGATTCTCGTTTTTATTTTGGGAGCACCGCTGAATTTTAGCAATTCCCATATTGATTGTTTGATCTACAGTTCCCAATGAGTCCCTAACCATGCGCTGTTGAGATTTCACGTCTTAAGTCTGACGGGTTGGAATAATAGCTTTTTCGAGCGTAAGTTCTGGGTCATTTTGAAGGGATTCTGACAACTTAAGAGTCCAAAATACCGATTACCAGTCTATCACGCAGTAATTCATCAGTTAAAACGCCATAATTGCACGTTTTAATTAAGCTTTGAAGGGCCATAATGAATTTTTCTAAGGGCTCCCCCTCCATTTGAACCCTCTTATTGAAACGAGCTCGTTCAAAAATTACGTTTCTACTTTTGGAAAAATATTTAAAAATGGTCACGAACAATAAAATAGGTTGCAGAATCTTCCTGGCTCAAACGAAAAGACTCCAAAATAATTTCTGCTCTCTCTCCCCCATGAAGGCAATAAACTGGCATTCTTCTGGTTGAAATACCAGCCCAGATGTTACGCGGTAGCGATCGAATCTCTTGATCCAGATTTCCCAGTCTCGTCTATGAAACGAAAAAACTTCGGGTGGCGGCCAGTTAAGAATTGGGAGGGATCGCTTGACAGTCACGTTTGACGCAGAGCTTTCTGGGAAATCTTGTTCCTTGAGAACTGGCTCTTTCTGTCTCCTCGTCTTTCGGACTTATCGTGTTTATCGTTTTCGTTTTAAGCACCTGGCACCATGTAGGAAATGCTTAAAGCGTGCGATTGAGAAACTGTCTATTTATTTTAATCGAACTCTTTAAAACTAAGGCCCGATTTCACCAACTTCTTAAACCAAGATCAACAACTAATCGCGATTACAATGTTAACACTTATATCAGAATTCATATGGGTCGCTATTGGCAACTAATCACGATCAACTTTAAACAAGATCAGTTTTGTTGGTGAAAACGGGCCTAATTGTTTTTCTTTTTTTAAACAAAACATATGATAGTCCGGGAGCCCACAGTATGAAAAATCCGTATCATTTGATCGTGTCTGGCACCTGCATAGGACGTTTTTTATGGTCTAGGAGATGACACTTCTGAGATCGGTAGAAATTTTCAGTGGGACAGGGGCTCTCATCAGAGCTAGCTGTTGACAAACACCTTTGGGTGCTTTGAAAACCACTGGCAAGAGTAAAAAGTCATTTCCCACGACCAATACGTTACGAAACCAACAACGCCGTCTAATTATATTGTAGATAGCGCCATCAGCGAGCTTTAGAAAATGTGAAATTTCGAGGCTCACTAGTAGCCGGGGCTTTATTCGAAATTGGATAGCGGTGGTGGTTTTCTGGTTTATTGCTGGCGAAGAACCAATTTTCACACTTGCCAGCCGTTTTCAAGCAGCCCAAAGGTGTGTTTGCCAACAGCTAGCTCTGCTGTGAGCCCCTGTCCCACGGAAAAATTCATGGCGATCTCAGAAGTGTCATTTCCTAGACCATAAAAAAACGTCCTGCGCAGGTGCCAGACACGATCAAATGATACGGATTTTTCATACGGTGGGCTCCCGGACTATGAGGCCTATTAACCTCATGCAAAAAATACGGAGACGAATTATGTTTTCAGGCTTGATTAAACGGGTTCACAGGCGAAATAGCCTGTTTCAGCGGCAAAAACTGGCGGAAAATTCACGAACCAAATTCAGGAGTTTGTGAAGTTTGGCCCCCGGCGCTTATTCATTCATATACAAAACTTTGAATTTTACAGTGTTGATTTCTAATTCTAACCGGGTGCCCCTAGGCGATGGCCCTGGCCGGCACCCCCCTTTCCCGTACTAGCTTCGCCCTTGACGTGCGTGGTATGGTACCACCTCTGTGTGGTATATACTGTATATACTCGGGCCTCTACCGCTCATAGTGCCGGAGCCGCTGACCCACCGACCCAGGAGAAACCGGACAAATCGCAGGCGTTCGAACACCATAGTGACTCACGAACAGTAGTGTGGTCTTTTCCTCCAGAGATTATTCGTCACGCTCAACCCCTCATCAATATCAACAGAAAAATCTCACAGGGGTTGGTCGTCTTGCCAAAATGTATCCCCCTCCCCCTCCTTCGACCGACCCAGCACAGAGCACCTTTGTTCAACTGTTAAACCCACAAATTTATCCACACTAATTGGAAAATCGTTGTTCAATGTATTTTACTCATTGACGAAGAGAAACCAGATAAAAGTTTAAATTTTGCAAT
Organism: Corythucha ciliata; assembly: GCA_038030265.1. Classification (NCBI taxonomy): domain Eukaryota; kingdom Metazoa; phylum Arthropoda; class Insecta; order Hemiptera; family Tingidae; genus Corythucha; species Corythucha ciliata. The sequence goes on from CM075939.1 coordinate 37,951,395, forward strand.
GCCTTTCACGTCTGCAAAGCCTATACCGCCGATGTGAGCGTTCTTGTCAAAGTGAATCACAGGAGTTTAAATAGGTAGTAAATACGACGCTTTCACGTTCTTTCTAATAAGCATTCTTTTCCCTTCGGACAAAATTTCCACCGAAAACGATGTTTTTATTATTCGGAGTTGCGGTTGAACCTCAAGATCACAAGGTACAGCATCAACAATGGCCCCGATGTCACGTATAAAATGATTCATCGAATATAAACTTGAATTCCTCGCTGTATAACAAAAACACCGCGATGACACTGGAAGTTTGTAAATTAAAGCAAACAAACAATCAAGGCTTCCATTATTCAGTATGCGGTGACTGGTGAGAGAGAGAAGGAAGAGTAGGGAGAGCGGGAGACATGTAGCACGTCAATTAAAACCACAACTCGTTTAAATAAGCATTGATAATGCAATGTTTCTTCAAAACTTCGTTAACGTCGAGTATATTTTTTCGGTCAAAAGTGCCGAAGACCAAGAGTAACATGCGAAAGAACCTACCAAACATTTTTTTTTTTTCTTTCTTTCTTTGTTCTGACTGGAATCAGTGGTTTTTTGTCTAATAACGTCCTTGTCAGGCTGATTTTTCATTTTGTTTTCTTCTTTTGAGAGCTATTAACGCTTCCATTCCACGTCTGGTCTCATCGCAAGGTTACGTCAACAAAATATTGCAAAAAAAAAAAAAAAAAATGCTTCCACTCGAAATTCCCGACAGCTATTGTTCCGGGAAATGGTTCTGCTTTTAAAACACAATTTAGAAAAAAAATAGAATACTCACAATTCCCATTCACTTAACTTGAGCTCCGTTGAATGCGGAGCTAAAATTATTAAAAGCAAATAGTTCAGGTTAATATATAATATCAACGCTTAGATTTCCCATGCGAGGTGACCAATTCTGAAAAAAGCTTCAAATCACACGAAAATAGCGGCGGGTTTGTTCGAGTGAGTGAAATGGTTAGCGGAGAGGGGTGGTCGGGATAATAAAGTAAACATAAGAAGAAAGGATTCATGACTGAGAGTTTCATCCGAGGAATAGTGGTGGGAGGGGAGGTGAATTTAATAAACATTACACGGTAGAAAAGAGGTTTTTTATCTTTCCCTCTCTCCTTCATTAATTCGAACTAGATTTTTCATGGCAAACTGCGTGCTAGGGTCGAGCTGTAAAAAAGAACTTCAGAGTAAACAGGAAAGGGAGGGGTGGAAAAGTAAAATTAGTTATCAGCCCTAGTTCCCCCATCACTTAAGGAGTATCTTGGCCGCCACAGTTTTTTTTTTTTTTTTTTTTACCTCGCTATGCTCTCATTTCAGTAGCAGACCATACAAGCGTGGCGCGGAATTTGTCTTTTTCCACGGAACAAAAATCTGACGTCAGTGTCACACGCATATTTCTATCACTCCATCTTGTTTTCAATAAATTTGTTCCCCTCCATTTCTGATTTTTCGTCAAAATCACATAGCTGTATGCACTGAAGGGTATAACCCGGAAATAAAAACTTGTGGAAATCTCCCACAAAAAGTTAGTGGGGATTCTATTCAAATTTTCCCTCCCTCTCATCAACGCTTCAAGTAATTTTCAACAATGAGCCCGAGAGGCTTTATTAGTGCTCCCCCGCCACTTCAGAGCGAACGAAATGATCCTTCAAGAGATATATATATTAATCACACTTGAATGCTTTCACGGTCTTCTCGTAAAACTTTTAAACGTCCCGCTTAGTCAGGGCGTTTCACCCGTCGTAAATGGAAATCTAAAGGATCGTTAAATATTGGCATCTTGAAAACTCCCGGGCCTTAAAGGCCTTATTGAAATAGGTCTTACGACGCTCTCGTCCCATCCGCCAACTTTTTTTTTTTTTTTTTTACGTCTCAGAAGGGCACGATTTCCATTCTGTATGAAAAGGGATGGTTGTCTGGGTTTTCGGTCGGAGATAGCAATGAAAATTTATTTCTATTGATTTGGCAATAAATACACGTTCGGAGGAAACCCCCGAAGGTTTGGTAAGCAAAGAAGATTTCGTGTTTTTCACTATCCACTGTTTCTAGTTCTCCTTGGGGGGGGGGGGGTTGTTGTTTTTTTTTAGGTTTGGAGTGGGAAGGTGATAGAAAAAAGATGTTATAAGGGTTGCGTAGTTGTATCAAGGGGGAAACGACTGTACATTATGGGAAAGGCGTTTTCGGCGTGTGCGATGAAGAGAAGTGGTCCATTATTCTTGATTTTCTCCTCCACTCGCTTCTCTTTAATGCCCGAAAAGAAAAAAAAAAGTTTTACAACTTTTCGAAAGACACTCTCGGGGCTGTTTGCCATGCCTCCTCACCATCATCTCGTAGGGCCCTCACCCTACTAAAGGGTGAAACATCATTGAAATTGTTTTTGTGTGAGTAGAACAATGTTGTGTCATACTTCATTGCTTCGAATCAAAATAAATCTTGATTCTTTATCAATTTCTTTCTCTTCGTAAGGGTTGGGTTGGGTCAGGAGAATGGGAAAGGACAAATTGAGTTACAGTTTACTCTTATTCCGGCCTTTCAATTAACTTCGAGACGTAGTTCCTCTATAAAGCTTGATAATAAATTGAAATCAACTTCAAAATGAACTAATCAAATCTTGAAGGTTCCCCTTCCCAAAATCACTTTTGCCGAGAAATTACGCACACTCGCATATATGTTTCACGCGTGACGATCTTTATAGATGACCGAATACACTCAAACATGTTTTGTGTGTCAATGTTTGATCAAAGAATCAAATAAACTGGCCACAAGGTTACTGACATGTTTGTGAAATGAATTAAGTAATTAAGGCCCAAATTCATAGTCGTCCCTCCAGGAACATAAACTCCCTTGAGGGGCTTCAAATCAGGACGCGTATGAATTTGGGCCTAAATAACAATAAAATATTCGAAACTCCTTGCCTTTACTTACACTCGACTTATAGGTCGACTCAGTTTAAATTCATGTGAGCGATGGCAAATCGGTGATGGAGGGAAAAGTTCAGAGATGAGACGCGCGAATGGAGGTGGGAGGGGGGATCAAGGCGTAATGTGAGCCCCGTCAGCTATCGATGTCGTCCATCGTGGACGGATAGTCCGCGGCTCAAGACCACAAAAAAAGTTGGAAACTTGTATTTTTCCCTATAATTAAGATCTGAAACTTGCCATTTCGCGAATATTCAGCCCGAAAATGTCAATTTTCGCTGATATTCAGTTCCAAAATGTTCCAGTTTTGTGACTATTCCTGCCAGTACATCCTGCCAGTAAGACGACATTAAAAAAAAGGCCCAAAAACGTGAAAATTGGCGAAAATAATGATAAACAACTACATAGGTTGCAATTTTAAAATGTTCAAAGCCGACTAGCCAGTTTGATGGCGCAGGTGCCCATCCTTCCTTGCCCCACCCTGGCTATGCCATTGCCCCCCCCCCTTCACCGCCACTAAAAGCTAGAATGCAAAAATGGAAACCATTTTGGCGAAAAACTGTCCAATTCCAAGGTTAGTGACTAAAGGGTCATTTTCAGGATCAAAATTGATTAGAAGGCCCTAAATCTGATACTTTGGTCTCCTGGGATAAATCCAGCAAATCATTGAAACGTAGGACCCGCATGAATCCCAGGGGAGCTCACTGTCAAGTCGTGCGATAGAAATTGTCCTCTCACTAAAGGCGGAGCAGAGAGGCATGGGTCGTGCGGGAATAGCTAACTGATGCCTCCAACTATTCGCGCACTAAACGTGATTGCAAGTAGAACGATTGCCCCCCCCCCCCTGAAAATAGTCAAACTCACTATAACCACGATCTAGAAATGACCGTACCCACGATTTGTGCCCTTAAATGGCTCTATCCACCCTTGGAACTCGCCTTGAACATCAAAAGGTTCGCGCCTTTTGAAGATGCTCAAACTGACAATCCGTGCGGTTAAAAATGGCAAAGCTGTCCACTCATGATCCAAAAAATGGCGTATATAACTGTCCATTCACGCATCGAAAATCGCTAAACTGACGATTCATGCTCTGAAAAGGGCTATTCACTCCTTAAAAACAGCTAACTAGCAGTTTACGCTCAAGGAAGGACCAAACGGACGATTCAAGCCTTGAAAATGGTTAAATAAATGACAAGATCCGCTCTAAATACGGTAAACGATTTGGCAGTTTTCGTCATTTTGAGCCGCAAATGAGTGTATAGCTCAATTGTACCGTAAATGAGCCCTTTTTCTCAATTTTAGTCGCGAAAAGGTCCCCATAGTGTGGATTAGCGCCTTTTCCTTAATATTTGCCTAGACTTTGCTTCGTTAAACCGCGAATTGGTACGTTTTCTCTATTCAAGCCACGAAAGATAAATTTTTATCAATTTTAGACGTCGATTCAGAACGTAATTTCTCAATTTTAGCGATGTATTAGGGTTCGTCATCAAGTTTCTTGAGCGCCTGACCCGCGTGCGACGAATTTTTTTCCTTATAGACTTCGCATCTGCCACTCTCACTGTGTGATTGTGAAATTGCCAATTTCGGGGCTAAATATCAGTAAAATTGGAATATGGCAATTGTTTTTTTTTTGTCTCAGACCTCATGCTAGCAGGCCACGACGGAGCGTACGGCGTCGTGGGCTGACAAGTCCCCCCCCCCCTGCACCATACAAAATTGCAACACCTGTGGTTTACAACTGTGGCTGAAAATTCGCGATATTGCGACTAATTACGTAATTGAAACATTTAGAGATAAATATTTGAGAGCTTGCAATTTCGGGTCCTTTGAGCGAAATTACAAGTTTTCTGGTGAAAAATCCACGCTAAATTAAAATTTTTGGGTCTTAATTTGAACGAAATTGTAAGTTCAGGGCCTCAGCTTGGGCACAGTTGCAAGTTTTGAGACTTTTTCGTGGTGGTGGAATAAACAGGCTAGCCAGCTCCAACGGAGGCCGGAGCGTCGTGATTAAAATAATTAATTATAAATACCCAGGAAATTGGAAGTTCCGTGACCGAATATCCACGGCAATGCGATTTTCATGTCCTTATTCGTTCGCAAATGCATGTTTAATGATTCTTTTGAGAAGTTTTCTTGAATGGCTTGATGGCGTCCAAACGTATTCGAATTGTTCTGCCGAAGTAAAGTTCAGCAGGGGATTTCCCCTCGACTAAGGGAATCGCTCGGTAAATATGCAGAATTTTCTGCTGAAGATTTCCCCGGTAAGCCGTGAGACGATTTTTTAAGGGGAGGGGGTTCCTTTCTGCAAGTCCATTTGTTGCAGGGTGTCCGGGCGCACTGAATTTCTGAATGATAGCGTTGTTTTTGCAAAAAGTGGTGAATGTCTCACATTTGAAGATAGTTGCATTGTCTGAGACAATTATTTTGGGAGCAAGTTGCTTCATTTTCGTGGCAACACCGTGAGTACTATGAAGCTCCCGCAGAATAGAAGCTTGTAGAATTTCAGGGATTACGGCTCGATGACCTTTGAAAAGAATTCCTTGTTCGAGTGTGTATCCGTCTTGAATCTTCCCTTCGAGGAGATCTGCTTTAATTTTTGAAAGTTCTCGGTCCGCATTTGTCTCCCGGGCGATGGTTTCGGCGGCTACATCGTCCGAAGACATTTGAAAGAGTGTGAGAGCGCAAATGTCTTCGACTTCCTTGTTGATGATAATATCCATTGCTTGAACGTTTTCCTGTATTGGTAGGCGAGATAGGCAGTCGGCATTTGTACGTATTATCAGCTCCTCTTTTCAGTTTCACCTCGCAGTTGAATCCTGAGAGATAGGATGCGTAACGTGGAAATCGTGCTGAAGTCATTGCTGGTAGCTTAGAAGCCTGGTGAAATATTCGATAAAGGGGCTGATTGTCGGTCACTAGCTGGAATTTCTGCCCGTAGAGGTAAATAAAAAAATGGCTCACAGAAAAGATGATGGCCAAGGCCTCGCGGTCAATTTGGCTGTAGTTACATTCTCCTGGAGTCGATGCACGAGATGCAAGGGCAACCACGATATAAGAAAGTATGCCAGTGACTCCCGTCGGACTGGCATCGCAAGTGACCACAAGTGGAAGCTCTGGATTGAACCGGTAGGGGACCCTGTTACTAACAATCTCTTGTTTGAGTTTGAGGAATGCTGCTTCGCATTCCCTAGTCCACTGAAATTTTTTATTTTCTTGAAGAAGTAGACGTAGAGGTGCAGGTATTGTGGACACCTAGTGGATGAATTTTGAGTAGTACGTTATAAGACCACGAAGCAGCAAAGTTCTTTGACGTCTGTCGGTCTTCTCATTTTTGAAATTGCTTAAACCTTGTCAGGACTTTTCAGGATCACATTTTTGCGAATAACATGACCGAGGACGGCGGTATTTTAATTCAGTTTTGAAGAACTGGCATTTGTTTTTATTGGTGCAGATCATATTTTTGAAGTCGTGCCAGGCAAGAACGTAGTCGCGCAAGGCATTCTGATTTCGTTCAACTATAGACAATAATGTCGTCAAAGAAAGAGAGCACGCCTTCGAGATTTGAAAGAATTTTGTCTTTCTCGCGGTTGAAATCTTCTGGCGTCGTTTTGACTCCAAAGGCTAGGCGATTCACTTTATAGATGCCTTTGGGCGTGGAAATGGTCAGTACTTTAGCGCTTTCCTCGTCCACCATGAAATGCAAATACGCTTTGAAGAGGTCAAGATGACAGAAACATTCCGCATCGGTGAGCACTGCCAGTCGTCTACTTTTGGTGTTGGATAGCGTGAATATACAATTTGAGGGTTCACTGTGTTCTTGTAGTCAACACATAAGCGAATACTCTCGTCCGCTTTCGGTACAGTGGTCGATTTTTGAAATTATGCCTTCGGCTTCTAAAGTCTCCAATTCTTTTTCCATTTTTTCTCTGACAATGAGAGCGTACGGGACGTGTCTAGCTCGTAGAAAGATGGGTTTGGCATGTTCTCGGAGTTGCAGAGAGCAAGTGACACCCGGAACGCAACCAACCTTAGGTACGAAGATTGAAGGGATTTCAGCTAGAATGTCATCTATATCTTCATTTCGATTCACACTGTTAATGAAAAAAGGAGAGTAAGCAGAGAGGAGTCGAGTTCCTTCAGATTTATTCCCAATTGACGGATCCAAACGCGACCCAATAATGGTGAAAAATCATCGGGAACTATGTAGATTTCTTCAGTCGAATAGGTGTTTTTGTAGCGCACCTGTACATCGAGATTTCCATCTGGGACGAAAACGTTATTTGTGTAGGATCGGAAGGCAACATCTGATTTTTTTAGTTGTTTGTTGAGATGAAAACGTTTCAATTGTGAACGCGGAAGAAGAGTGTAACCAGCTCCGGAATCAACTTCGAATTTCTGGGGCTGTCCTTCGATTTCACCTGTTACGAAGTATTTCTCAGCGTCTTTTTTTCGAGTCTTTGTGACCGAAAATACCAACTATTTGATTAAGACTCGAATACTCAGTTCCAACTGAGTTAGTAGGTTGACTACGTCTGGAAAAAAATTGTTCAGAACTTGAAGGATTACGAGTTTCGTTAGAAGCAAATAGTGTTGTGAGGCCCTTCTTTGTGCCTACACGACAATGACTGTGGGTCAGTGCGGCATTCAACATTCTCGGCCACAGAGGACAAACATATTATCCATCCCCAAGCGTTGATAGTCGACCCTGGATTTTGAACGGGGACGTGGCCTGAGAGAATTTCGGGGTTTCTGAAATTTTACTTTATTTACGTCCTCAGTATTAGCGGTGCTACAGCTAATATTTGCTTGTTTTGAACTGAGTAGCCTACTATCGACTTTGGAGGCTTCCAGGGTTAAAGCTTTTTTTTAACTATTTCATTGAAAGATTTATTTTGTGATTGAAGGAGGTGTTCACGGATCGAATTATCCCGTATTCCATGTATAAACTGATCACGTAGAAGAATTTCGGCAATGCTTTGTTCTCAGACATTCAAATTCAATGTCACGTCGAAGTAGGGCGACAAAATCAGCGATCGAGTGATTTGCCTCTTGATATAGGGACAGTAATTTGTGTTGAGCAACTAAAACATTTTTCTTTGGGCATAGATGCTCTTGAAGAAGCGTAATCAGCTTATCGTAGGTCAAATCAGTGGATTTCTTGGGCGCACTCAAATAAATAAGTAATTGATAGTGATTTGAGCCGATGGAGTTAAGGAGCATCTGCTTACACAGATTTTTATCGGCGAAAATTCCTTTCATTCTCAGGTAATTCTCAAACCGTTGAACGTACATTGGAAAATTTTCTTTTGAAGGCGTAAAATTTTAGAATGGAGGAATAGCGGCGGGTGTCGGTGTAAAAGAGGGAGAACGGCCCAAGCTGCCTGAAGAGCGAATCGCTTCAAGAAGCCTTTCCTGGTTTGAAGTAAACGAAGCCATGAATGCGGCAAATCGTTCGGCATCCATGATTTCGGTACTGGTACTAGAGGTAGTTAATAAAATGAAAAGTCCGACTTCATCAGCTCAAAGCCTGACAAGTCCTTATGAAATAGGAAGTTTCCTGGCTGAGTATCTCCGCGATGGACATTTTTTTGCCTTAATGTAAGTAAAATTGCCAGTTTAAGGTCTTAATCCAGCACAATTTCAGTTTAAGCACAATTGACAATGTGCCTGGCAGAGCGCAGGCCCGAGTTTCTGGTTATATTGGCTTAAGGTTACACGGGTCGTTGGCCATAACAATCTGAATCCTGTTTCTCTACTACTATTAAGCGGTATACTTTTTTATATTTAGCGCGATTTGTAGCCCGAAAATGGGGAGGTACTGTTGTTTTGGGATTTGTAACAGTGACGGGCGTCCCGGCCGCCCTGGTTATGACCCTTCCGTCAAATTTTTTAAGTTTCCTCAACCGTGCCAAGTTTATAGGTGGGACGTTGACGAGTGGACCCCAATCGCGGAAAATCGCCACATTTCCGGATGTAATGATTGCCGACTGTGTCGCGAGTGGATGAAACTCTGTAAGAGGAAGGACGAGAGATTCCAGTCCCTGAGGAACATCTCTAGGGGATCCGTCATATGCTCCAAGCATTTCGAGGAGAACCTTGATGCTTTGGACTATGCGGTCCATCGCCCAATGAGTTACAATCCGGTGGAGTCTATACAACCAAACAAATTTATTCTCTCGAAAAATGAAGCATTTTGATTGGTTGCATAATATACTACACGGACGCATTACATATTTTATGGTTTGTGAACAGGGCTTAAAAGCTGTTCTTTTTGGGTATTTTATTGGAGTTGAATTCAAGTGCAGTGAAATAAAATTAAACAAGAACTTACTAGAATTTAAAAATAATATGTATTAGACTTTATTAATCATATCAATAATGCAAGAAGAGGCAAAAAATAAATAGCCGCTGACAAAAAAAAGGCAATCAATTTTTTCTTTTCCACCATTCACCATTCAAGTTTAGATTGGTAGTACTTGATAATTGAAAATTTGTTCACTTACCCGAACTCGTATTATCCCCTGATTTTTCTATGAGAACCTCGCATTTCATGTGGTCAGCCACAATGCGGTCCGAAAATTTAGCCGGAATCGGGATGGAGGGAAATTTTCCCCAACCTGTGATAGGGAAAACATCGAAATCAGAGGAGGACGAAGGAGCTGCGTAGTGCGGATACCTTTTCTTGGAGCCACCGTCGACCGTCATATCCACCGGTAAATTAGAATCGAGAACATTTTTCGCCGTGCTAACCAAGTACTCCTTCGATTTGGACTGTAATTTCACCTCTTTGCACTTTAAAAACCTGACGAGATCCTCCACCGTAGCGGCATCAGGACTCCCTGACCAGACTGCACCCGGTACATCTTCCGGGTTCAATTTAACTTTCTTGAATGTTCGCGTCGCACTCATGAGCTGCAAGATAAAATAGGTAATTAGTGCCTTGCACGAATTTGTGCTAATAAAATCATTATTTTTTAAGCTGTGGGTTCATAGCTCTGTAGCCTGCTGAAGCATTTACTTTTTAAATAGAGTTTTCGTGCAAACTTGACCGTTCTAGAGAGCCACACCCCAGCAGCAATAAATAAACAATCAGTTTTTGATAAATAGTGACCCGTAATGAGCTTCCTTACTTTAAAATACTAATTATTATTAGGCGAGGGATATAAGAGGGAAAAAAATAAGGAGAACGACTTACTTAAACTTCCTCATAGGAAACCGTCATTAAAACCCTGAATGCGCATGTCGGCACATCGTTTATTGCCAGTTTCGGGACCTATCTTGTGGCAGTAGAACCCAGGCTAACCGGTATATCAAAGAGCGCAAAAAGCCTGAAGAATATTCACGAAATTGGAACCGCGGGATTACAAATTTTTGGTCCTAATTTCGGAGAAATTGCAAGTTTTGAGGCCCTTTTTTGTGGTCACCGGCCTGCCCTGGACCGGTCCGGCTACTTTTGGAGCATTCTTTAAGCCTCTGCAAACATTCGCAGGCTGCTAAACGTGTCTGCATCACAGTTGGAAATTGAAACCCCTTAAACGGATCGTCTGATCGAAAACCCGTTTCAAATTTTTGATTAATCACACCGAGAAGGGCGGTCGTCTATAATAATCTAATAGAAGTTTCTAATAATAATAAGGTAATAGTAAGTTTTTAATAAGTTCAAGCTGGTGAAAAGAGGGAGGATTTTTATTAAGGGTTCTAATAGTTAATTATTGTTTATCGGGTGGCCAAGTGGGTTAAAAATCTAGAATAATGATATATTCCACAACATTACATTTTCGCACATCAATGATATCCGAGCTACTTCCAATATTATACATATAACTCTCTTATTACTATTCTCCCCCGATTGTAACATTAAATTTCAAGTTTTTTTTTATTGCTCTGCGGACGATATCGTTTTAACTTGAACCGAATTCCAAGGTGTAAATTACAACGTTCAAGTTTGAGTACATTAATCAAGGTGTAGGAGAAGATAAAATAGACGGAAAAGTGTCTTCACTTTATATCATTTTCCGAGCAACCAAATACCAAAGGTTAATCAAAACGGTGATCTCTCGAACGATACAAGCGATTCGAAGAACTGTGCGGATAATTTCATGTCTTCCGTGAAATATTTTGCGGTGAGAGGAAAACAACACGGTACGTAACAATTTGGAATTACCCGACTCCTTTTTTGTCTGTCGCATGAATATTCACCGGTGACAATACCACCTAAATTGAGTTTTCATTTATAGAGACGTGAAACGAATTTTTTAGAATATTTAATTTATTTTTTTCCTTCTTGCCATTACCTTTTCAACACTTGGCCCAGACGAACCCTTTACTGAGTAAAGGCTCGGAGACGAGAAAGGAGAGGGTCAAGGCGGATATTATTTATTATTCCGGGCTCCCGGGATGTATAACGGGTGACAGGGATGGCTTGGGAGAGGAATTAATGAACACTCTAAAAACAGGGGCTGTGAAAGTCTCTTTCGAACCGTTAAACATTGCCTGGAGACAATGAATTATGAAATAAGTACGGCTGTGAGACTCAGTGAAACATGGGCACCGTCGTCAACATGTCGCCATGGGAGGGAGGGGAAAAAAGTTGCAATCAAGTTGACTTCAATAGCTTGACAATATACACGAGTTTTAATATCCGGTCGTTCTTAAATCTCGACGAAGATTTCGCTGTCAACGACGCAGCTTCTTATATGAAAAAAAAAGAGAAAAAAAGCTTTGGTGAGACGCGATTATGTTTCCCTCCTATAGTCATTTCAGGGGGATCATGCATTGAATACTGCATGAGGCCATGGATCTAGGACACTGAGGTTTGTGATTCACATCGATGATTCTGGTCCGCCGGCGAGACGGGAGGGAGGAAATAATTCCAAGAATTCCTAACTCCAGAGTTGGGTTATGAGGAGGGTAGATGGTTGCAACCAACGTAAATAATAGACAACAGTCCGTTAAGTAGTTCCATCATCCCTCTTTTCCCTTGAAACAAAACTTCATCCCTTTGCTTTTATAATGCCAGTATTTTCCAGAAAACAAAGTTGAGCTGTTTTGAATAAAAGCAATTTTTCGTTTTTAAGCTACGCTGAAATTAGGAATTGTAATCAAGCTACTACCTACATTAGAAGGAGGTTTCGGGTGTTAAATTTCAAAGTTCATGAGAACATTTCTCAACAATGTTAATGTTTTCCAGTTAAGGAGACAGTTTGACGGTGGATAGAAAGGGGAGGGGGGCTAAAGCGAGACTCGCGTTTACTTAACTCAAGCAGTTCTCAAGAGGGCGTGGAATATACAGAGTTATTAATTTATACTGAAGGAGATTGGGCAATGGTGAGTTTATCCAGATTTGAAATTCAGAATTTGTGATCTCATCAAAAAGTTAACGGCGTGCTGAATTTTATGGAAAAAGCATACTGCTCTTAATCCACGCAAACAACTTCGGCATGGTTTAACAAATAGGGGAGAACTTTTGGGGTTGAAAGTTAACGTCAGGCCATCACCGTATCTCGGTGCTTTTATAGTAGTAGCATGTATGAAGTGTAATGTAATACGAGTAAAGTGTGTGCAAGGTCTTTTGTATATGTTGACGTTTAAAGAATTACATTATATGGGCATCCTTTCTTATCTACACCAACTTTTTTTCTTTTCATCGTTGAATTTTTTCGGAGTTATATGTCTTGGGGCTGAAATACGTTAACAGTTTTTACTCTTTTTTACCTTTATACGTAGAAAGATCGAAACATGATAATTATAGGGAATAAACCTGCCTCTGGGTTAAAACTAAAATGTAATGAAGCATTTGCAATGAAGAAAACAAACAGCGTCCAACTTCCATGGTCCGTGCTCTGAACGGCGGGTGTCAACGTCAACGATGGGTTCATGCAACTTCAACTAAGTAAACCAAGCTCCAATCTGTGCACTTTCAGCACACCTTTCGACAGGTACAAGTACCCTCGCTTACCTTTTGGTATTTCTTCTTCACCGGAGATTTTTCAAAGAAAACTCATGGAAATATTTGGCGACATTCCTGATATTGATATATATTTTGATGATTTAATTGTGTACGGGGCATACAAATACGAACATGGTGTAGCTCTGTTCACTGTACTGGTGCGTGCCAAAGCTAATAAAGTGCGTTTTAATCTTAATAAACTTCAGTATAAACAGCCAACTGCGAATTTCGTGGGTCAAGTTGTATCGAAAGACGGAGCCCGACCAAACGACAAAAATGGACATGCCTTAATATTCATGACGAGACCAAAAGACAAACCCAGTTTACTCAGATTTTTAGGACTAACAAAATTTGTTTTCGAAATTCCTACCCAACCTTGCAAAAATGTCCTTGAACCTTCGAAACTTAACCGGGAGCAGCGTTCCGTTTGCTTGGACGGAAGCTCATGATTCAACCACATAAAAAAATCAATTTCCGCTATTCCTACATTAAATTTTTTCGATCCACCCAAGCCCATCCTCATTCAAACGGATGCTTCTTGTGAGGGTCTGGGTTCATGTCTTTTACAGGAAGGAGCACCAGTAGCATTCGCTTCTCGGAGCCTGAACAAAGCCGAACAAAATGACTGTCAAATTGAGCGTGAATTATTGCTAGATTTTATCGTGATTCCCTGTTTGCACGATCCCTATCGTGATCTGTTTGGACAGTGCTCGGTGTCGGGGTTGTCTGACCACGAGCTCGTGTATGTATATTATGCTCTCGACGTAAAGCCGTGGAACGTGGGGGACGGCGCGGTGTAACTTAGGGTGCGTGAATCGGGAGGTTACGAGTAGGGAATTTCCGGGGGAATCGTGGTTGTCGTTACGGATCGATTCGGCCTGTGAATGAGTTGGCCCCAGCAGTTAGTAAGTTTCTACTATTTGGGAATCTTGGATTAATAATGCTCCCACATGGCTGAAGACCCGGAATAGGGCGCCCTTGCCCTGGGTCACTCCCGATATTCGTCAGAAGATGAGATTTAGATATTAGTTGTGGGGGCGATGGTGGAGATCGCAGAGGCCGGATGATAGGGAGCGGTTTTGTCGTGCGCTGAACGAGGTCATTACTCTCGCCAGGCCTGCAAAGAAGTGGGTGTTGACGGTCTGCCGCCTTCTTTCATTAGGCGGTGCATGGGGTGGCTATATCTCCGAGTCTGGTCTCCCACTTTAATGCATTGCTTCAGACACGGTTTTCCCTAAGATCTGGAAGGTTGCGAGGGTGAGAGCACTCCCTAAGGTCCCACGGCAGCTGACCCTTGGTGATTACAGGCCCATTTCGATATTGCTATGCTTATCAAAGGTTCTGAAGAAGGTAGGAACCTTCGTATCAACCGTCATCAGTCGGGATTTAGAGAGGACCGTAGTACGCAGACTGCGCTACTCTAGGTGGTGGAAGATATTTGTATGGCGATCGACTGCGGGGAGGTCACAATCGTTGTTCTAGTCGATTTTAGCAGGGCATTCAATCGAGTAAATCATGGGATTCTACTACAGAAAGCAGCCGGTTTGGGGTTCTCGAGCAGCGTCTTGCGCTGAGTGGCCTCGTACCTTGGAGGGTGGAGCCAGGTGGTGGAGGATCCAGGGACTGGGGAGTCGTCTTCGCTCATGTTTAACAGCCAGACGGAGTGCCACGGGGAGTGGTCTTGGGACCTGATTTCCTTCCCACTGCGAATAACATCTTTTCGCTGATTACCTTGTCATATTTTACTTGTTCAGACTTGCTGATCTGGCAGAGGGGATTTGTTCAGACTTGCTGATCTGGCAGAGGGGATTTTGCGAGTGAATGATGAAATGACCGCTGTGTATTCATGGTCGATTGGTAATCATATGCCTCTTAACATAGAAAAGACCCGAGCTATTGTCTGTGGGTCCAGATCATTCGTGAACCGTATCTACTCGGCTGTATACCATCCAATCAAGCGCCGAGAGTCTTAGGGGTCACGATAGATTCGTGCCTCTCTTGGAAAAGCCATTGTCTGGGGGTGGTACGTGGGGTTTTCCACACACTAGGGCAGCTTTAAGGCGGCTCAGGGCTACTTACCTCGTGGACTGCGGGAGCATTTTGTTAGGTCGCTAGTTTTTCCGGCGTTTGATTATTGTTCGGCGCTTTTTGTGGGACGGTCCCAAGAAAACTGCTGATGTACTGGGCTATGAATGCAAGCATGCGGTTCATTCTTGATCTCCCGTATGACTGTCACATGGCGCCCTATTACTCCCAGCTCGGTTGGCTTAAGCCTGCTGTAAGGAGACAATTTATTTTCGGGTGTTTCTTGTACAAATTGTTGCTCACGAGCCGTCCGAATTATTTGAGGATATGCTCCCTTGGCGGGTGTTCGAGGTAGGTCTAGGCTGATGATGATTCCGGCCCATCGAACGTCCGCCTTCGCCCATGGGTTTATTATTGAGTCCGTCAGGCTCTGGAATGCAATACCCTGGGAATTTAGGTCAATCAAAACGTTTCCGTTGTTCCGCAAGAAGTTCTTTGTTTTTTGTGCTTCCCATTGCTGTGACTCTGTGGTTCTGTGCCTTCTTCTTCTTTGGTCTTCATTTGGTTTTGCAAGAGCTAAACCCGCAAAATTGATTTTTTATGGGCGAATCCTCACCCCAGCAAAATTAGTTATTAAAATGCTCCGCGCCCCACGAAATTATTTTTTGAATGAGTCAAAAGCGGAGCAATTTTGTTTTTTGCTGAAGCGAAACTCCCTTTTTAGATCAGTCAGCTCGGAGAAATTTAAATTTACAAGGTGCCCAAGGTGAAAGTTGGTTATTGTGTTAGCAAAAACCAAGAAGTCGGGGTCTGTGAGAGCCAAATCTGTGAAATATTTCGACTTGGAGAGTACCTAACTAGCGGATTTATCTTGCATGGGTCAGCCATACGCTAATTTGCTTTTTACGGAGCATATTATGACCTGTGAAATTGGGTTTTGTGAGAAATGAGCAATACCTAATCCACAAAATTTGGCTTTCGAAAGGACCAAAGCCATGAAATTGATTTATTTATGTGTGACATTGTAGTTGAAAGTGGTGAAATCTGCAGATTCTAGCAATCGAAGAAATCGGGACAGTAAAATGGGGAAAAGTGCCTCAAGAATCGTCCATTTCGTCTCCGCGATTCCAAAAGAGTCACACTTTTGGGTGTGTAATTTTGCTTTTGTCGTGGCGATGGAGGTGTGGGTGGGAAGGCTCTGGAAAATGTTTCGTTACGGCCTTGCTCGACAATTCCCGTTTTTCAGTCAAGTAAACTTATCAAGTCAAGTTTTCAGTCAAGTAAACTTAAGTAATCATCCCTCGTCTACTACTCGGCATACATTTTCTCGCCTTATTTCTGCACCAATCCTGGTTTTTAAGGACTCGTTTCAATCTTCAGGAAATTCCGCATATGCAGTAGTTTTCCTTTTTTCAAATTTCATCCCAGAAGTTATTTTAAATTCGCCTTGAACTTTTACCTTGTAATTTTACGGTGTTTTTCGACTTATTTCAAAAAAGGAAAACTACTGCATATTCGGAATTTCCTGTAGATTAAAATGAGTCCTTAAAAACCAAGATTGGTGCAGAAATAGGGCCAGAAAATGTATACCGAGTAGTAGGTGAGGCGTGATTGGAGGGGGGTCGAGCAACTCCCCCTTAACGGCAAGAATGCAGTGTTGAGTCAGCGTAGGAAACTGTCAATCAGTAGTTGATCGTTCTCGCGCCAAAACATTTTCAAAACCATACCCCAAACCCCATCTCGAGGTTAAAATCTTAAATTTTAGGATCAATGTCTCGATGGTATAAACTGGTTCGAGACAGAAGTGATTTATCACCCCTCGAACCATGCTCAACCGATAAATACAGCTGGATTCACCCTGACATGCACAGAGTGTCATCCAGTGCCTATTAAACTGCACAGAAATGAATGTTTCGCGTCATGGTATTGGTTTTAGCCGATTTTGTTGACCCTATAGGCCCACTAGTAAGAGCACTCGCTAAAAAAAAATCCCGAAAGTGTGGTTGACATGGCGTCTTGAGGAGCATCCATGAGCTTGAGCAGAGCCATGTGGCATTTTTTTCGAGAACGTTCCTACTGAGATCCCTGGGCTACCCAGTAGAGGTTCGTGTGCACCGAGACTGTTCCAAATGGGCTTCAGGGCTGTCAGCGGGAAATTTTGTGCGGCCCCTGAAAACGTGCGCAGGTGGTTAAAAATGGTTGTATCACAGTATAAGAATCACTGGCTTCATTGACTTTTCTGATGAAAAATTCGTCTCAATTTTGAGCCGTTCAGGCTGAATCCAGCTGTATTTATCGGTTCAGCATGGTTCGAGGAGTAATAAATCACGTCTGTCTCAAATTCAGCTTTACCGTGGTTGGAGCATGCGCGGAAAAATTCATGCGGTTCCCCATACCAACGTGTGCATCATACACTCCACCGAGCCGCACCTTGGCTTGTCGCGAGTCCCAGATAGCCGGTTCTACCTCATAATAAAGGTCCAAAAAATCCACCACAACTTCACTCGAACACTCCATAAATATTCCTCGACATCACAAACACGGAACAATCACACAGCGCGAGAAGAAGTACTGTAATTTGCATGTAGGATGAGGAATAATTAAAATACCCTTTCGTGTAATTTAGGGAGCCATATAATTATTTTCAAATGTGCGTAGTTATCTAGCTATAAATATGTAGTAAATAGTATTATGCAGTCTACAGTAAATAAATATGTAGTCATCTTGACCATTTTTCCTTCCTGCATTCGCCCGTAGGCTTTTTTTTTTTTTTTCAGCTATGAGCCTTTCTCCGCCTGAAAAATGACACGCCTAGTGAATCCCCAAGCACCTTTTAATGTTCCTCCTCGATGATTCCGCAGTTCAAATATTGACTGTTTACCTGTGAGAACAGCGAACCATGAAGGCCCAAAAGGCCAAAAGGGTTCTCTCCCTTTTTTTCAAGAAATAACTCCTCAACCCCTTGCACGATCCCACAACCAACCCCATTATTTCATTGCTGTTCATGCTATTTAGCGCTACTCTTTCACGTTACTCTCGCGTCTTTCAAGTTGATGTTCAAACTACAAGATATTGCAGCCTCTTTATAACTGTCTCGCTTAAGGATTTTCACGGTAGAAAACGCTTTCAATTACTCGAGACGGAAAGAGCTTCGCGGGTGCGAGTGTGTGTGTTTTCTTGCTCAAATTTTGTTTACGAAAGTTCCCTGTTAAAATAGAGTAAGCAAAGTGAGGGGTTTTAAAGGAGAAAATAAAGTCGTTTTTCATTTTACAAACCCCCACCTCCTTCCACCTATCGCGCCCTCACCCACGCAAACTAAACAACTCACTTGTGAGAGGAATATTTCATTCGTATTATTTTCCATTCAGTAACGGCGGCGGCTGACCGCATAATCTATCCGCATTTTGCTGGAAACGAAGGCAGATTTTTCAACACGTTTTCAATAACGCTAATAATCTACTTCTTCCATTTTTAAAGTCCGTAAGGGAGGGGGAAAGAGTGGAGGATAAATTGAAATGCAAATGCTTCGAACTTAATTTTTTTGTTTTCGAAAAATATGGCCCCAGCAGCTACTTCCAATCTTGACGTGTCTAATAATTTTTCTCAACCCCTCCCCTCTTCTTCGATGCCTACTATTCAACGCTTCAGATCTGGCTATTTTTCAAGGTTGATTATACAGCAATGAGCTGACTGAAAGGAATAATTTTTACGAAACAGCCACTTTTTTTCTGTTCTTGAAAGAAAAATAGGAGCAATTAGTTCCGGGTAAACTACTCGGTTCGTGCCAATCGATTAGTTGAAAATGAAGCTGTTATTCTTTGGAAGTGTTGTCCATCTGAGCACAGTAAATTTTTCGAATGGATGCTATGTAAAATATTGCGATGCTGGAAGCTGGAGTTGGAAGCGTAAAAACAAGTGGGAAGGAGGTAGATCATGCCCGGGAATGCTCGTTGTCAAAACTTCGTCGGTGTCTCGATAAATCTCGTTTTCTCTCAATTGACCCCACTGATTGGGTGAGTTTTCGACTTCTAAAAAAGAAATTAACTTGTTTTTAATGATCGTGCTAGGACTAATTTGTTCCTCCCCTCTCCATTAACACGCATTCCGAAAAAAAAGAGGCTTGTAAATAGAATTTAATCCGCTCAGAAGTTGGTTTTTTCGAAGGGCGAAGAGGAGTTTTTTTTTTCTTTCTCTCTCCTCTTCGAATGAGATTGGGTGGGGTCGATCATTAGTAAGCACCTGTTGCATTAAAAGTGTATTAAAGTTCTCGTAATGTAACTCCACTTCCCCCGTCGCCAAAAAAGAAAAAATTGCGAGGGAGAGAATGTTAAAAAATGCTGAGTCTGAGAATGGGTTTTAAATTAAAAATCCACCGCGTCCCTATTATTCTCCCTTGTTTTTACTGCTCACGAGACCCCCTGGCTCATGTCACATCAAGTACGGAGGGCTCGAGGGATGGATCTTTTAATTATTCAAGGTGTACAGAAATGGATCGTGGTGTACGCTTTTCTTCTACCTATTTGCAACTTTTTTGTTGTTGCTCATGCATAATTTTTTGTTGTAAGGAAGAAATTGATTTCTGGCGTGCTATTATTAAGCAGATTTGACTGTTTTAAGGGACGATGCTACCTAGACGACGTGTTTGCTGGAAACAGTGAATTATCATGTTAGCACCATAACTGCAAGTGTCACCCATCATTTAAAAAAAAGAAAAAAATTACGCGTGTTGAAACCAACATTTTATTCATGAGCAAGTCCTCTTTCAAATGGCTTCGAAGTCTTTTAAAGGATCCTCTCTCATTTCCGCAGCTCTCCACACCAGGCAGGATTTGAAAATAATAATTTCTCTCCATTTTCAGCTTTGAGCTGACGCTGACGCTGCCGCAAGCATACGAGGGTGGAGTAGTGGAATAGGTCACTGGGGGAGCGGTGAGTGGGCGTAGTTGTTAAAGGACAGACTAAACAATTATTATTTCATCGCCCCACAGGGCAGTAGAGTTTAAGGATAATGGGCTATCGATTTTTGCGATTTCAATTTGATTCCTTTCTGTCCCCCTCCACCCACCTCGTAATCGTGTTTTCACTTCGCTCTTTATTTTTCTCTTAACTTTGTTGCCGCTCGAATTGAATCTATAGTGAAAATATCCGTGTGGAATTTATGGAAACTATTTCGCTGTTCTATTATTGGAGCGATAGAATTCTGAAATAAAGAAGCGATTGGCTCGTTCTGAGAATGACAGGAAGGAAAAGCCAAACTTGAGAAGTCTCCTCTCTATAAGGACGGAATTAATAAAAATGGACTGGACTGGTTAGTTAATTTAATCAGTTAGGTACTGGTTACTGTCTGTGGCAACGTTAGTAACACCCGACAAAATCAATTAAGGCGCGTATAAACTGGGTGATCCGAACATGTATTGCAACGTTGCAGGAGCGGAGCGCCTCAGTTTGGATGGGGTTTGTGCTCCGCTCGCGAACAGATCGTGGCGATCCATTCCCTGTCGGTTTTTCAAGCGCATCAAAGGTGGAGCGCGGGAGCAGTGTGGTCGATTTTTGTATTGGCGATTCAGATTATCACTTGCAGCGCTGTCGTCGAGGCAAAATGGCGGAGAAGAGCCCTATACTTGCCGCCGGCTCAAGGGATTAAATCATAAGTGAAAACAATTGTTTTTAGGCTGAATTATGCCCAGAACGTCATGAAAAAGAACGGGACTCAAGGTCCCGTACAGAAAGCTGAGGTTATTATTTATCAAGGGTTTCAGATCTTTCGATAAACTGTCATATCATAATACAATAATTTATTACCCCGGTCTTTGGAAACTGTCATGTCAAAAATGCTCCCACTAAGAATAATTATGGATTTCGCGAAGTGTACAGCCTCGTCGAGGAATTTTAGTGAAGGGGAAGCAGTGTTGAATGCAAATCACGTCATTCTGTGCGGTCAAATCGAGGACACGGAAGTCGAAGGATTCAGAATTTACGCCCTTGTGCTACAGACTAGCAAAATAACAAGCAACCCTCATATTATCGAGGGTCACATTGCGGCTGACCTGACTGAAATATTTAAAATGACATACTCGTGTAAGGCGGATCTGTCTGAGTGCTGCAAGCACATCGTGGCCGTATTGTTGTATTTGAACAGGTGAGTGCAGTCGAACGTACCTGTTTTACGATTATAAAAAGTGTATTATTGCAAATTGCAACCACTTTATGACAATTTCAGAAACGTCTTGAAGGAAATTGAACAATTGTCCAGCACGGACATTAAGTGTGTTTGGTCCGCGGGAAAGGCCAGTGCTCTCGCTGAATATAAACCAGCTCCTTTAGATGCATGGCGCTGTTGCATTCTCAATAAATCGCCCGATTCCAAACCCAATGCAGTTGATGGTGCAGAGGAAGATATCATGAAAGAGGTAATTATTTGAATCATAAAATCACCAGGCTAATCTTGGTGAAAATTGTTTCGCTTAAAATAAGGGTGACCAGATGTCGTATTTTCCCCTTAAGCACACCACCTGAAAGACTAAAGCAGCGTCGTTGTGTATATCAAATCATCCAGGAGAAATATAGGTAAATAAAGTTGTCACCCAGTTTTCTTTGGCAAACCCAACCAGTTTTCAACATTTACGCCATCATCAGGGTTCAACTAGTTGTTGCAGGCAAGCAATTCATCTAATACCTGCTCTGAGGGATTTCCTGCAACGATCTGTTTTCAGACTGAACCCTGATGATGGCGTATAAGTTTGAAAGTGATTTACAGTACAGGCAATAAAGCAAGAATTTGGGCAAAATCCGGTCCAATTTCGAATGTGGTTTATAAAATTCATTTTGATGTACTTAAGTATTTTCCGTACTATTAGTTTAAAAATAAAAACAGGGACGGGTAAGACAGGTAAGACAGTTTACTTTTGTTTACTGTTCGCTGGTCACGGTGTCCCCCCATAAGTTTGAAGTGCTCAAAATTTAGAATTTCAGTCGTCTCAAACCCCAGGGTTTCATAGTTTTCTGCAGCTCCCGAACTGCTGAGCCTATGAGCCTCACTCTATGAGCTTCACCACTAATTTTAGAGCGCTTTCAGTACTCTGTCCTTCCCAGTAAATAGCAGAGCTATTTATGCACACAAGAGTCCTTTTCAGGCTCAACAGTGAATAGATTTCAGGTCGAGAATGAAAGTTTTGACTAGAAAATGTCAACCTTTCAATCACAAACAGCTTTAGGTTAAAAAATAATTCACATAAACGGCTTCTGGTCACCCAGCATGATGTATAAATGTTTTGAATTTTTTTTTCTTCGAAGTTTGCCCGAATATGTACAAAGTCATGCTTCGTCCTGCACAAGAAAAGCCGATCCCGGAGAGATGTCATAGAGCCCAATCAGCCCATGGAAATAGATCGTGACGACGGTAACATCATGTTCGACGAAATAGTCAAGCATGCCAGCGGCAGTCGAGCTCTGTCAGCGTTGGCTGATGTTATTGTCGAAATGAAGCCCTGCTGTTCCCAGAGATACAAAATGATGGGCAGAAATGCTCAAGACCCGCTTTGTCGAAGTACCTTTCTCGAACGACACCTTTGGGAGAAGGAGCGACAGTTTCGTATCACTGGCAGCAGGTGCTACTGCTACGGGATTTTCACGGTCATGCACAACCCAAAGACCGACTGGAAGAGGAAATCTAACAAATATTTTTGGCCGAAAAAGTTTAAAATATTTATATAAAGCACGGCCAAGAGCAGGAGAGCGTTACCCTGGACGAGTTTGTCAAAGAAAGTGGTAAAATTGTTGTCCAGTGTGGAATTATTACCAACCGCAATCATCCTTGGCTCTCTTATTCGCCTGATGGGTTGGTAATGGAAGACGTGGTTCCAGTACCTCTACTTGAAATCAAATGCCCCTACAAAGGTGCATCTGCTCCCCTGGAAGAAACGCTCAAAACTTGCAACTATCTCGACAAAAAATTAAATTTGAAAAGAAGAGAAAGAAACATACACATAATGGCCAGATAACTCTAGGCATGGTAATGGCCAACGTCAGAACCTGCTATTTTGTAGTATCTTGCTCATTTGATAAAAAAGCACATTGTCTGACCGTCGAGCTAGATGAAGATTTTGCTGACGATCTTTTGAGTACTTTGAAGAAGGCCTACTTCAACAACATGCTTCACGTATTATGAGAAAATGCGTCCAACGTTAATTATTAAGGGCATTTGAGGTCCGTTCCATACGATGGGGAAGCGAGGTTCGATTTTTCAAAGGTAATTCGACTCATAACAAATAAGAAGGTTAGAACCCACCTCACCCCCTTTCAATGTTTAGAAGAAGTAAGGAGGAGTCTAGTCTCCAACTTTTGCCGTTTCGTTTAGATATTTTTTGTGTTGGTTAAAGTGAATAGTCCCTCGCCTTTTTATTTATTTATTTTTTCGGAGATGAGAAAAATGGCTCGTGAACTTGGTGCCCGGCGAAGTAAAGGCTCACAAAGAAGGAGAAGCCAGCTTTAAAAAAAACCATGTTGATATTGTTCTACGATGATCGTTGTAGATTGCAGTCATCGCAGAAAAACTGTAGCGGCTGAATTGAATACGAATATGTCAAAGAAGAAAGGGCAGTCGTTTCTGGTACACCGAACACTGAATCCCACCAAAAACTTTAAAAAAACACACACAGTGTAGTGAGCTCAACGGCCAGAAAATAAGTTTTCATGGGTGATGGTGATACTCACAGTTTCACAAGTGCTGTACACCGTACCCTGTGTCTCGAGTTTGCTTGTCACCCGAAAGTCAACAATTTCGACTAATCCCGGAAGAAACCAAACCCGACATTCGTGTGCTTTTGACGGTGGTCTCTGGAGGGTGTAAATGTGTCGAACACGTCTGTTATGACTTCAAAAGCATAATTTATTATAATCAACTCATAAATAAACGATTCAATTTGACTACACGAAGTGTTTTTACCGTGAGCTGTGCCGGAGTGAAAATACATTTTGGTTACCTAGAATTCTAGAGAGAGGTGAGGAAAATAATGTTCATCTGAAGCCGGACGGATTCAAAAAATCAGGGGGCTTATTCTCTAACTCCGAAGCAATAGATTTTTCGAAGTCATATGTTTATTTCATTAATTTTCTTCAAACAAATGAATGAAATAAACATAAGGCTGGCGAAAAAAATATTGCTTGTTGTTAGAGAATAGGCCCCCAGGTCTTCCCGACACTAATTATTACGAAGAGAAACTTAAAAAATATGTGAAAAACACTGAACTGCCTTAAAACGTGGGATTTGTATCAATAATGTCAAACTGTCCTAAGGGTTGATGATAAGGTGATAAGGTTTATTATGAGTCGAAACTTCCCCGACGTATTGTTTTGCTAGTGCTACACTTTTTGGAAAAATCATCTGATTTCATTCAATTTTCATAACAGCATCAGTTTTCAGACCTGCTCCCCTATTCTGTAACTCTTAACGCGTGCGTTAACGAAATAAACAACGCGAATAACTGAAAGTAATCAGCTGATAAATTTTGCTAACGCACGCGTTATGAGTTACAGAATAGGGGGGCTGGGGCCGTATTCCGATGCCGTTGCTATGGCGGGATAATGTTATTTCTTATTCTGCGTCCTTGGATCCCGCTCGCGGCATTTTTTCCCGACCGTTCAGAATAAGGCCCCAGAAATGAGTGGACTGTATAAATCTCCACTCGACACTTGGGCAGAGAAGTTTTTTGACTCACTACTGACTTGAATTGACGCATCGCAAGTAAGCTGGGTCTGTACGAAGTCTTCGATAATTCCAGCCAGAATCTGGTGTGATTCATCAGCATTATCGTGATCTCGGCACTCTGTAAAGGGAACCCTACTCATTGGAGCCTTTCTTTTCTTTGGACTGCGTTGAGGGCCCCTTTTTGGGTTCCACGGGTAGATTCATATCCGGGAAGCAGTTTTTTTCAAACGCGGTTTCTTTGTCGGAACATGTGTACGAACAGAAAAATGTCACATAACAGGGCCCTTTCATATTCCCTCATCTTATGTATTATTTGTATGACATCCAATGAAATATCGAATTAAATAACATAGGACATACCAGGCAAAATATAGTTTCCTTGAGAGAAATAATGCGTTCCGCAGATGACCATATTTTTGGAGGGTTTTGTCTCCGTTTTCAATTGACGTTCCCATGCAATGCGTTAGTCGACATCCTCTTCAACGCCAAATTTATTAAATAGACGAACCTAATTTCAAATTATATTCATTGTTGGGTGTTACTATTATTATGAAATCCATCGTTACGATTACATACCTTCGTGTTACTTAGTTTAGGAAACCGGTGGAAAGCGAGGGAGCTTCCTTTTAATTGGTATGATTTGCAACCATACACGCAACAAATTTTAGTTTTCTTAGCACTCATAATTAGCCGGAGATACTACGATAACCGAATCACAAACACACACGCGAGCGGAGCGCAAACCCCGTCCAAACTGAGGCGCTCCGCTCCTGCAACGTTGCAATACATGTTCGGATCGCCCAGTTTATACGCGCCTTTATGTGATCAACATCTGACGATGTTAGGACCTAACCTCTCCTCCAGAGCTCTCTATAAGCTAAGCTTCTGTGGAGTCTATGCAACCAAACAAATTTATTCCCTCGAAAAACGAAGGATTTCAATGGGTTGCAGACTCCACAGACGAATAGCAAGCATAATAAATGGTTTATGAACAGGGGGAGGGGGGATTTTGTAACTTTTTCGTATCGAATTTCCATCGGAAAGTCATGTGATTTCATTCATTTTAATTGAAAATCAGATGAGTTATAGATAGAAAATTCGACGCAGAAAATTAACCTAATAGGCCTCCAGGGCCTTAAGCCGTGGTGGGGAAATATAAATAAACAACTCAAAACAAATAAACAACAAATATTTTTAAAATAAATAGAAATTATAGTTCTATTTCTATGCTATTTCTACATCACACCAGCCAATCAACGTGCTTATGCCCGCAATAATTTTCGCCGCAAATAAACGTTTTTCGTCAATTTTATCCACGAATGAGGAAGTAACACATTTTCCAAAATCATGCCATCTTGATAGCTTGGTTACCAAAACTCATGATAACACGATCCGTTCAAATAAAATCAGGCCCTACATTTTTTTATTAATTTTTAAAACTATTGGGTTGCGGGACCCATTTGAAATAGGCTAGATAGACTGATGACGCAATAACATCCTTCGCATAACCTTCACAATGGCTTCCCACAAATCAAACAATAGGAATTTAGAGAAAGAGAAGACAAGAAGGGGCAACACATGATAACAGCCATGATGCGGAGGGTTGGGAGGGGTCACGACTCCTTAGTTACGTCACGAGTCACAGACCGGCCGTTTAAGGTAACAAAAAAAATTGGCAAGTTTTATTATTTCGCTATAAATCGAAATCAATCATTTACGCACTAATATTCAATTCCTGGTCATATTTAGTCATTTTCTTCAGAAAAAGAATGTCTCCAGCGATTTTTATTTTTTATGTTACTTCCTCATTAGCGCTTTTCTTAATTTCTATTTTGGCTGCGAGTAACGTTTCTCTACATTTCAGCCGCGGATTATCGTTTTTTCACATATTGCTATGAATTTGCGCTTTTTCTCACTTTATGCCACAACGTTGCCGCGAATTAAAGTATCTTCAATTTTAGCGGCCAATTGGCATTTTTTAATTTAAGCCGCATATTAGAGCTTATTCTTCTATACTTTATCCGCGAAATAGTAACTTTCCTCAATTTCAGCCACCAAGTAGCATTTTTTCTCAATTTCAACCACGAATTAGCGATATTTCGCAATTTTAAGGCCAATGCACAATCGACGGAACGGGAATGCGAACGAAATTCTTCTCTCTGATTGGCTGACGGGAACGAAACGCCAACGCGGCGCTGATGTATGTTGCTTTCGACGATGAGCTGCGAAGTTGTCCTTCCAATGCAATATCTCTGCAACATTGAACCCGAAATCTCAGTAGTTCTCTGAAGTTTCCCTCGTTGTGAGTAACGCTTCCTCCATCGGCTCCATCTGAGGATTCAAGGAGGCCGCCGTCATCTCGGTGAAGGCGGTTCTCTGAAAGGGATATTTTGCCTCCCCTGATAACTATACTTTCGACGATAGGTCTCAGTCGATTCCGATTTTCAATAGCCTGTCTTTGTGTACTACCGTCGAGAAGATTTATTACTTTTTTCTCCGGATTTTCATCTCTTGACGAACTCAAAGGCGAAGGCGACGGATTCTTTGTGGTAGTTCGTGGACCGTGAACAGGGAGGTTTCCATCCTTTCCCGTCATTTTCGAAAACTGCAAAAGAGGGTTGCGAGTGGCGGGGGGCCTTGTGGGTTGAGGGAGGTTGACTTAACCTCCTTCCATTGTTTCGTGTGGACAGAGAAAGGCAGCTGTACGCTTTCTGAAGGAATAGTTTCCTGCTTCAAGAAATTGTACTTATCTAAGTCTTTCACTAATGTTGGATCTGAATGGACAAAATAAACCGGATCGAAAGGCGAGAGCGCTACATCTGAGGACGTTTCTATCGATGACTCATGAGACGTTTTTCTTAATTTTAGCTTTTAATTATCGGTTTTTAGCTGTGAATGAGCACATTGTCTAAATTTAAGCTGAACATTAGCTTTTTACTTAATTTTAGCAGTGCTAATCTGGGATTTTTCATAATTATCCGAAAATTAGCAGTTTTCTATGCATTTTTGCTAGATATTCATTAACTCTTAGCTATTGATTAGTGTGTTTCTCTGTTTTAGCCTCAGAGTTGCTTTCAGAAACCACTGATTTGCGTTTTCTCAGTTCGGGCGGAGGAAGATTCAGCGCAAGTCCAAGGGGTCATTATCTCGCCGGTCATAGTCATCAAAACAGTTCCCCTCTCTCAGCGCGATCAGATAAGCGATTAGGAAAATTGAGCGCAGGCCAGACTTTAGTCAGTTTTATGCGTTCAACACTCGAGATGACGCATCGTTTTTTGTCTTCTGCCAAGCAAGGAGGCTGGTATGTACGAGCTGTGTTTTAGCAAAGTTGTTGACATATGCAATGGCCTAGGATTAATTTTTCTTCCGGACTCTGTGGTCACGGACCTGGAAGTAGGACTCCAGAATGCTTGTAGGATTTCGTGGCCTCTCACTGCTCTACTTTGCTGTCGGTTTCATTTATGCCAATCCTGGTGGCGTAAGATCCTAAATGTCGGTCTGTCTACGGATTACAAGGAACACAATGATCTAGGAAAATGGCTGAAGTTGTTTTTTGGGCTGCCTTTTTTGAGACCAAACGATGTTGGACCGTGCTTCGATCAACTTGTTAAAGAAAATCCAGCCGTTAGGTCGAAACCCATGACACTCTTTGAAACTTACTTGCGTAGTAATTATGTACAGTCAGAGGCCAAGTATCCACCGCATATGTGGGCTTTTCCATCGTCCGAGCTAAATTTGACAACGAATGCATGCGAATCCTTCCATTCGCATTTCAACTTCTCCACCTCCCAACCAAATATTTTTGTGTTCACTCGACAGTTGGTCGATTTCCAAAAGGAGGTCCGAGTTAAAGTGAATAGTACCGCCGACACCCCTCACACGAAGAATTCGCATACTAAACAGCGACAATTATTTCTTGCAGCCCAGTTGGAAAAGTACATGAAAGGCAGCCTGACGCCTCATGGCCTTGTCCTCCGGGTTTGCAGTCATTACGCTCCCAAGGAATAGGTACTTTTGTTTTTGTCGATGTAACTGATCTGACTTCCTTGTGATATGTTTGTGATTCAACTGAAAATATGTATTTTTGGCCTTCCTATTTTAACTATTTGTGTTATTAATTTTGACGATGGTTGTGATCTCGAACTTGTGATTTCCTTGTGCTATGTATGTGATTCAACTGAAAGTATGTATTTTTGGCCTTCCTATTTTATGTATTCATGTTGTTACTTTTGACGATGGTTGTGATCTAAACATGCTGAACATGCTGAATATTCTCATTTATTACAACGAATATTGAAAATGAACCGCGCTCAATTTTCTACACCTCCGATTACTCTTTCTAGGTAGTTTCTGGGCTGCGTTGAGTTTTCCACTTACTACTAGGGAGGGATGTCGGTTCGCGCTGAGTTTTCCACAACCCGAGGGGATTTGCGCTCAGTCTACCATCGCCCCTCTCATCTTAGACATGAATCAGCGTTGTTATAAATTTTAGTCACCAATTATAGCGTCAGCGCTTAGCGATCAATTTTAGCCGAGAGGTAAAATTTAGTGTTTCTTTCGAATTTTGCAGCGAGTTAGCATTTGCCCTAATTTCAGAAGCTAATTAGCCTTTTTTAAAATCAATTTTAGGCGTTTAGAGTTTTTAGAACATTTAGCCGCTAATTAGCAGCTTTTCACTTTTGTACTCGCGAAGGCGCGATTTTTCGCAATTTCAGTTGCGAATTAGCCTTTTATCTCAATTTTAATCTCGAATTAGCGTTTTTCCCTCTCCATTTTAGCAGGAGGGTATGGCTCATAAACATAGCGTGTTAGGGGTTTTTCGACGTTTCGCCCGTACAATGCCATCTATATACAGTGAATATAGATTGCGATGTTTCGCAACTTTGGTCTGAAAGTAGTTATACCAGCTTTAGCGACGAATACTAGCATTTCCCCCAAACTGTTTGGCGCGTACTTTACCCAAAGTATACAGTTCATCTCATCTGTGTGTTTTCTCAATTTTATCCGCTTATAAGGCCCAAAGAAACTGGTGATCAGTGAATTTACCCTGTTTTAAACTCGAACTTGACCCCAAAAGGTGTGCATTTTTTCAATTTGACCCTTCATAATAGCGTTTTTCGTGCTGGGCTGAATCACAAGTATAGTAAGACTCTTTGCTGATCACCTGCATCTTGCAACGTTCTTTTGAACTGAAAATCGTTGATAGAATGCCAAATCGCGGTCCAACCGCATAATAAAATTCCTTTTTCCATACTTAGACATTCATGATCATAGAACCTAAAAATCCTAATTTATCCATCTCAAGCTTTCCGTGGCGGGCCATTGCCATGGTACACCACTAGCATGGCTCAAACACCTGCCTGACCCTAAAGTTCTCGGCCCCAGCCTCGTCGCCACTCGTCGAACGCGCTCTGGCTAGGCCTTAGACATACGATCGGGACCCGACGCCGCCAGCATAGCTGAACGGCTGAGCTCTAGTCCGGGCACCAGGGTTAGTCTCGCACAGCGTATCATTATCCGAGGTATACCCTCGGACATGACGGCTGAGGATGTCATGCTTGACGCCGTCAAGTATAACGGAAACCATCGCTTCCCACATACAGGACTTTCTCCCGTAGTACAAAACCGGACCACGAGGGGGACTTGAATCTTCGAGGTTATTCT
The DNA here is from genome assembly GCA_038030265.1 of Corythucha ciliata. Classification (NCBI taxonomy): domain Eukaryota; kingdom Metazoa; phylum Arthropoda; class Insecta; order Hemiptera; family Tingidae; genus Corythucha; species Corythucha ciliata. The sequence goes on from CM075939.1 coordinate 37,981,678, forward strand.
AGATCTCTCCGGTCCTTCGCAAAGCCATCTTGGTAACCGGAAAGGTTCGCCTCGGCGGGGGAGGCTGGTTACTCCTCCGAGTTAAAGACCACTTATCATTGACTCGCTGCGGCGAATGCTTCAGATACGGTCACCCAGCCCACAAATACTCGGCCTCGTCTCCCGTATGTGCTTGGTGCGCTGAACGGGGGACACGGCATTGACGCCTGCCCGAATAAATCCAAAGGACCACAGTGCGTTGCTTGCATTCGCGTGAAACGCACCGACGCAGCCCACACAGCTCATTCTGACAGCTGTCATACGAATACTTGCGAGGCCTTTACAACGTAGCTAGCCGCGTGGCCTACGGACACGAGCCCTCGGGAATCCCAGACGCAACCGACGAGCGTCTCCCTATCGACTGCGTCACCTCAAAGGCCACAGCCACAGACCCCACAACGACCCCGATCCGACACCTGAATTCCTTCAAACAGTTTTCTGAAGTTGTTTACGCCATCTGAAACTCATTGTTTCAATTTTATTCAACACAAGAAACAAGCATTTTCGGTGGTATTTGTACCCTAAATTCGCAATTTCACTGATATACGACTCCAAATGGCTTTTTTCCGTCAGGCCGGGCTTTGGGCACTTTCGGGGCCGGCTGGCACGGGTTCCACGGGGAATAAAAAAGAAAAAAAAAGTCAAATTCATTGAATTCCAAGTATACATTATATGTATAGAGACCAGCAACTTTAAATTTCACTGATAGTTAGCCTGCATTTTGCTGTATCAGATTCAAAGATCATAATATAGGCTCGCGACGATTCCGAGAGGATATTCAGACCTTAAACTTGCCATTTCGCCGATCTTTACCTTCGGAAAATGCCATTCATTATCTCGGTGAGATTGAGCCGTGTATTTTATTTTTTTATTTTTTGTCGGGGGCGCCGGGCTTTGAACCCGGCAGGCGCCTAAGCCTCACTTGGGCTCCTACGCCATACCCAGATCTAACTGTGCACTTCACACCCGTACTACGTGGGCGTTTCGATCGGTGCGCGGTTTGTGAACGCCCACACGAAGCCGAGTGTGTCGTGTCACAGCTCGCCGCAGCCTTATAGTGTAATGGGCAATGGCTGGGAGCCGTGTATTTGAGCTTTCAGCGCTCTGGTTGTGGTGGTGGGGGGGAGGTCGTTAGACCAGAGTCCCAAGCGCACTACAAAAGAAAGCCCGTAACTTGCAATTCCATCAATATTTAGACCCGAAACTTGAAATTTTGCAGATTTTTAGCTCCAAATGATAGTAATTTCCTGGCTAAAATTGCCAGAGTTTGGGCACTACCGGTGCTGGCTGTCTCGGGTCACACACACACAAAAAAAAAGCCAAAACAAATAAAAGAAGAACTTGCAATTTCATGGATCGTTAGCTTGAAAAGCCAGTCATGGGCGAGGAGGGTGTTAGTGACGTTTCCAGTTTCTTGACCAAAATTGACACTATCCCTGTGAAAATTTCTGTGGACAGTCCGTTTCTCTGTCTGTGGTTCAGCGAAATGTCAATATTTCTTTTGTTTTTATACCGGGTTCGCGTTTCAGTTTCAATGACAATTATCAGCCTATGTGAATGGGAAAATATCAGAGAACACCGACTTGGCACGAAGGAAGCCAAAATAATTGTACATCATTTGAGACATGCCTCCTGCTTTGACCAGGAATTTATGAATTCTGGCCTTAAACATATTCCTATTCTGTTATGGTTGCTGCTGACAAGTAGGTGAGAAAGAAACTTTTAAGGTGTTTGTTTTCACTATATGTTTTCTCCTTTTCCCCCTTGCCCCTTGTGAAACAAAATATGAATGTCTCTCCTCCCCACATTCACCAATACTGTCGAGCCTTCTCTTTTAAAACAAAAATAAAGGTATTTTTCACCAAGGGATGCGTTTATTTATTGATGCGATAGACCGACGGGGAAATCAATCATGTTTAATGTAAATGTGTTTTTGTTTTTTTCGTGTCTTTGATATCACGGTTTTTACTTTTTTTTGCAGGTAAGCTTGGCCAAGGTCAACTATATTTTGAGCCACAAATTCCTGTACGTATAACTTACAATATTGGCTTGATAAAAGCATTGTAGTGGTGGAAACGGCGGGAGGGGGGAATGGCACCGTCAATGTATCTTTCTGGTAAGTAATTGATTTCATATAATGTTCTTTGGCAAATTACTGGCAGTACCTCATGGACATTCGTTATTCCATTATTAATTTAAATTACGTATTCAGATGTCCGCATTGTGCGGTAGAATTATCGTACAGCCTTCATTTTCATTAATTTTGTTCGCATTATCATTTTTTATTGCTTTTATTTATTTATTCACCCATAGAATTTTTCCAAAAAACACATCAACAAAGCCCTCTCCCCTTCTGTTTACTTGACCCTACCGTTGGTGAAAAATGAGGCAATATTTTTGCCACGCGGCAACCATTTGTATTTCATATAGGACCTCATTTCCCTCCACTGGGGTACTCCACACAACATTTGTAACAAGCAAAACCCGAAAAATTGGCGTTTGGTGAACAAAATCCGCGAACTTTGTTTTTGAATGAGGCAAACACCACAAAACTGGGTTTACAGCCACGAAAATCCTCGACTTTTTTTTTTTGGAATCCACTAAAGTGGTCTTTTAGTGAGTCGGACGCGCGGAAATGTGCTTCTTATTGTGAATAATCCGCGAAATTGGTTTCTAAATTAGGCAACTCCACGAGATTGTTTTTTTCAGCAATAAAAATCCCCGAAGTAGGTTTTTTAGTTAGTGAAACCAGTAAATTGACTTTTTCGAGTCAAACATGCGAAAATGGGTCTTTAGCAAGAAAAGTCCGCAAAATTGGTTTTTAGTGAGTGAAATTTGAGGAATTTATTTCGAAGTGATCCAGATCCGGGAAAACATTTTTTTCAGGAAAAACAAGTAAGTGAAAAGTCTCTGGATTTGGGCGCACCCCGCGCGAAATTTCTTTGATCGCGTCAAAAACCTGCGAACTTGGTTTTCATCTCAAAACTGCCTCGATATTGGTGTTTTAGGGAGTGACATCTGAGAAAGTGGTTTATTGCTCTGAGCCAGGCCAGCAGGACATCTTGACGAAACAAAATTAAGACCTTCCCCCCCTGCCAGATTTTAACTTTTCGATGATAGCTGTCGCACTAAGGCTGCGCATTCAAGTCTATAAGGAAGGGCAACTGGCCCCTTTGTTCTTGTGGCTCCTTTTTCTTTCATTTAGAGCCCAGATGACTGAAAAGAAATGAGCTCGAAATGGAACCACTACTAACCCTCCGTGAAGCCCACAGATCCAGGCTGCTTTAACTGCGGTTACCATCACACCATCAATGGCTACAAAACCTTACCATGTGGGGGGGGGGGCAAACGCGTGGAGGCACGTTTGGAAGAACACATCTTCATAAATAAACGGAGCAATAATCTTTAGGGAGCTAAGCTCTCGTTTTGAGTTAGTAAGATCCCTAGGTTTCAACGTGCTTTCCGACCTCAGAAGTCATAAACCGGGAATATACTGTCCTATTTCAGGGGAAAGTGCAATCTACGTCCCATTATAGTACCGGAGGAAGCACAATAGTAAAGGGACCAGGCTCCCCGATTCTCCACAGGTAAAAAAGGCGTTCCCGAACCAGCAGATAACAATTTTTCATACAGTGACGTTTCCCAATAGGGTAATCAAACGACCATTAGTTTTCATGTTATTGAATACGGTGTATTTATATGACACAGAAAAACGACGAAAAGGCTACCGGAATTCGGGGTATTGTTTTTCTAGATGCAATGATAACTCACGGTGTGTCGGCATGTGTTGTGCACGTGCTAAGCCATTTTGAGAAATTCTTAGCATTCATGGACGGAGAGTCCCTTGAAATACTTGAGGACTTGAAAGTCAGAAGATCGTCCCTAACGAAGCCTTGCTCACCACCTCAATGAGCAGCAATAAGTTCATTTCCTTTGCCTAAAATGTAATATATAATATAAAATAAATTATAAAATATAATATGAAACTATTTTGGTGCTGAAGAAATCATAAGAACCACCTGCTTACCTAATTTATGACTATGGCCGTTAATGCGTCTTACCCGACTGCCAACAGAATATAACGTTATGGGACTCTTACACGTACGTTCAAGACTATGTTCATATTGGGCTCTCGATGCTGTTTTATCTCCTTCAGGTAGGATACCCTACGGGCTGCAATTTTAGCCGCTCAATAAGTATCTTATGATTAGACAGGCACTTCTTCACCTAAACCCGAGGCGATGTAAGCGAAGGTATTCTTTACCGCAGTTCACAACACCTTGTGGAAAATTTTAATAGAAGGGCATTGCTTTTCATTAATATAAAACTCGCGAACTTTAAAACGAATGGCACTGTCAGTGAAAGAGTCGATTTTGACGCGTTTTTGATGAGGACTATTCTTCCTCTTAGGCGAGGTGAAAAGTGGCCGGCTCGCACTCGAGCCCTACGAGGTCGTTCGTTCGGCTTCCTTCGCGATGCGTAAAACTGAAGACTGGAAAACACCGGTCGGCTCGGCCGGCGGGCCTGGGCTGTTTCACTACCTTCTGCCGGGTAAAATATTCGAAAACCGAAAAAAGGATTCGCCTCGCTTGGCTTCCCAAAGTCCTTCTTCACGGTCTTTCACTTATTTCTGAAATAAAAGGCATTATATTGGCCATCAATGTAATTAAATTATTAATCATCTCATGAATACCTACTTTAATATCAATGAATGATAACGTTGAGTCAAAAAGTGACATTCATATCACCAATAGAAACTTATATCGAGTGCAAAAAAACTGGTGGAGGGTGAAGTACATCCTAATCGGCGCCAGTAGCGCTACCGACGATTTCTTTAGTCTTTGGCTGGTCTATAGGCTCGTTTTTGAGTGGAATGACGTCTTGTGAGACGGGATAACTGCGTTTCAGACTTTTTTTTTTTTCGTACGCACAATTAGATTGTCGTCGTTTTCGAAGCTGTTAATGAAGCTCGAAGAATCTTGTTAGCGTTCAATTCAACGTTCAATTACTGTGAATGGATGAGGAGAAAAGCAAGACAGTGCACAAGTTCAACGTTTTCGACAATAACGACTGTTTAAGTGGAAACGAAGAAAGAGAATTGAATCGTTTGAAAATGGAGTGAGGGAAGAGTAAACGAACGATTCGTCAATTTCAAGCAATTTCTATGGAGACTTTCCTCTCTTCACTTTTTACTGAAAAAAAAAAAAAAAAAAAAAAAATGTTGAGGACGGAGAAAAATATTCATCCTATCAGAATTTTTGTTGAAAGACATCATCGCTGGGTTGGTGTTACAGAGCGAAGGGTGGAGGGACGGATTTATTGTGAATTTCGTCAAAACCCAGTCGACCGATTTTCACGCTAAACAAGATAAAAGAGGAGGGAAAACGGCCTTATTTCACCCTGCACCTTTTTTTCGTGCTCTCATCATTCGAAATATGAAGAGCCCTCGCTCGATCCATTAATTTTTATGAAAAAAATGATTCGGCAAGTGAGGAAATACGAATCAAATAAAAATTTTACCATAGAGTGATTGTACACGATTTTTCTGAATTCCGTTTTATCTGGCACTCCACTAAGAGCCAAAAGGCTTAAAAACACCAAAATGGAATATCTAGTTCCTCAATTATAATTAATTTCCATCTCTTTCTTTTTAGACGCCCATGAGGCTTCTCCTTTACCTGGCCCTATTTCTTTCAAGCTACACCGTACCTGTTAAAATTTTCAGGACGTCTTAAGCATCCATCCTTCTCGCCTGCACCCTCCACTCCACCGATCAAGAACAACCCATCACTTTTCCTCTTTGCTTTCCTAATTCTTAAGCTTCACGGGGCCGCCATTGTGAGGATTTTTTTTTCAGTGTGGATTATGCAAGGAGATTCAATAAATTTATGACCTGAGGCTCTCCCTTTTTAAAGGGACTGAAAGCTTCTTCTTGGATAAGAAATAGAAGCCCTCAAATCAAGGGAAGAATCCTCTTTTTATCTAAAGTGCTGGAGGGGAGGGGGGTTTGAATTAAGTGAGAGGGAAAGCTCATAGAACAACGAAAAATAAAAAGTAATACTCATTTATTACTTAGAAGTAAGTATATAAGATAACTTTGGGTATCAAATTTCTTTTTTTCGGGGAGAGAGAAGGAACATACATCATTTGTCAAATTCTCATTGTTCGGGTTTTATGTTAAGAGTAAAATGTTTAAATAAGTTTACCTAGTTTTTCCACTATTATGTATAGTTATAAGACAAAGTTTAATTTGCATTTTTTAATTTTTGCATTTGCATCTTCTAAGTTTAAGTTTAGTAATTCGTATTTTTAGTAATTCATTGTTACCCTCGAGAACTCGTTGGTTTAAACTTCCCGCCTCCCTACCTTTTTCCCTCATCCCTAATGGTGAGGTACAAAACACACATACCCAAAGATTTGGCGCTCTCAAAAAGAACACTCTAATGTGAACAGTACTTGTCACTTGTCTACACAAAAACAGGACATACGTTGTGATCTCGGTGGAGATACTTCTCAAAGGAGCAAAGGACCGTCACTCTGTCATTTTCACGAAATTCTTCTGGACTGGGTGAGTACCTCACATTTTTCCTTCCTACCATCCCAGTTCATCCGAATTCTATCATTCTCCTCACCTCAAAGGCCACAGCCACAGACCCCACAACGACCCCGATCCGACACCTGAATTCCTTCGAACAGTTTTCTGAAGTTGTTTACGCCATCTGAAACTCATTGTTTCAATTTTATTCAACACAAGAAACAAGCATTTTCGGTGGTATTTGTACCCTAAATTCGCAATTTCACTGATATACGACTCCAAATGGCTTTTTTCCGTCAGGCCGGGCTTTGGGCACTTTCGGGGCCGGCTGGCACGGGTTCCACGGGGAATAAAAAAGAAAAAAAAAGTCAAATTCATTGAATTCCAAGTATACATTATATGTATAGAGACCAGCAACTTTAAATTTCACTGATAGTTAGCCTGCATTTTGCTGTATCAGATTCAAAGATCATAATATAGGCTCGCGACGATTCCGAGAGGATATTCAGACCTTAAACTTGCCATTTCGCCGATCTTTACCTTCGGAAAATGCCATTCATTATCTCGGTGAGATTGAGCCGTGTATTTTTTTTTTTTTTTGTCGGGGGCGCCGGGCTTTGAACCCGGCAGGCGCCTAAGCCTCACTTGGGCTCCTACTCCTACGCCATACCCAGATCTAACTGTGCACTTCACACCCGTACTACGTGGGCGTTTCGGTCGGTGCGCGGTTTGTGAACGCCCACACGAAGCCGAGTGTGTCGTGTCACAGCTCGCCGCAGCCTTATAGTGTAATGGGCAATGGCTGGGAGTCGTGTATTTGAGCTTTCAGCGCTCTGGTTGTGGTGGTGGGGGGGAGGTCGTTAGACCAGAGTCCCAAGCGCACTACAAAAGAAAGCCCGTAACTTGCAATTCCATCAATATTTAGACCCGAAACTTGAAATTTTGCAGATTTTTAGCTCCAAATGATAGTAATTTCCTGGCTAAAATTGCCAGAGTTTGGGCACTACCGGTGCTGGCTGTCTCGGGTCACACACACACAAAAAAAAAGCCAAAACAAATAAAAGAAGAACTTGCAATTTCATGGATCGTTAGCTTGAAAAGCCAGTCATGGGGGAGGAGGGTGTTAGTGACGTTTCCAGTTTCTTGACCAAAATTGACAGTATCCCTGTGAAAATTTCTGTGGACAGTCCGTTTCTCTGTCTGTGGTTCAGCGAAATGTCAATATTTCTTTTGTTTTTATACCGGGTTCGCGTTTCAGTTTCAATGACAATTATCAGCCTATGTGAATGGGAAAATATCAGAGAACACCGACTTGGCACGAAGGAAGCCAAAATAATTGTACATCATTTGAGACATGCCTCCTGGTTTGACCAGGAATTTATCAATTCTGGCCTTAAACATATTCCTATTCTGTTATGGTTGCTGCTGACAAGTAGGTGAGAAAGAAACTTTTAAGGTGTTTGTTTTCACTATATGTTTTCTCCTTTTCCCCCTTGCCCCTTGTGAAACAAAATATGAATGTCTCTCCTCCCCACATTCACCAATACTGTCGAGCCTTCTCTTTTAAAACAAAAATAAAGGTATTTTTCACCAAGGGATGCGTTTATTTATTGATGCGATAGACCGACGGGGAAATCAATCATGTTTAATGTAAATGTGTTTTTGTTTTTTTCGTGTCTTTGATATCACGGTTTTTACTTTTTTTTGCAGGTAAGCTTGGCCAAGGTCAACTATATTTTGAGCCACAAATTCCTGTACGTATAACTTACAATATTGGCTTGATAAAAGCATTGTAGTGGTGGAAACGGCGGGAGGGGGGAATGGCACCGTCAATGTATCTTTCTGGTAAGTAATTGATTTCATATAATGTTCTTTGGCAAATTACTGGCAGTACCTCATGGACATTCGTTATTCCATTATTAATTTAAATTACGTATTCAGATGTCCGCATTGTGCGGTAGAATTATCGTACAGCCTTCATTTTCATTAATTTTGTTCGCATTATCATTTTTTATTGCTTTTATTTATTTATTCACCCACAGAATTTTTCCAAAAAACACATCAACAAAGCCCTCTCCCTTACTTGACCCTACCGTTGGTGAAAAATGAGGCAATATTTTTGCCACGCGGCAACCATTTGTATTTCATATAGGACCTCATTTCCCTCCACTGGGGTACTCCACACAACATTTGTAACAAGCAAAACCCGAAAAATTGGCGTTTGGTGAACAAAATCCGCGAAATTTGTTTTTGAATGAGGCAAACACCACAAAACTGGGTTTACAGCCACGAAAATCCTCGACTTATATTTTTTGGAATCCACTAAAGTGGTCTTTTAGTGAGTCGGACGCGCGGAAATTTGCTTCTTATTGTGAATAATCCGCGAAATTGGTTTCTAAATTAGGCAACTCCACGAGATTGTTTTTTTCAGCAATAAAAATCCCCGAAGTAGGTTTTTTAGTTAGTGAAACCCAGTAAATTGACTTTTTCGAGTCAAACATGCGAAAATGGGTCTTTAGCAAGAAAAGTCCGCAAAATTGGTTTTTAGTGAGTGAAATTTGAGGAATTTATTTCGAAGTGATCCAGATCCGGGAAAACATTTTTTTCAGGAAAAACAAGTAAGTGAAAAGTCTCTGGATTTGGGCGCACCCCGCGCGAAATTTCTTTGATCGCGTCAAAAACCTGCGAACTTGGTTTTCATCTGAAAACTGCCTCGATATTGGTGTTTTAGGGAGTGAAATCTGAGAAAGTGGTTTATTGCTCTGAGCCAGGCCAGCAGGACATCTTGACGAAACAAAATTAAGACCTCCCCCCCCTGCCAGATTTTAACTTTTCGATGATAGCTGTCGCACTAAGGCTGCGCTTTCAAGTCTATAAGGAAGGGCAACTGGCCCCTTTGTTCTTGTGGCTCCTTTTTCTTTCATTTAGAGCCCGGATGACTGATGGAACCACTACTAACCCTCCGTGAAGCCCACAGATCCAGGCTGCTTTAACTGCGGTTACCATCACACCATCAATGGCTACAAAACCTTGGCATCAGGGGGGGGGGGTAAACGCGTGGAGGCACGTTTGGAAGAACATATTATCTTCATAAATAAACGGAGCAATAATCTTTAGGGAGCTAAGCTCCCGTTTTGAGTGAGTAAGATCCCTAGGTTTCAACGTGCTTTCCGACCTCAGAAGTCATAAACCGGGAATGTACTGTCCTATTTCAGGGGGAAAAGTGCAATCTACGTCCCATTATTCTCCACAGGTAAAAAAGGCGTTCCCGAACCAGCAGATAACAATTTTTCATACAGTTACGTTTCCCAACAGGGTAATCAAACGACCATTAGTTTTCATGTTATTGAATACGATGTATTTATATGACACAGAACAACGACGAAAAGGCTACCGGAATTCGGGGCATTGTTTTTCTCGATGCAATGATAACTCACGGTGTGTCGGCGTGTGTTGTGCACGTGCTAAGCCATTTTGAGAAATTCTTAGCATTCATGGACGGAGAGTCCCCTGAAATACTTGAGGGCTTGAGGGTCAGAATATCGTCCCTAACGAAGCCTTGCTCACCACCTCAATGAGCAGCAATAAGTCTATTTCCTTTGCCTAAAATATAATATATAATATAAAATAAATTATAAAATATAATATGAAACTGTTTTGGTGCTGAAGAAATCATAAGAACCACCTGCTTACCTAATTTATGAGTATAGCCGTTAATGCGTCTTACCCGACTGCCAACAGAATATAACGTTATGGGACTCTTGCACGTACGTTCAAGACTATGTTCATATTGGGCTCTCGATGCTGTTTTATCTCCTTCAGGTAGGATACCCTACGGGCTGCAATTTTTAGCCGCTCAATAAGTATCTTATGATTAGACAGGCACTTCTTCACCTAAACCCGAGGCGATGTAAGCGAGGCCGAAGGTATTCTTTACCGCAGTTCACAACACCTTGTGGAAAATTTTAATAGAAGGGCATTGCTTTTCATTAATATAAAACTCGCGAACTTTAAAACGAATGGCACTGTCAGTGAAAGAGTCGATTTTGACGCGTTTTTGATGAGGACTATTCTTCCTCTTAGGCGAGGTGAAAAGTGGCCGGCTCGCACTCGAGCCCTCCGAGGTCGTTCGTTCGGCTTCCTTCGCGGTGCGTAAAACTGAAGACTGGAAAACATCCGGTCGTCTCGGCCGGCGAGCCTGGGCTGTTTCACTACCTTCTGCCGGGTAAAATATTCGAAAACCGAAAAAAGGATTCGCCTCGCTTGGCTTCCCAAAGTCCTTCTTCACGGTCTTTCACTTATTTCTGAAATAAAAGGCATTATATTGGCCGTCGATGTAATTAAATTATTAATCATCTCATGAATACCTACTTTAATATCAATGAATGATAACGTTGAGTCAAAAAGTGACATTCATATCACCAATAGAAACTTATATCGAGTGCAAAAAAACTGGTGGGGGTGAAGTACATCCTAATCGGCGCCAGTAGCGCTACCGTCGATTTCTTTAGTCTTTGGCTGGTCTATAGGCTCGTTTTTGAGTGGAATGACGTCTTGTGAGACGGGATAACTGCGTTTCAGACTTTTTTTTTTTTCGTACGCACAATTAGATTGTCGTCGTTTTCGAAGCTGTTAATGAAGCTCGAAGAATCTTGTTAGCGTTCAATTCAACGTTCAATTACCGTGAATGGATGAGGAGAAAAGCAAGACAGTGCACAAGTTCAACGTTTTCGACAATAACGACTGTTTAAGTGGAAACGAAGAAAGAGAATTGAATCGTTTGAAAATGGAGTGAGGGAAGAGTAAACGAACGATTCGTCAATTTCAAGCAATTTCTATGGAGACTTTCCTCTCTTCACTTTTTACTGAACAAAAAAAAAAAAATGTTGAGGACGGAGAAAAATATTCATCCTATCAGAATTTTTGTTGAAAGACATCATCGCTGGGTTGGTGTTACAGAGGGAAGGGTGGAGGAACGGATTTATTGTGAATTTCGTCAAAACCCAGTCGACCGATTTTCACGCTAAACAAGATAAAAGAGGAGGGAAAACGGCCTTATTTCACCCTGCACCTTTTTTTCGTGCTCTCATCATTCGAAATATGAAGAGCCCTCGCTCGATCCATTAATTTTTATGAAAAAAATGATTCGGCAAGTGAGGAAATACGAATCAAATAAAAATTTTACCATAGAGTGGTTGTACACGATTTTTCTGAATTCCGTTTTATCTGGCACTCCACTAAGAGCCAAAAGGCTTAAAAACACCAAAATGGAATATCTAGTTCCTCAATTATAATTAATTTCCATCTCTTTCTTTTTAGACGCCCATGAGGCTTCTCCTTTACCTGGCCCTATTTCTTTCAAGCTACACCGTACCTGTTAAAATTTTCAGGACGTCTTAAGCATCCATCCTTCTCGCCTGCACCCTCCACTCCACCGATCAAGAACAACCCATCACTTTTCCTCTTTGCTTTCCTAATTCTTAAGCTTCACGGGGCCGCCATTGTGAGGATTTTTTTTTTCAGTGTGGATTATGCAAGGAGATTCAATAAATTTATGACCTGAGGCTCTCCCTTTTTAAAGGGACTGAAAGCTTCTTCTTGGATAAGAAATAGAAGCCCTCAAATCAAGGGAAGAAGCCTCTTTTTATCTAAAGTGCTGGAGGGGAGGGGGGTTTGAATTAAGTGAGAGGGAAAGCTCATAGAACAACGAAAAATAAAAAGTAATACTCATTTATTACTTAGAAGTAAGTATATAAGATAACTTTGGGTATCAAATTTCTTTTTTTCGGGGAGAGGGAAGGAGCATACATCATTTGTCAAATTCTCATCAATAAGAAAAACGTAACAGCAGCGAACATCAAAGGAAAATAAATGTGTATATTAGATTATTTGAATAATCGGCATAAGCAACATCAAGCAATTGATAAACATAAGTATATTATTTTATGCAAACCATAGGTACAATGAAAACAATAAGAAGAAACGATTAAAATACAACAACACTAAATTAATACAAAATAAAATGACCATAAATACAGCAGACATGCAACTTATAAAAAAATAAGTGTTTAGAATAATAGTTCGCAGCCGTAATTAACCCCAGACTGTTGTGTGTTTTTACCAAGAATGTGTAGAAGCCAGTTGGCCAGAGAATAAACAAAAAGAATTACGTGAAGGTTGAATAACTTTAGGCAATTAATTAATTATTTGAGTAAAACATTCTTTTCTTATTCTATGCCGACTAGTTTCTCTTCGTCTCACAAATATTCCCAACAACCCTGCTGACAGACAGTTACCTAGGAAACTTGTTTCTCCAATCAAGTGAGAAACAAGTGAGTGGTGAATCAAGTTCCCTAGGTACCTGTCTGTCAGCAGGATTGTTGGGAATTTTTGTGTGATTGACATGTGACGAAGAGATTTGTTTCGGCCTGCGGATTCCTTGAGAATGGGGTGCATTACCCCGAAACTAGTCGGCATAGTTAAATAAAAAAAGAACGTTTTAATCAAATGATTAATTAATTACCTGAAGAAAAAGAATGTTCGTCTTATAATTAATTTCATCAAGTTTTTACAATAAGGAGCCAGTAAAAGAAAAGCTGATCTTAGTTACGTCGTTGGCAAAAAAAAACCACAAAAACACACATTTGCGTACTTGGCTCTCTCAAATACCGAATTTCGTGAATCTGACACGTCAGAAGCCAATTTCCAGAAGCCAAACAGAAGCTTTTATAAACGACGATACATATTGCTGACAGTTTGCACTGTAAAAATGGTCAAAGTACCCAGTAATGGCCATTCACGCCCTAAATTGCCAAAACTCACAGTATGCGGTCTATAATTGGTTGACTTGACGATTTGCGACTTGTAAAGGCCTAAACTGATGATTCCTGTTATGAAAATGGTAAAATCGTCCAGTCGAGCGAATAAAATGGCAAAACTGAGCCTTCACGCCTTGAAAACGTATAAACTGTCTTATCGTGGACTAGAAAAGCAAAAACGGTAATTCACGCTCTAAAAATATCCAAACTGATGATTTGCGCCCTACAGAGGCTACAGATGGTGTTAAGGACGATTCGCGCCTTCAAAGTGGCTATGTACGACCGAAGAATGGTCAAACATGGCTATGTGCGCCTTAAAACGACAAATTGACTAATGGTCATTCAGGCGCGGATCCAGAGTCGGCTGAAGGTGGGGGGCCACATTTTGACTCCATCCGGTTCCCGCATCACCTACCAATACCGCACGCTGCTAGAGAAACACAGTTCTCAATTGAAACATCGGAGAATTAAGGAAACCCAAAGGCTGGCAAAAGTGAAAAACAAATCAACAACTACAAGCACAAATCTGAGTACGATCAAATTGAGTGTAAAAGGTACATACGATCACCCGTAACTAACACGGACAGAAAATATTATGCTTACCCGCATTCGAATTGGCCATACGAGAATAACTCAGGCATGCTATTACACCCGGAGAATGATGCCAAACTGCACAGACTGCGGCCATCTGCCCTATCTTCGCGGTCGAGCGGGGTCACTACCTGAAAAATAAAAAATTAAAAGATATACTAAGAAAAAATGAACTACCCGATTTAAAAAACTTACTGAATTTCCTTCGAAGCGTCGAGATTTTCAACCTGCTGTGATAACCTAACTGTGATTAGAAAACGACTGTGATATTAGATTAGTGAAATGTGATCAATGAGATGTGATGATTGACTTCAATTCAACTATGCAAAGCCATAATGCCATAATGTTTAAATGAATGCAAATACAAAATGGGATCAAGGCGAATGACCACAGCAGTCGGCGCCATAAAAAAAAAAAAAAAAAAAAAATTCAACAACTACCTGTGTAAAGTGAACGACATATTAGTTTTGCAAAAATATGCTTCCAGTCGAATGAAGTGAACTCAGCGCAGTGGTGGAAGGGAAGCTCTTACGCCCCACGTCTAGCACTGCGATTGTAACCCTAAAAATTAGGTTTTTTAGTGAGTGAAATCCGCTAAATTACATTTTCATTGAGTGAAACTAGCTAAAAACGGTTCTTAGTGTGAAAAATCGGCGCAATTGGTCACTGAAATAGGCCACCCAGCGAAATCAGTTGACTGGCAACTGGCCTAAATTAGCCTTTCTTACAATGACCGTCTCCTCACGAAACGACAATTTCCACGTAAAACTGACAACTTCTCCATAAAATTGGAAATTTCCTCATAAAATTGACAATTTTCTCATGAAATTGACAATTACCCCATAAAATTGTCAATATCCTTAAAAAAAACAAAAACTTTCCTTGTATAACCGACAAATTCCTCATAAAATTCACGATTTGCTTATAAATAGACAATTTCCCCGTAAAATAACCAACTCCCTCATAAAATTGACAATTTCCTGATAAAATTGCCAATTTCCTCTTAAAATAGGCAGTTCCACTATAAAGTTTATTACCACACCATAAGTTTATTATTAATCGACAAATTTCTCATAAAATTCACGATTTGCTTATAAATAGACAATTTCCCCGTAAAATAACCAACTTACTCATAAAAAAATTGTCAATTTTTTCATAAAATAGGCAGTTTCCTCATAAAATTGGCAATTTCATCGTAAAATTTTCAATTTCTCCATACAATTGAAATTTTCCTCATAAAATTGACAATTTCCTCATAAAATATACAATTTCCTCATGAAATTAAATATCACCCCCTAAAATTGACGATTTCCTCATAAAAATGTCAATTTCCTTATAAAACAAACAATTTCCTCATGTAATCGACAAATTCTTCATAAAATTCACGTTTTACTTATAAATAGACAATTTCCCAGTAAAATAAACAACTTTCTCATAAACTTGACGATTTACCAATAAAATTGTCAATTTCCTCATAAAATAGACCATTCCACTATAAAGTTTATTATTTCCTCAAAGAATTGACAATTTCCTCATTAAAGTGACAATTTCGTCATAAAATGGACAGTTTCCTCATAAAATTGACAATTTCTCCACACAATTGAAAATTTCCTCATAAAATATATGATTTCCTCATAAAATTGACAATTTCATCATAAAATTGACAATTTCATCACATAATTGGCAATTCCCTCACGGACAATTTTATCGTGAATCCGACGAGTTTTTTCATAAAATGAACAGTATGTCACCTTAACATTGCTCTAGGTGAAGCATTTCGCATATTTGTTGCCCTTGACGGCATCTCACGTAAATTTTTTCCTTGAATGTGGCGATTCACGAGAGAGTTTTCCCGAATGTTGCGTTTTGCCCGCCGTGGGGCATTTTGCGCAGTAGTTTATTCGCTGTGCCGCAGCCTTTCGAAAGAGTTATTTCCTCACAATGTGACGATTCGCTTATAGTTTGCCCTTGACGCGACCTTTCGCATAAATTTTGGCCTTGACGTGGTCACTTTTCCCCTCAGTGAGGCCATTCGCGAGAGTTTCTCCCCTTAACCCTAAAGCGGGCACGCTCATCTGAGTAGCACTACCGGGCGCGTGGTGAACTTTGTTTACCAGCCACATTTTTGGCGTTAATTTACGACTCATGGTTCCAATTTGCCAAAAGTGAACGTTTTTAGGCATGAAATAAGGAAATACAAGTTTTAGAAGTACAGGGGAGAGACTACTAGGCAAATTGACCCACCAACGGCTGGCGTTTGGGTCGTAGGATGGCTAATTTGAGCCGCCGACGAACAAGTTAAGCATTTGCTTAATAAACTATTCACTCATTTGGATGTATTATTGATAAATCATGTTGACTTATCATTTTCCTTCGAGCACACTTCATTACGACGGTATTCTTCGAAGCCTTTTTTTCTCAATCTGGACCAGTAACTGACTTATAAACCCGATTTCAGCCGGGATGAAACCGTATATCATACCAAGAGGACATGTCAGGAAGGTACTGAGGAGGAGAATTCTTGAAGTATCTTAGTCTAGTAGTAATCTGCTGAAATCGGTGTTAGGGGAACAAAGTTCACCAGTGCGCCCGCTTTAGGGTTGAATAACTTGGCATTTCGCGTCTCTCGAGAACCTCTGATGACCCTCGGGCCTCTGAGAAAATGACCCTAACACTAGAAGTGACCACCCCTCCTCGATGGTATTTTTGGAGGTTTTGATGATTTTTTTCTGCGCAAGTGACCTCGACTCCAAGGGAGGGACCATGACCCCCATGGTTCCTCCCTTAGATCCGCCACTGTGGCGTTTACGCACCTAACATGGGCCGTCCCCTACCATGCCACAACTGGTGGACTCCACCCCATCAACCCACCAGTGACCAGCTTTACCTCAAGGACTTGATAAACTGCAGACTACACTCTCGCGCAATGAAACTCCTCGACTAGCTGATTACGCCCCCAAAAATGGCTTGACGCACTATTCGTGTCAGGAAAATGGCGAAACTTACCATTCGTGGATTAAATATGGCCAAACCTATCTGCTGTGATGGAATCCACCTCCTTATATCGGTTGTCCCTCTGCGAATGCTCCTCTTCAAACTTTTGGAACTAACTACAACCAATTACTTTTGCAGTCTCTTTTAATTGTCGAATGCATTTCGGGCACAACTGTGACCCCTCATCAGCAACTGACACCTTCTACTGCAAGTAACGCAACTCGAGCAAGTAACGCAAGTAACGCTACTCGCAAGTAACGGAGTTGCGTTACTTGCAGTAGAAGGTGTCAGTTGCTGATGAGGGGTCACAGTTGTGCCCGAAATGCATTCGACAATTAAAAGAGACTGCAAAAGTAATTGGTTGTAGTTAGTTCCAAAAGTTTGAAGAGGAGTATGAAAATCGCTAAACTGCTGGCGATTTGTGTCCTAAAAATGGCCAAACAGTCATTATTTGCTCAATGATTGATGTCTCAACCGACGATTCCTGTCTTTAAAATGCCTATTCTGTCTTGCCCGGCCGAAAAATAATTGCCAAACCAAGAGATTTATTATTTCCTCGCTCCATTTTTCCCTGGAATAATACCCAAGTTCCATGGATTGTCGAGCGCAAACCTAGGGGTGTTGGGTGCCATTTCCACGCAAATCTTGGGCTTCATTTAGAATTTTAGTCATATGTGGGAGGGGTGCATGCTGCAGCGCTTGTACTCGTTCTGAATTCTGGGCAGGCGTAGTTGCGAATCACCACAACCAAAAATCCATACGTACGTTAGCTACAAATAATTAATTGATACACATTTAGCACTTGGATAACTATGAATCTCAAGTTTCTTTTTTCGAGAGAGATGGAATAAGAGAGGGTAAGGGGGTCTTTCAAACAAATAAGCGACTTTAATTTGTTGCCCTTGCCCTTCGGCCCCTTCAAAACCAACACAACATTCTAAATTAGTTATCGATTTGTGCCGAAAGAGGAAACGAAGTTATTTATTTATGCGATTTCTTTGCCCTTGTTGTTTTGCTACCGAATGCCCCCAACTACTACGAAAACGTTTGGTGTTGTACGTTGGTGATACGTTTCCAAGCCCTTTGATGGCCTCCCAAACCTTCTCCTCATTGTGTACTTGCCTTTTTCCTTGAATTACCTACGCAGTGTGATCTCTAATAACTGCGCACCGTCGTCTGCACATGAATAACACTATAATTGGCCACTAGTTGCCACCTGTATTTCTCCGTAGTTACAGTCTCTGTGTTGGGTATCTTTGATGTAGTCATTTTACAGTTTAGTGATTGAGATCAAACAGAAAATACAACGCTACCCTACTTTCCCAATAGACCTATCCACCAGGACTATTCTTCTTTGTAAAACTAACCTAGTGGTTGTGCCTGGGGGAGGGGGGAGGTCAATATTACAAAGGAGACGAGAAACTTCAAGTAATAATTAGTCATTTCAAATTCTCTGTGAAAGCTCCACATGGTGTGAGGGATATAATAGGGGTTGCCCCCTTCATTGGCTTTGAACATAAAGTAAAGGTAGAAAACTATAGTGTAGCCTGTAGCGTGGTGATTCGGGGATGGGGACGGGGATTTATTAGTCATTTTAGGACGGTGGTGCGACTACGAGAAGATAAAAGCTACAATGAGTAAAAAGGTGCGAGGATTTTTAGAGTGTTAAAAAAGTGTAATTCGATTGTCAGTTTTTTATGGTTGAACTGGCTCTCTGTATTCTACGGTCCGGATAGAGAGCGAACAAAAAATCATCGCATTGAAAATGTCGGTTCTTATAGACGTCTCGAGCACGTTAATTGATGTACTTTCGCAGAGAAGGGCTCCCGTCTTAATATTTCAATGTTTTTTACACATGGAATATCTGTGTGGTCTCGACGGGCCGCAGCGACGACACAACATTACCGGGAGGCTGAAAACGAACGTGACAAGACGGCTGAAGGCCATAGTTGAGGGGGTTTGCCATGCATGGTTCGGCTTCTATGGGCGCACGCAGGCTTGATCGTCACGCCAGGTACTGTGGCGGTTGCCCATATGGTTAAGATGGTTGTTTCCATCTTTGGGTCACGGCCGCAAGTGACGAGCCTGTGGTCTCGCCTATGAATGCTGAAGAGCCCGACGAGAAACATGGGTACAGATGTCGAACAATTGAACCTGGGAATTGGCCCGTGCGCCGTGAAGGGGGAAACGAACGAATTTTGGCCAAATGAGCCCGAAGTCGATCAACTACATCACAACTCGTCGCGTACCATTCTAGTTGCCGTCTATTGCACCACAAAATTTTTACGTGGTTATGATGCGTTCAAAGTGGGCCCAAAATAATCACAATGGTGATATCGACACCCCTAGAAATGTCAGTTTCCCAAGCCATTTATAACGCTCTAAAAATTGTATAGTTGTATTTTAATCACACCTAACCTGTTATTGTGCCCATTGCATTCTCCTAATCGGTGGGGAACGAAACTTGTCAAAAACGACATCTTCGCCCCTTTCCCCCTGTGTTTCTGGGCTCCGTGCCGAAAATGGTGCGCTGGTAGCATGTGTGAGGATAAATGTTGGCCGTACTTAAATGGGCATAAAACTCCCACGTGAATATTATTAAGCGTTCCAAGTGGCCCCAAAGAGTGGCATCGGACATTTCCAGATACGCTGATCTCCAAAACCTTTCAGAACGCTCTAACGCTCGGAATGAATCCTTTAAACCTCACCTGTACTACATGGCAGCAAACATTCCTCCGGCGCCGAGTGGCCAGCGCTTCCCATTCTCCCCGTCAGAGGGCACCAAAACTTGTTGAAAACGACGATTTTGCCCCATTTTGACGATTTTTCCAGTGAATTTGCGGCGATTTTTTTTTTTTTTTTCGTGGCCACAACCTTTTCTTCTACGCGTTATCCAAAATGTCCAAACCTGTTAATTCGAGACTATCACGTTTCAAGAAATAATATACGAGTTTAGCGTGAAATTCTGTTTATGAGCTCAATTTAGACTACCAGGATGAGTATGTACCCGTCACACGAGATGGCGTTCATTGCATCGGAATGTCATACGTCATTCCCGCGAATCATAAAAAGGGTTACCAGTTCACGACGAGATGTTTATTCCACGGTCGCTAATGCGAGACTTGGACGGACGAGACAGATAAACAATTAAAATATAAACTTTCTTGAATCTTAAACTAACATCACCCACTCAAGAGATGCAGTGTTAGGATTTGAAACAATTTTTATTTGCGATATTTTCTCTTTTCGAGTATTCAGCCGAGATATAAAGAAAGATAGAGTTCACATCACCACGCTAACTTTATTATTTCGTGCTCGAAAAACGTATAAACCAAACATCGTGAATTCTTCAGTTACTAAATACGCATCTTTTTATTTAGAGCTCCCTAAAACGGCCAGCAATATTGTTGAATAAAACCCCACGTCCAGGTCACTCACTTAAAGTATCCATCCAAATGGGATTCATATAGGCCTACCGCGGCGCTGTTTCGCAACATACAATCCCGATACTTCAAAACGTGTAAAATATCCAACCTTGACGTAATTTCTGTGGGAGTGGAATTCCGGCGTGTAATGAAGACCTCCAGGCTTGGAATTATTTCCATATTGCTATCAACCCTACAACCCCTAAGGCCCCGGGAAATGGCTCTGAATTCTCCCCCTGAGTTCACGTTCGCTGTATCTGTTATGTGTTAATAATTTGTCAGTAAACAATTTTTCTTGTTCCTCTTCTGGGCCCCTCAAGGTCCAGATCTGCCACTGCAGCGGGCTCTGCAGGCGAATGAAATTGAAGAAAGCACAAAATAAGATAATTTGCTGAGTGAAATTTCCCAAGCGGAAATTGTAGTCATCTTGAATTGGTCATGAATTGTGGCAAGCCCCCCCCCCTCCCTTAGTTGTCTTAAAGTTTCTCATTAGATTGATTGAAAATTCGGAAATTTGTTGTCTTTGAAAACAAGGGGTAGGCAAGGTTTTTGGGGGGGAGGTCAGCTTCCTTAATTCCGGTTTTTTCCAGACAATTCATTCTCCGACAAGACTCAATCACTGTCATGATAATTTTTTGACAAACTTGGATCGAGCACTATACTCTTCTGAACATAGCGATCCAATGCTATCCGACCATCTCGTTCAGGAGGTTGCTCTGGATGTCGGTGTCAGTGTGGTCAATTCCTTTAAGCGCGTACGGTTCCGCCCAATCACCAAAGGAGTGTTTCCTCGGAGTTCTTCATAATATGAATTGGGGTGCTCTGCTGATGACCCGAGACGTTGATTGTTGTACGGACCTATTCTTGGAAAGTCTTGCTGAGATAAGGGACGCTGCTCTGCCGATGGTGACGCGTAAACTCACAAGAACTAAAAAGAAGCCTCGGGAGAAACCGTGGTATACGCCGGCTCTGAGGAAAATGAAGCTGTTTATGGAATTCCGACACAATATTCACAGAACCGACCCGATGGAAGAGAATGCGCGAATCTTCAAGGACAGCAAGAAACAGTAACACAAGGCTCTTCAAACTGCCAAGAAAGAATATAACTCTAACTACATAAGTTCGAATGCCAACAAATGCACCGCTGCCTGGAAAATTGTCAGATCTGAATGGGGCGCCGAGCAACCCAGCATTTCAATACCATTCGATGCGGATACTCTCAACGCACATTTCACTCAGTAGTGTTCTCAAGGAAAACTGCCGAACGACTCGCACTTTCCAATCAAGGCCCCAGAAGGGTCGAGATTTATCGAGTTTAAGGAGGTATCCATGGATGCATTGCGTCGCTATGTCAGCTCCGTCAAAAAGTCAAATTCCAAGGATTACTATGACTTGGACACCCGGCTTTTCGCTGAGGCGTTCCCTACTAAGGAGGATGTTGTGCTCAGGCTGATGAACGACTGTCTGTTATCTGGGATATTTCCCAAGGTGCTCAAGATCGCGAGGGTCGTGCCAGTCTTCAAGAAGGGTAGTAAAAATGACATCGGCAACTACCGACCAATCTACATTCTTCCCGTCTTCTCAAAAATAGTCAATTTTTTTATGAATCAACAGCTCTGAGAGTACCTCAGGAAGTCGGAGATAATCTCACCCGAACAGTTCGGTTTCTCGAAGGGTAAATCCACTGCCGATGCGATTTACTCACTCGTATTGGAGACCCTTACCTCTTTCGAGGCCAAAAATACAAGGGTTGGGGCTTTTCTGGACTTGTCCAAAGCCTTTAACACTGCCGTCCACGGTATCTTACTGGAGAAACTTAAAAGGATTGGGATCGGTGGGAAAGCTCACAGATTAATTAAGTCGTACCTATCGGACCGCTACCAATATGTCTCACTGAACGGAGAGAGTTCAAGCTTGTTTAGAGGGACGCCGCAGGGTTCAATTCTCGGCCCAACTCTATTTCTCATTCTCATCAATGATCTAGGAAAATCAATAAATAACAGCCGTCTATTTATGTATGCGGACGACACAGCCATAATGTCCAGGCACTCTATTCCTAGCACGGCGGCAACAATCAACGATATGAACATATCATCAGCGAGTCTCCCGAAGCTCTCAGAATGATCTATTTTGGATATTTTCATTCGGTTCTCACGTACGCACTCGGTGTGTAAGGGTTACGCCCCGGGGACAAACCGAGTTTTCAAGTTGCAAAAAAAAAAAACGCAATGAGGAGTCTAGCGGGACTGAGGAGGCGAGATTCGTATCGTGGTGCGTTCAGCGACCTAGGTATCATTACACTCTATGGGGCTTACATATACGAGTGTCTCAAAACAATACAGAAAAGTTTCGGTGAATACATTCCAATGTCATCTGTACACTCCTACAATACCAGGGAAGCGACCTACTTGGTCCCAGAGCGAGTTCGGCTGGTGAAAGTCAAACCGAGTCCTTCCCACATGGCTCCTATTTTATGCAAAAGGCTTCCGCGCAGTTTAATTAAAAGTGATGGGACTTTTAAAAATGAAGAACGATAAAAACTTTTTGATCAGTCTAGTTTTGTACAGCGTCGAGAATTTTTTCGATTCCTCTTGACTTTGATCGTGTTTTGACGTGCCAATTCGCTTATACCAGTGTTAAAGGCAAAATAAATTATTATTATCATTATTATTATTATTATTATGACTCGCAAATAATTTTATCTGCTGGTGGGCTAAAAGGACCGATCAGTGAAATAATTAAAAATCAATTCTTGGTGAAATAATAAAATTCGTTGCACACTAATTTTATTGCACAAAATTTAAAAATATTTTATGCTGCAAAACGCTCCCACAATCATTTCGAATTTTAAAAAATGAAAAAAAAAAAAAAAAAAAAAAAAAAACGACACTAACAGGAAAATGATAAAATACAAAAACTACAAATTACAAAAACTAAAAACACAAAACTCAAAAACGTCAAATACGTAATACTATCCTAAGTGCTAATGCCTCGAACTCCATTTGCTATTTTTGATAGGCTCTCATTTCCAAACTGTTTTCAACATTGAACAAACTTTCAGCACTCATGTTTCCCACTCGTTCAATTGTTTCAGCTTCCAGCGAACTGTGGGTTGGTTGAGATCACCAAATAGCTTACTAATATCGGGGTTGGAAGCAACTTGCTCAGTTTACAAAACGTCACAAACTTTTGCTGATCTGCAACAGAAAATCAAAGTTATTTATGTGAATTGCAATTCTTATCAAAATAAAGTATTTATTCCAATAATGGTAAAGTAGCCCATTCAATAAATTTTATTATTTGGATAAAAAAACTAAAACTGACCTTTAAAAATTTCTGATGAGCTCAAGTTTGGTAAAGCGTTCTCACACTGGGGTAATATTATCTCCCTAGGGCGAGAAAGTGGCCCATTTCTAAACGCTGGAGGAGGGTTCAGCGAGCGGGAAAGGGGTTATTCTTGTTTATGTGTAGAGAAAACTTTAACTGTCCTCAGCTTCACTTTTGTTGCACTTTCGTGTTCTTTTATGGAGTGATAATGATAAGATTGGAATGCGTGGGAACCCGGCGCATTATGTTAGCAGCACCGAAAGGAACTAATTGTACTCTCTGCCGGTGGCAGTAGAGAACAGTGTGCTACTATAATCCGTGAAATACCAAGATATTGGCTCCTTCATTTGAACTTAAATCAACAACTCAAAAGCAGATTGACCCTTTTTTACTATGAAAAATCAAACGTTACAGATCGGCCCTTTTTCGAAGTTCCCCATGGAAGGATAAAAACAGTTTGGCCCCTAGCGAAAAATTTCAGATTGGCCCTTCTTGCAAAACACCATCGATATGTATAAACCTGGATTGCTCATAATGACCTTGAGGGGCGTAGAGGGGGTGCGCCGTCCCCATGATAAAATAGTAACCAGACCACGACACCACACCAATCTTTCTCTTTTTCACCCCGTCCCTCTCCTTGTGTAGTTATGGCAGAACGGTCATTATTTTGAAACCCCACCCCTCTCATCCGCTTTCTGACGGCTCCACTTTATCAGCAGTGATGAGCAATCCCGTTCTTTTATATATTGTTGGTTGAGCCTCTTCAGTTGAGGAGCTCTCCTGAAACAAACAAAACGTCTTCAACAACCGTTGAGGGTTATCGTTGGTTTCTTGATAAGATGATAGCGTATTTTCGGCCTGTGTGTTTTTTAAATAATTCCCCTAATGTTGACGAGAAAGTATCAAAAGCAGCATTCACTTCTTGACCTAGAAAGCAATCACCCCAGTTGAGTGTATTAAGATTTCAACGTAAAGTCACCTGAGGCCCACTTGAAATTGTAATGCACTGCTTTTAACGGCAATACTTTAACGCATTTTACACTCACTTTTTCAGTCAGGCTCCCTCCTCTGTATTCCTACGTTTTCCGTGAAGTTATTTTTTCAGCTTACGTTGATAGGTAACGCCATCTCCGAGCATTGAAAAGAAACTGGTTGAATTGACCAGTTATTTTTTAACGTGTTTAACTGGTCGTTAGTTATTTTATTGTTAACTGTTACGCCATAACAGTTAACCTTTATTTAACCCAATCCTAGTGTGAAATAAATAACAATAAAATCAATATAACTACCTAAAATACACAATAAAACCTTACCTTACCTTAGTGGGGCGTTAAAACTGTAGAAGTCTGACTAGACACTATAACGACATAGCCCTGCGCCATGTAGGTATCTTTCATTCGTCTGGTTCCTGTTTGGTGGTCACCCATTTCGCTGGAGAACCTACGGTTATACTCACAGGTTCTGACAACCACCACATCTGGCCTTCCGGAGGGCTTGTGCTTGGATGATAGCGTATTAAAACTACCTTCAAAGAAAACTAGCAGCCAATGAGAGATGGCAAATTTATTTTATCGTAGGACGGAGACCGAACATGGTGACTGACAATATACTCGTATTCTATAGGAACTTATAGGGCCTTAATCACCCTGCAGACCAATATAATTGTGATATGACGGTAAAAACCCGAGTCAGACCTCGTGAGGTGCCCACTGAAGCGCGTTCAGAACTTATGCGCCTCGTGTATCCCGAGGCCGGGACCTCAACGAAGCCGGTAGACATCGCTTTTTTTCCTGGAGTTCAGGGCCATCCTTCCCCTTACTCATTTGATGAGCATTTTAGATTGAATTCACTTTTGAACGCTACTTCATAGCCTCTGCTAGGATGGCATTTTAGGGCCAATTCGCGAAGCTGTTCCAAAATTGGTCGTATGCGAAATCTCCCTGACAAACGCATTGGTTCGCAAATGGTGCACAGTGGGACAGAAACCTCGTGAATTGTGCCCCCCCCCCTATTGTGTTCTTTTTGTGTTTTTGACAAAAAATTAAATTTTATCAGAGGGTATGAGGGCGGAACACGCACCCAGTGGCCACCAAGGAGTTACAGCGGTTTCTCTCTCACTTCCTAACACGTGAATTTTGAATTTTGACATTTGAATTTTAAAGAGCTAATCCTGCAAAATTGGTTTCTGAACGTGCCAGATCCAGGAAATATGGGATGTGAACTTTGAAAGAGCTTACTTCAATATTCCTAAAGATCAGGAACGGACCAAAACAAAACCGCATTTAGAACGCAAAACTGCATTTAGAAGAGGGAGCTTTCGGCGCCACTTCGTCGCCTTCTTCTGGGTCTGTTCTTTCAGTGGCTAGACAGGTATATGAGTCCTCAACGTCAACCATTATAAACGTCTCTAGGACCTTAACCGTCTCACGGCGCAGGAGCAGCAACATTGACGCTGGAACAGCAATCAACGGCAGCACCTTCCAAAGGCAAGAGTCAAGATACGTATCAAACAGGAAGGCCCTCAGCCACCACACACCAATGTGAATAGCAGAGACCGGAAATTAAATCTCTTATCCAGGAGGATACGAAGTCGAAAATTGAAAAATTAAAAGGGATGAAAACGAGCGAACAGCCCACATATCTACAAAAATTCACGGCTGTATTAATTAAAAAACGTCGGAGTAATTAACATAGTTTAAGAAAGACAACTCGCGCAAATACCACGACCAGAAACCTCGGGGCCGATCCTAGGAGTTTATTGACTTACTTCAATGATTCAAACCAGCAAAGTTGCTCCTTGAACGGGTCAACAGCCTGAAATTTTGTTTTTTCAGGAAACCAACGAACCGCGAAATCGGTTTTGAACTCCGAAAGCACGAAATTTAATTTTTAAAGAACTACCAAACTATCTTTAAGCCAAACCCCAATCCTACGAAATAAGGATTTTCAGAGAGCCTATCCCGCGAAATCGGTTTTGAATGGGCCAACCCACTGAAGATTCATTTTTTAAAGGAGCCCAACCCGCAAAATTACTCTATAGAATGACCCAACACCAACACTGTAGGACACTTTTATTTTAAAGGTGTGAAATCAGGAAGTTTACAATTTTAGATAGCCGTAACCCTACGTAATTTGGATTTATTTATACCCATTCTCCGACAGTAAAGAACTCCCTCGACCTCTACTCTGAAAAATAAAACACCACAGGCGTTGAAATTACGCATAAGGTCGTCCTATCGGACTAGGTATATCGTTTTATGAAAAAGTGCTTTGTCACGATCACGACGCTTCCAAAAACTTCTCTTTCGAGCCCGTGAGTAATTCCAAATTGCTTTCAAAAGTCGCGTAAAGCTTCTTATTCATAGTCTGCCAATTAATAAATTGCGGAAAGCTCTCCCTGTAAAGATTAGGGAGTAGATATAGGGGCTATCCTGTGAAAAGTTGTGAACGTTGCCCTGATGGTGGAGGTGAGGAGGAGGCGATGAAAAATTGAGCAGCAGCAATTAATTCTGTATGGAAGTAAAACTATAGCGAGGTGCTTGCGCTTGAATGTTGAGGCATTGAGTGTACTCAGCTATGAGGGAAGCAATCAAAAATTGGAAAACGATATCCTCCGAAGTACCGTTAAAATTTTAATTGTTAGGGAAAAGTAATCGTCCGCGGGGTAATTTTCGACCAAGTAAAGAAAAAAAGTACATTTCTATTCATTACAAACGACGAAGTTACGACTTACGAGATTTTTTTTTTCTTAAATAAATATGATGAGACTGTTAATCAACAGACAGCGGGATAAATAGAAGTAACGAGGTATTGTTTTCCAAGCTAACCTCTCGCCACGCCATATTGCCTTCCTTCACTACGGGGCCATATAGAATTTTGAATCTCTAAACGAAGAGGATGAGGTAGAAGGAGTCTCAGGCACCGATGCAGGAAACATTCTTTGAATGACTAATCAACTCATTAATAAGCCTCTTCGAAAAACAGAAAGGAAGGTAGTCAAGAGAAGAAAATGGGTCTTTATTTGTTGCTTGTTGTTTTGAGCTACGTTCGGGGGTGAGGAGTAATGATAGAAGAAAAAGAAACGACAATAATTTTTGATATACCTTATAAATTATTTATAAATAGTTGAAGACATGCATATTTTAGTGCTACTATACAATCATTGTATAGAAAATAAATCACGTGGCTTTTGAGCGCCGAAAGAGGCGGGCGCTGCTGTTTTTTTGGGTTGGCATTCAACATCAAGAACGCTCTTGGTCATTGCGAAATAAATGATCGAAGTCTAGGGTTAAATCGAAGTCCAACCGGGATACCAAGGGCCATATTACGAACGGTCAGGGAAAAATGGACGCAATCGGGATTCAAGAGCGCCATAGCGTATGCCGCCATAGAAACTCCGTTTGTGTCATTTTTACTCGGGCTCGTCTTCTTTTTACGTTCCTAATATTACAAGCCTTTTCAACCATGAACATAAAACCTCAAAATCCCAATTTCCCGTCTTTTTTCAGGGGTACGCTACTGTACAATTATGATCCTGTAACGTGAAATTGTTTGCGTAAAGAAAAAAAAAAAAGCGCAGGGCCAGGGTAATTCGTTATTTTCCCCTTCAAAAAAGCCGTGTGAAGTTTGGCTGAGAAGTACGCGAGCCAGGTATACTTTTAGTAGTTTGCCAGAGAAAAGAAAAGTCAAACGTCCTAAAGAAATAGTGTTGACTGACATCTGTGGACCTTTTAGTCCTGCGCCTCGTGAGGATGAAAGGGTAGACATCGAGCGCTCAACTCAAGCGGTTCAAGAAACTCGTCATAGAAGAGAAAATCGACGACTCGGAAACGACTGGGAAGAGACAATAGTCGAAGAGTCAAATGTCGATACAGTTTTGATCGTAGGTGCAACGACGTTGGTACTCAATTATAGGGAAAAATAAATAGTGTTCTCGTCGCTTTTTATAGTTTATTTCGGACCGGTTTCGGCTATTCAGCCATTTTCAACCTAAAAGAGAAAAATTTCACTTCACAAAAAGAAAAAGAAAAAACGAAAAAGGGAAAATACATAAAAACTCCCCAACTACCAACCTCCCAGATACGTCCTAAATCAGACAAATAAAATGCGTCTATCCGCCGGTCTGTAGCCGGACTGTAGTCTGTATAAACTAAGAACAAGTCCAAAAAATAAAAAAATGTTAATTTTAAAACACATTCCAAATAATTAAATGAAACAAAAATAAATACCTAAACGAATATAGCTACCTCAATATAAATAAAAGAGTATAATAGGCAAGGCTTCAAGGAGCTCTGTCCCGATGAGAATGCGACTCAAATCGAGCTTGCCCCCAGTGCGTCCCCACCCAACATATCACTCCCTCCTCTGTCACCAACGGCAATGGGAAAGAGAGGAATGCACTCCCGAATTCACCGATCTCACAGAAAATGGGGGGCTTAATCTGGTTCGTGGATAGGGCGCTAAAGTATCCGCTTTCTCGGCAGGGACTGCAAGACGAACTCGAGACGATCATATCCATGGCTCATCGGAACGGATACATGGCCGAAACAGTCAACGCTCTTTTCAGAAAGCGGGAGAGGAAGTTGGCGGCATCGAGATGCTATACCCCTTCTCCACAGCCACAACTGAGCTCAAGCAATCCCGAACCGTACGTCGTTATTCCGTATTTGGGACACGAGATGCGGACAACTACTAAGGTTTTGCGGGAGGCTAACGTCCGAGTAATATATAGACCGATAGGGAACTTGCGAAGCCTCATTTATAAGACAAAAGACATGAAAGCTTTAATGGAAAGGTCTGGCGTATACAAAATTGAGTGCTCCTGTGGTAGCTTTTATGTTGGACAAACGGGTCGCAGATTGAGCGCCAGAGTCATCGAGCACGCAAGAGGCAACTCGGAGTTGGGTGTCCACTTAAACTCCATGGGCCACGCTGCGGAGGAGTGGGATATTTCTCTTCTACATGGAGCACGGAAGGGTCCGTCAATGGATTGGTTGGAGATGTTGGAGATTGTGAGACATCATCGAGCCCATGGTGAACGGTTGATCAACAGGATAACTGATTTTGAACTCCCCCCCTGCCTTTCTAAATGCATTCCTCTCTTTCCCATTGCCGTTGGTGACAGAGGAGGGAGTGATATGTTGGGTGGGGACGCACTGGGGGCAAGCTCGATTTGAGTCGCATTCTCATCGGGACACAGCTCCTTGAAGCCTTGCCTATTATACTCTTTTATTTATATTGAGGTAGCTATATTCGTTTATTTATTTTTGTTTCATTTAATTATTTGGAATGTGTTTTAAAATTAACATTTTTTTATTTTTTGGACTTGTTCTTAGTTTATACAGACTACAGACCGGCTACAGACCGGCGGATAGACGCATTTTATTTGTCTGATTTAGGACGTATCTGGGAGGTTGGTAGTTGGGGAGTTTTTATGTATTTTCCCTTTTTCGTTTTTTCTTTTTCTTTTTGTGAAGTGAAATTTTTCTCTTTTAGGTTGAAAATGGCTGAATAGCCGAAACCGGTCCGAAATAAACTATAAAAAGCGACGAGAACACTATTTAAGAGTCAAATGCCCTTGAAAAAAAGTGAGACTAGCAGATAAATTGCCGAAAACCCGGAAGAACCCAAAATCATTGATTCCAAGAACTAATTGGAGGAAAAGAGGCCAGTAACCGGGAGGCGAAGAACCAGACGGACTTGAAGACTACACCTGATATCCATGTGTTTGTTTACGTAATATAACGCACACACAAAAGAGTTTTGAGGTCTTTTGAGATTCGAGAGTTAAATCAATTTTAAAACATTTTTTCTTATAAATCCGTTTAATCCTTTAAGCCTCTTATTTTTAGAACTTCTCCACGTTATTTTTCAATTGATTGGTTACACGCGTGAATTCAAAAGAAAATTTTACTGATGACTGTTATTCACCCGTAACTCGACGTAAAGTTCAACCCTCTGAACTCCTCAATGCTAAAAAAGGGAGGTGTGTTGGTTGCAAAGGTCTCTGTACGAATTAAAAGAAACGCGGCGAAGGTGGAATGAAAGACGACATCCAAGAAAAGCTCTATTACTGCCGTGATTCCTGTTAAAAACCAACACGATATATCTAAAAAAACTTTTTTTTAAAACGCGAGACGACAATTTTTGGAAGCAATCTTTTAATAGTGACAATAAAACATGTGTCCACAATCAATTAACTAATTATGTAGAGGAATGGAAGATTTAATTGCTTCACTTTTCTCACATCCTCCTACCAAAGATTGCGATATTTCGAAAATCAAAGGTCGAACTTCTTCGGTGGCTTCACGACACGTCCTTCTTTTGTTCGCATGGGTGATTTGGGACGACGTGCAGGATTCATCATTCCATCTTAGCCTTTTTTAAATCCTCGGCTTCAATTTGGTCCAGGTCTGGCGGGCCCACTTATTGTACTCTCTGAATAAACGTCGCTGATGGCGTTAGAGGTGTCAATTCGTCTGCGTCCTCTTCGCGATCACCTATCAGTCCAAGAACCTTTTCGTCGGTGTAAGAGAGCTCGTCCTCACTGTCATTCTTTGGCAACGACCCACCCTTGAGTTCAAATTTGGCCATCTCGAGGATTTTACACGCTGTATCCCTGAGGGGCGTTGCTTCATGACGTGTATTTACATTTGTAACGGGGTTATCAACGTAAAACACCCTCTTCAGCTCGCTGACGATCTCTCGAGGAAATGTAAGCTGCGCCTCGTCGCACTGAGTCACCACTTGAAGTCTCCCATCCGTTTCTTTGGTTGTCGTCGCCTTACAAAAGGAAGCGACATCAGCCAGACGTTCTTCTTTGTCTTTTGTCTGAGTAGTGTCATCAATTCCAAGGGCATCGAGCTCCCACGATTGCGCCGGGGGCTCTGAAACGCACAGGAAAGCCACTGTGAGGGCACATGCCTCGTTTTTACGACCGACTTTTCCGCCTTTCCTTTCGTCGTTGTAGCACAGGCACGTGAGATGGCCCTTCCCGCAATTATCGCATTTCAGCTTCGCCTTGCAAGTTCTACTCATATGACCGAATTTTCAAACACCTGTAACAACAGCCATTTTTAATCAACAGTTGTCGTTTTTCTTCAAATTTCATCCCTAAAGCTTTGTGACATTCGTCAGAATTATGCCCACCGTCACAAAAGACGCATGCATTGGTTTTTGAAGGCACAAACAAGTCTGACACCGTCGGAACGTCTTTACGCTGGCCATTTTCCTGACCAAGGAAAGCACTTTCTTCGACTAAAAACCCAGAGACTGCCAATTTTATCAGCTCCTCCCCTTCCACTTCTGAACGAATAAAGCGGTGAAGCCGGCTTAATTTTTCCTTGCTCCCGAATTTTTGAACTCTTGGTTTTCGGTATCCAAACTGAACATTGTCTCCGTTGCCACTCGCGGATTAAAGATTCCGGGATACATGACTCAACCATGGGATAGAGCATCGCTGAGCAGTCCGAAGAAACGCTTGAGTTCAAATTTGGCCATCTCGAGGATTTTACACGCTGTATCCCTGAGGGGCGTTGCTTCATGACGTGTATTTACATTTGTAACGGGGTTATCAACGTAAAACACCCTCTTCAGCTCGCTGACGATCTCTCGAGGAAATGTAAGCTGCGCCTCGTCGCACTGAGTCACCACTTGAAGTCTCCCATCCGTTTCTTTGTTTGCCGTCGCCTTACAAAAGGAAGCGACATCAGCCAGACGTTCTTCTTTGTCTTTTGTCTGAGTAGTGTCATCAATTCCAAGGGCATCGAGCTCTTTCAGAGCTCCGAGGGCAGGGGGCTCTGAAACGCACAGGAAAGCCACTGTGAGGGCACATGCCTCGTTTTTACGACCGACTTTTCCGCCTTTCCTTTCGTCGTTGTAGCACAGGCACGTGAGATGGCCCTTCCCGCAATTATCGCATTTCAGCTTCGCCTTGCAAGTTCTACTCATATGACCGAATTTTCAAACACCTGTAACAACAGCCATTTTTAATCAACAGTTGTCGTTTTTCTTCAAATTTCATCCCTAAAGCTTTGTGACATTCGTCAGAATTATGCCCACCGTCACAAAAGACGCATGCATTGGTTTTTGAAGGCACAAACAAGTCTGACACCGTCGGAACGTCTTTACGCTGGCCATTTTCCTGACCAAGGAAAGCACTTTCTTCGACTAAAAACCCAGAGACTGCCAATTTTATCAGCTCCTCCCCTTCCACTTCTGAACGAATAAAGCGGTGAAGCCGGCTTAATTTTTCCTTGCTCCCGAATTTTTGAACTCTTGGTTTTCGGTATCCAAACTGAACATTGATTGTCTCCGTTGCCACTCGCGGATTAAAGATTCTGGGAGACATGACTCAACCATGGGATAGAGCATCGCTGAGCAGTCCGAAGAAACGTTCAGGTTTTCAAGAGCTCTCAAATAGCTTTCAATTTCGTCGTACAGAGTTTCTTATGTTTCTGCGAATTACAGATAATTAGAGCGGTTAATTATCTTACGTATACCTCTATTAGAACTTCCTCTCGGCCGAATCGTTCCTTGAGAGCTTCGAGTGCCTTGGCGTAGTTGTCCGCCGTAGGAGGAAATGACTCAACTACTCTTCGCGCTCTGGAGCCTACCACCGTGGTTTGAACCAAATATTGGAATTTGTCCGAGTCTTCCAAAGAGGTATCCTCGTCGAATTTCGTGAATTGCGCCCAGAACGAGACCCACTCTTTTAAATTTTCATCGAACTTCTGAATTCTAGCGTCGGCAGTTTATATTTACGAATTGAATTTTCCGACAAGATGCTGGGGTTAGGAGATTTCTCATCAGCTTCGACGTTGACGCACTCGGACACCAGTTCAACCACCAAGTTGTACTTCTTTACCACTTTGTCCGTGCTACTTTGTTCTTTGACTAAATCTTCCTCCGACGCGTCGTTTTCCAACATTATGTCGAATACTTCCGAGTTAAGCACCTTCCATTCATTGAATTTTTCGTCGAGTATAATTTCTTTAACGACGTGACTCGAACCCTCTGCGGCTTCCGCCCTTCTTGAACTCCCTCGACCAGGGCCAACAGTTCATCGAAAATTTCTTCCAGTCCAAGTCGTTTCACTTTTCTCGCCTTTTCCAATTTTTCCATTATCGTGTAGTCCTGTCACGCGGTCGCCAAATGTTAAAAACGCGAGACGACAATATTTGAAAGTAATCTTTTTAATAGTGACAATAAAACATGATTGTGTCCACAATCAATTAAATAATTATGTAGAGGAAGGGATGTTAATTGCTTCACTTTTCTGACAATTCCGACAATTTTGTACAGAGATGCTGGATCGGGTGCTATTCTGCTTGGAGCGGGTGTTAGCTAAATCGTCAGTCTCCTTCTCCGCACCTATCAAAATTGCGGGGGTTTGTTGTTGGACCCAATTTTGAAAAGCTACTTGTGTTTGTTAGTGTTACTTTGCTTGTTTCAGAGTCAGTTTATTATTTAGGGATCCCTTGATGAAATTTGCTCGGCTCCAGCTCTCATACAAGTTTTCTTTTGAGAGCTGTAACAATAAATAAATAAATAATTGTTTTTAATAAAATACTTTACTTTTCCTGCGTTTACAAAAATATAGTTTTCATCTCAACACTGCGCCTTTCTACATGTTGGATGTTGTGGATGCGTGGGCCTATATTTGGAAAGCTAATTTTTAAACTGTTTAAGAAGGAACGTTAAATGTTCGGGTGTTCCATGAGGATTTCGTTGTTAATTTTTAAAATAAAATGGCTTTTTTCGTTATTTTACGAGAGTGACTGTGGGCAACCCTTCCGACGATTTTCCATGTATTTCGTTGTTCTACGCCACACTTTGCCTTGTTTGAATACACGAGGGCCTAATGACACGGACAGCATACCGCGGATAGTATACCTGTCAGATTACCAATCAACCCACTCTTTGTGCCTGTAGAAACTCGAAATAGCGTGCATCCAAACTCTTATTTAGTTTATGATGAACCTTTGTTCAGAAAATGAATTCTGCTCCCCTCTTTTAGGGAAAGCGATAAGTCGTTTTCTAATTAACTTTTTTCCACTTTATTTAAATTTAAAATTTTAATTTAATTATTGCGTTATGAAAAGGGACACCCCCCGATTCCGATTGCTTACAATGATAAAGACCCCGTCCCTCACTTCATAATTACTGAGAGGGTGAATAAGCAGAGGTAGATGAAAAAAATGGATGTAGTCTTTTACATCTCATGGCCATTGGGCGCATATTTTTTCACCCCACTAAGTCAGGATACAAAGATGTATATTTCGCAAAACATCGAAAAAAATCGTACTAGATTACATTTCAAAAATCCGGTTGTTCTAAAAGGTAAGGTGTTATAAAGGGAGTTGACTTTAGAATTTCGGAAGATGAGACTGAAATAGAAATCGAAGGGCCAAACGGTTATAATATAAATATGGCTTCACATTGAAGAAAGCCAACGAGTGTTCAATGAACATTCAATCATGTACTAAGATTGAAACGCTTAAATAATGTGCTAGCAGCTTTAATTTCCGTTGACCACTAATGTTTGGATATTCGACATTTTTGCGAGTCCTCTTATGCTTCTCTCACATGACCACCATCGCCAAATCAACACACCGTGTTTATTGATGGTTTCTGCTCGATCCTATTAAGTACCTCTGTTGTGTACAGCTGACAAAATTGAAGGAAAAACAAAAAAACACTACCTCTTTAGAGTGTTTTCAAAAGTAGACCCCCAACTGCTGTGAACCGTATAAATAATACGCACGCAAGCACCTGTAGGAAAATAATTCTCTAAGAGAATTATTCAAATAGAGCGCATCCTGCCCCTGGTGTAGTGACCGGGATTGCTCTCGGATAAAGACACTGCGGGGTGTTTTAGTTGATTCAAAATTGAAACCAAATTATTCTTTCCGTGAAATTGGATTGAACTACGCCTGAATTATTAGCTGAATGAAGGAAAAAAAATAAGAGCTTTAAAAGTTTTACTTCGTTTCAAACCTCATTCACTCCATCAGAGACTAAAGCACGGGATGCGTTAAGGCCGATTATATTTTTTAATAAAATAAAGCTGCGGGTATTAAGTCTAATCTTTCGAAATGAGCTTTATTTTTTACTTCTGAAATTCTAGCACATCAGAAACTTGAAAAGTTTGAAAAGTATTTGCTTTTCATTTTGTACCCCCTTTCCCTCCCACAACGGTGAACGTTGTGCTCCAGTTCAACCATACTCTCGAAAAAGTGAACGACATTACTTTTCTTTATTGAACCAGAGCACGCTAAAGCTGTTATCTCTCTCTCCAAAGCTCATTCTGTTCTCATCTAAAGTTCATTACAAGTCCTGAGAGTGGTGGAAGCGGGGGCGGGTAGGGTGCTGAATGATGAAGTGGTGAAGTACTGGTTGGGAAACTATGAAAAGACCGTGGCTGGGGTGTAGCAGGAACGACAATGGACTCACTCGTATCAGTCTTGCCTGCTTCGACGGCTTTTCCCTCTCCCTCTCAGAACCCAAACCCAGCACTATTACCTACCTGGAAAAGTGAAAAATGACAATGTTTTCCTATCGTTTCCTCCTCCAAAAGAACGGTTAGTTGTTTAATTTTTATTTTCTAGGACATCTACTCACACCACATATTCATCCCTAATGCATTCTCTCACCAACGTTGTTTTTCCGTCATTGATCACCAGGTGGAAAAAAAGATTCAATCTATAAGAATCTCACCCATCCCCTCGGGTTTTAGGGAATTTTAGCGAGAGTTGCAGGTTATATGCTGAGTAAATATGAAAAAATCCAATATTTGCCGAAACAGAAAGAGTGAGAATTGGTATAAAACCGGTGAAAATCGGTTCACTGAATCGAATCGTATACATTTTTTCAGGTGTCGAATCTCCCACCTTCTCATATTTGAAGGTCGGACTAACCTTCTCTTTAAATTACGTCACTTTTAGGGCATTTCATTTTGAAAAACGCACTATTGGTCTCATTGTTAAAACAGCTGGCAAACATAACATGGGCCATGTCAGATTAATTCACGTTTCAGAACCTACAAACGTGAATTCTGTGATCGTTTGTATTTTTATGAATTTGTCGTAGCAAATGACAATTTAAAGAAAATATCTTAGCCTAGGCAAATGCATTCGTCCGGGCGAATAGCTCTTTGAGGTTAAAACTGATAACATGTTATCACGCAAACACTGCATTGTTATAAAACGAGGGCTTAGACAAGTCGTTATTTTCAGAAATTCGTCTATTTTAGGATCGATAATTGACGTGACGTAAAAGACAGCAATATTTATAGCAATTTGAGGGGGGAGGGGCTTTTACTTTTGGGTCACTGTGCGATTATTAGATATTTTTTTTTTTTTTTTTTCAAAGAGCAAGGAAGTCTGGAAGTCTCTAGCACTAGGTTTCTTTACTCTCGCGTTTCAGTTTACTCAAAACTAGAAAGTTAGCTATGATTAATTTGTTGATCAGGGAAACCAAATCGTCGTTACGTCGAGTTTTAATGATGGCGACCCGGCAATGGCGTCTTTGATGACCTCACATCACGAAGCCGTCAATATCACTTCGCCCAAGTGGCGGATCAAGGGTTGGTTGGGGGTGGGGGGGGGGTCAGCATAATCTTATTACTGCATCATTGCTGGATTTGAA
The DNA here is from genome assembly GCA_038030265.1 of Corythucha ciliata. Taxonomy (NCBI): domain Eukaryota; kingdom Metazoa; phylum Arthropoda; class Insecta; order Hemiptera; family Tingidae; genus Corythucha; species Corythucha ciliata. Next base: position 38,019,054 of record CM075939.1, read on the forward strand.
GATACCATTTCAATATCCAGGACGTTTTGCATATCGCAGCAGTATCGTATATTTTTCAAATAAATCGAAACATGGGCGTAGCTAACTCAAGACAGAAGGGTACGCAGCTTTTTGGATTTCCTAGAGCCCTTAAGCGTAATCTTCTTAACAATTAACGCGTCAGCACTCACGGTGGCGGTGACGGCTGGAACGGTCCAGTGCCGGCCAATGACCACAAAAAAGTCCCAAAACTTGCAATTTCTCCGAAATTATACGACCCGTATCTTGCAATCACGTGGATACTCAGCCAGGAAATTTCAAATTTTCTGCGTATTCGTCAGGCTTTTGGTGCTGCTTGGCACCGGCTAGTCTGGGTTCGGTCGCCATAAAATATGCCCCGGAACTGACAAGTGTGCTTGCACCCTGACACTGGCCTGGCAATTTCACGGGAATTAAGACCCGAAAATGTCCCATCTCGCGGATATTCAGCTATACATATAAGGAAGCTTCCAATTTCGTGGCACTTTGCCAGGCTTCACGCTGATGACGCCAGATAGCCGTAGTTCCGCTGTCACAATCCACAAAAAAGGCCCCGAATTTTGCTTAAAATACAAATTAAGAACCTAAACTTGCATTTTAGAGCGAATTAAGATCCGAATTCCCGGCCACGAAATTTCCGAGGTATTCATCAGGCTCCGGGCCCCGTTGGATCTGCCACCACGAAAAAATTCCAAAAATTGCAATCCCTTTTAGCCTCGGGCTTGACCAAAGAACAGAACATTAGCACTTTTTCTAAACTTTTACCGTAAAAAGGACCTCCAGAACCAAGGAACAAGCGCTTTTTTGCAATTTTATCCTCTTCCGAGGACCTGCATACATTGTAGCACGCTTTCTCCGCCTCGAAAGAGATTTCATAAACCGCGAAAGTGCACAATTTTTTTTTTCAATTTTAGCCGTGAATAAATGTTTTTTCTCTATTTTGTCCGTGAACCATCTACTTTTCTCAATGCTAGCAGCGAATTAGCACTTGGTGGAAATTTTGGCCACGTCGTTACCGCCATCAGTATGATAATCAATAATTGCCTTTTTTCCAATTTTTTGAGTAAACCAGCGGGTTTTCTCGATTCTGGTAGCGATTTAGCCGCACGAATAAGCTTTTTATATCAGCTTCGAAGTTTAATCCAGAAACCAGCGTTCTCTCCATTTTTTGCGCTTTTTCTTAATTTGAGGAGCAATTCGCGTTTTTTAAACAATTTAACTGTGATTCGGCGTTTTCATTTTGTTTTTATATTTCGCTTTGGGCCCTCATTCAGTGTTTCCTAAATTGTCTTCACTTTTTTTATCAATAAGCCCTTTTTCTGAACTTCTAGCTGCGTAGTTGCTCCAAAAACCGGTCTGGCCTTGCTAATCACTAACTAGGGTCCGCGGCTATTGAACAAAAGACCCTGAAACTTGAAATTTTGCAGACATTAAGACCCGAATGCCACGGATATTCATCCATAAAACTTGCAATTCCCGACCAGCTTTGGGAGTTTAAGAGAACGGCTTTCTTGTATTTTTGTATTGTACATCATGACTAGTAATGAAGAGTACAATAAATCATGAAGAAGTCCATTAAGACAAATATAACTTACTCGACTTCATTTAAAATTTACATAAAATTAAAAATACGGAGCACGTGATACGGAGCGCGAGGCTAATGGACCCTGTCTTATTTGGAAACACGTATTCGACTTCATGACGGGACGATTTTAGGGACTGTTATCGTAAGGATGTGGCGTCGGATCGGTTCTTGGATTTCGCGAATATGCAATACACAATATGCAAAACTGGCAATTTCGCAGGTTTCGTGGCAGTACTTGCCAGGCTTTGGACGCTGTCGTCACCGGCTGGCTCGGGTTCCACGGCCACTATATATAAAAAAAAAAAACCTGAAATTTGCGTTTTTCAGAATGCTCAGACTCCAAACTTACAATTAGCCCATATTTTGCTCCGAATGATGACATTTCGCGGCTATTCATCAAGTTTTGTATGTTGTCAAGACCGGCTAGACTGGATGGACTCCGCTCCACGTGCACTACCAATATAAAAAGAAGAGGACATGAGCTTGTCATTTGGCGAAATCAAACGTGCTATATCGCAGATATATTTACACCCAAAACTGGCAATTTAGCAGAACTGGCAATTTCGCGGCGACTTGGACTCAATGATATGATTCAGCGGCTGTGTCCGGCAATTACATTTTTTTCATTGAATGACTTATCTGCCTCGCATCATGCAGTAATCGCGTTCAAAAGCGAAATGATTTCTCAAAAATGTCGTTGGTTTTCCCCCTAAAATAGTGATTTCGCGGCTGTTTATAGTCGGAAACATCAAGGTTGGTAGGTTTTTGCAAGAATTTATTTCAATATAATATGACTGTAGCAGCCCGCTTCGACTCCTTTGGCTCTTCCTGAGTTTCTGGCTCAAAGCCGTACACATCTCCGACTGTTCAACCTTCGTAGAGTACTTCATTACAACGTATATTTTTTTCAAAAGGGCTCAATGCGTAAAAATTTAAGGCAACATTAAAGTCCTTTCTCCCCCTCTCTTCCTCACACTCATTCCCCTTAACGTCTTCGTTTCTCTCAGCTCTATTTCGAAACTCTTTTTCTCCTTTTCCCTTTTTATCTTCATATCCCGCGGGCACCATCAATAATTTAAAAAAATATCCCGTCCCGTAGACAGCCACCCCTCCGAGCCGCGTTTTCACGGCAAAAAGGACACAGTCGAAATAAGGGGACCAACCCCTTTCCACTATTACAATCGCAGTATCATTTACAACGGGTCCCAAAGCCTTTGAGCTGGAACGTGAATAATTTAATTAAATTCGACATTTAGTTGTCTTTTGGAATAGAATAGAAGGGAAAATTTCCAGCGAGCGAGAGAGGTGTACTTTCCACTATTTCTGAATAACATCTTTATCATTGTATTTTTCTTTTATGTTTCTGCTCCCAATTTTATTAGCCAGGAAAGTAAATATTTTTTATTGAATTTTATCGAACTCTATGTAGCCGTAATGGAGTTATTTCCACAGTGAAGGTAAAAGAAATTGGGATGTCGACGCTTCAAATCAGGGAGGAAGAAAAAAAAAAAAAAAAAAAAGAGGGAAGGTTCTCAAAGCTGCGGCTTCAAAAGCGTAAACTAAGAAGAGTTGAGTGATGTGAAAAGGGTATGGGGAAGGGGGGAGCTAAAGAGGATGAAACATTGGGTTATATATTACCCCGGGGTTGTTCCGCAAGTGATGAGGAGGAAGAGACTCAAGCTTCACGCGAGTGTTACCAAATTACAAGGATGAATGCCAATGGTTTGGGGCTTGGGAGTCGGTTCGTGAAGAGGGGGACGGGGTTAATGGCAGGATGAGGCTTCTCAAAACCTTCGGAAAACTTAAGTAAGTAGCAAGGGTAGAATTTATGGGGGTTCTGGATGAAAATTTATAATGAAATGATACATTATCCCTTAGTTCGTGCAGGAGGGGGTTGGAGTTGGGTATAGAGCACCCACGATCCGCCTACTACGCTCTAGAAACCAAGCCCTCGTCAAAATTAGGAAAGGATGATCCACCGCTTTCTGAATCATGCCTCTTTCTTCAAAATAAAGTTTATTAGTTCTTAAACGAGACAATTTGGTGAGTAGTACAGTACAGCTTATTATGAAGCATGAACATCTGGAACATCACTGAAATAGATTGTGCTGTGCGCGGCAGGATGAGTGACGAAAATTATAAATCACCAAATATCCAGCCTGGTGCGTCAAAAGACTTATTATCTCTCGTTGATTATCTGATGTAGCTGATTGGCTTAATAGGACGGAATTGTTGGGGTTAATTCATTATTTGAGAAGATACATAGCGGTGAGATTCAAAGGGCGATGAGCTGTGATGAAGCAGAGGGCGGAAAGGTTGTCACGCGCTTCAGCGGTTCGTAAAATCTGACCATTTGTTGGATCCGTCGTGCATTTTAATCAAAGCGACGTTGTCTGAGCCTGGTGCCCTTGAAAAGCAACAGTTGGAAAAGTTTACCTTCTTGTGTTCGAACAGTGTAATATGCTTGTTTATAGCTCGGCGCCAGAGAGGGCGGTGAATTTCTGAAAGTTTATTTCACGAAAATTATTGGGGAGGTCGTGATAACGGCAAACACACGCTAATATCCGAGTTCTTTCAGACGCTAGTGTGTGTTTGACAAATTGAATTTATTTGAGAGAGAGAGATATTTGCATCAAAATAACAACAATTAAAGGAAAACAGATGGACACGATGCTAGCCCTCGAAAGAATACTCTTGTGTTGAGGACTGGAGTTACTCTATAAACTTCAAAACGTTCAAATAGAATCTCTTCTCTGCGCCAAGGCAGAATAATTATAATATATCTACTTTAATACAGATTTAAATAATAACAAGAAAGAAAACAAAATCACGAAATATAATCCACTAATAAATTAACACAATAGATAAATAACGAATAAATGACAAAACAAAAAACGAAACCATTTATCTAAAGCAATCCTATTCATGTAATATAGCGTAGAACATTTTCTTTCAAAAATCGTTTAAACCTCCCTAGGGATAAAAAACCTGTGAATTTAAATCTAAATTTCCTAGCTAAGTTCAAGGCGAAAATTAGGGCATGCCTCGCATACGCATTAGTATAGTGTCTCGGAATGATAATTGCTGAACCCCTAGAAAACCTTGTCAAGTAAACGTGCTTACTGCTGTAAGGAGCTAAATTAATTTGATACAAATGTAAACAAGCTGACATCGCAAAAAGTTGTTGAATAGACCACACTTTAGATTCCTTGAACAGTTCAAGCGTATGATAACGGGGCGATCTCTTCAAAATTATTTTTATGAGGGTTTTTTGCGCAACATACAATTCATTCAGAATATATCTGCTAGTATTACCCCAGCTTATTATCCCACAGCTTAATATAGACTGACATAACGCATAGTAAACCATCTTTAGAGTATCGAAAGAAACAATGTTCCTAAGTACTTTAAACTTATAGAATAATTTGCGCACTCGACTAATAAGCTTGCTAACATGATTCTTATATTTCAACCTATTGTCTAGAATCACTCCTAAATATTTACAATTCTCTGAAAAACAGATATGCATGCAATCACAGCCAGAATTCAAATCACAATTTGACGAGTGCACTTTAAAGCTATCAAGATGAAAGTTACGGTCCAAACCATTCGATAATTGAAATCAATTAAATAATTGATTTAAATAATTAAATAATTGTAATCAAGCCATTGCTTTATCAACCTCACGCCAGAATCAAGGCGGTGCAATACATCATCGTTATTTTTACCTTGGAACAAAAAAAAAAAGTGTCGTCAGCAAAGCAAAAAGGCTGCGCACCCACATCCAGAGAGAGAATTTCATTATAATATATTATAAACAACAATGGGCCCAATACACTTCCCAGTGGAACACCTGATACAAGTGTAAGAGATGAACTAACAGAATTAATAATTCTAACTACTTGCGTAAATTATTGTTCCAAACTCTCTTATCTTTCATTGAGGATGGGACAGAACAGAAATTCCAGCGTTGCCCACCCTTATTTGACTCATGAGAGCCCTATGATCATTGCCATCTTGGATGGTTATCCGAGAGTGTTTTTTCCCCCGCGTTTTGCCGAATTCTGTGTCTCTGTGTATCTGTTGTGGCAGTGTACGTTCCCCCTCCAATCACTGAAGAAAACGCCATCTTCCTCCATCTAGAGCGTCTCTTCCTCACCTTCCAGACGCTAGTACTCCTCGGGGACTTTAATGTGTGGGGCACGGACTGGGGCTCTCGTCACACTAACCCTCGAGGCCTACGCCTCTCAACACTCTTAGCCGCTCTACCTGTGCTCACCAGGCACAGGTACATATAATGATCCCAGCCAAAGTCCCACATTCACTGTCCACCACAGCAATTCATTTATTGACATTTCCATCAGCGCACAACGTCTCCAGTCAGAATGGTCCATACACACTGACCTAACTAAGTCGGACCATGCTTTAATCTTACTGCAGCTACCAGCGCGACCCAAAACCCTATCAAGGCCACCTAAACCACGCCGATTCGACTATGAGCATGCCAACTGGTCGGCTTATCGGACAATCATAGACCTAAAAATCTACCTTCACTTTCATCTCTCTCCGTCACTGCCTGGCGACAATATAGACTTGTGGTTAGGAGCTGCGGTGCGCTTCTTTGTGGTTGGGTTTTACTGTGGTTACGAGCTTTGCTATGGTTAGGAACCCTCCTGCGGTTTGAGTTTTGAGCTTCACCGTGATTTGTAGCTTTCCTGTGGTTTGGACCTTTGCGAGGACATGATCTGTGGATTGTGTTCAGCAACGGGCCACGAATTCAAGGCTTGCCCCAGAAAATCAGGACCGCCTCGCTGCATCAACTGTATTCGGGAACGGCGACCGAACACAGCTCACCATACTCGGGACCACCGCTGCCTCTCGCTCATCGCCGCTACCCAGCAGTCAGTCCGCCACACCGACTACGGCACCGCGGAACCCGTGACCCCACAAATGACACACCCGTGATGGACACACAAATGGCGCAATCCGAACACGAACTGCCACCCGACGACGACGACGACGAATCTACCAACGCCAACGATGAATAGCCGATCATCCTCAATCCCCCGTCTAGTCTAGTCTAGATGGGGAGGGGGCAGCAGAGACTAGCAGGCCACTCCTGCCCCCTATCCTAAATTTTTCTGTTTTTCTCGGGGTAAATTCGTGTTCATCAGTTATTGTAACTCACTACCTTTCCGCAGGACTCTTCTCCTCATTTTTATGCCGAACAAGAACAACTCATAAAATGCACGAGCGTCGATTTTTTATTTAATTTTTTATCGTACGCCAGAATGGATATAATGCGATAGGCAAAATTGATTCACCTCTCTTGTTTTTTTGTTCCTTTTCTTCAAGTATATATTCTGAACTTTTGTGGTCCCTTCTCTACAGGGTGTCCAATAACGAGATGATCAGAGAAAAACCTGAGTTTGGGGCCATCATTTGGGACCAAATTGCGTATGTGACATTTTTAAAAATTCCTTTTAGTTTTCTCAGAATCGTCCCTTTTACGTTATTTTTGGCTTGTTACTTCTTTTTTTAGAAATGTGCTTGTTGCAAGCCTAGTAATAGTGCATTTTTCAGAATGAATTGCACTAAAAAAAAGGAAGGGAAACTTAAAGACATAATATTTATTGTGAGTCGTTGACATCCTTGTATTCACTCGAAGGAATAAAAACAATCAAGTATCATCTATTTAGCTATTCCTAGATCACAGTATTTGTTCTCTAAACTTTCCATCATGTTGCTTAGAGGAGGAAAGAAATTGGAAACTCGCCAAGTTCAGATTGGCGTAGAATTTTTATTCTAGAATAAAGGCAAACGTCTTGTACGCCTTTATGGGTTTGCTTAGCAGAGACATAAATGTAACACAGGATGTTGTTTCGTGATGATTTTTTTTTACAAGATACTGTACACAATTTTGCGTTTTTGGGAAAGTGCATCCCTAATTTGTCGAGTTAGACATACATGTACGTCAGTTACGACAACCTATAGTATAAATGTACCTGAACTTGTACATTTCATGCTCAGACTCCTTCCGAATAGTCTCACGTAGCTTGCAAGTTACACATTCACGTCATTTATTCTAGTTTGACCAAATTAACTGTGACTTCTAGTTCTATGAGCACAATGGGGAACTTGCACGTTTTTCAAGTACTGGTGTTTCTCGAAGAGGGCTGTTAAGGTAATTTAGCATAGCTATTTGCCTCTCTCTGGCTGTTCATAGAACTACCTATACGAACTAAACAGCTGCTTTATTTGCTTTTCCCAGCCGTCCTCGTCGTCTCAGCTGAGACAACTCTGAACTACTGAATAAGACATTACGGCTACAGTCATGACGGCTAGTTCATTTACATGACAAAAACAATAAAAGGGTCACTTTTTTCTTTATATGTCCGTCAATTAGTGAATTAATTAATTGAATTTTAGAAGTCTCTTTCACCGGACAATTATGGGATTACTCCCCCCTCACCACACCACCATAGTTGCAACTGTGAATTCGAGGGAGTGGGGAGGCTGAAAATAAAGAAATTAACCTTGAAATTAAATACTTTCCATTTTTTACTTGTTTTTGTGAGGAGGGAGTAATCCCCCCTGTTGTTTAGGTGAGGGGGGACTAATCCCATAATTGTCCGTAGAAAGGGTCTTCTAGAATTCAATTAATTCACTAATTGACGGACATATAAAGAAAAAGTGACGTAATACATGCACTGACCCGATAAGTGCAGTTTGTGTTCCGGGGGGGGGGGGATTTCTTCTGGATGGATTCCGCTCTTTGCGTGGTAGCTCAGTTGGTTAGAGCACCCGCCGCAAAACCAGAAGGTCGTGGGTTCGAAGCCCCCCTGTGGAGCAATTTTTTCTCGGAACTCAAAACAAGTAAAAAATGGTAAGTATTTCATTTTCAAGGTTAATTTCTTTATTTTTAGCCTCCGCACTCCTTCGAATTCACACTAGTGACTAGGGTAGTGTGGCGAGGGGGAAGTAATCCCGTAATTGTCCGTAGAAAGAGTCTTCTAAAATTCAATTAATAAAAGGGTCTTTTTCGTATAGAATTAATATTTTCCTCTAGTACTGACGTTGACACTCATTCCATCACAAAGTGTACTCCTTACGTATTATAGAAATTAAATCAATTTCTTCACCTTTAAGATTCATTTAAGAGAGGTCTTCAGCTCCCTTAAAATTGTACTTCTTCATACACTCGTATTTCAAGGAAAATGTAATACCTCTCATAGTAAACCATACCCTCGAACTTTCCTAACGGGATCTTCAGCAAATTTGAAGTTTAAGTGAATTTTAAGTTTAAGAGTGATTTTCTAGTCACCGGGGGCCTTGATCGTTTAGTTTGGGAAATTCCATCTTCCTTTATAGCTGGGCGAGAAGAGCTTTTTTGCCTCAAGGATCTTTTAGGTTCGTAAAGGATTTTTTGAAGTCTAGCATCAGTTTTATTATATTTCATATTATTATTTTATTTACTTCATTAAGGTCATGGCCGTACTTACTTGCGTTGTCTGCTTCCTTGAGTACACTAATGAGTAATGAAGGTTCAGAAAAAGCAAACCGATTACAGTGATCGATAAGAAGCGACTCTCTTCTTGGTTTATTGCGGTTCGCCTATTTTTGTTTGTTTTTCATCGTGACTTAAATGAGCCACCCTTAATAAATGAGTTTCCTCTAGAAATGTTATAAACGTCAATAATCTCGCCCCCACACCTGTATTTTTTTTAATTAAAAGGGGAGGGAAGCCCAGAAGAAACTATCTCCTACCAAAACTCGACCTATTAGATCTATTGTGGTGTCCCCTCAGGTTGCCCTGCCAAGAAAGACGCTAGTTTTCAAGCGTCCTCCACCACCACTCCTTAACGAGTGTTGAGGATATTTCCCGTAGCCATCCTGGAGATGTCCTCCGGTTGAAGCACATCATTTCCAAGATTGTGAAAGCGTAACCGCCCCAGAGCCTCGCACTCACACAGTACGTGCTCTGCTGTTTCCACGGCCAAGTCGCAAAATCTGCAAATGTCCGTGTCAGACGTATCCATTAGTCTGAGTGTATATCGAAGGGCACAATGTCCCGTTAGCAGTCCCACCAAGATCCTAAGGTCTCCTCGGCTCAGAGAGTCAGAGAGATCAGGCCCTTCTCCGATCGTTCCTTTGGAGTGACAAAGAGCTTGGCCTGCCTGAGACCTGGTTGTCCAACCCAGTGTTCACGATGCCTCTCGTTCTACCACGCCTGCACCTGCCTCTTCGTAACCCCGAGACTTGGCTCCGGGCCCACGTAAGGCATCTCTGATCCTCTCTTCGCGAGTTGATCAGCCATTTCATTCCCCTCAAACCCCTTGTGACCCGGCACCCACATCAAAGTAAGGCTGTTTGCCGTTGCCGCAGGCCTGAGGGCTTCAAGACATCCCCAAACTAGCTTCGAATTCACGACACTTGAGCCTAGGGCTTTAAGAGCCGCCTGGCTGTCAAACAGGATGAAGATCTTTGCTTTCCGAAAAGAAGATCCCTCTCACTAATCTTCCGCGCACAGGCTTCTATAGCATAGATCTCCGCCTGGAAGATGGTGGCGGTCGTCCCAAGAGACTCCCAATGCTGGAGCCTGGGGCCAAAGACCCCAATGCCAGCACCCCCATCCTTCACAGATCCATCAGTATACCATACTTGCGTGCCGGGCTAAAACCTCGGCAAACCCTTATCCCAAAGGTCGCGGTTACCTATATCGACCTTAAAGGGTTTTTCAAAATCCATCCTCACATGCATGAGATTCGTAACGACTTCAGCCGCCTCACTACATGCAACTTCCTCCAGAACACCCAAGAGCCCAACCTGGACACCCCGCTTCAAGTGCTCCGCCCGCAGCAGTCTCACCGCCGCCATATATGCGGTCGCCTGCACATGAAAGTGCAGGGGAGGCATGTCCAGTAACACCTCCATGGCCGCCGTCGGGCACGAATGCATAGCACCCGTTACTCCAAGACAGGCCTAGCGCTGCAACTTACTCAGCAAGGCCGGGGCTGTCCCTTGTTTCGTCTTCTGCCACCATAGGAGTGAGCCATAGGTGACGATAGGTCTAACAACGGCTGTATACAGCCACAACACCATTTTTGGTTTTAGACCCCATGTTTTGCCAAACATTTTCCGACCAGCCCACAATGCGAACGTGGCCTTATTCAGCACCCTCTTGATACGCGAGGTCCATTTGAGCCCCTGATCCAGGGTAACTCCAAGGTACATGACTTCTTTTCCTACTTTCAACACTTCTCCATTCAGTCGAACTACCTTTAATGCCAGCTTCCTCCGCCTGGTGAACGCAACAAGGGTGGTCTTCTCAGGGTTAACCCTGAGACTATGCCTGCTGCACCATCGCTACACTATGTTAAGGGCACCCTGCATCCTAATAGATATGGTATCATCAAATTTGCCCCTAACTAGAATCGCAAGGTCATCCGCGTAACCAACTACCTCATAACCCTGCTCCTTTAGGATAGCGAGAAGCTCGTCCACCACGAGCAACCAGGGTAAAGGAGAGAGCACGCCCCCCTGGGGACACCCCCTTGAGGGCAACACGGAAACAGTCTCCCCTCCCAGCTCCGAAGTCACGACGCGGCATTCCAGCATCCCCTTGATCCATTTCACTGAAGATGGAACAACACCTCTGCTCCTTACTGCAGCCTCCATAGAGTCATAGGTGGTGTTATCAAAAGCACCACCTATGTCCAGGAAGCAGCCCAGCGCAGTTTCTTTCGCCTCCAGAGATTTTTCAACCTTACCCACCACTTCGTTTAGGGCGGTCTCAGTAGACTTGCCCGCCTGGTAGGCATGCTGCCCCCTCTGGATTGATTTAATTTTAAGGCAACCGTCCTTGACATCCAGGCCAATTACCTTTTCCATTGTTTTAAGGAGGAAGGACGTGAGGCTTATGGGTCGGTACGCCTTTGCCTGGGCCGAGGAGTTTGCTCCCGACTTAGGAATGAACATACCGCCCTATCAAGGTCGGCTTGGCACTGAATGTCAAGGTCCATCTCAGACAATTCGTGTTCAAGATGCCCCTTAAAGACCTCCCAATCCGCGTTCTTGGGATTCCGATACGCTGTACTTCTAACCCTAGGAAACTCTACCTCAAACGAAATCAGCCTATGGTCAAACATTGATGTTTCTGACATGACTTTCCAATCTCTGACACTATATTGGCCAAAAACTGGCTGGCCAGAGTAACATTCAGGACCTCACTCCTCGCACTTGTCACGAAAGTAGGGATCGAGCCCTGATTTAATGGATTTACCACCACCAGGTCATGCGTCATCAAAAATGGAAAGAGTGACTCACCCCTGGCGTTTACATCTGTACTTTACCAGATGGTATGGTGAGCATTCGCATCACAACCCACAATCAGCTGCAGGATCCTCGCGCTGCAGTACAGGACCAAACGCTGAAGCTCCTCCGGCGGCGTCACCTCAGCGTCCCCCGGGAAGTACGCGGAAGCTACCACTCACCTCCGGGTCCGGTCCTCGTCCTTGGCTTCCAGGGTGACTGCTGTCAAATCTCTGCACAGAAATTCTGGCACAGTTAAAAATTTCACTGCGGGACTTGGAAGCAGCGCAGTTCGTGGCCGCTCCTCATCCCTACAGTAAACCAGCTTACCTGCTGTCGCAGAGAGGCCCTTGACCTGCCTCTCCCATGCCCATGGCTCCTGAACCATGGCGACGTCATAGCTTCCCGCAGTGAACACCCTGCTCAAGACGGCCGATGCCGCTGCCGCACGATGCAGATTCACCTGGAGGAAGCGCAACTCCGTAGCGGTCACTTATTCCCCACTCCGCGATTGCTTCTTCAGCATCGCCTTACTCGGAGTAGTGTGGGGTTTCCGTGCCCGACCTGCCGCCTTCGGGACTCTTTCATCCGCCTTGCTAGTAAATGGCCTAGCGTATGAGGGAGCTACCTGCGTTGACTGCCCGGATGCCGTGGCGCCAACTGCTATTCCCACAGATAGCACTTCAATTCCTTCGTCTGAAAATTATTAGGCATTAGATGTCAGCTATAAAATATTTTATATCCCCCCTTCCACCAAAGTAAACTCGTATTGCGCTTTAGGCATTACCTTCAATCAGTAATTTCCTCAATTTCTGCCCTTTTGCCTGGTTGTCACTGTCTGATGATCCGTCTGACGACCGGAAGTACCGTTTTGGGACGGGGACACGTCGGCGCACCAACCGATCGCTACCAGATGATAAGATGTCGCTCAAATATGTCGCTTTATCTTTTTTGTTTCTGGCATCCAAAAGAGAGCCTAAAAATAGGAGAAACAGTAGTGACGCTGGTACACTTCATCATCGCTGAGAACTGATGTAAAGGTTAAAACTAAATAATACATACTGCAAAACTTCAGAATGCCAACTACGTGGATCTCCCAGTGTTGTGATACGTCCGCCGCATGCCCTTCGGGACAAGGATTCTTGCGGTTTCGAATCCAAGCATCACTCTTGTAAGGTTGTTTCGGCCAGTAGCTTTTTCCAACTATTTTTCCATCCCTTGTTTCCTCAACATCGAAGATCCAATTTGAAGGAACGGCCTCCACAAATGGAGGATTAAACAAAGGGAACTCGACCACTACGTACTGGAGAAAATATGATATTGAGTTTAAAAGTTAATTTATAGTAATATCTGAAAAATAAGCCGTTGAAACATTTCTAGATCATGACTTACCGGGCATTCAAAGCTTCTTCGCATGATGAAGTCCTTTTGTGTCCGGTGAAAACACGGAAATCTTTTTATGTTATTATCGGTGAGGCACACATTCACTCTCCCCAAATAAACGAACCCGAGAGCGAGACTACTCCCTCAGCGACACCACCGGGGGTTCCGGGCTCAACCACCTCCATTGAGGTGGTCTCCCCCGTCATCTCCGCGGTGCCATGCTGAGCAGGCTGAGGGCTACTGAGAAGCTCGTCCTCAACCTGCTCCAGGGTTATAAACCCTGGGTTTGTCAATTTAATTCGATCGCGATCCATAAACAGTCCCACGAGCAGCTAGGGAAATAAAAGTCACCCACGACAGAGCCCCGCATGCTGTGGGAAGGCTTCAGGGAGGTCGCCTGGTATCCCTGAGGCTCCGTTAGATACACAGCTCACCCTGTGTCACGCACCCTTCGGCACGGATCGTATAACGCCTTGGGTTGGTAGCGAGTTCTTTTAAGACCGTGCCCTCGCCACTACACGGCCCATACCCCTCCTCCATTTGTTAGGTGAATTCTCCGTAACAGGGCCGCCAACCGTGCCACGGATACCGCAGCACGGCGCTTCAAAGACGCCGGGAAGGCTGGAGGTCGGAGTTGGGTGGTCAGTGGCTAGCTGCACCAAAATGCATGGTGCCGTAAAGACGCCATGAAATACACGGCGTCAACGCATAACCACCCCATTTGACCCACCCACACCTGTACACTCACAATCATAATTAAATTTTAAGAATCGTAAAATTCCTTCAGTCGAATTATAATAATCTCGGCACCTGTATGAATGAATCGTGCTTCGCGTCTTTTAGGCACACATATAAATAATAGGTCGGTGATTCCCTGGCATTTCGTATAATAGCGTCACACTAATTTCATCCTTCACCATGGGTTGTATAATCGTCACAGTAAAGGAAAAGTTCGTGGTGGGTCAGTTGCGGGGCTTCTTCTCTTCCCAGCGTCTTTCCAATTCCTTCGAATCCCCTTATCGAATATTTACCAAGAATCATACACAAAAACGTCTGGCTTCCTCCAGTAACATGGTGGGGGGGGGGTCAGTTTGGAGAGGGCCGAGGGGAAAGATATTAAATTATTCTCGGAGCTCGGCTTTTTTGGGGGGCCCTATTGCAGTGAGAGAGAAAAAAATTCTCCGATCGTGAACGAAGTGCAAGTATTATGTTCGTTAAAATGTATATTTTAATGCTCGGTTCCGCTTTTTTCAGAATCTCAGAGATTAAAAATTCAAGTTGGGCAGACGTTTTGTACGAGAGTGACGCTTAATGATTGGCAATGACACAATCATTCAAAGTAGAAACGTGTACCTACCTTCCTACTTAATACGCTTTTTTCCTTCTTTATTTTTTGTAATGATGCTGACTGAAGTTACGCTGATGAAAGCAAAAAACAGAACGTTCATTAATAAAATCGCATTAGTCGTCAAAATAAATAGCAACGCTGCAATTAAATCAAGGCCACCCTACCCGGAGTATATGCCTGCCACATTCATCATGCGTTTAATTACGATCATCCCCTCTTCGTCCCGTCATCCGCCTTCGCTAAAAATATATTTATGCGTTAAAAATAAATTTTTAAAAAATGTAGTGCCCTTCAGCAGGTTTGTTATCAGTTTAATATCCTGGTCAACTGAAAATTTAAAATTCCATTAAGACCCCTTTTCAACCTTTCGTCATCTGTTTCTTCAGTGACGAGATGGAATTTTTAATTTACCTTCTCCGAAGCTCTCTCTCGAAACACCAACACTACCCCAAATGGAGGGTAGAGCTTGGTAAAGGTAGAAAATATTTCGAATATTGCGTCGCGTAATGTTTGTCTTTGTGGTGTGAGGTGCAGAGGATTAGGGGGAGAGGTGGGAAGACCGAGAAAAAATAATTATAAATCCTATAATCTTTTTCTTTTTTCTTTTTGAACAACAAAATTTGCCTCACCTGTTGTTTTCTTTTCCATGGTTCAATCAATTTAGAATTCGCGGGAGTTTCCCATTTTTAATTAACGGCTTCGAAGGAAAATACTGCCGAGAGAGTGGACGGAGAGGTCATCAAGGCTCACTTCTACCTGTGTATACGTTGTTTACTTTTAGCTACCCATGCCCATTCATTTTGCCTGCGCTGAACAAAGCTCTCTTTGTCCGACGTAACGCGAAACAAAAAAAAAAAAAAAATACAATGCATACGTGCCGCAGGTATGTACAAAGGAAACACATGAACATCACCGAAATGCGCGGGATGAATAGTTTTAGCTGAATTTCTTATGCGACAAGGTGGTGAATCAAGGCGAGTGAATCAATCCCCAGTGATTGATGAGATATTGCACAATACAAAACAGAACCGAAACTGCGTTTTCATTCAGGTTCTCGGCGTTTCTCTTTTTCACTTAGTGCGGTTTCTGGTGTTATAACCCACGAAACGCAATTGATAGCTTCAAGAAAGCTGCTCTAGAAGCTGAACAACAAACGCTCTTGTTTCCTTGTGGAATTATAGTATAACGGTTTTCCATATAGTGAAAAAAAAGTTTACACCTTCCGATAGCTACGTAACCGATCCGTCTCTTTCGTGATAAATGCGATGACAGTAAATGTCTTCCTTTTAGACTTGCCTGCTTTGCTTTGAAGTCAGACGTAGTTGGCACTGGACTCCTCAATTCCTTAAAGATTGACTAATGAATATGTTCACTGTTCAAGAGGCTTGGAAACCACAAGATAGAAACAGGGAACAATAAAAAAAAACACGAAGCGCCTGACTATATGGAATACTATAACAAAAACAATATACTCTTTCACACAAACTCCAAACTCCCTAAGTCCTCATGGTTAATCCTTCTTGGCTACAAACCTCTACGTTTTCTGTCTCGACTCTTCGTTCAACGCCTGCCAGTCAGCTCTCAAGAATATTTGACTCGTCAAAGCGTACATACGATAAAAACTTGAGCCACTCAGCTCAAGAATCGCCTGACCTTGAATTCTTCGGAAAGTTGACTCACTACTGCTCACTTATTCTTAATTCTCACTCTTTTTACTGATCGGCGAGGGTGGTCTGCTCCATTGCAGAAATGCCTGACAGCATGAAGCTATAAACTTCGCACATAAATTTTGGCTCCATTTCTGCACCAATATTTGATTTCAAAGTCTAATTTTAGTCTTCGGGATGTTCAACGGTGACGTTAGATCTTGCTTTTTCAAATTTTATCCCTAAAATAACCCCAATGCAATTTGGAATTCGAATGTGTTTTAAGGTATTGTCAGGGATAAAAGTTGGAAAAGCAAGATCTAACTTCACTGTAGAACTTCGTAAAGATTAAAATTAGACTTTGAAATCGAATATTGATGCATAAATGGAGCCATATGTGCGAAGTTTAGGCAAGGGGTGACCGGGAAGGGGTCGAGGAAACCCGCCAGAAACCCAACCCCCCTCTAAACAGTTCCAGAACGTTAAAGTTATAGTTGTTCATTTAGTACTGTTAAATATAATATGTATATGAATGCTGTCTGGGCTGGCTTGTCTGGGATCCGCCGAATTGTCGAGCTTTTAAAAAAAAATCCGAAATGTTTGGATCTGAATTTAAGATTGGAAAGTCTGCTGAAATTGAGACGTGAAACTCGCAATATCGGGATTATTCAGCTAAAAAACTCCATTTTTGCGCAGATAGCTGCTCTCAAAATGAACGCCAATTTTACGGCTAGATTCGTCAAAAATCTTGGCCACTAAGACCCGGGCTCCACGGTCACTGTAGGAAAACGATCCTATAAACTCGAAATTTCGCAAAAATAAATACCAAAACTGGCAATTTTACGGGGATAAATACCAACAATCGAACTCGAAACCAGCAATTCCGCAGATTTTTAGCCTCCAGTGATGTATAATCTCAGGCTATATTTGTCAGGTTTTGGGTGCTGTCTCAGCTGGCACCGCGTAACAAAACGCAACAGAAACCTTCAATTTCCCGAAAGCTAAGGCGAAAAACTTGCAATTTGCACAATATTCAGACCCGAAACATACAGTTTGCAGATATTTAGCTTTTTTTTCTCTCAACTGACCATGTTGTTTTCTCTGTCTTTAGCGGACACCCGTGGTTACCCGTGGAGGACCATCCCTTTCGCATTACTAAAAATGGTACACCACTGGGCACATCATTTGCCATAAAAATGACTATTTCGATATCACTTGTATGGATTTCGCTTTGATTCTCAGATTATGATACGATAAGTTTTTTTTTTAGCTGACTTAAAGTTGCGCTGATGATTTAAGTGTGATGTTGCAGTTCATTCAAAAGTAAAACCCCTCTTCCTTGAAACCCTCGACCATCAACGTGCTACAGGTATACTACGCGAGCTTCTATCCCATCTAACGGTTTTCGTAATTTATGTTCCTTGCCCTCTTACCCTCTCACACCCACTCACTCACTCTCACACACTCTCTCTCTCTCTGACACCCTCTTCATATCACCACTCTTATAAGCTATGCGAGAATGCGTAAGACTTCGGCCTTTATATTCCTAAACACGTAAATGTATTACCATTTTACGTTCCGCTTGTACTTTGAATATTAATCAAGTTGTACAGCGGGGTGTATTGTTGATGAGAGGTTACAGAAATGTTTCACCGAAGCAACAATTTCACCATGCTCACTTCAAACCCTATACCTTCACTTTAAACCATCGCTACCCTTAAAATGTTGAAGGAGGAAATTCAAACTTTGATGTTTCGGGTATCCCCCCCCCACCCTTTTTTATAGTTCACTTAGGTAAAAGCTACTTACTGGATAATTTTATAGTTAAAATCTCATGATGGGAGAGAGAGAGGGGGTGTGTCCATTTCATGCAACGAACAAATAAAGGTGCGAGGAGCACGATTACAATCAAAGGCATCCTTCCGAAATGGATTAGGTTGCTGACTCTCTATCCTCACTATCTTCTATCAATTTACTTTAGTCACGTAAAGCGAGCGAGATATTTAATGAATGAATTACTTAGCTTACTACGAATGAACAAATTACCTTTTTCTCCGGAGAAACGGTGGGTTTCGCTTCTTTCGAGATTTAATCGCTAATTTAATTATTCAATTCTATTATAATTAACCTCTTGCCTGGTAGCTAGGAATCAATCAAAAACGGAAATCCTACCAACCTTTCTTTTACTGGGTTGTTATTGATCGACTGAAAAGTTTCAAAACAAATACAAAAGTTTATTTCACAGCAAATATACAAACTGGTTTTAAACACATTCGTTCGCGCATAAAAGTTATTTGACAAAGAAAAGAATCGCTTTTATATCTCGCCGGGCTCCCTCTTTTCAACACTCAGTGGCTCAGTGGTGATGAGAGAAGGACTGGTATTTGAAGTCAGAAAATCCGTGGTGATCAAATCCGGAGAAATCGTGATGATCGTCGACGACCACCGGTACAGGTTTGTTGACGATATAGGGCTGTGGGTATGGGACGGGAACGTGTTTTTCAACCGTCACAGGGTAGGGCTGTGGTACGTGAACGGGATAGGGTTTGGCGACGGGTACTTTGACCGGAACTTTGACTGGAACTGGGTATGGTTTGTCGATATGGACGGGGTAGGGTTTATCGATGGGTACAAGATAGGGTTTGGGAACGTGAACCGGGTAGGGTCGGTCAACTGGCACGGGGACTGGAACTTTGACGGGAACGGGTACGTGTTTCTCGACTGTGACAGGGTACGGCTGGGGCACGGGTACGGGCACCTATTTATAAAAATAAAATAAAAAGCTTTATTAATTCGCATTCACCAGTAATAAAATTCACATAAAACACTCATTAAAACGTATTTTATATACCTGCTTGTTGATCGTTATAGATGAGATGTGACCTCCGTCAAAGCCACCACTTAGTCCATGTCCAAGACTGTAATCGTCGAACGACCCCAACTCGTAGCCACCGTGGCTGCCGTATCCGCCACCGTAGCCATAGCCTAAATCAAAGAGACCCCTTTTCTCCTGCGTTTTCTTTCCATCCTTGGAGTCATCCTTCTTTTTTAATTCACCGGCGAGAACTCCAGTCGCCAAGAACAAAATCCCAACTATCTGTTATAAATTTATCGAAAATTCAAGTTCAACTTTAGTACAATAAAAACAAAAAACAAACAAGAACCGCCTAATTCCATACCTTAAGACTCATATTGATTCACAAATCACAATCTTACTTGTGCCAAAAGATTCACGTTCCCCATTTTATATACCGAGAGTCTTGGAAGAAAAACTCCCGAGGGAGAGGGTCAAGTTGCTCAATATGAAGCTTGTATGGGCTTTACGCTCCCATGGGAAAGAGAGCTTATCCTCAGCGATTCAAAAGAACGAAAAAAAAAAAAAAGTGTATTCCCTGGAAACCCCCCATTCCATCTCAAAAGAGATGTGTACACGCTATCAATGTCCAACCCCCGCCCACCTTTCCAGTTCCTCGTCAGGAGACCGAGGCTCTTGAGAATTATTGAGACATAACTACACACAAGTGTGGTTGTAATATATTTTTCGGGGACATCCCGCCGGGAAACAGTCCTGATTTCTGTGTGAAACACCACTTTTTTTTCTTTTTTTTATGTTAACATGGAGAAAACTAGTTCATCTGGAAGATAAAAGCATTGTATAATAACATTCATAATTCCTCTGAATTAATTTGTAATAAATTCTAATTATAATAATGATATTGTTTCTAAAATGAATTACTCATTTTTCACTGATGTTGCTAAGCGTTATGAAAGTGAAAATAAGCTATGTAATTAAACTGAAGTTGCAACTCCCCCACCCCCAACTCCATAATTCACAAGCCAGGGTAACAAAAACCACTCGTCATTCATGGGCTTTTGTTTTACAATCGGATTGTTTTACCATTGCGGTTGCCATTCCACCACGGCCCCTCATTACTATTTGATAAGTCGCATGGCCATGGCATAAAAATAATTTTAAAAAAGTGAAGCGAGTTTGGGTGTCACGGTCAGCAAACGACAGTTTACAGTCGACCATGTGATTATTGAGTGGTTATAGTGGTTACATGAGTCAGCTATATTCCAGTAGTATGCCACCCCCTCCCAGTGAAATATAATAATTTTTGGACAAATACACAATTATTTATGTTGGTATACCAAAACCATACCGCAGCTGCCCACCGTTCTTCAAGTCGTCTTTGTTAGAAATGAGCTGCAATCGGAAAATGTCAATTTGACCCTTCAAACTGACTGATTAGCATTAAGGCTGAACATTTCGCCCTCAAAAAAAGAAAATTATATTGAAATTTCTCTAAAAAAACCAGATATTTCACAGCAGAAACGGTCATTATTGATGCAATGCCGCTTCTCAGCTAAAGTTGAGGAATCGCCAATTCTGGTTAAAATTTAATACGCTTCCTAAATTTAATCGTGCTTACTGGAGGCAACTTCGTAGCTAACATATAAAAAAAGTGCTAATTCATGGCTGTGAAAGTGAAAAAAAATCGTTAAAAACTAAGAAAAAATACTAATTCAACGCTAATAGTGAAAAAATCACCGATTCGCAGCTAAAACTGTGAAAAATGCAAATTTGCGGATAAAATCGCTAATTCACAGCTAAAAATTGAGGAAAAACTTTTCATTTCACCTGCCGTTCTCAGGTAGAATTGAGAGACAAACGTGCCCTAAGCAAAAACGTGATCCCAACTCTGCATATCGAGGAAATGCCTGAACAGGCGCTCCTTACAGGCAGAAAACGTCTGAAGCTCCCGAATAACCCGACGGCACTGAGTTTCGGAGCAGGACCCCCCCCCCCCCCAACAGCGAACGAGCCTCTTAGAGCCGAGGTGCGATGCACCGGTACAACCAGATCACTCAAATTACCTCTGGTCACTCTCACTGAAACCTTTTTATGTTAAACTCAAACATCTCGATGAGATACGACGGGCGCTTAGTCTGAAAAAGTTTGTACAAGCAATGTACCATCAAGTACATCCGCCTGTATTTCGACTGGAGCCAACCCAAATCCTCATAGTAAGGTGAGACATGAACATCCCGCGGCAGGTCATAAATAAACCGAATCTCAGCGTTCACATCACGGCAGAGTTTGACATCCAACTCCGAGGACGGGCCCGAATAAACCAAACAAGCGTAATCGAAAGTAGGAAAGACTAACGACCTAATCAACGTCTTTCTAACATTAATTGGCAGGGCATCACGCACTGCAGAGAGGCTCCCTAACGTCCTAAATACCCCACAACAAATCTTAGACAATTGCCCATCCCAAGCCAAGGCCGAGTCCAAGGGGAGTAACGCTATCACTCCACAGTACACGCTCCGAACCACACTGGGCATCCCCGACTCCTTCAGCCGTTTCACAAAAACTCTCGAACCCAGTAGAATGGATTGCGTTTTCCTCGCATTTATTGCAAGAGAGTTTGCCTCGGCCCAACCCGATATCCGCATTTACCAGTGAAATCGCCCACTCAATGTCCTCAGGGCTAAAATAAAAATCTTTACATCAACCGAGTAAATGTGGTACGAGCACCCATTGATAACTCTCCCAACGTCAGAAGCCGCAATGAAGAAGATGGTCGGGCCGAGCACCGAGCCCTGAGGAACCCCCTCAGCACCACGACTTCACCGAGGAAACATCCCCAGTACAGGAGTCAACAACAATTTGGGATCTTCCCGTAAGATACGACACAAACCACGCCAGGACAACTTCGAGAACCTCATTGAGGCCAGCTTCTCAATGATTCTCAAATGGTCAACCCGGTCAAAAGGCCTGGTTGAAGTCAATCAGGACGGTGTTCCGTCCCCATCATCCACCGCCCTCAGGACATCTTGTTTGACTTATAATAGTGCTGTCTGAGTACTGCATAACCCTTTCGAAATCCTGACTGCTCTGGATCCACCAAGCCGCTGGCCTCGAGGTGGCGAGAAAGCTGGTTAAAAACCTGCATAAGATCACGAGGGGGCGTCCGGGACGGAAACTCACGGATAGTCTGAAGCTAAATCAAACTGCGAAAAGTCCGCCTCGAAAAATCCGAAATAGCCGAACAATCGGAAATTCCGATAAGGTAAATGGCGAAGAGAGTGTGTGGTGTGTGTGTGGGAGAGAGAGAGAGTTTATTGCACACATCAGATTCAGATAATTTACAAACTATACAATCCATCAAAGACTGTTTAATACACTGATTAATAGACTTGTTTTACAATATTTACAATTTTAAATCAAGCAAATGTTGCTGTGGAGCCTAAGGCTCCCTGGAGCGAACACAAATTGAACCGCGTAAACTTTATAACATAACCCGCGAACCCCTTGATGGGTGGATCCGAAAGGCCTCCTCCACACCCCAAGACTCCAAAGCGACTCCCAGCATATTTTCACCTGTATACTGCCACAAATTTCGAGCACATTCGATCGCCTCTCGTGATCGAAGCGGTTGAGAGTTGCCTCTAGAGAAGAAACCCTTTTTTCGAGCTCTTCATTACGGTCGTGTAACTTGTTCTTCTGTTCATCTTATTCACAAGGGAAACCAGAGAGGGGAGATATATATAGATATAAGGCTTCCAGGGTACAAGTTTGAGATCAACTGCATACAAATGATACTTCGAATGTCTAATACTCAAAGGAATATTTGATTCATACAAGGAGAACAGCAATGGTCCCAAAACCGATCCCTGAGGGCAACCACTAGTCACCAGCAAAAAGGATGATAAAGAACGGTCAGAAGGGGATAAAACGGCCTGCCTGCATCCAACCAAGTAAGACAGGAACCACAATTAAATACTTCGGGATGTTCGCGAGTTTAATCACTAGCCTCCCATGATTGGCTCAGTCAAACGCCCTGTTAAAGTCCAGCTGTACCAATGCCGCTACTTTTATACACATTGACTGCCTGAACTATATCAGAAGTCATTTTGAGGAGTGCCGTACCAGTTCCGTGATCCGCCTGAAATCCACTCTAGTAACGATAAAATCAGGTCCATAGCATTTAAAAATGGGTTCATTTGATCGTACACACAATTCTCTAGGTTCTTGGCCAAACCACAGAGCAGAGAGATTGGTCGGAAGTCCGTAACGCAGAACAGTTTTGTATTCTTAGGCAGAGGCAACATCAATGTGGACTTCCACGGTTGGGGGAACACGGACAGTTGTAACGATCGATTGAATATGTGGACGAGCGGCTCTACAATAAATGGCAGACACGTAGAATGAATTTTCGACGAAGAAAAAATGAACTAAAAAGGAACAGTAACAAAATAAATGGCGACGGTTTGCAACTGTCTTTTATAAAGGACAGTTGCAAAGCGTCGCATCAGAACTAATTCGCGTTACGGCCGAAATAACGTCGTCGCGAGAAAAGTCTGCGAAGTAGAATTTACTGTCGTCAAATGTGATGGAATCGACTACAATGCTTGCCTCAGAGACTGAGCCCACTGAACTAAATCCAGATGCAACAAAATGCTCATTTAGCGACGAAATCGAACATGGGAGCGGTCTATTCGCGTTGTCTGACTTTCCACCAACGCACTGAGATACCGCCAAGTGTCCTGAGTCCCCGTAGATCAAAAAAATACCTACGTCTACTCCTTTTTATGGCCTGGTTTACCTCGTTCCTATAAATCTCACGTATTTATCCCTCACTAGTACATTTCTATTCCTCTTGAAAAAGTTCGCAGTCTTTCCATGTGCATAATTTTGCTTTTCAACTCAGAAATGATCCACGGAGTCGGGTACTTCCTACTCATTCAAACAAAAACTACTCAAACAAATGAAATTATGCAAAACGGAATCATATAGACCTGCAAAAGTTGATGTCTATCCTGACAAAAGTAATGAAAAGGTCAAAACCAGCGTCATAAGTAGAATGAATTTTCGACGAAGAAAGTAATGAACTAAAAAGGAACAGTAACAAAAACACGTAAGTCCTCAAACATTTCAAAAACCCCCTCAGAGTGAATGTAAAAATGAAATATAGAAACCAAATCATAGAAATAGAAGAAGATCACAATCCACGCGTCTTACTTTTGAGAAATGTTTGCGAAATTAAGAGCATAAACTCTTAATTTCTCTTAAACTAAAAAACTCTTAAACGCTTTGAGTTTAGGACCTGAAAAACAATAAGGCCTGATTTCATGCACCAACTTCTTAAACCACGATTACAATGTAACAGAACACTTATAACAGAATTCGTATGGGTCGTCATTGGCAACTAATCGTGATCAACTTTAAACGAGATCAATTTTGTTGGTGAAAATGGGCCTAAGTTTTTTCCCGCTAAATCGCCAGCTGCGCAGAGCCATCCACCAGTGATGTTCTGTTGTTTCTAATTAGGTAATTTGGCTCTGGATGCTTTGGATACAGCGAAATAGACTGAATATCAAAGTAAATGGCTGCAGGTTTCACCTTTGAAGCTGACTGGAGGACCATAAAAGACGAATTTACAGGGATCAAATTGAATATTCGGTCCACGAAGCCGGGGCGTCGGGCCCTCCGTTTAATTGAACCGGTACGCTAACATTTAACATTTCAAGGGTTTTAGCCTTGAATATTTCGATTCTTTAGAAATTCCAACATTTTCAGATGTGTTAATTGTAATCAGTGAACAGGACAGAACAACTTGTACCGCACTTATGGATGAAATCATTAATTCGAATGTTGAAAAACCGGACTATACGTGAAGCGGTTATGGGAAGAAGGATGGGAAAGGACGGGGAATTGTTGGAAAAGCAAATGAATGACCTTAACAATGGGAATACAATGGAGGGGGGGGGGTGAGAACGTTTAACTTTAATGCCTTTATTTTGCAACGTGATAATTGAAGAGGACCGGAGACATAATTTATAGGGCGCGAGTGCGGTTAGGTTTGTTTGTTGCTTTTGTGCCTCTCTTTTTTTTCCCCCACGTTTGAAAACGAATGTGTATGTGTGCTGACAAAGAGTATAAATATGGAAAGTGATATTTTGAGCTAATTAGGGGACAAAAACGTCTTTCATTGATCTAGCTTTGTCATTTAACAATTTAATGTGATTTATTCTCTTGTTTCAGGTACGTTCGGGTGCTTCCAGGCTAGAAATGTTATTCAATGCGGTGAGTCCAACCACTTGGGTTAACGGGCTGAAAAAAAAAAAAAAAAAAAAGGTTATTGGTATCACTTTTTTATAAGGGTGACTCCGTAACTTTAAGACAGCAAATTTATTACTGGTAGCGATGTAAATTAATTCACGAACCCCTTCCCCTCATAATTTAATCCTAAGTAACTCAATAGTTGAAGCATGCGCCTCCAGGTATTCATTCTACTACATATTTTCTTCGTTCCTTTTCACTGGGTTTTGTTCGCTTGAATATTTGTAATGATCGAAATACGACCCTTCGCCATTTTTACCCCCTGCGCCAACCCCAACCCTTCAATCAATCAACTTTTATTATTTTCCATTTGAGTTTTTGTAATGCAAAACTTTTGAAAGATTATACCGACGTATTTATATTATGATTATGAATTTTTCTTGAGCAGAATCCCAAAACAATGCTGGCGCTGTGCTCATACCTCATTCACTAAGTCGTTCCTTTATGCAATCCATCTTTTTAAGCCCTCTCTTCATGCCGACAATTGCTTATGGATGCCAGTGCTTCATTACAAAAGAGAGTGAGAGGGTGTTGCAGAGCAAGGGCAATGCGTTCTCTCCTCAAGACAATGTTTAAACTCATTAATAAAGTGACTCGCGTAGGTACGGGGTTGGCGAGACTCTTCGTTTCAAAGGAATACGTTATTACAGGAAGCAAGAAAGGGGGAGGGGCATTAATTCCTTTGAAGGTAAATTCTTAGTATAGTGAGCTTAAAGTTCGTCCACGCACTTTGCAGCAACCCGTTTTCCTGCTTAGACGGAGTCATCAACGTCCTTTGTTGTTTTACGTCAAGGGTGAATCGACGGTAAAGGGACCGCCACCACCGCTCTGTCACCATGCCGCTTGTTGCCCCAATTTTAGAGGCGAAATGTAGGGATATTGAGTCCGTGCGTCGAAGAGGCTTGAATAGAAAAAGCTTGGTTTCACGGCGAGGCCTATACAAGGAATGTGTACGAAGGAAGTTTCGTACACTAGTATCTTTTAGGAGGGCCTCTTTACTTGATTCCTAAAATAACATTGCCCCAATAAATTCCTCTGCCCTTTCCAGTTCTTTTTTTCTCGAAAGGATCAAAGAGAATGGGATCACTCCTCCATTGCTTCACTTATACTTTTTGTATCACCACTTTTATTCAAGTTTGTATTATTTGTAACGTCATTCATTGGAGTGCCTATTATTCGACAAGTTGCAAATATTATTGTACAACGTTTAACAGACTCGTCGCCCACCCGCGATTCATAATTTTCAATTCTGACATGAGAAATTCTACACAGAGGTCTACAGAGACTCGTTTTCAAAATAAGTTAATAACATTAGCGCCCTTGATCTGACAATAAGATTAATCGACGGCTGCTTTTAGCTGAAACGCTTACATAATTGCGGTCAAGTTTTATAACAACCGTCCTGAATCCAACATAGGAAAATAAATTCTAGCTCAACATCTGTCAAAACAATCTACCTGGCTGCAGAAATGAAATGATAAGATTCTCGGCGGATATACGTTTTAATCAACGTCAATGTGTGTTTGAAGTGACATTATCAGAATAGGAAAGGGCTTAACTCGATGGTGTTATGCCACCAGTAAGGCCTAGATCTGATTTGACAACTATTATATTTATTAGAAACGACGGCATATTGATGAATCGAATGTTAAGAAACTTTATTTAATGAAAAAACGATTATACAGTAGTTGAATAGAAAAAGCAGGAGCGTCTCACTCTGAACGATATGATAACACTAACTAAAACCTTTTTTGGTACCTGGGGACAGCAATATGAACACAACAGTTCTTCCCCACTTGAAAAACTAAGCTTTGAAGCTTTGAATAAAAATTGAAAAACGAGTTAAAAATTGAAAGAAAAATGACTCTACAAATTTAACCTGGTAACAGGTTTTCGTGGTCTAGCAGATCGTCTGAGCGCCGATTGCGGCGACGCAGTGACAAGCGGCTCCGGTCCGGAATCGCTTGTTTCGTTCGTTGTGAAGTTATCTTGAAGTTGCTTGCCCATTTCACGAGTTTGGCGGCTACGTATGGGCGTAGCTGATGCAACCAGCGGTTTGGCCGGTGATGACATCGGGAAGGTGAAGGAAACCCTTGTTCCCTCTGGATGAGATTGTTCTCGGGTCGAAGTCTGTTTTGCCGAAATCGGGCATTCCGAGTAGCGTAACTGGTCGATATGTCGTTTCAAAACATACCCGTTGTCCAATTTGATGCGGTAATGCATGGAGCCCAACTTCTCGGAGACTGTGCCCAAACACCAGTTGGTGCCTCGGGCGTAATTCCGAGAGAGCACACGGTCACCCACGCTGAAAGCGCGGATTGGCTGGCTTCATATGATGGGTTTGATGAATTCTGTTGGGCGTAACAGATGTAGACGCGTTCGGATTTGTCGTCCGTAATGTAATTCCGATGGAGTTTTTCCATTAACCAAAGGCGTCGATAGGTATTGGAAAATGATTTCTTGTAGTTTGGCGTCTATGTTCGATGGATTGTTGTGAAGCATGGACTTAAGCTTCTTTTTGAATGTCTGCACTGTACGCTCCACCTTTCCGTTTGTCGCCGGATGATTCGGCGCAGAAGTTCTATGGTGTATGCCATTTGAAGCCATGAAATTTTGAAATTCAAGCGACGTAAATATTGAAGCGTTGTCTGAAAACAAAATGTATGGCAATCCATGCCGAGCAAAGAGGCGTCGTAATGCCGAAATAGTCGTTGAAGACGTGGGAGCTGTTCGAAATTGTATAATGTCAACGTACTTCGAAAAAGCATCGACTACGAGCAGGAAATTGATGCCATGTAACTCGGCGAAGTCTATATGAATTCGTTGCCAGGGTTCTGTAGCAGCTTCCCAGGGATGGTGGGGTGCCTTCGGAGCAACTTTTTGCTGAAGTGAGCACGCCTCACACGACCTGACAAGACTTGCGATGCCCTGATCGATGTTCTTCCAATACACGGTGGAACGAGCAATCGCTTTCATTTTTTCGATTCCGCAATGGGTGGCATGAAGTTCTCGTAAAACATAAGGTTGCAATGAGTTGAGAATTACAACTCGATTTCCACGGAGTATGACCCCATTGTGAAGGGAAAACTCTCGGTTTGATGAACAGGAAGCGATTTCGTCTATGAGTTTAGCCAATTCGGAATCTTTGTTCGTTTCCTCCCGAAGTATGGCGGGTGTTACTGTAACATCATCGACGACGCGGTTGACCAGAGTTTCATAGAATTCGGACGATTCGTCGTCGCAGTCGTCTTCTGAGGTTCGTTTTGTCGGAATCCGGGACAAGAAATCAGCTTTCTGGTTGAATTTTCCAGGACGATATTTGATCGTGTATTTAAATTGTCGGAGCCACATGGCGTATCGGGTTAAGCGATGTGCTGTAACGGTCGGAAGAGCTTTGTCCGGTTCGAATATGGTTTTCAGTGGTTGGCTGTCCGTAATTAGCGTAAATTCAGCACCAAATAAGTACTGAAAAAGCCGACGCGTTGCCCAAAAAATGGCGGTCGCTTCGCGATCTATTTGACTGTATCGCTGTTCCGTTTTCGTAAGTGTACGCGAAATGAATGTAATAGGTCGGGTAACGTTATTGATGGTTTGCGATAAGACAGCACCGATACCGAAAGGACTGGCATCCGTTTCCAGCGTTAAAGGTACTCCTGGTGTATACGTAGCTAACACTCTGTCGGTGAGCATTTCTTGTTTGATCTTTTCGAAGGCAGACTGGCAGGCTGGTGTCCAGTGAAACGTAGCGTTCCCTTTCAACGCGTTCAGCGGTTTTAAAATCGTTGAAGCGTTCGGAATAAACTTCATGTAGTATGTCACGAATCCGAGGAATGTTTCTAATTCTTTTGTGTTCGACGGCGGCGTAGCGTTCTCTACTGCAGCCAGTTTAGATGGATCTTTTTAAAGCCCGTCGCCTGAAATGACATGTCCCAAATATTTTAGCTCTTTTTCGAAAAATCGGCATTTTTGTCTATTTAGTTTGATCCCAAAAATCTTCAGTCGTTCTAATAGCCCAATGACGTTCTTGTAACAGTCTTCGTACTTAGCACCATGGACGGCAAAATCGTCGAAATAATTTATCACGCCGGGACAGCCTTTTACAATCGGTTCGATAACGGAGTGGAAAATACTAGGAGCTGTAGCTAGTCCGAAAAATAAACGCTTCGTACGATACGCTCCACGGTGTGTCGATAACGCGGCGATTTTCGAGCTTTCCTCGTCTAACTCGATGTGTAGGTACGCCTTTGAAATGTCTAAAACACAGAAATAGTGGCTGTTATTAAGACGGTTGAATAAATCTTCGACTTTTGGAATAGGATGGCGAGCCGGCACCAGTTGTGGATTGACGGTGGCGCTATAATCTGCGCAAATTCGAACGGTATCGTTCGGTTTGGGGAAGATAACCAACGGGGTGCCCCACTGACAATATTCGATTTTTTCGATGATCCATTGCGCTTCGAGTAAGTCTAATTCCGCATCGACCTTGGAGAGAATCGAATAAGGAACTGGTCGCGCAGGCGCGTAAACGGGTGTAGCATCAGAACGCAACTGTAGTGTGCAGGTAACGTCGGGAATTTTACCAACACCTGGGCCGAAAACCTCTGGGTATTTGCTGATTAAATCCGACAGTTCGATTTTAAAAACCGAATTCGATGGTTCTGTGGTTTTTATCGAGTATAAGTCCAGAATGCGTCGTTTCCGCACCCATATCCGGCCCAAAATAGGGGACAAAGGCTCGTCAACGATGAATAAGACAGGCTGTGCTTCATTTTGTTTGTATCGGACGTGCACAGTAATATAACCTTTGGGCGTGATGTACTGGTTATTGTAAACACGGAATCGAACGTGTGGGCATGGTCGAATCGTACAGTGCAACTGTAACTAACGAAGATCATGAAAAGATAAAATGGATACGGCTGCACCAGTATCCAGTTCGAATATTTGACTGATTCCGTCTAATTTGACGCTTACTTGAATTTTCTGAGCGAGTCCTTTGTCGGCCGAAATATCGAATACTGTGTGTTCGTTCGACTGAATGACTTGTAACACGTCGAACTCGACGTTTTGAACGGCCAATCGTGTTTTCCTACTTCGGATACAAATTTCAGCGATGTGACCCGTTTTGTCGCACGCCGTACAGTGGAGCTTATGACGGACGGTGCACTTGTTTGACCTGTGCCCCTGTTTGCCGCATGAGAGGCAGATGTCCTGCATGCCCAATTTAGCCAGGAAATCACTGTTGTAGATTTTCGCAGGGCCCGGTGACTTAGTCCTGTCACGCTGCACTCGCTTCGGTGTCAAGCGTTCGCGAGATTTCGTACGACCTTTACGACTCTGTGTATTAAAATCACTTGAAATTTTATGAACGGGAACGGACGGGGTTGACGGCTTGAACTCCTCCACATTTTCCTTTTTTGCGGTTTCCAGGGCCAAAGCCGTTTCGATAGCCTGGTCCAAGGTGAGGTCTTTGTTCTGTAACAGTTTCTCGCGTATCGAGAGATCAGAGAGCCCCCCAATGAATAAGGTTTGGAAAATTGCGTCTGACATACCTTCAAGGATATCCGGCCACTTACACCGTTGGTTGAGTAGTTTTAAGGCAGCAACGTAATCCGCAATTGTTTCTGCTTTGTTTTGTTCACGTTTGGAAAATTTGTAACGCTGTGTGGTCAGGTTTGTGGACCGATCATGACGTTTTTTAAGTTCTTTGACCACTTCGTCGTAAGGAACGTCGGAAAGGCGTTCACGTTTGAACGTAGCCTTTAAGTCTGTAAATTCATTTCGATGGAGACAACCTAGGAGTAACGTGGTTTTCGAATGGTCGAACTGCGTTTGTTGTTCGGGTGTAAGCTGAGGACCTTGTAGGAACCCTCGCATGTCGAGAAAATTCTCAAACCGTTCGAGATAATTACTAAATTCTTCCTCTTTCGGGTCAAATTTATCAAACGTAAGGTTGTGACTCACGATATTTGTGGATGCCGTCGAGCGATTCTGAGACTCCTGTTGTTGTTGAGGCAGAAGACGTTGAAGGGCCTGATTTTGAATTTGTAGGGTGGCCAGGACGGCAGCATCAAAACCAGCACCCCGAGGCCCTTGGGCGGCGGCTGGGTCGACTTGTGCCATGAGTAACGCGATGAACGTTTACCGCGGACGAACCATGTTCGTTTATCCTCGTCGCCAGTTTATTATATTTATTAGAAACGACGGCATATTGATGAATCGAATGTTAAGAAACTTTATTTAATGAAAAAACGATTATACAGTAGTTGAATTGGGAAAGGACTCGGCAGGTTACGATCGAGTTGGCATTGCATTGTTATCTATTCCTGGTTGCCCCGTTCATGTAAGTTCTACATTGGAAGCTTGCTGCAAATCGGTTTTTTTTTTTCAATAACTCAGTCTTGATGGCTTTGTGGGCATCAAAATTACGTAAAATGGAACTTAAGTGACTACGCTGGGGGATTATCGAAGGAAGGATCGCCGCTATCTAAAAAAAATGAAAATAAATCGGTGCCGGTCCTTGCTGGTGAGTATTCTATCGCTCAACATTTGACATCTTGTCATCAATAAAAATCGGACAACTTATTTCAATCGTAGTGTCCTTTCTAGTACAAAGGTTCATTAGTGGAAATTCTACAGACGCTCGTCATTTCCCGGTGATGTCGAGCTTGGGTAATGTAAATTACCTCGTTGACGTGGTGAGTGCATTCACACAAGAGGAATTTCGCGATTTGAAATCACTTGAACCGCAACACGTCGAAAGAAGTGGCTTAGTTAGTACTTCGGGAGTTCGGAATGCCGGAGACAAGGGCTTTGTGATAAGAGTGAGTTTTCCGTTGTTATTCAAGAAAAAAGGCCAGTTCACAATTTATTGTCGGTACAGGAACGTAAATGCGAGTGGGTGACAGTAGTCGGACCAGAGAAATCGTTTCATTTCAAACCCTTTCACGTTGCCATCCCGTCAATTTTGAAGTGGCTTAACTTTTAACTAGCGCGTTAGGCTCGTTTCACATATACGAGGTTTCTCACGGCGCGGTTTTGGCTGCCGCGTGTTGACCACGTACACCTTTACACACGTGCGGTACATATTACTTGGTTCGATGAGAAAGCGGCATTCACGCGGATTACACGCGGGGGCCTCGTGAAACCGTGTTTGTGTGAAAAGAGCGTTGGGAAATGCTTAACGTAGAATGTCCACGTGCTCCTTTTATAGTGCTGAAGAAGATTACCTCACCCTGATGCTTGGAAAAGAATCTGAAGAAGGATACACGGTCCTTTCCAGCCCTCGAGTAGCACCCAACGTAGCGTAGTTCATCGGCATTTCGTTCTTTTTGGATCGGTCGAATAAACGCCATTTGTGTATTATAGAATAAAAAGACCACATTTTGTTGATGATTCTCTAGTCAAATTCATTTTCCAAGTAACATAGGAACAAGACTTCTTGGCCGAGCGATGTGGGGAATACACATTCTGTTCTGCCTCAGTGACTGAAACCCGGAAGAAACTATCACCGTCTGTGGATCAATTGCTTACAATAGACCTAAATTTCAGCTCATAAAACATAAAACAACTTTTGGAACGTTAAAATTAAGTAAATATAAATAAATCACTCAATACTGTAATAAATTTGGGGTAACCAGGAAAGGTAATATATCCCAACTCTTATCTCGTGTCCGTTCCCGATAGAAAAAGCATGAGCGTCTTACTCTGAACGATATGATAACACTAACTAAACCTTTTTTGGTAGCTGGGGACAGCAATATGAACACACCAACAACGATTTAAGGTCTGGGGGAGCAGTTTTTCAGGGAATCGTATGAACGATTGTTATCTTTCAAATCCATCAATGACGCAGAGTCCTGTTCAAACTTCGTCCAAAAATAAATCGTATCCGTATGCTAATTAATAATTTTTACCGCGTCACGGCTGTAATTTTTTTCGAGGCCCTTTTATTCGTCCATCATTGTATTCAGTTGGTTTGCAAAAGTCTATTAAGGGGTAGTTGCACGGGTTTGTTCTTCTTCAAAGAACTAATTCACCGAAAATATTTCAAAGAGCTTTGTTCAAAAATCGTAGCACACATTTGAAACGCGAGTATAGCTAGAAACAGAAAGTGTACGGCATATTGTTGTTTCGGTGGAAATTATTCAATTATCTTGTGTTTCCTTCGAGGCAATATTTATTTTAGCGTGAAATGTAAATTAAAATTCACGGGAATAACTGAAAACTGTAGAGGTGTATTGGGGTCCATTTCAAAAGAGGGTCCCTCTTCAACCCCTTTACCACTACACTGTATACTTTAACTCAAACATATACGTTGAAGAGCGTGTTAAATACAAAATGTTTCCATTGGTAATTCACCAAGCTTGTAGTTTAAGAAGAGTATGGTGTAGTGAGTGATTAAAAATCTGTTTCGAACATTGTTAAACGGATGGATCTGACTTAAATTTGCTCGATTCGCGCTACCACTTTTTATTTACTTAAACATTTACCACTTAGGCTCACATTCTTATTTCTACAAAAATATTCCTGTTTTTGGGAAGAATTGTTTTCTTTTTTCTCGGCCTCCTGAAGAAATTATTTGCCCATTCATTCATACTAAAAAAAATTCTCTCTCTCTTTCTACCCGCGCCGCCAACGCAGAGATTTGTAATGTACAGCTAAAGATATTATGCTCCATGATTATGGCAATACATCCTTCGAGAAGAGCTTTAAAGCTCTGAATTCCTTCAACACCCAGCGCTTCCGACTTTATCCTCCGGTTCCGTCATTTGAGAGATTCGGCGGAAACCGGACTTTTCTTTGGTTTACGTACAGTCATCCTTTCGACTGAATTCCTACTCGTTTCCGAGTCAGAAGTAAGATTCTTTGGCTAAGTTGAACCAGTTTTGAGCGTAATTGGACTGTTTTAGGGTCAAATGGCCAAGTTTAAGCGGCATAATTACCAGTTTTTAACTAAATAACGGATTTTGTGACCATAAATCGGCAGGGCATGGTTTAAGTGGTTTCTGAGTGTAAAATGTCGACTTTTACAGCCGAATACATAAGTAGTTTCAGGGGCTAAATTTGCAAGATTTGACTGTTTCCGGTGTAAGAGAGTGCTGGTTTAGCAGCAGTGTCAGATATACCAATTTAATAAAAGCGTCAGTTATGGAGCCAATATTGCGGCTGAAATACACGATTTACGTCTAGCGAAAGCGATCAAGTTATAGGGGCTAAGTTTCCAATTGCAGTTCCGGTCATATGGTTATTTCTGCTACCTATGAAAATCAGCATTAAGAGCAAAAGTTCGAGTTGTTTGTCCTCTTAAGGCGAATTTGGCTAATTCATATATGTAACGAGATCTTTGGCAGCCGCCCTTATCTAAGCCCAACGAATTCAGGTCAACGCTCCCCCCCCCTCCAACCAACTGAAACCTAAACTCTACGCCCGTTTGTAAATCCATTATTTATGAAAATTAACATTGCATGAGAGGAGCGCCATGCTCAAGACGCGCCGAGGGTTTAGGGCACCCACCCCTCCAGAACCAGTCCTCCACTGTCACTGGACAGCTCTTACAACTAGAAGTGCGTTGGATGGAAACGATGTCAAATCGAGAGCAGAAAGCCCACGTGCGAGGTTACGCATGAAGAGTGAGATGGAAGGGGAGGGAAGTATTGGATAACAGTGGGCCCCTACAGCCTCGTAACGGGAGCCTTCTTCTGTAACTGATAACAGGTTTTCCGTTTCGGAAGTTGAGGGAGTGACGTCGCGACTTGAAGGTCCTGTCCAACTTTCGATTTTGCTATCGGAATAGTTCCGCGATTCTAGACTCTCGCCAAGAAGCCTGAGGAGCGAGAATGTGAAAAGTTCCTCGGCACTGAACGTTGTTTCTCGCCTGACTGCCCGAGTGCCTCGCGCTTCAAGGAGCGAGAATGTGGAAGCAGGTTCTTCGGTGTTCCTCGTGCCTCCTCTCCTCGTTCAACGTGACTTCACTTTGTAACGGAACCGTGGGATCACTCGGCTTGAGACCTACAACACCAGCAGGTGAGGGGTTAGTCAGCGAAAGATAACTTGACATGCATATCATATCACAAGGGCGAGACTTTATTTGCATACATCGATAATGATACAAAGGTAAATGATGTCCACTGGGGGGGGGTGGCAATAAACAGAAATGTATTCTCTCTATCGTGCAAAACAAAACTAAAACCTTGATCAAGAAAGAAGAAAATTAAAGGGTATTCCAGGGGAGGAATTCGAAGGACGAATCCGACGAGAAATATCCAAATTTTACGTAGATATTCACTGGGGAGCTAACGCGCTGGCTCCCACTTACGAGTACCTCAAAGCGGGTAAACTAATACGGCCCAGTTGGGTCCCAACTTGTTCGATTATGGAGAAAGAGGCCTAGATAGAGATAAACCATGATTCTCGGTTAAAATAGAGAAACAGCGCTGGTTAGTGGCTAAAATTGAGAAAAAAACGCTGATTCGGGCTAAATTTAGAAAAACGCTAATTCGTGGATAAAATTAAGGAATATCGCTAAATCGTAGATATCAAATTTGAAAACCCAGAAATGTGGTGTTTCCTGGGGCAACTTCGCTGCTAAAAACGAGGCAAATCGCTAATTTCGGCTAAAATGAAGAAAAAGCGCTCACTCATCGCCAAAAACTGAGTACATTCACTGTTTAAAATGATATAAAGCGCTAAAATTCACGGATAATGCGAAAGAAATTGCTAATTCATGCGACTAGAATCGAAAATACTTATATTGTCGACTAAAGGCCTGGTCACACCTATCATGCACGCTTCCGATCCGACACCGATCATGCATGTCGGATCGGAGACTGTGGAAACCCTCGTAACGGTTAGACTATATTTGGGTTTGAAAGGGCTGAGAGGCCGTGAATTATTCTGTATTAACGCCTATTACGGTCCCCACACCTATCAAAAAATGCATGATCGGTGTCGGATCGGAAGCGTGCATGATAGGTGTGAACTGGGCTTAAAGTGTGTAAAAAGCGCTCATTCTCCGGTGAAATTGAGAAAACGCCAATTTGTGCATAAAATTGAGAGAAACGCTAATTTCTTTGTTGCTAAAAGTGGAAAAATCGTTAGTTCACTGCAGGGACGTAGCCAGCCTTTGATCTAGGGGTGGGCAGCTTTACGTGAGAACATAAGTCAGATGCGTCCGGCGCGAGAAATTGACAATTCGGCCTCAGAAACTGATTTAACACGGCCGTTAGACGTTAAAACATCTCGTTATTGCATTCTGTTCAATGACTGAGTGTTTCGTTCAATAAATGACAGTTTTTCGCCCAGTAAGTGATATTCTTGGAAAACTAAACTTGGAATTTTCGTCTCCTAGGGCGGTAAACTATGGCAATTTAGTCCGCCAAATTGGACTCTTCGACTCGAGGAATTTGCAGACCAACGTAAACTGCCAAGTCTTGAACAAGCGCGAAATTGACGATCTTAGGAAATGACAGCTTTTTTGAGAAGATCGCAGAAAGTATGGTACTGAAGAGGCTCAGGGAAAATAGTTTATAGAAGAGGGAAAATATTTTTTGTAGTGCATGAGCCAAATCTGTGAAATAGATGAGCCGAGCCCTTGAAATTGGATTTTCAGCGCAAACCCAACACGGGGCGGCGAGCGATAAAAGTTTTTCGAGTCGACTTGAGGGCTACTGCCTTTTTTTTCATTTTTTTCCCAAAGGTAAATCTCCACAATAGTCCGAATTCTCGTAAAGGGAGGGGGAGGGGGACTTACGAAGATCTTGAAAAGATAATATGGATAGGGCTGCACCAGTATCCAGTTCGAATTTTTGACCGAGACCGGTTTTGAGCGAGCCCCTTGGCTGAAAAATCGAATACAGTGTGTTCGTTGGAATGGATGACTTGTAGCACGTCGAACTCGATGATTTGAACGTCTAATCGTGTTTTCCGATTTCGGGTAACTTTAGCAATATGACCTGTTTTGTCACACGCTGTACAGTGTAGCTTATGGCGGACGGTGCACTTGTTTGACCTGTGCCCCTGTTTGTCGCATGAGAGGCAGACGTCCTGCATGCGGTTTCCAGAGCCAAAGCCGTTTCGATAGTGGTCCAAGGTAAGATCTTTGTTGTGTATAACCGTTTCGAGAGATCAGAGAGCCCCACAATGAATAATGTTTGGAAAATTGCGTCTGACATACCTTCAAGGGTTTCCGGCCACTTAAACCGTTGGTTGAGTAGTTTTCTGCTTTGTTTTGTTCACGTTTAGAAAATTTGTAACGCTGTGTGGTCAGGTTGGTGGACCGA
Source organism: Corythucha ciliata (assembly GCA_038030265.1). Classification (NCBI taxonomy): domain Eukaryota; kingdom Metazoa; phylum Arthropoda; class Insecta; order Hemiptera; family Tingidae; genus Corythucha; species Corythucha ciliata. The sequence goes on from CM075939.1 coordinate 38,056,753, forward strand.
TCATGACGTTTTTCAATTTCTTTGACCACGTCCTCATATGGAACGTCGGAAAGGCTTTCACGTAATGTGCAGGTAACGTCGGGAATTTCACCCTAGCTAGCCTTTAAGCCTGTAAGTTTGTAAGTAGCCTTTAAGTCTGTAAATTCATTTCGACGAAGCAGTAACATGGTTTTCGAATGGTCGAACTGCGTTTGTTGATCGGGTGTAAGCTGAGAACCTTGTAAGAACCCTCGCATGTTGAGAAAATTCTCAAACCGTTCGAGATAATTACTATAAATTCTTCCTCTTTCAGGTCGAATTTATCATAAGGTTGTGACTAACTGATATTGGTTGATGCCGTCGAGCGATTCTGAGACTCCTGTTGTTGTTGAGCCAGAAGACGTTGAAGGGCCTGATTTTGAATTTTTAGTGTGTGAGAAATCGCAGTTTTTCTGATTGTCAATGCATCAAAACTCCTTCGGTACCTATCTTACCAACCATTGGTCCTGGGAAAATTTCAATGACACCGCTGGAAAGAGCACGAAATTTCCTTTCAGATGAGTTGAATTTTGGGGTAGTTCGTCAAATTTGGACGCCCTTAACGCTCGGCTGAATAGCAGCTTTCTTATATTTCTACTTTCTTACTTGTTATTCAGCCAGCTGTCATTTTATTGGCAGCTCTCGGAGCAAGAGCAGGACTTCGGAAAAAATGTCTACAATTATTGTGCCAGTCGTCCACTGGCAGAGTTTCGAGTGGCGCTATACAACGCGTGACAACGAGCGTACATCCCATAGGCTCAAATTGAATGTGACATCGTCCACTGCAGGCTTAGCTGCAGTGCTTTCATTCAAAGGTTTTTTTAAGCCTTTGGGATGTACGCTCGTTGAAGCGCCGTTCGAAAACGCTTCCAATGGACGACCACCGTCCATAAGCTTTCAAAAGACCTGCTTAAGGTTCGGAATTTTTGTCCTTTTTTTTCTTGGAGCTATAGTTCAACATGCATGACGACTTTGTCTAAATCGTTTGGACACGTATGTTTGCGATTGCCATAGAACGGGAAAGATTCGTTTTAAAAAATGCTCCTAAAATTACGCGATTCCCGCTCTGCGCGTGTATTGTACAACGGAGCCTTACACGTTCATAGCACTTTTCCAGATTTAGGACCTGGCTTTTCTTGGATATAATCAAACGTTGCCCTATTTTCTTTCCATTCCTCAGTGCTCATTCTTATTTACCACAATACCTACATTTTCCTCGAGACTAAAAGGTTGTGAGTAGGGTAAAAACGGTAGAAAAAAAAGTATTAAAAATTCCAAACTACAATCACACACTTTCAGCACAATTTACCCTCTCTTGTCCGACTTTTCTATTAATATTGTTTTCTTATTCAGCACGTTTACAATAGCATTTAAAATATTCTACTATATTCAATTCTACTACTCCTTCTTTCGAAAGGCCACATAGCTTCAACTATGATGCTACTTTTTAAAAATAATTTATATACTTATCCCCCCTCTCGACTATGACTACTGCTTTTTGCCCATTCCCTTCATTTCCTTTTCCAATTTAGTGAGCGATATTCGTGTAAAAACAGTGTATGGTGAAATCGAAAACATGTTCACAGAATAATTAAAGCTTCAGAACGTTAGCTCGCTGTGTTTTCTAGCCATGATCATTCGAACCCCCCCCCCTCCTTTCATCATTGTCCGCTAAATGCAATCCGAGAACAAGTCATATTCTTGGGGACAGAAAGGAACGACGGAATGATTTATTAAAAACTCGCAGCGTGAGCGAGCGTGGGAAAGAGGGGAAGTTGTCTCTTTTTAACATTTCAAGTAAATAGAGGACAGTAAGGAATGGCAGATCCAATTTAGAAAAATGGATTAAGAAAATGCTTTCACGGTATTAGCTACAAAATGGAATTATTGCCATCGTTTTTCTAATGGTTTATTCTAATTCGCCTGAATGTTTCACTTCAGGTTGAAATATTACCAAGAATGCTCCCAAATAATTTGACAGAATTTTCCTGATTTTACTTATAACAATTATCGCCCATCTCGAATTAATATTTTACGCACCAATCATCTAACGACCGAAAGGGCTATACGGGTAAAAATTAAATAAAAAACCACTTCTCAACTACATTAGCGACGTTTCGTCGGCAGGGCTCGCCGACCTCTTCAGGCAACTGTATTAAACCCCAAATAACACTCTGAACATTATACATTACAGGTGGATAGGGCTATCTTGACGGCAGGAAATGAGTTTCATGGGAAAAGTATCGAATATGTAAAAGCGATCCTTGAGATCAATCTCTATCCACCAAGGTTTATAGACAAGTATGTTCGCAAGAGATTGTACAGGATTTCTGGGGATTGTTCCAATAGAGATAGAGGGAAAGCCAGGGAGAATAAGATTGATCATTTGGTTTCAGTTAAATTACCGATTAAGGAATTGAGGATGGTTTGTGTTTCATCACGCACTGAGAAAGGACGCTCGTCTAATAAAAGTAAACACATGTACACGCTACGAACTCAGGCTCAAGATTGCCTTACTTCTTTATTCCCCTGTTACCTCCACTTACAGGTTATCCAACATGTCCCCCCCTTTTTTTTGTTGGAATAGTTACTTATAAGGCACCGACATAATGTGACTGACAATACACAAAATAAACGATCACACTAAATATGACATTTACAAATAAACGCACTAGCAAAGGAAGCAGAAATAGTACAATAAAAAACCAACGAATAAATGAATTAAAGTGGGTTGGCAGATTTCTTGTAGGGAGCAGAAATAAAAAAGATCGGTTTCGCCTGTAATTAACATGCTCTACTTGAACCGTATATGAACGTGGCTCTAATAATTTTTGTGTTATTTTGCCGTATTTTCGTAAATCTTTTACCCAAACTATATCCCCCACCACGAGCTCTTGTAATTTTCGAGTCCTTTATGCGTTCTAGAAATGCGTCCTTAATTGGTAATGATTGGACGATAGCCTTTACAATAAAAATCTACTTCTTCGGCCAAACCATGGTCTTCTGGGCTTCCGAAGTCGTTAAGCGGGTGCCGCGAGAGTGCATCAGCTATTTTCAAGTCTTTTCCGGGAGTGTATTTGATTGAGTATCGATATCGCATTAATCTCATGCGTAATCGTTGAAGTCGAGGAGTGAGCTCCTCCAGAGTTTTCGAGTCAATAACTTGGATCAGGGGCTTATGGTCTGTTTCAAATTCGATATCGATTCCGGTAATGTAATGTTTCAATTTTTCGACTGCCCAGGCCAAAGATAAAGCCTCTTTCTCTATTTGAGAATATCGGGTCTCTGTTTCGGTCAACAGGCGAGACGCGTAACTGACTACGTCAACTTTATTCTCTGTCAATGCATCGGCATGCATATGAGGAAGCATCGGCGCTAATGATAATCTTTTTAGTGGGATCAAAAAAGAGAAGAATAGGTGTCGTAGTCAGCAAATATTTAATTTGGGTAAACGCCTTTTTTTAGAGGTTCATCCCAAGAGAACGACACTTTTGCCTTCAATAAACAGTTAAGAGGCTGGAGAGTTTCCGCCTTATTTTGAATGAAATGGGATGAAAAATTGACCAGTCCCAAAAACTGTTGAAGTTCTTGCTTATTTCTCGGTTCGGGAAAATGAACGATAGACGAGACTCGATCGGGAACAACACAAATACCATTTGCCGAAATAGCGTGCCCGAGGTAGGTCAACTTCTCTACGCAAAAGAAACACTTGTCTTTATTTAACGTCACACCTTCATCTGATAATTTAACAAAAACTTGGGCCAAAATTGAGTCATGTTCCTCTTTGGTGTGAGAGAAAATGAGGATGTCATCAACATGGAACACTACGCCTTTTTTTCCGGTTAGAAGATCAGCAATTTTACTGGAGGAAAGTTCAGGGGCACAGGTAATTCCGAATGGTAAGCGCCGGAAAAAAAAACGCCCAAATGGTGTAATGAAAGTAGTCAGACGTTGACTAGGTTCATCCAATTTTAGCTCGCAAAACCCTGAATTGAAATCGAGCTTTGAAAAGTATTTAGCCTAGGATAGCTGTGCAAGAGTGACTTCCACACCTCTGATAGGAAAGTAAGGTCTAAGAACAAATTTATTGAGTTGCGTATAATCACAGCAAAGCCTTATTTTGTCCCCTTTCGGAACAACTACAATTTGAGCTACCCAAGGAGTGGGCTCCTCTATTTTATCTATTATTTTGGGGTTAATTAACCTGTGGAGTTCCTCCTTCAGTCTGGGTAGAAGAGGAATTGGCACTGTTCTGGGTGCCTTAATAGCGAAAGGGATAGGATCCGGTGTCAAGTTGATAGATATGTCTCTCTTAAAATTTTCCAATGAGCCAAATATGTGAGGATATTTTTGCAATACCATTAAGTTTGGACAGTCGGACGTCAGTACTGGTTTGGTGAATTGTATCAAGTTTAGAGCCGCTATTTCGGGTTGAGTAAGATTTTCCAGGATGAAAAATGTCATACGTTTAACGGTTGAATTGTCTTGTAGAGCGACGCTAAAACACACGTGACCGATCGTGTCGAGAGCACGACCGTCTGGGATGACTTTATGATTTGGCTTTGTTCATTGATGTATTTTGACGGGAGGCAAGAAATATCGGCACCAGAATCAATTAGGAACGTTACAGTCTTACCCCATTCTAAAATGTGAAGAGGCACCGACCACAGTTTTTGAGTAGATCCAGTGGACAGGTTTAAACAAACATTTCCGAGGTAATAGTTTTTTTTTTTAATGGCCGCTTCTGGGCTGATGTCTTGGACATTACATGACTCTAGATTCACGGACTGTACAGGACCGACAAACCCTAGCCCAATGACCGCGTTTGTTACAAGACGTGCAGATCGAGCTTTTTGCTGGAAAAAACTGGCGGTCGTGCAAGACACCACCACAAAATTTACAAAACGAAGACTTACTACCAGAAGATTGTGACGTTGAAGTCGAGGACGGAAGCTAGAACCTTGTACCCGTTGGAAACGGAACGGCGGGAGGGTGAAACTGCGATGAAGTTGAAGTCGATGGTTGAGGTTGATGAGCTAAAGCCGGTTGGAAATTTCCGGGCGATGTTGAAATATAACTCGGTCGAGGGCTTCTGACTGATGAGGACATCTTGGCGATGTTCAGATGTAGAGAACTTGAAACGCCCTCTCCTCTGATTTGACTATTTCTCTCCTGTTGCTGTTCTGCTTGTTGGCATATGGCAATGGTCTCCGCCAAAGATAAAGGGCTTTTCAGCTGGAGAACTTCGCTCATTCTTGTGTCCCGCATCAGCTCGTCTTTGAGAGTGCCTTAGTGACGTCACATAATCGTCAATTGACTCACCGGGAGGTTGATTTCGAGTGCCGAATTTAAAACGGTCAAATGTTACACAACGATTTGGTAAGAAATAGGCGTCGAACGCTGAGACGAAGTCGTCATACGTGCACGGCTGGCTTTTCCATTGTGTAATGATCTCCTCGCATTTTTCTCCCATGATATAGAGGAGAAGGCTTATTTTCGTGGACTCATCCTGCTGGATATTTCCACTGGCACACATATATCTATGGAAACGAGATTTCCACGACGTCCACGATGATGGTTCGACAAAGTTGAAAGGCTCCGGAGTATTCAAGTGAGGAAGTACCGGGCGTTGAACTTGAGGCACCTCGTCGTCAAAGTTACTCGAACGGGAGAATTTTGCTTCTTTTTTGGCATTTTGACGGACTAGTAGGGTGCTATTTGTTCTTTTCCGCCGTTTTAACCGCTGCCACCATGTTACATCATGCACTGAGAAAGGATGTTCATCTAATAAACGTAAACACATGTACACTCTACGAACTCAGGAAGATTGCCTTCCTTCTTTATTCCCCTGTTACCTCCACTTACAGGTTATCCAACAGTTTGTACAACAGCGTGGGGTCAGCCCTAAGAAGGACTGGTATTTCGCCTATTCCTTACATTAAAGACACACTTGGGGGTGTGGTAAAAAAGGGAAAGGATTCTACAGGAAAGTTACAATGTCCTAATGTGGTGTATAAATTGTCGTGTGGGGACTGTTCAGCTACCAATGTGGGCGAAACGAAAATACCTTGTTTTCAACTGTTGTTAACTTTACAGAACAGGCCCCCAGGGGTGTGACCAAAAAATTCGTGTTACTGACTAAGAATCATTAATGAGCAAGTTAAAATTGTTGAGTAACTTTGTTTCTAGTTATTTATTTATTCATTTATGTCTATTGTTTTAGTTGTTAAAAATGCCTAGTATATGAATTGGAACGACGGAAAAATTTCAAATGTTTAAATTGTATTTTAGTTTAACGACACTACTTGTAGGTAAGTAGTTTAATTAGCTTAATTTAAAATGTATAATGTTCAGAGTGTTATTTGGGGTTTAATACAGTTGCCTGAAGAGATCGGCGAGCTCTGCCGACGAAACGTCGCTAATGTAGTTGAGAAGTGGTTTTTTATTTAATTTTTACCCGTATAGCCCTTTCGGTCGTTAGATGATTGGTATGTAAAAGAATTTTCCTGAGTTTGAATGATTTCTCTTCATAGTGATTCAATATCAGAATCAAAACTTTCATGGGACGTGCACGAGTGCTACAGGTAAATTTCTGTAATGAAAATAGCCCTTTTAAGTGCCCTACTTTTTTCTCGTCAGTAATTGTTAAAAAGGCAGTCAAGGAAAAACACCCTCTCAACTATACAAGCTTATCTTTGACAGCTTGAGAAGAAAGACGGGAAAGAGGGTTTGCCAAATTGGACTGTTACCGTCTCCACCCGGCTCTCCTCTTGTATTTATCCATGGAAACGTTAATTTTTACGACAATGTCATTTCGAGATTCATAGGAAATCCGTTCCCTCTCATCACTCTTTTCATGCCCTCTTTCTACGGGCTTACACAATTCCTTATTTCATTGGAAGTGTCTCAAGGCTCTTAAAAGGTCCTGTTGTCTGCAGAATAGGAAACAAATCGCATTACTATGCAAATGATAAATACTTGGAGTCGATTGAGGAAGATTTTTGGTGAGATAGAATAAAGTGGAAATGAATTGAGAGGAGTCGTTCATGACAGACAGCTAAGGAATCTCAGGCTTCCAGTGGACTTTCTGACAGGATAATATATCCCCCTGGTAATTCCTGAATATTCAAGGATTAACGTTTTTTATAAATAGATAACTGCCTTTTTTGAAACTTTGAGCACTCCGACTGATTGTATCCAATTTCAAACTTCTGCAATATACATTTTTATGAGGTTCAATACACGCAATGGTCTGCTTGCTCCTGTCAGAAAAAATAACATTGAAATTGATTACTATATAATTGGCATGGACCTGTCAATGCGTTATTTATTTCGAACACCCCTCACTCGCTCTCTCCATTCTTGGGCCTTCGTTTATAGGGGAACTGAACAGGATGTGAGAGATAATTGGGTGAATCAATCTCGCACATTTAGAAAGGACACACCGGCTACTGTGGATTAAGAAGTTATTGACTCAAAGTACAGTGATTTTCACTTATAGAACTATATGGAGAAACTTATATTTCCCAGTAATCAATCCCGGTAAAAATGGTTTAACTGCTCAAACTCATGCCAATATACTGCGATTCCGTCAGAATTTAGAGCAATGTATCAGCTTCATAATCAAGAAAATCTAAATGGACCCGAAAATTGAAAATATTTTTGCGGAATTTTATGAAGGAGTTCGCAAAAACTGAAGATATTGCTAAACCAACAACATTATACAATAGGGACACTCATGAAAATTGCTAAATATCGTATTTGTTATACGCTAATTTCGTTGAACAGATGGGCGCGGCAGCCTATTGGAAACTGAGAAAGTGAAACAACACAAAATACGATATTACACCGTTAACGTATCCTACACTTCCAAGAGTGAATGGAGAGGGATGACCGGATATGTGTATCGTATTTTTTTTTGTTTAAATTTCTCCGTTTCTTGGGGCTACTTGTTCTAAATTTAGCATTATATAGTAAATACGAGGTGTATATACATTGTATCATTTTTCATGAGTAATACTCATAATATGTATAGGTAGTCGAGCAGACTTTTATGTTACAATTCATTTCAAACTGTACAGTACTCCGACAGTTTTTTGCTACATTCATAACTTGCACGGTGGGAGGGGGTGAGTTACTACTTTATTTATTCATCTTTCCACTATCTGTGCCATTGAATTGCTAGCATGCAGTTTCCTCATACAGCCTCTGTAGTTTCATTGTTGTGTTTGTTTCCCATTTACCAACAGCAATTAGACTGGAATAAAAAAGGTCACTACAGGCTGAGGCTCTTGTGCAGAAACAGCAAGCGTTGAAGCATTGTTGGTGGATGGAAGGGGGAGAACAAATTGGGGCATCTACCAGAAAATAAATGAAAACTATAAAGGTCCGTTCACAAACTCTACGCTTACGTTCTGTGGAGTCTGTGCAGGCAAACAAATGTATTCCCTCGGAAAATGAAGCATTTTTATAGGTTGCATAGACACCACACAACGAAAACGTAGAGCTTGGGAACGAGCCTTTAAATACGGTGCATCTGTGTTTTTGTTTCTCATTATAAATTAGGACTGTTGGAATTGCTTCCAATTAGGATTGTATGATAAACGTGATTACATAGATGAGCTCTGGAGGAAAATCTCCCTTCTCCTGATAAGTTTCGTTTGCAAGATTCGACCAGTGAAATCGACCTATAAGCAATGAAACCCTTCCCGCCCTTGTAGCCGTATACAAGGAAAGACCTTTCGGGCCAACGTTTGTTTGCTCATTCATCACTTCTTTTCACTGGACTTTGACCCGTATACTGGGCATTTCTGCTTCCATGAGTTTGGTTTCGAAAGTGAAAATAAATTAGTATTTTAGGAAAATTGCTTTACTACCTACCAGCCTACCACCCCACCGCTATTCGAAATTCTTTATTTTGTCCGCAGTTGTTTATTGTTTTCGTCATAGCAACTTCAGTTTTCACTTTCTATAATGGTCAATAATCGTTCATCGACAGCTTCAGGGCTTTGTTGGAAAGTCAAAACCAATATAGAAACTCTCCCTTTCTGGGGGCGTTCATTTCGTCCGTATCTCTTCCGAACTTTTCAGGTCTTGATTTATTCAACTTAACATGGGCATTGTAGTGGAACAACATCCCACTAACAATAGTTTATTTTTGTTGATGATCATTACTCATCTGTCTAGAGTTTAAAAAAAAATAAAAATAGTTCGGCTTTTGATTTTGTAAAAAAAATATTATTAGCGAATCAATTACGCTCAAAACAAAGTTCGCTAAACTGGTGACCCCGACATTGAAATTGTGGTAGACCTCAAGGGACACCAACTCATCGACACCGAGACGAAATTAAGCTCGCGTGGTCACTTATGCTGTGATTCTACGCCAACAGTCCACGCTTTACCATTACATGGCCACTAGAGTGCCAAAATTCTACGAGAATTTCCAGCCGTCACACGACCGTCCACAGCACTCAAAGCTCCTCGTCATTCGATCCAACACTTTATCGAAACAAGTGTCAACCCTGTTACTTCTAAATCTCTTCGTCTAGTCCCCGAAAATTACAACAAAGTTCGCCAATACTTCAATCAGTTGGTTTCCGAAGGAATTTGCCGCCCTTCTAAGAGTCCTTGGTCTAGTCCATTGCACGTCGTTTAAAAAAAACAAAAAAAAACAAAAAACGGCGAGTTACGACCCTGTGGCGATTACTGCCGCTTGAACTCCAAAACCCTCCCAGATCGTTATTCAGTCCCAAACATCCTCGATTTTCAAAACAATCTACGCGGCGCAAAAGTATTTTCGAAATTATACCTTAATCGCGCCTATTACCAAATCCCTATTGCAGATGCCGACATCCCAAAAACAGCTATTATCACACCCTTCGGCTTATTCGAGTTCCTCAGGATGAGCTTCGGCCTCCGAAATGCGGCACAGACCTTTCAGCATTTCATGGACTCGATATTTCGCGGCCTGCCGTTCGTCTTCGCATACATCGACGATATTATCGTAGCCTCGCCCAACGAGGGTACCCATAAAACGCATCTCCGCGAAGTTTTTCGTCGACTCGACACCCACGGTTTGACTATTAACCACTCGAAATGTGTTTTCGCCGCTCCCGACGTCGATTTCCTTGGCTACCATGTCACAAGTTCAGGTATAACGCCAATGACCACTAAAGTCGACGTCATCAAAACATTACCGAAACCTCAAACAGTAAAAGAACTCCTCCGTTTCCTCGGAATGTTTAACTTTTATCGAAGATGCATTCCAAAAGCTGCCCAACTCCAGTCTTCCCTCAACAACATGCTCACTGGACAAAACTCGACTCGTTCCTCCCTTTCTCCAAGAACGCCTCTAGTTTGGACTTCGAAAGCTGAAGAATCTTTCGAAAATTGCAAAAAAGCTATCGGACACACGATTCTACATTTTCGTCCTTACTTCGACGCCGAAATTTCCCTCGCTTGAGATGCATCCGACTCCCGTCAATTGTGAACTGGTTTAACTTCTAAACTAGCGCGTTAGGCTCGTTTCACATTATATACGAGGTTTTACGCGGCGCGGTTTTTGCAGCCGCGTAGTGACCACGTACACCTTTACACAATATGCTGTACATATTACGTTGCTCGATGAGAAAGCCATATTCACGCGGATTATACGCGGGGGCCTCGTGAAACCGCATATGTGTGAAAAGAGCGTTAGGAAATGCTTAACGAGGAATGTTCACGTGCTATTTTTATAGCGATGAAGAACATGACCTCACCCTAAGTCTTGGAAAAGAATCTGAAGAAGGATTCACCCAACAAACGCGAAGTTCACCGGCATTTCGTTCTTTTTGGGTCGATTGAATAAACGCCAATTGTGTATTATGGAATAAAAGGAACACGTTTTGATGATTCTCTAGTCAAAATTAATTTTCAAAGAGACATAGGAACAAAACTTCTTGGCCGAGCCATGCGGGGAATACACGTTCTGTTCTACCTCAGTGACTGAAAACCGGAAGAAACTATCATCGTCTGTGGATAGATGCTTACAAAAGACCTAAATTTCAGCTCATAAAACAACTTTCAGAACGTTAAAATTAAGTAAATATAAATAAATCACTCAATACTGTAATAAATTTGGGGAAACCAGGAAAGGTAATACATATAACAGATTCCGTATCGTGAGTCGCCGGGACCTATATTAATTTATTTGTCGGTTTATATTCGGCTCTCTATTGGGAGTCTGTGGATCTGACGTGGGAAATAAGAGTGCACTCCGTGAAAAAATGTGCGAATATTAGTGGGCACTCACAAGAAGTTTGAAATGAACTGTAATAACTCGCTAAAAACACTTTATTTTTAATTAAACATTTATAAGCTGATAACAAGAACAGGAACTCTAGCAATCTGACTGATTTGTTCATTGCTTGTAACCATACGGTGAGATTACGTTATCTACAACATGAAACACAATCTGCCTTTATGGTCATAGATTTCAATTAGAAGGCAAGTACAATTGGGAAAAATTGTTAATTTGATGCAAACATCAATTTAAAATCTCACATTTGCCTCTAAAATTGATAAATAGTGCTATATTTTGTCGCTCAGATTGAGGGAAAAAACGCCAATTCGTGGTGTCTGAAGGCAACTTCACGGCTAAAATTGAGAAGGCGTGCAAAATGTTCTGCTTTAAGAGCATGCCTCCGGCTAAAAGTCTAGAAAAAGCGCTAATTTGCGGCAATAATTGAGAAAAAGGGCTAATTTGGTTGTTTCTCGATGCATACCTCCAGGCTCAAATTTGCGTATTACGGAGGATTAATATTGGGAAAAAGCGCCATAATAAGCTGCTCTTGTACAGTAAGACAGCGGCTAAAAATGTTGGAAAAATCGAGGAAAATGCTTATTCGCGGCTAAAATTTGGTTAAAGGCACTCATTTAAGGCAAACATTGGGGAGAAACGCTGATTTGTGGTTCAGGGAAGGGGGAGGAAGCAGCTTGTGCTAAAATTGCGAAAAACGCTAATCTGGTAAAGTTTCTGTCGGTCCAGTTCTGTCTACTTCAGTTTCAGTGGTCGCCCTATTGACTGTTTCTGCGGGGCAAGTCCGTGGCTAAAAGTTTAAATAAAAACAACGCAAAGCGGCTAAAATTGAGCTTAAGCGTTAATTCAAGGGTTTTCTCTGCTTAGTAAGCTCTTCATTTGGACGACAGCTCAAGGGTGGCTTTGAATAGCTCAGCCACGAGATGCAGAAATGGAGAGACGAAACTATCTATTGTGCGGATAATTAGCCATAAAACATACAATTTCATGGATATTTTCGTCAGGCTTTGCCTCCAAAACAGGCCTCGAAACATGCAATTTTGTTTAAATTAGGGCCATAATCACGCCATTTCACTGACATTAAACTGGAAACTGCTAATTTCACGGATATTAATTTAAAAAAAAAAAACAAAATTGGCTCAAATTATAACTTGAAAATTGTTAGCTCTAAATGTTGCGTTTACAAGGCTATGGGTATACCTAGTTGGGGACGGCTATATCAGGGTACTCGCTACTCGCCCATCAGTAAGAAAAAAAAAACTGAAACTCGCAATTTTACTAATATTCGGAGTGAAAACTTCCATTTTGCGGATGTTTAGCTTCGAAGTGATGCAATTTTGCGGCTGAATGCTGCAAACTTTGGAGTCTATCGTGGCTGGTTCCACGATCACTTCAAAAAGCTCCGTAATTGGCAATTTCGCGAAAATAAAGGCAAGTTGCGATTTCGCGGACATTTAAGACCCAAATCTGGCAAATTCCCCTCGAATCTTTGCAGTTTCATATTTCATGCCCGTACTAGTAGTTTAATTGATTGTTAACCTCCGAAACATGTTTATCGACCATATCTGTTCGGCCAATGGAGCTGAACATTTTGTTCTAGAGCAAAAAAAAAAAAATGCAATTTCTCTGAAAAGTACAAACTAATTCCGTTTACAAGGGCGAAATTGAGATAAACATCCGTTAGTTTCACGGTCAAAAAAGTCGCTTTTGGCTGTCATTTACCGTGTAAAACATACTTTTTCCGGAATTAACTCACGTCTTTTAGCCAAACCAAGGTATTACTAATTGGCAGTTTGAAGAGTTATATTAAAATTTTCCGAGTATGACCTTCAGTTTCGAGCATTGTCTCGTCCTTGCTACGCCCTTGTGTGGGTTGCGTATAGAACGAAGCAAACTTGAATTTTATGGTTCACTCATATTCATGAGTCCCTTCTAAATGTTTACAGCAGTTTTTCGAAAGTAGTATATTTTTGCTCCATTTAAGGATCCCAAATTATTAAAAAGTAGTACCGTCTTTCCTAAAGGACCTCTGATCGATGTATTTATAACAGGAAACTACGTATAGTATACAAAATTGTAAGGCCCTGTTCACAAGCTGTATGTTTGTGTTGTGTGGTGCCTATGCAACCTCTAAAAATGCTTCATTTTTCGAGGGAGTAAATCTGTTTGGCTGCATAGACTCCACAGAACGTAAACATAGAGCTTGTGAACAGGGCCTAAGACCAATGCGTTTATTTTGTGGATATTTCAGTATTCGAGTTGAGTTTCATTCTTTCGTTTTTGAGTTCAACAACCTTAATTGCTCGTATTGTTTTTTTTTGTTTTTTTTCATTTGTTTGTCTGTTGTTTCCCAGCCAACTCGTTATGTAATACATGCATCTAGATGATGTATTTTTCTCAATTTGCACCATCCTCTACGAATAACAGATTCCACTCAAAGAACAGTTGTTATAACTACGCTGTGGTGCAAGGGAATTTAGTTCCGACGTCAAAATTATCATTAGAAACGCCCCCCCCCCCCCACAAGTTCCTTCGACAAATAGCTTCGGGAGAAATAGCTTTATGTACATAACTACATAAGTAGAATCAACGTCAGTACATTAAGCCTGATGCGTTTACAATTTATACTTGGGGTACAGTTCAACATGAACTATGAAATGAACTGGATGGGAGAACTAGAACTAAGGCACTATAAAACACGAGTACTGCAACACGCAAATCGGCGCCATACTTGGTCCCTCATATGATTATAATTATCACCTGATCTCATTGAGAACTAGGATATTTTTATTTATTTCGACCGCATTCCGCGTTTGTTTACTGTTACGATGACAATTTTTTCATTCATGATATTGTGTTTACCCTGACGACTGAGGGACCAAATATGGCGCTGAAATCCGTGTTGCAGTACCTGTGTTTTAAAGGTTCTCTACTAGAACTAGACCGTTCGAGTTAGCTGAAGTATTGTTCCTATTGTATAAATTTCGGAATTTATTCAAAATCCTTTCCTTGGCTGTTGCTTCGACTTGTAGACCATGAACTTTTTTTTTTGAACCATACAGCCATGGTGTTTTTTATAGAATGCATTTCGGGCCCATTCCCGGTGCCCCTCATCAGCATTACCGCTTCACCTCTAAGGCCAAACACCGGCCGGGAATGGGCCCGAAATGCATTCTATAAAAAACACCATGGCTGTATGGTTCCTATTGTATTTCTGATTGGTGTGCACAACCATAAAAATAGGAAACGTTTACAGTGAAAATAACTCCAACTGTACGTGTTTGGTAAAAATATAGCTTTAGTTATAGGCCGTCAAGAAAAACATGAACCCGCGGACAGTATGATTAGATGCAACGTCTCCTCCCTCTACTTTCGTTACCGAATCGGCTCTCCCGCTGTTTACCATTTAGCGCCGCATTCAGACACCTCTATTTTTGGCCTCCTTAAAGCGCTTTCAAACAGATGCCACTTTATGATTTTTCAACAACTTAAGTTATTAAGGTTTTAGATAAGTTCAAAGTCAAGGTAGGTTAACGTGAAGGTCGATTAGGCCCAAAGTGTTGTTGATATGCCGGAGTTACGTGGTGGAGAAGTAAGGGGGGAAGTAGCCAGAGTTAAGGCTCTATAAGTTCCTACGAGTACTGACAGTCGCAATTAATGGTCCCCCCTCACCATGCGGATCAAATAGATTTGACATCTCTCATTCGCTGCTCCAGTCGTGTACGTTACGCTCACCAGCCAATCACAAGCCCTTACCTCTCTAAAGGCCTAATTACACCAACCGAGTAGCTCGGCCGAGAACTGGGCTGAGATCGGGCAGAGAAAAAATCACATGTTCGTCACTCGGCCGAGTACTGTCTGTGGTGATCACACGATCACTCAGTACGTGTAATTGGGACTTTCAAGGACCACATTCAGCGGATATTGCAAGCAAGCAAGCAAGACCAAGACAGACTCACTATACTAGCAAGATCAAGACGTTAGTCTTGGTATTGGTCTTGCATGTAAAACCAAGACCAGTCTTGCGAGGCCACCAGCGCCTGTTTTACCCGATTTAGACCCAAGAGAAATCGTTCCTTTGACATATTATCATGAAATAATTACGTAATTCACGCCTTTTATCGCCAATCTTGATTGTTTTTTTTTTTTCGACATTACCTGTTTTCTTGAAAATTTTACGAACATCATCAGCATTAACCCCCTCTCACCATAACTACCAAACCATTTCAGTCAAGATAGCTTCTGACCTACCTGTCTGGGCACGTAAGTGATTCGTTATCAATCAGTATAGGCTGGGTGTAACACAATAAAACGTAGTAAATCCTCTTTACAAAGAGCATGTTAGACAAGTTAGGCTTTTTATAATTGCAAGCTGCTTCGATAATAACCTGAAGGACCGCAGTCTAATTTGTGACAAAGCTGAATAATCCAGGCTGAATGGGAAAAAACAGATTTTTCAACAAAAAGGCTAGGATTTTTAGAAAAAGACTGATTCGACAAATATCCTGCGACACATACGTTGCGTACATTTTGCAAGACCACAAGACCTAGACCGTGATTTCAATACAAGACCAAGATCGCATCTGCATCACCAAATATCTAGAGAAGGATCTTGTAATGTCCGGATTGACATAAAATATGTGAATTCATTGAACGACAATTCAAAACTGGGGGCCTATTCTCAAACTCCGAAGCAATAACTTTTTCGCAGTCATATGTTTATTTCATTAAGTTTCTTCAAACAAATGAATGAAATAGACACATGGCAACGACATATGAAATAGACGTATGAGGCACGATTCCATTGTTTCAATTCGGCATTCATGGGATCGCTTCGTACCGCCGAGCAAGACAAACAGTTTTTTACGTATTTTTCGATATCCCCATCCATTGAGGGCCACCAGAAATAAGATCGCGCCCTACTCCTCATCTTGACTACTCCTTGATGGGTTTCATGAATTTCCTTGAGCAATGATGTTCTTAATTTATCGGGAATAACCAGTCCCCACATTATTCCTCCTTGCTCTACGTTTACTTCATTCCTTTTATTGACGAATGACTTAAACCCATCTGGTACAACCGGAGCCCAACAATACCGGATATATTCCAAAACCTTGCTCAAAACCGGGTCTGCTCTAAAGTACGCGACACGAAATAAGGCGGGTGTGACTCATCGGCCCTCCCATGCCCTGTTGCCACCCCGTGCGTTGTGGGTGATGATGTGGGGTGGGGTTTTACGAACGCTCACCGGCTCACAGCTCTCCAAAGTGACAACGATGGGAGCGCAACGTTGCCAGCTATGGGTGTAGACTTGAGCTTTTCATCGAATCTTTGGGACTATAATGCGCAACGTTGGTTTTTTAGTCGATGAGTCACACCCGCCTTATTTCGTGTCGCGTACTTTAGAGAATCTCCTCACGTCGCTCCAGCCAATCGGGTTCAGTAACGAATATTCCACCATATGAACGTAGTCAAAAATCTCTTCATCGCTACCTGAGTTTGCCAGGGGTAAACGAGAAACCCCGTCCGCAATATTCTTGCTTCCTGAAATGTGCTTAATTTCAAACGTAATGCCAGACAAAAATAACGCCCACCGCTGCAATCTGCCGGCTGCCATCTCCGGTATTCCTTTTTTACTCCCCCAAAAAGAGCGATCAGCGGCTTATAATCGGTGACTCAAGTGAATTTGTTTCCCATCAAGTACTGATAAAATTTTGTGGTCCCCCAATAAATAGCCAAAGCTTCCTTGTGTACCATGGAATAATTTATTTCTGCCGGTGACATCGTCACAGAGGCGAAACCTAGTGGTCTTTCCGACCCATCCGAGAAAACGTGAACTAAAACGAACGTAAAAAGAACGTTCGAACTAAAAGTACAAGTACATACCGAATTTCATTTACATATATGGCTCTTTGTAGCAATTTGGGAGGTCTGGCTCATTCTACAGGGTGAATTTTTGGTAGTGTTGCAAAAAATTAGGGTGAAACTACATGAAAACTTGAATTAAATGCGACCTTCTCGGACGTTATACCTTGCACCGTTGCGTTCAGGAGATATGATTTTTTGAGTGATTTCCATTGAAATTCTGATTTTTTGGCAGAAACTCACGATTTCACAGTTGTCACTCCATTACAATTTTGAAATGACCATTCATTTTGAAAGCTATGAAAATTATCTCCAAGAATGGACGTCGGGCTTCTTTGACGAAAAGTACTAGAAACCCTCTTTTTCTTGTTCTATGTTCAAGGTTTCTGGTGGTATTTTTTGGACGGTTTTTAAAAAAAATGTTCCCCTCCCACCGAATTCGCGTTTCGAATCTGCAAGTTATCAAAAAAACTTGCGTATTAATTAAGCTTTCTAATGACCCTCAAACTTCTTGGAACAGTCGTCTGTAACGCCCTAAAACATTGCCGGGATCAACGAAAATCGTGAGTTTTTAAAAGCAAATGTGCCCCGAAAGCAAACGTTCAGACTCACAACACGAAACACAGACCGCCGAAACATTTTTTTTTTTTTCATGTTTCGTGTTTCGTGTTATGACATAACACGATAGTGTGTACCCGTCTTAAAGTGAGGATTTATGATAAAACTGCTAGGCGGAAACATTGATTCTAGTTTTCGATTGGCACAATTCAAAGATACAATGAACATCGAATCGAAAACTAAGATAGTCTTGCCGCTTTTTTTTTTTTTTTTTTTTTTTTTTTTTTTTTTCATACAGTCTTAATCAAGGTGCCTAAATTTTCTATAGGTGCCGCAGATCACTGTCCTTCACCTACGTCACGAGCAGTCCCAACCGCCATTGCGCTAGACCCAGTACGTTATTAATTGTTATTGGGTTGTGATTTTTCAGAAATCATAAACTTCAATTTCAAAATTAACTTGCTCTGCTGCTCTACGGTGAGCAATCGGGAGCAAAGGACTGCTGGTGACGTCAGTCTCCACCCCTCCCGTCCCATTGGCAAGGGGAAATCTGCGGCACCTATAGTAAAGTTTAGTCACCTTGGTCTTAATGTTTTGTTTATCCAACGCGCGATGGGAATTGTGTGACCTCGAATGTGATGATTTGAGTGTGTTCACCGGAGTCCTGGCTTTAATGATTTTCCCCCGTTTTAATTAAAAAGATATGTGTACGCATGGATGGAATTCACCCTTTTCTTCTTCTTTTTTCCAATTCCCTCTTATCACTGAGCCTTTTCTTTGCCATTTCCCATTGTCTGAATATCTCCCGTCCTAACTTACGCCGTTGAGTTGAATTGAATGAATTGAAAAAGAAAGTGAATAAAAAAATAATTTAAAAAATTAACAAAAAGGAATTTGAAACAATGTTGTGTGAAGTACCGCGCAAAACTTCCAAGTTTCCGATGCATTGAATGATTTAAAAAAAAAGTTTACTTCCGTGGTTTTTTGTTTTATTTCCCCCACACTCACTATTCTACTTCTATTTTATGTTTTTTAAATTAATTTTGTTATGTGTTTTATTTTAATTTCGTTTTGATTCTTCCATTTGTTTATTCAAGTATAATGTCGAAACTCTCCAGGTCTATCCCGTCGACAGAAATTCGACTTCAGTTAGTGTTGACTCTGGACTAAACTTGACCTTGACATTTTTTCAAAGTGTCCGTATCAAGACGAAACGTGTGAGCCCCCCCACCCTCCCACCAATACCTGCCTTACGTTATTGTGTAGAGTTAGTATTGCTAACGTTTTTCTTCGAGCACAATTCATGCACACTGCTTCAAGCGTGCAAAGACAATTTCGAAGCCATTGTAAAAAAGCGCTTGCATTAGAAGCTTCAAAGTTAGATTGTCGTGGGATCGCACACTCAACTCACTCTACTCCATCAAATTTCGACTCGCTCGAAGTACACAAAATGAAGAGTACATCACGAAAACGTCGCACTCGTCATTCAACCAATCGTCGGTCCCGTCGTCAAGGCCGTTCAAGCCCCAGATCCCGCGTCAATTTCACAGAACTGCGGGCATCGCCAATCTATGCCTTCGTTGTGGTCGCGACAACCATATTTCAACCGATTGCAGGACCGACAAATCAAACTTGAATTAATGCTCCGACTGTGGAAAAACAGGTCACGTTTGCAAAGTTATGCATTCAAACCCTCATGTCCCTTCTAACGAAGCCATCTTCAACCCACTGTGTTGATGACGACTCACTTTTTGTTTCTTTTGGCGTCAACAAAATCGTCGATATATATAATAATAATATAAATCAAGACGAAAAAAAACAATTTCGCTGCAGTCCTTATAAATAACAAACCCCAAAAATTCGAAGTCGATTCCGGGGGCCTGTTCTGTAAGATTTCAGTGTTCCTAGGAATATCCTTTTCCACCCGTCCACTCCAAATTAAATCATATGTTGATGGAGAGGACGAGTGGAAAGAGACAGTGACAAGTAAAAGTTATAGAACAGGCCCCCAGGGGCTGGTTTCACACTTTTGCCAGCTTCTTCATTTCAAAACCTCAACTTATCCCTTCAACTCCAACCAACAACAATACCTTTCGGAGCTACACAAAAATTGTTTTTCGACCACTTAGAAAAACCACTGTCACGGTGAAGTATCAGAACCGTCGTTCCAGCGAGGAATTATACGTCGTTCCAGATGAGTTCGAACCACTATTTGGTAGGACTTGAATCCGTCACCTAAAAATAAATTTAAATGACCTTGACCGACACACACAAGACACCCTCCCCCCTCGTCCATTAAGACCATATCCGTTATCGAAGACTTGATCGCCCAGTTTCCTACGGTTTTCGAAGAAAAAATTGGATGCGTTCCTCATTTCGAAGTCCCCCTATGTCTACGCAACAATTCAAAGCCAGTGTTTTTGAAAGCCAAAGATGTTCCGTATGCTCTACGCTCCAAAGTGGACGAAGAGCTCGACCGACTCGAGGCCGCCAGCGTGATATGGAAGGTAGCCTACAGCGACTAGGGATCGCCACTAGTCGTAATTACAAAAAAGGACGGAACCGTCCGCTTATGTGTGGACTACAAGGTAGGAGTAAACGATAAGCTAGTCTCGGCAAATTATCCAATTCGAAAAATCGAAGATGTACTCAACAGTCTCAGAAACTCCACCATTTTTGCCGTCTTGATCTCTACAAGGCGTACCTACATCTTCGAGTTGATAATGAGGGCAGTCAAATTCAAACAATGTCAACACACAGAGGCACGTACCTTGTACATCGACTTTCCTTCGGAATTAAAATGGCTCCAAGTGAATTTAATCGAATCATCGACCGCATACTAGAAGGCCTTTCAAAAACACACTCATATTTCGATGACATTATTCTACAAGGAGAAACAATCGAAGAATGTGAGGCAAATCTCCGTGCTTGTCTCCAGCAACTCAAAGAATTTGATCTCCACTTGAACCGCAGAAAATGTGTTTTTTTCGAAACCTCCGTCGAAGGAGGACCACCAATATGACTGATGTGACCTTTTTGACCCTGAATTGATCATTTCAACATAGGACCATCGACCTGACCTTTTTTTTGTGGATTCTTTGTAGATTTTTTAGGATCCGTCAAAATCCTTCACGCGTAAAAAAACCCTTATTTTCGTTTCGAAAGTTCTGAACTACGATGTGCTGTCAGCTCTGTTGCCCCGTTAGTTTTTTTAAAAAATGTATACACTACGGCATAATATTGAGGGCTGGTGAAGCCATTACACATGAGCGAGGCCTTAGTTTATCCAGCATCTGGGAGGAAGGATTGAGGCGACATTTTGCAGTCAGAGTTTAAAATCGGGTCATTTTTTTTTTCTTCTTTTGTTCCACCCTCGGTCGCTTCAAAAGAAGTGTCACATGTCCTTCCCAAGGGCATGGTTTGAATGGGCTTTTCTCGCGGACGATAAAGGGTTGAGAGGGGGAGACATCCATTATTCAGATCAGGTTTCCTGAAGAACTGTTTGGGCGGTGTGTGTATATAGGGTTGGGAGTTGACTGCCGAGGGGTTTCAAAAAAGGGAAATAAAAGGAGGCTACAAGAAGACTAAAAGTTTCCCAGATCGCTTTGAAGTGGAGGGTTGTAAAAACCCAAGATCCTACACGCTGGAACTAATTTGAAAATTGAATTCCTTCTTTTTCTCTCCTTTTATTCCATTGGATTTTTGTTAGGACTTACCTATACCCACCATTACTTTTTTTCCAGTGGACTATCAGAATGGCGTTTCTTGAAAGGAAGAAAACAATAACGAATAGCAGCAAAGTTGAAAACTCCTTCTTGATTAATGAAACGAAATTGTCTCGAATCAAATAGCGTTTCCGACCACAAGCTAGCAATTCATTTAAAACCTCAATGGGACACTCAAACTATCTTCCATTCATTTGTTTTCTCGCCTGTGCAAAATTGTTCCCATCTCGTTCAGACTGTGTCCGGCAAATAAAAGGGAAGTGACAAACATTTTCTCCTTTATTGAAGGAAAAGAGGTGGAGCTAATTGTTCTGAGCCAGTGCTGTAGAAGAAAAGAAAGAAATTGAATAGTTGGATTTGAAAAGAGGCATGTATGTTTGTCGACGGTGGTGGAACGGGCGAATGAAACAATTAAAACTCAGAGGACATGACTCAGCTCTTATAGAAAGGAAAAAAAAAAGTGGGAATCACAGGTTTTATTGGACAAAAAGATATTACTCTTAATATTCCCTGCAAGATGAAGGAGAACAAAGAACAGAAGAAAAGAATGAAAATCATTTCCTTATCCAGGTTGGTTTAAAAACAAAAGAGAGGCCCCCCCGTAATTGTGTGGCATTGAAGAAGGGGATCATTTCGCCAAAATTGTCTTGAGTCCTTCTCACACTTCTTTTCATACACCCCCCCTCCCTCACAAATACTTTCCACAATGTAAAAGGAAGAGGAAAAGCATCATTTGTTCTGATAGCCTAGCCCCCGACTCTCATCTCTTCAAGAAGCACGACGAGAGGTCTTTTTTCTTTCAAGTGTCTGAGGACTGATGGCATATTGATTCTCATCCCATTTTCCTCACCCCATTCAGTTCTAGCAGCATCATAGAGACGAAAGAAAGAAAATATATGAACTTTTGCGACGAGTTCAGCTTTTATTCTTGAAAATATTTCCTATGTTCGTGCGCCCTTGCCCTTCATATACTTTGATAGACATTTAAAGTATCACTATAAAAAAAAACAGTTGTTGACTCTCTTGCATGAGAAAAAGTAAAGTCAGCACAAAAGGAAAATACGTACTTTTCACTTCCGCCTCATGATTGAAGAGACGACGGAGAAAGATAACAATGATTTTATCCCGTGATGTGACGGGGGGAAGAATCCGGAGTTTTTCTATGACAAGTATTACCCTGGGTCCCTATATTCCCTGACTCTCCGATATACATCATTTCTTCCAGTAAAGTTCATAATTCGTTCATTTGTTTGAAAAAAACGGATGAAACTAGGAGATTTTAATGTTGTAGCAAACTTGATACCGGAAAATTATGGAATATCCCCTCAGAATAAAAAAAATTAATGATTAGGGCGTTGCTGAGGGCTACGAGGAATTTGAGTGCTCCTTTAAGAGAAAGACGGCCCAAGTGTGCTTCAACTCCAACTCAGTTCCAGATAGGTACTACTTGAGTGTTATAAGATAAAATAATGAAACATTGAAGGGGAATATTGATGGTTGGGCAAAGAAAATAACAAAATAGGACTATACATCAGGTGTAACATTGTTCCACCGTTCAACGGTACAAGATTTGCGAGCAAATCGCTTGACTTGAGTCTCATTCTCACTTGTTGCACCATTCATTTACAAGGGAGATGCCGAGTTATATCGTCTTCATAACAAATTAAAAACCATCAACATGTCTAGTACACTGAAACTTGGACAAAACAGTATTCCGTAAGCCGCGTGTACTTCCTTTGCACTATGTATCGCAATGTTTTTGCTTTTCGATCGATCAAAAATGTATGTTTAAAACTTGTATTACTTTACTGAGGGACGTCGGTTGAATATTTTCGCTCAAAGTCGTAGTACACCATGGTTCTAATATCGTATCATTCTTTTTTTCAGGTAAGGATCCCGAAGAGTTTCAAAGTCCGCTAAATTACCGACCACTTGTATAAGCCTTGGAGGCAAGAGGACGGATCTTCTTCACTCTGTGAAACGCCGACTTTCCGAAAGTGGTTTATGAAATGGTGGTCAGTGGTTCATGAATTTCGATCACCTTCCTCCCAGCAGTTTCGATGGTTTTTATCACTAATAAATGCAATTTCCTGCCCTAAAAAAAAAACACAATTTCGTAGATTCCATGATTTAGTGCCTTCTTCCTGCCCTGACTTTATACCCTCGAAGGCACGATGCCATTAGCCATCATTCCACCCACCCCGCACACCTTTTAATCTACTGGACATATTGTTGGCTCCGTCATAGCCTTGTCCGAGAACGAAACCAAAGTTGGTAATTTCATACAATTTCATGAAGCTGGTAATTCAACTCATCTACACGATTCCGCAGTCATTCGGCAACGAGATGGTGTATTAGCATCCAGAATCCACCTCTCATGGTTGCCCACGTCATACTCAGCCACTGCTCCGCGCAATTTTTTAACTAAACGCGTCCATACTATAGTGAGCTAAAAACAACGAACAGAGTGAAAGCATCTTCTTCACGAGTATACTTATTAAAATCCAACTTCCCCTTGTTGTGGATATTATTTTTCGCACGACCAACAGGTTTAATTGCCTTTCCTACAAGTGTTCGGAGGCAAGGGTACGCTAATTGAATACAGAACTTTTTTTTACTCTCCTTCACTAGTGAGTGAAAGCTTTCCTGTTTCCTTCGCTTGCAAGGGAAAATGCGAAATTATTGGCATTCTGCCTTACTTTCCTCCACTAGTGAATGAAAAAAAAAATACTCTTTTCACCTAGCTCATCTTTTCAAGTAAAAATCAACTTCTCTGTTGAGGTACCTGGCGAAGGGGAAGTATAACTTCCCTCCCTGATCGTGCGAAAACCATCATGCATAATTCGTGTAAGAAGAAGAAATATGCGTGTTTCCAACGACAATGTTACAAAAAGTAAATTTTTTCCCATTACTTTATGTCATTTTGTGCGTTGGGGGGGGGGGATATGTCCACCCCTTGGATCCATCACAGCCCGGAGGCCCATAACACAATAGCCGTCTCGGCATGAAACAAGGTCATTTCATTGTTAAAATGTTCTGTATTCAAAAATGAGCCATCATTTTTTTTTTCATTCTCTTAATTCCGAGACCGAGACCAGTCTCGAAAATAGCGGTCTCGTCTTGGTCTCGGCTCGAGACCAGAAAACTTGGTCTCGGACTCGGTCTCGCTCCAGAAATGATGGTCTCGTCTCGGTCTCGTGCATCACTACTTTCAATACAAATGGAATGCTGCTCAGGAGGGGTGGGAGTTGAAGACATTAATCTTTTACGCACATTTTTCAAGGAAGCAGGGGCCTCCTTTATCACCAACGTGTCGTGCAACGTGGCGTTCCGCGCCTCGCGCATCTGAGGCAGCAGCTGCTTTCCCTCTATGGCTATGACCTCTTTAGGATAGTCATTCAAAATGAAAATCCAACTTCCGCCAGAAAGTGACTAGCCTAATCAAAACCGGCTTCGGTCGTGAACTCTGCCGGTTGCCTAACCATTGCACACAGTCCAGCTCGCCCGCACTCAGGTCTACCCCCAATTATATCATTAATGAACGCCATCACTTTCCTGCCCAGATCTTGATGCACACTGTCGTACCTTTCAAATTCAAAAATTACAATATCATTCCTCCTTATATCTCGTTCTTGTAACTTCAAGTGACCTTCAATTTTGCCCACTCGTTCATCCACCACCTTGAGCAACCCTTTTATTTCGTCTAAAAATTTTACTCTCCCCTCTTCAAACTTCCCTCATCATGTCCACTATCAACAACTGAATTTTTATGACGATTTCCTCGGACATCGTAAAGAAAGAAAAAGGAGCGATAATACTGCGAAAAAAAAAAAAAAAAAAAAAAAAAAAAACAGACACAGAATACGCTATAGACAGACAAAACATAAACAACGCTCACTTTGGTGATGTTTACTCAGAGACTTTTGTACCTTCGGACCCGTGAGACTAAAACTAAACACTTTCGCGTCTCTCAATCTCCTAATTTTACGATTTACATGGTCTTCCACCATAGAGCGAAGTTTAACTCCAAGACGTCCTGAAGAGGCAACTCCCTAAGAGGGCTCTTCAACAAGAAAATTGCACACAGTAAACATTGAAATCAATCAAGGGGGTTTTTAAAGCGAATTTTAAAAATTTTTGAGTGTGGGTTTGATTACGTAAATGAATTGATGGTATTGGGAAGGTGGGGGAAGACGCGTTTTCTGGGGGTCAATTTTTCTTGTTATTTGTAAACAAAACATTTTAGAGTTCCCTCAAATGCTCTACAACTGCACATTGACGTCATTTTCCCTCGCACCATCCATCCCCTCCTGAAGAACTTTGAAATTTATTTAAAAATCACCAGGCAGGAATCGAGCTGCAACTGCCGTTCATATCCTTCTGTCCATGTGCCAATTCAACAGTATACTTTTCTCCGAAATCGGGCACTCATGCAAGTTCCCCATTACCACAAAAAGAGCATTTGAAGTTGTGAAATTAATCCTTTACTTTTACTTTTCGCATGTTAGTCTAGTAAACGAATGCTTCTTGCAAAGACATAGATTGAACCAGCTGGTAACTCTAAAGTTGTGATTGGGATTTGTTCGGAGGGGTCTGGAGATGGTGTACTCAAAAGTCCCCGCCTCTAGCCCACGAGCTAGCTGCTGGACGTAGCAAAACGTGCATACTTTTTCACTTTATTACCTGTAGTTCGTAAACTCTAGGTCCCACCCATAAACTTATTGGATAACAAAACAAAGATGACAAAATTCCTCAATAATTAGTCTTCGACAAGATTTTTGTAGCTTCAACCGCTTAAGAGATAATAGCGTTAAAAGTGACACTATTCTCGAACCCCTTCACTGCTTTTTGTGAACAATGCGTTGTAGCGTCCTCGCCGTTGACGTTACGACATTGATGCATAGCAAAGAAAATAATCATCATGAAATTCTCTTTACAAAAAACAAAAATGATACTCGCTTATCTCCGATAGGTGTCGAGATACACGCAGTAGGAGAAAATTCCCTAACAACAAAAACTGTATTTTTATGGGATGGTCCTGTTAATTTGATGAAAACAGCTATTAGATAAAGGCTAGCTCGTGGGCTGGAGGCGGGGACTTTTGAGTACACCATCTCCAGACCCCTCCGAACAAATCCCAATCACAACTTTGGAGTTACCAGCTGGTTCAATCTACTACCTTTCTTTTACTAGACTATGTGGTCAAACGAACATAGAAGAACAATGTAGCAACATGCACCCGTCGTGGAATAGTGTAACATCTCGGAAATTTGACATTTTTTGTTTGTTACAGAAAACATCTCACCGTATTCTCAAAAATGATTCAATGAAGGTAGTGATAAATTCAGTTGTTACGTTCGCCGTCGGATAGCGGTTGTTACTGTATTCCAGTTAAGAGAAGGGAGCTGTTCTGTCCGTGGAACGTGATGACAAGCCACTTGTTGTCTTTCCGCTAGAGAGTACGGTGGTTTTCAAATAGATGTTATTGTTTAGTCCGGACAGTCCTCTAGTTCCTGATTCAAGTTACAGTGTTTTGCGGACGCGGTGTTTTTCTGTCTTCTTTTTTTTTTTTTTTTTTTTTTTTTTTTTTTGAATACTGACTCAGCTATTGAGTCAAGAAGCGCAAGAATAATGAAGATGGCTAGGTTAAACTTTTCAAGTGAAAATTCGATTAAGCCAAAGCCTGTGGCACGCATGAGCATGAAGCTTCCGGAAAATGGGGAAGTTTGGCGACCGTTTGACTTCGAATGCTCCAATTACTTTTCAAGTGTCGAGCAAAGTGCTCTCACAGCCTTACAGAATGCGTTTCGTCCTGAAGGGCAAAGTGTCTATCAAGTGAAAAAGAAAATTGTTCTCCACAACAGTTGCAAAACCTTCAGACGACTCCTATTCGACAGAGGACTTGCAATACCAACTTGCGGCCAATTCTGAATGAACAAGTTTCGAACCGGGGAACCATCCATGTGCAAGAACTACACGAGAACGTGACGCCAGGATCATTGTGTGAACCTTCAAAATAATCCATTGAAAATCCGTCGGTAGATATAGAAATGCTCACGTACGAATCGCAACCTGTCCCTGAAAACTTCGCATCTGATTCTCCAGTCACTACTGGAAAAAAGGAATCACAAGATGATCTTCGATCTCCTACCTGGAACAGGTCATCGGGTTGTAGAAGATCATCGTCTAGTTCTACCTCAATGGAAGCGACATTCGACGACATGGACGTCGATTCGGATTCATCATCAGATAATGATAATGAAACAAGTTTTTCCAGTAATGACAATGAATCAGCTGAAAAGAAGAAAACCCGTAAAAAACGAGCCAATCCAGCAGCGTGGAAATCAAATAAAGCGAAGACACGCCGCAATCTTGGGAAAACGTATTTATCCAAGTCTTCGAAGAAGACAGTAGGCCGGAGAAAAATGGGGCCCGGGTGTGGTTCGACTTGCAGTTTCAACTGCTCGGCAAAGATTCCAGAAAAACAACGCTTCCGCATTTACCGTAATTATTGGGGTTACGGAGACGTCAACAAGCAGCGCGACTTCATCAGCCGTTGTCTGAAAGAAATTAAAACTCAACAATCTGAACAGCCGTCAAGCAGGAGAGTAAACGTAGCTTACTTATTCAAGATTACCGGCAGTGAAACATACGTTTGTAAAAAATACTTCATGTCAACTCTTGATATTTCGAGCACGACGGTAACTACCGTGAGAAATAAAATATTCAGCGGAGCACTGGAAGGAGATAATCGTGGTAAACACAATAATCACCACAAACTCCCGAATAGCGTCAGAGACGACGTCCGTAACCACATTAACTCCATTCCTAGGATACCTTCTCACTATCTTAGAGCACAAACGGACCGAGAGTACATAGAAGGTGGAAGAACAATAGCCCAAATCTACCGAGATTACGTCGAGGTATGCAAACTACAGGGAAAACAATACGCGAAACGAACGAGTTTCTTCGAAGTTTTCAACGAATTTAACTTGTCGTTCTTCATTCCGAAAAAGGACCAATGCGAACTATGTACTTCTTACGAGAACTCAGGACACGAAGAAAAAGAGCACGAGTATGAGCAGCATCTGAAGGAAAAGGAGCTGGCAAGGAAAGAGAAAGAAAACGATAGAAAAGATTCCGACGAGTCCAAAATTGTCTGCACGTTCGACCTTGAAGCGGCGCTTCCTACTCCAAGGGGTGAGGTGAGTGTTTTCTTCTACAAGTCCAAACTCTCCATCTACAACCTTACCATCTATAACTTGAAAAGTAACGAAGGAGTATGCAACGTCTGGCACGAGGGTGAAGGCAACCGCGGAGCTATCGAAAGTGCTACATGCGTGTTCAAGTATATCGAGCAGAAAGCCAAGGCGAGCCCAAAAGATGTGCGATTCATATTTTATTCTGACAACTGCGCAGGGCAACAAAAAAAAACAAGTACATGCTGATGATGTACATGTACGCACTTTGTCTTTTCAAAAATGTTGCGGCCATCGAGCATAAGTTTCTAATAAAAGGGCATACCCAAAACGAGGGAGACACAGTGCACTCCGTAATAGAAAAAGAAATAAAGCGATCGTTGAAATCAGGGAACATTTCCATCCCTGCTCAATACTATCAATTAATGAGGAATACGAAGAAGCAACCACCATTTTATGATGTAAATGAGTACGGTGGTTTTCAAATAGATGTTATTGTTTAGTCCGGACAGTCCTTCTAGTTCCTGATTCAAGTTACAGTGTTTTGCGGACGCGGTGTTTTTCTGTCTTCTTTTTTTTTTTTTTTTTTTTTTTTTTTTTTGAATACTGACTCAGCTATTGAGTCAAGAAGCGCAAGAATAATGAAGATGGCTAGGTTAAACTTTTCAAGTGAAAATTCGATTAAGCCAAAGCCTGTGGCACGCATGAGCATGAAGCTTCCGGAAAATGGGGAAGTTTGGCGACCGTTTGACTTCGAATGCTCCAATTACTTTTCAAGTGTCGAGCAAAGTGCTCTCACAGCCTTACAGAATGCGTTTCGTCCTGAAGGGCAAAGTGTCTATCAAGTGAAAAAGAAAATTGTTCTCCACAACAGTTGCAAAACCTTCAGACGACTCCTATTCGACAGAGGACTTGCAATACCAACTTGCGGCCAATTCTGAATGAACAAGTTTCGAACCGGGGAACCATCCATGTGCAAGAACTACATGAGAACGTGACGCCAGGATCATTATGTGAACCTTCAAAAGAATCCATTGAAAATCCGTCGGTAGATATAGAAATGCTCACGTACGAATCGCAACCTGTCCCTGAGAACTTCGCATCTGATTCTCCAGTCACTACTGGAAAAAAGGAATCACAAGATGATCTTCGATCTCCTACCTGGAACAGGTCATCGGGTTGTAGAAGATCATCGTCTAGTTCTACCTCAATGGAAGCGACATTCGACGACATGGACGTCGATTCGGACTCATCATCAGATAATGATAATGAAAAAAAGTTTTTCCAGTAATGACAATGAATCAGCTAAATAGAAGAAAACCCGTAAAAATCGAGCCAATCCATCAGCGTGGAAATCAAATAAAGCGAAGACACGCCGCAATCTTGGGAAAACGTATTTATCCAAGTCTTCGAAGAAGACAGTAGGCCGGAGAAAAATGGGGCCCGGGTGTGGTTCGACTTGCAGTTTCAACTGCTCGGCAAAGATTCCAGAAAAACAACGCTTCCGCATTTACCGTAATTATTGGTGTTACGGAGATGTCAACAAGCAGCGCGACTTCATCAGCCGTTGTCTGCAAGAAATTAAAACTCAACAATCTGAACAGCCGTCAACTAGGAGAGTAAACGTAGCCTACTTCTTCAAGATTACCGGCAGTGAAACACGCGTTTGTAAAAAATACTTCATGTCAACTCATGATATTTCGAGCACGACGGTAACTAACTTGAGAAATAAAATATTCAGCGGAGCACTGGAAGGAGATAATCGTGGTAAACACAATAATCACCACAAACTCCCAAATAGCCAGCGTCAGAGACGACGTCCGTAACCACATTAACTCCATTCCTATGATACCTTCTCACTATCTTAGAGCACAAACCTACCGAGAGTACATAGAAGGTGGAAGAACAATAGCCCAAATCTACAGAGATTACGTTGAGGTATGCAAACTACAGGGAAAACAATACGCGAAACGAACGAGTTTCTTCGAAGTTTTCAACGAATTTAACTTGTCGTTCTTCATTCCGAAAAAGGACCAATGCGAACTATGTACTTCTTACGAGAACTCAGGACACGAAGAAAAAGAGCACGAGTATGAGCAGCATCTGAAGGAAAAGGAGCTGGCAAGGAAAGAGAAAGAAAACGATAGAAAAGATTCCGACGAGTCCAAAATTGTCTGCACGTTCGACCTTGAAGCGGCGCTTCCTACTCCAAGGGGTGAGGTGAGTGTTTTCTTCTACAAGTCCAAACTCTCCATCTACAACCTTACCATCTATAACTTGAAAAGTAACGAAGGAGTATGCAACGTCTGGCACGAGGGTGAAGGCAACCGCGGAGCTATCGAAAGTGCTACATGCGTGTTCAAGTATATCGAGCAGAAAGCCAAGGCGAGCCCAAAAGATGTGCGATTCATATTTTATTCTGACAACTGCGCAGGGCAACAAAAAAAAACAAGTACATGCTGATGATGTACATGTACGCACTTTGTCTTTTCAAAAATGTTGCGGCCATCGAGCATAAGTTTCTAATAAAAGGGCATACCCAGAACGAGGGAGACACAGTGCACTCCGTAATAGAAAAAGAAATAAAGCGATCGTTGAAATCAGGGAACATTTCCATCCCTGCTCAATACTATCAATTAATGAGGAATACGAAGAAGCAACCACCATTTTATGATGTAAATGAACTGAGCCACAGCGAGTTCTTCAATTTTAAAGCTTTGGCAGGAGAACTCGGAAAAAACTTCACGAAAAACTCGAAGAATGAGACCTTCTCCTTCGCGGACATAAAACATTTCATAGTCACTCGGTCCAACCCATTCGTTTTCGAGTATAAGACGTCCTTTCAAAGCGAAGGATTTGGCGTCGTGGACACTTTTCTTGAGAAGCCTAAACGAAATACGAGGGGATCATCGGGCATCACTGTGGAAGAAAGAATAAGGCATATCCAGTCGTGGACCGTCCAAAAAGCGTACAACGACCCTATCACCATCGCACCGAACAAAAAACGAGACCTCATGTTTTTAGTTAACAACAATTACATTAAAAAAACGTACTTTGACTTTTATAATTTTCTTAAATGAAAATTTCCGAAATTATTCTTCTTTCTTTATTTAATTGTACTTCTTACTTTACAAGGAAATCAGTTGCAATTTATTTGACAAAACAATGAATTTTACAAACTAATAACAAAAATACACTAATTTATAACAAAAATTGCATGGATTCAACGACTTTCAACTTTCACATTCCCAGCTGAGCAGCTGCTCCATCGCCAAAGCCGAGCTCTGCAGATCTCCATTTCTTCCGTGTGCCTCTCAGACACATGCTCGACGCCAGGAGAATTGCCAGTGAGATCCTAGCCCGCATCCAACCTCTTACCGCTGACTGAGGGCGATGCCACTTATCTTCCAGCCGTTCTCCTAATACCTTGATGAAGACACTCATCTGGGGGGCGAACATTCCATCTGCGGAGCATACAAGTGGCGTGAATGTTGCATGTCGATCTTCAGCCACACTGTTGTATTTCATCATTTTTTCCTGCTCAGCGCTGGACAAAACCGCCGAGACAGACCGGGAGCCGTAAAAGGGGGTTTTGGCTTTTATCGATCTCTCAATGGCTCTCCTTCGGCCTGGGGAGAACAGTGCCAGTGTATGCTCCAATAGAGCGTCCTCCAACTCATCCTTTTTCTGTCTTGCTTCTTTCTTTGCGGCGATTGACTTTGAGAAATGTTCAGCTGCATTCAACTCCCCACCTGA
Organism: Corythucha ciliata; assembly: GCA_038030265.1. Classification (NCBI taxonomy): domain Eukaryota; kingdom Metazoa; phylum Arthropoda; class Insecta; order Hemiptera; family Tingidae; genus Corythucha; species Corythucha ciliata. The sequence goes on from CM075939.1 coordinate 38,089,170, forward strand.
TCTGATGGCTCTTGTCAGTTCCACACTGCATGCCTTCGACGTTTCATACGACAATTTGGCCATTCTGACTGGGTCACCTATCGCCAACCCCCCTTTGCAGACTGGCAACGAGAACAAGTCATTTTCTTCTGTTGAAATCGAGGTTGATTCGCCAACAATCTTGGGAACAAATTCGGCCTGAATACATTGGCGCAATGGTTCATAGGCCTGATCGGTGCTGTCCATAACTCTTTGTACAAATGTCCACCGGTTCTGAAGAGACTTGGTGAAGGCTGCGTAGGCCGACTGTGGCTGAGATTCTCCGGCAACTGCCAATTTTCTCACTGAGCTCGTCCAACTGTCAATTTTTCGCTCGAGATAGAGTTGCTTCCCTTCCTCTGTACCAATATACCCTCCAAGAAACCGCTGGCCTGTGATTATCTTGATTCCAGTATCTCTAAAAATTCCGTCGGCTTCGCTTTTATCATCCGGGTGTACCAGTAAGCACGACGTATTACCTTGTGGGAAGTATCCGCAGTGCGGACTCACCTCATTCAGTCTGGCCCACCAAGTTCTCAGGTTCAGTAGGCCGCCTTGCGCAGAAGAGTCGTCAGCATACCAGCATTGCTGAATTTCTGGATCCCGGAGTGTGTCGATGATTGGTAGCGTCAAAAGTCCATAGAAGAGCATGGCCTGGTGACTCCCTCTCTACTGAGAATTCGGTCTTCTGTGCCACGGAACACCAATTCTGCATGTCCACGGTAGGTATTGTAGAGGAATCTTGCACAGCGTGGCCATAAGCGGCGAGCCTGCCAAAGGGCCACAATCCGGTTCATTGAGTTAAATGCATTCTTTGCGTCAACCGTTAGCATCCCCCATTTAGAACCTGCCATAGACCGTTCCTGAAACAAGGCATCCATTGCCTGCACTCCACCTTCAATCCCAGCACTTAGACCTCGACAGAGTTGTCTACCTCCACAGGCCTCCGTAACTTCGTCGCCAGCAACTAAGGCCATGCATTTACAGAGGATTCTTCTAAGGCAATCTCCAACACCAATCGGTCGCACGCCTGGGCATTTATCGAGAGCCAGCATTCTGCTAGCCATTAGTGCTCGAATTGAACTCCATGGGGCATCTTCGGCACTAAGCCGGCACGCCAAAGCAGCCACGGTTTTCCTTAGGCGTATACTCGACCTACCGTGCCTTAATAGGAAGTCAACCCACTGCTCTGCACTTGTCCCATTTGGTCCACCTCCGCCATGGAGCTTTCTCGCTACTTTCTCCACCAGGTCAGCCGTAATCAGTGGGGGCAGTAACGGAGGTAATTCCTGTCCCTCGGGGAACTCCATTAGGCTAGATTCGGGAATCAAGGGTTCTGGATGTTTTTTTTTGAGTTCTTGCATGACTGTTTTGTTCCTTCAGAATCCACTACTGAGTCAGGTTGCATCACAGAGGTTGTGCCGCTTTCCTCTAATCACTGAACAGCTTCCCGCACTTTTCCTCGAAGTATAAAGCGGTGAAATATTTTTTTTTTCTTCATGAAGCGAAAACATGTTTTTATCGCTCGAAAACGAGCGATAAAACGGTCGTTTCTACGGCTAGCCCGAGAAAGTAGTTTTGGAAAGAGTCCGTCAGGAGCGTTCCGAGCAGTGATTCTCCGAACTGCACTTTCATACTGACAAAAAGGTAAAAAACAAAATCATCCAAAGGAGTTTTTAAACATCTGTGAAAATCGGGAGACAACTGCCGAGAGGGTCCTGAGCTACGTCATAACCCAACCTTCTACATTCAGACCCCAAAAGACCATTAATTAGTCTCTAATTTTGATAATAAAATGATTTGGATTTTTCTACACCTTAGTTTTCACTTCATTCAAAAAAAAAAATAGTATATTGACCTCGCCGCGAAAGTGCTTTGCCAGTCCTCGAGGCGTCCGGCCTCGCCTTCGCCTCGGCCGTACAACTCCTCTCGGCCCGGCAAAGACACACTTTCGCGGCTAGGTGCATAATATACTATTACTGTCTGATTTTCATTTGGGGTGCCGCGTTGCTTCCGAATACCTAGTTTCTTGTCTGCATTCAGTGCGTCGGCAATTAGTATGTCAAATTTACCATCTAACCAGAGCTGAGTTTTTCGGGTCAAGAGAACTCTAATGTCCTTAACTTGCTTCACCATTTTGTCCCTGTGGAGCATTACAGCCAAATAAACAAGGACCCTTTCTGATGGAGCATCATTCACCCTCAGCTTTTCAACCTCCTATGCTAACAAGTCCACAAAATCTTATGATCCTCCCGGTAAGTCATACTGTCTGCCATGCATCTGAATTAATTTCTTCCATCTTCTATCCCAGTTAACATCAGCTCTTTCACCGGGTCCATGAACAAATTGTGACCCATATAAACTGGCCAGTTTTTCCTTCCATTCCGTCGTCTGCTCTTCTTGAGAGTCCTGACTGCCGAACGCCTGATGGTCCTGGCTTTCCACTACTGCACGGCAAATCGAGGACCATCTCAGGTGACCGTTCAAGCTTATGAAGTCTCTGCCACACCCTCGACATACCACACGGCGAGGCGTTTGATTGAAGATGTCACTTATAGATTCGTCCTGAGGCATTATAACATCCTCCGGTTACACTGACGACACCCCGGTGATCATATTTAACACAACTTTTTGCAAATTCAACAGCAGAATAATTGCCTGCGCCGAAATTCAACCGAAACGCGGTTCGGGACCACTCCCAAATGTGTTTCCACACCAAATCACTTCCTTTTCAACTCTTTTTACCACTTATTTTCAACTTTTTTGGCAGAGCGATTTTCTGTGTACGGCACAGCCTAATTTTAAATAATTGTACTTCTTACTTACTTTTTTTCGTATTTTATTATGTTTTTAGTCCTTCAATACTGTAACTTGATTCAAAATTATTTCGCTATGGTGCATTCAGTCAATTTCATAATTAACTAGTCAATGGATCTTGTCTCTTGCTAATGTTTAAGAATTTCTATTTCAGTTACCAAATTCTTTTCGTATAATTTATATATGTGCAATAAAAATTGACGTTTTCTTACCATAAGTAGTTATTTCATGAAAACACACGAGCTTGTTTATACAGGCTCACTTTTCGCCCTCCTAGAAAATGCTAGATCGCGCGGTTGAAATAATCCGTGAAACAGTGTAACATCAGCGGAATTAGTGATTTTCGTCCGCAGAATACTGTAACAACCATGCAATTTTTCCTTAAAATTTGCGAAGCGACAAAATATTTGCCAATTTCACACATTTTTCGTTTTGTACGAAAAGTACAGATTTGGAGAAGCCTAACTGTCCCTATTTTATCTCTTGGTTCTTGAGTGAACCTCCTCAAGGTACAAGTGAAACAATGAAAAAACTTTAAACTTGAATTCCCAACATTTTGAAGTTATGCGATGTTACAGTGTTCCTCGACAGGTGCGTGAGTTACTCACTGGACCAAACCACCTACGCAGAATTTTGAATCAAAAGATTATACCCAACCGTGTACGACGTTGTTTGCATTGCTGGTTTTTAGCATCCTGTAGTTTTTCCTTTCAGGATTTTTGTTTCCATGTCGCACGCGGGACGACTCTTAAAACCTGAGACTAAAATATCATTTTGTGCGTGATCCAATTTAGAAATCAAGCTACGCAATAGCGCAAACAACGATAGTAATCCTCTTTTTTCCCCGTTCCCTCACCCGCATTCAAATAACACCAACACTTCACTGCCGTCAGTTTCATTCGCTAATGAATTACTACTTCTACTTGTTGAAAACTTATTTTTTCTTGTCAAACATGGTTTTCGGAAACACTGGTTTAAATCCTAAGCGACCCTCACATTATATAAACGTTGATATTTGTCAGGATGAAAACAAAAGGGATCTCAGGATGAGTTTGAGAGGGGTTTGGAATCGGGTAGAAGAATTTCTTAAGTGCCTGAATAAATAAACCATTTGTTGGGATAAACCTACCATTTGTCCCTCTCAATGCGCACGAGAGGGTAAAGAAGACATTCGTGGTGGGTGGCGGGGTCGAGGATCACAAAAACCTTGTTTGAACACATGGAGAGATTTCGAGTGGGTATGATTAGAGGAAGGGTCGGGTGGTTCGGTGAAAACGCATTTTCGAGGGAAGTTCTGTCTGTTTTTCGTAGACAGAGGCCGCAGTCGTGTGTCATTATAGAAAGCGGTGGGTGGGTGGGGTGTGTTGGGGTGGAGGAATCTTTTCCATTCCCGTCCCAACACATCACGACCATACAAAACCATTTTACATTTATGATCTCCTCTCAGTACCTACCTTTTATAATCTAAAAGCGGGTGTTTTACCCGTGTCACGCCAGGTTGTTGTCACTTGTTCAAAATTGTGGTTTCGGGGATAAAGGCCACGCAGATGATGACTTTATAGGGTTGGGAATACAGTGGAAGGGCATATCCTGTGGAATGTTCGGGGAGGGTGGAAGAGTTAGAGGGGCCGCGGTGTTCGTCGTCTGTTGAACTCACACACTATTGTTCCCAAGTTTGAAGTACAATGGGTTAATCCGACTGTATTGATAACACACTGTTAAACGAATACTTGGTAGAACGAGCAGAAGAAAAAGGATGAGAGTTGTTTAAGTGGATATTGTAATATTCTGTTTTATGTTTTTGTATAAATAGCTGTCTACGTAAAAAGATCAAATAATGACTTCCAATAATTTATTATTTACATTTTCCTCCGAATCGACTTCCGTCTCTCCAGGAATTTTTTTTTCGTTCTCTCCCTTTTGAACACCTTTCGCCCTCTCCTCCTTCCCATCAATGTTATTGGTTTTTATTCATTTATTTCGAAACACTTCAAATTTTTGAAATTCGGGTTAATTTTGGTATGAAAAGTAATTTTAAAAAAATCCAAGATAAATTATGTCACTTTAATTAACGAACTGCAGAATTTTGATACGTTAACGTTAAATCATGGGCTGTATAGGAAGTTAAAATGTCTCAGGAAAGATGTAAATGATGGGTGCCTTGCATTGAGAGTGAAAAATACAACAAACAAGTCCACCAACCGTTTCACCGATTCAAAAATGTCTACACAACTTTTCGACGACTTGTGGTGGAGGGAAGGTAAAAAAAAAAAAAAAGTTGGGGTGCTTACGAATCACGCATGTTTTATTTATTTTTTGTTTTTTACCGACTTCATTCAATTAAAAAAAGTCAAGGAGGTCTGGATACTCAGAAACTCGTTTCTCCTCGTCACAATTTAAACAAAGATAGAAGATCAAATAAAAAAAAGTTTGAAGTTCCTAAGCACAAGTTAATGCATCAGCAACTTCAACTTGGTTTCTGTACAAAAATGTACTCACATTTTTATTATTTAATAAGTAGACATGTAAATAAGTAATAAGTACTGTTTGAGGAATAATACATTTTAAAAGGACACTTCCAGTGCAAACGGAAAGAGAAGGAAAACAACTCACAATTGAAGTAAAATGAAGGCACGTGGACTCAACACGTGCTCACTCACATCTCTTAAAATATGCTATAAATGACGAAAATAAGGCACTAATGATATAGTAACGATCTCGGTGTCGTCTTTCCCATCCCATTGTTATATTCGGCCCTTTTTAAAGGCTTCATTTGGCGTATTAAGGCAGTGCTGTGTATTATAGTGCTTTTCATGCGTTGCCTTTTTCATGAATTACGTCGGACTGAACACCTCCGTATTAAAGAGGCTTCAAATTCGGACTGCGCCAACCATGGAGGTATGAAGAGAGAGGAGGGAGCGATAGATGTAAAATCAAGTTAACGGGGTGAAGCCAACATACGCCACATTGGTAGTCCCGGAACGCATCAGGATTTGTGCTGAGGACTACTTTATCACGACTGCTCCTCTGTTATCTATATCTTGAATATTAAGGCCGAGGGACCACCAATATGGCGAAAATCGGCGTCACTCTTTTCAACTTATGCTCCCTCCTCTCTTTTCCTTTCTCCATGGCGCCAACAATACATAATGATAGGTACGGGTTGGTTGGGGGTTGAGGGGGGGATTGTGCAACCTGAAAACGTTCTAATGGGGTTTTTACAATTATTTTAAAATGTGCTTCGTGACGTTTGAAGTTGAATCAGTGGCTCATTAAAAAAATGAATGATTAAGTGGGGGAGGATTCGCTGTTCTTATTGAGCGTCACAAATGTCCTTCTGCCTAGCCCACGTCGAATGTTTCAATCGCTGATGGTGTCCAGGTACTCTGTCCATCTACCGTGGAATTGTGTTGGAGAAAGATGCGTGACATGCTTACTTTGTCCGAGTCCATGTCACCGTATAGCGGGGATCGATCTCGCGCAATTTCCCGTTTAGACGAAGTATCCATGCTTCAAGATGTGCAGCAATCGTTCTGCGTGTAGGCCAGACAGTGGCGTGGCAATGGAGAGGGTTTTAGCGGTCAGAACCCCTCCCAGAGTTACTTCAGCCCACCCTATTCCCATGAAATAACACGCAAAAAATGAAAAAAATATTTAAAAAATAATAAACTTAAAGAAGTAAAAGAGCAAAAAAAAAACAAACGAAAGAAAAAAAAAAAAAAAAAAAATAAATAAAGCAAAAACAAAAACGGGATCTGTTTCGCTCTAAAAGTCATCAATAGTATTTATACAACTGACTTGAACTGACCTGGCGAGGATTCAGGATTTGATCAAAAGTGGAGCTTAAGAAATTGAGTGCTTCGCTTTACTAAAAATGACTTGACAGCTATTTGCTGCCTACAAACAGCTTAATTAGCTATTCCAACCATAAAACCCGCTAGGCTGACGATTGCTCTCGCCCCAAAATGGCTAAACTGACGATTCAAGTCATGAAAATAGCTAAATTGACTAAGTTTGCCCTAAAAATAGCCAAGCTGACTTCACGCGACCTAAAACCCAATCAACACAAAAAGTTTCAATAACGTCGTTGCTGAAACGTCGTATGGTTACATTTTGGTTTCAGTTACTTCCATAACGTTACAAAAACGTTATCGACAACATATTCAGTAACGTTTCGTTATCAGTGGCAGATGTAAAGGACATCCGTCCGACGTCGTTGGAGTCGACTCTCGCGAATGGGGCCTCACTGAGGGGAAAATTTACGTTGAATGCCGCCACGTCAAGGGCAAAATTTATGCGAAAAGTGTAGCCAAAGTGTAAACGTTAAGCGAAACGTCACTTTTTCGAAAGACCGCGGGACATAGCGAGTAAACCACGAAAAATTCCCCGTGGCGGGCAAAACGCAACATCCGGGCAATATTCACGTGAACAAATATGGGCAATGCGAGGGCTCCAAATGTGCGAAATGTTAAGGTGACACGTTGTCCATTTTTAAGAAAAAATGTGTCGGTTTCACGAAAAAATTGTCAATTTCCTTACGAAATTGTCGGTTTAATAAGAAAACTTTCGTTTTGATAAGACATCTTAAGCTTAGGAGCATACTAGTTGATTTTACGAGAAAATTTGCAGTGTAAAAAGTGTCAATTTGATGAGTACAACATCAGTTAAGGAAATAGTCAATTTTATGAAGAAAATGACATATTGCATGAGGTCAATATAATGAGAAAATTGCAGTTTTTGAATGAATTTCCAACTTTTTAAGGAAACTGTTGCATTATAAATGTAATTAAAAACTTGTTAATTTGAAGCTGAATGTAGGTGAAAAGGGAGAAAAAGAAAAAAAATAAAATAAAATCGGAGGACCACTCCCTTTTTTAATGAAAAACAAGGGAGAAAAAAAATATGAAAATATTTATTGCTCAAAGAACTAAAATCTCTGGACGGACCGAAGTCGCAGGCGCCGGCTGTGAATGCTGAAAATGCTAACCCCCAGCTAATATTAAACAATTAAAACGTACTGTTTTGGAGATGATCGACGAATCCGTGAAGGGGAGACAAAATTATACTCCTGCACCAAGACTGCTTCGCGACCGAGGAGATTACGACGGTGAAAGAATGCTTTGAGCGATGAGCGCGTCGAGGAAAAATCCGCGTCATGTTGAACGGCGGAAAACGCTTGCGCTGAGGATTAAATGTCGAATGGCGAGAATTGCGTTGGCGTTGAAGAATGCCGAAGGCGTTGAGATGTCGATGGGCGACAGTACTCAATAAAAACGACTTTGACGCAGATACAAAAAAGAAACACCGTTCTCCTCCAAGGTTGGGCCGCGAGTAAAGCTCGGTGCACACGATGCATTTTTTTGAAGCATGGGGCCTGCCTGTTCTAAAAAACATCCAGTCACTGCTGGGGATCATATGTTTTTTTTCACCATGCAAGTAAACATGCTTCGAATAATGCATCGTGTGCACCGAGCTTAAGTCGCGAGCGTGACTTTTTTATATTTGGCTCAAAAAACATCTGATTAAAATTGAATAATATTATAATCACTGTGGGCTTCTCCCAACTGTTTTCAGTAATAGCCGACGCCTCGAAGTATTGAAGTTGAAGGTAAAATAATGAACAGATGATGGAGATGAAGAAAGTAGAAAGAAGAAAGGCGAAGTTGAAAAAACTGAACATTCCGGCCCCCCCAAAGCGGAAGCTTTGGTATTTATTATAAGTAATAGAGATGAAAAGTTTTGCGCCAGGACCGAAGGAGCGATTGAATAAGGAATTACATAAAATATTAGAAAACAAAATTATAAAAAACATCACTAACAAATCGAACTGAAAAGAAAGATAAAACATAAATGAAATGCACTAACGAAAATAAAAGAAACATACAAGAATTAAAGTTTAACGAAAATACGAACTAAACGAAAAATGACTCAAATTGAACTAGCCAATGGGAGCATGGTGAGCTTGGCGACTGGTCGCTTCATGATCCTGTGGTTAACTTGTCCATTGACATGATAGGGAATTTTAACGGAAGCCACTCTAGCTATTCCGTCATGACCTTGGTGCAGTTGGATCACACGGCCGGTTTTCCATTCTAGGGGTTTAGATTGGCTATCATGAATTATGACCAAATCGCCTACTTTAAGCGGAGGGACGGTTTTGAGCTATTTGGAGCGTTGCTGGAGTGAACAGAGGTATTCTTTTTGCCAACGATTCCAGAAATGTTGGGAAATGGCTTGAACGAGTGTCCATCTTTTTAATGAACTCAAGTTTGACTCACGCAGATCTTCCTGTGGGAGGGAGTTTAACGGACTCATTATTAAGAAGTGACCTGGCGTCAACACGCTAAAGTCACTTGGATCGTTACTCATGGATGTTAAGGGCCTCGAATTCAGACAAGCCTCAACTTTACAGCAGATTGTGCTAAATTGTTCCATTGTCAAAATTGTGGTATCGTTAATTATTTTGTGTAAATGAATTTTGAATTTCTTGATGATTGATTCGTGCAGACCTCCAAAATGTGGAGCTAAAGGGGGTTGGAAATGCCATTTTATACCCCTGATCAAGGAATAATTCAAGACTTGATCAAAAGGCAGATTTTTGTTGAAGAATCTTTTCAGGCCCCTATCGGCACCAACGAAGTTTGTCGCATTATCGGAATAAAAATGAGTAGGACAGCCTCTTCTGGGGACAAATCTGTCTAACGATTCCAAAAAAGAATTAGTAGAAAGATCAGATACTACTTCTATGTGTACATCCTTGACAACCATACATACGTAACATACTATGGTATATGACTTATAATGAGGGGCCTTTCTGAGGGGGGGATGATTTAAAAAAAAAGGGACCAGCTAGGTCCACTGCAATTTTAGAAAATGGACGATCTTGGAGAACTCGCAAAGAGGGTAAATCACCCATTAACGGGGTTTCAAACTTAGGACGTAGCTTGAAGCACTGAAGTACTCAAATGGATCAAACTGAGTGTAGGCATTATTATTCGGTTTGTTCCTACGTAACCACCCGTTGAAAACGTTCAGAACCGTTCGAAAATCATTTTTCCTTTATAAAAATCAAATCCATTGCGACATACTAACAGGTAATGATTCTCGCACGAATCCGAAAGAGTTCATTTTGGCATAACTTTGACGAGCTTTATCTTGGAAACTACGATATCTCCGAATTTCGCTTTGGACTCGTTTTGTCGGAAATGTTGTCTAATTTGAAAAGTTACTTCGTAGTCACTACCGAAATCAGGCTGATTTTGCAAAAAATTGCCAAAACCCACAAAAATGTCGCAGTTTGTCTATAATTTAAGGGTGATCCCGAGGTCTTTCGAGGTCAACAATTGGTACACGTCATACCTACACCACCACAGACAACATGATACCAAAAAATCATCTACCCTAATTATTGCAACCTGACCCCCCCTTTTTATTTCTTATTTTACTGGATTAATATCTTTCTGTAGTTTGGGACCCGAGAATAATGTGTCGTTCATACTTCGACTATTTTCTGTTTTACAGGATGCATCAAAGACTACCCTCACTTTAGTAGTAGTGCTGTCCTTTACTACACAATGGTGTGGTAAATAGTAAGTTTGGGGTGGCTGTGGTTCATGATGAGGTACCTTGTGGATATAATTCTCATCTAAGTACGACTGAATGCATTCATGATATGCTGACTTCAGCTCTGGGTTGGAGTATAAGCGTTTCTCCAAACTATAAAGGCGTTTTCGAGCTACTATGGATAGAGTTCCCGAGCATGGGCTCCCCTGGCTTGAATAAAAGAGGAACGTGATTTCGATTTTCAATTCGTCTTGATTCTCGAGTGTACACGTCTTCACAGAACGAATCAGTGGGGTCTGATGAATTATGGTCGGGAATATCATCTAGGTGCCATAGAGAGAGGAAATTATAGAATCAGAGACAGAAATGAGAGGGGCGCATTGTACAGGTCCTGAAAGCACCCATCCAAAAATGGTCTCAACGGCAATTGGGGTCCCAGGCAAGCCGGACACGCAACTACCTAAAAGGATTGAAGGTAATAGGTCAGCACCAATAAGTATAGATACTGGGTTAGGAATCGCAAAACTGGGATCTGCCAATTTCAGGCCTTTTACATGGTCCCATAGAGTCATTTTAGGGAGAGAGGATGGTAACGATCCTGTGATCGTATCAACACAAAATGCGTTCATTTTAAGAACTTGAGAGAAATTATGTCGAGGTGATATGTTAACAGTAACTTTATTTTTTACGGAGAGAATTTCACGGTTGGAATTCCCTTTAATGGTAAGGTTGGCTTGACTCATTTGACGCTAAGTTATCAGAAAACATGCTAGTTGCTTCAGAAGGGGGAATATGCTGAGGGCCATTAGAATTTGGAATATTGGGAGCTAATCTGCCATTACTGCTGAGATTTTCGGTTTCCCGTTTAAAAAGTAAAAAAGAATGGTGTTTACGACCGCAGGTTTTGCATGTGAAATTACTTTTACAATCAACTGTTTTGTGCGAGGGGTTCAAGCAATTAATGCAACAAGAGAGCCTTTTGATTGTAACGAATCTTTCTTGAGGTGTCAATTTTAAAAAGAAATCGCACACCTTTAACATGTAAGCACAATGACACAAACGACAACTACTTGGTGGGGGAGAGGAAGCTAAAAACACATGATTATTTCCTGTTGGAGGTTTTTGAGACGAAGAGCTACTATTTGGCGGGGAAGAAAAAGAGGTGGTCGATACTAAAACTTGCTTGCTGTTAGGATGAGGTTTTTGGAAAGAACGTGAAGGCAAGGGTTTTGTGACACTTTGGGATTTGGCGAAGCACAAATCCGATGTCATTAGCGAGCGAGCACGATTTTCTAAAAATGGTATTAAATCAACATAAGTCGGAAAGGTTTTCATATTTTGGGTTTCAAAACGTTGCCGAGAATATGAATCAATTTTTTTGAGAATAGTGTACGTCAAAACAAAATCCCACGTTTCTACGGGGAGGCCTAAGACCTTCAAAGCATTAATGCTGGTTTTTACAGTGGTGGTAAATTCTGATAGCGCGTTGGCATCCTTGTTTACCGAGGGATGATCGAAAATTTTTACCCAATAACCGGTTGCTGTGACTCTCGGCTGGTCAAAAGCGTCTATTAAAGTCTGCCAAGCTACCTCAAAATTCCCATCTTCTAAAGCTAGAGATTCGATCAGTTTAAGCGCCTTCCCACGAACAGAGGACCTTAAATAATGGAGTCGTTCGACGTCGTTTAAGGCCCGTTCACAAGCTCTATGTTTACGTTCTGTGGAGTCTATGCAACCAAACAAATTTGTTCCCTCGAAAAATGAAGCATTTTTATTGGTTGCATAGACACCACACAACACAAACATAGAGCTTGTGAACGGGCCTTTAAATTGGAGTTATTCAAAACAAGTGACAAGAATAGTGATTTAAAATTCGTCCACTGCTCTGAGAAGTCCGCATCAGAAGTGGGTATATAGTTGAATTTTCGGTAAAACTGGCTTAGACGAAAAATAATTGAAATTATCGTGAAAAGAGGGGGTGCTAACATGACTGTCGGCTCCAACTGATCCTGGTCTCACAGAAATAGGCTGAAGGGGAGGTGCCAACTGGGAATTATGAGCTGAATTACGAATAGAAGGAGCGGGATTGTCATTCGATCGGATGCTACGAGAAACATGAGAGCTTGAGTCGGACGGGAGGCTCCGAGCGACGGGTTGCAATTTAATTTGTATTAGGCTGGCTAATTATGAGATATTATCCAAAAGATCATTTAAGATGGTGTTGGAAGCCTCCTCTGGTTTTTAATGCAAGAGCATCGAAAATAGCTTCTACCAACTCTGATTTTCCACGAAGAATATCTTCCGCCTTAATCTGCTCAGACGAGTCTAAAAACTCCTTCTCAGATATAGGAGTAAGCCTTCGAATAAAAAAATTAATTCTGGCAACGATTTCATTAGGCTTCATTTCGAGAAATTATCGATCAGCTGGTTAGTTATGAAAAGGGATAACAAATACAAGTGTATGATGGAAATACCGAAATGTTCAGTGAAGTCAGAACAGCTGAAAACAAGGAATTAAAAAGATAAAACAAAGCATCAAGATGAAAGAGAGAGAAATGGAAAGAGAAAAAAAAGTTTTGTTCCGACAGCAGCCTGTCGGGAGAAGTGCATTTCATTCATGCGACAATCGAGTCAAACCTCATAAGTTAGAACGATATCAATCAATTATGAATGACATTTAGGCCGTGGTATAGAAAGTCAAAATCATAAAATCGTGTTTCTTTTTACCGCAGTCTCCTTTTTTGGCACCTACTGAGGGGGAATAAAATGATGAAAATGAAAAATGAAACAGAATCGGTTTGGTTGCCTATACGATATGGGAAGGCGGACTCTTGTTAGAGGACTTATTTGCAATTAAAATCTTCATTCCGGCCTAAATTTCATTCATAATTGATTAATATCGTTCTAACTTATGAGGTTTGACTCGATTGTCGCATGAATGAAATGCACTTCTCCCGACAGGCTGCTGTCGGAACAAAACTTTTTTCAGATTACGTTAATTTTCAGATCAGTTACATTAGGTTAAATGGTATGTCACAATTTCACCATTGCGGAGTGCCTGGGTTCGAATCCGAAACAATTTTTTTTTAAATTTTTTTTTGTTCCTCCCTTTTTGGCCCACCTCGGAATTTTTTACTCAAGATTTATTAGGCTGTAGGCAAATAAAATAAAAGAGACGGCTCAAAATACAATGTCAATGAAATTTTTTGGTAATTGGGTGGTCCAGTAAGGCATAGCGTTAATTTAATAGCTCCCCTCCGCCGAGAACTCCCCTGCCATATCAACGGATTTGGTTCACTAGGGTCTCATACGAAAGCGCGTTCATTTTTCATTACTCGAGTCAATTTTGGGGGCAATTGCAGCAACAGCCGTGCGGTAGCGAATTTTCAACTAATTCAAACCCCTCTTTTACACCGTTCCCGTGGACCAATTCATCTGGATCACGAACTCGTCCGAGATATTCACGCTATTGATTTTTAGACCAAATTTGGTTGCCCTAAGTCAAAAATTGCGACCGTGATCGTGCTAACAAAAAAGGGCCATAAATATATAAATATATATGTAAATATATATATATCAAATCGAACCGACCTCGGATTCGTGTTCTAGGGGTTCTGAAACGTGAAAAAAAAGTATCACAACCCATATGTGCGACCATCAGGGCGAGACCAATAGTGCATTTTTTGAATGAAATGCACTAAAAGGAGAAAGAATCCGACCCGGTTAGGACATTTGACTATTTTATGACGAAATTTTAACTTATCCACAATAGTTTTATTTTTGGTCCTTGGAACTTATTAATTTTGCCCCATCACTCGATGGGCAATCGCCCTTTCGGTGATTATTCTTAATACAGTAATTGGTGATCGTTTCAAAATTATCAATTTTGTGGAGAAATAGTCAATTATATGACGAAATTGTTAATTTTACGAGGAAATTGTCAATTTTTGAGGAAGTCAATGTTAAGAGGAAATTGTCACTTTTATGAGGAAGTTGTAAATTTTGTGACGAAATAAAAAATTGTATGGGAAAATTGTCTCTATTTTATAGGTATATCGTCAATTTTATGAGAAATTGTCAAATCTATGCGGAAATTGTCAATATACGAGGAAATAATCAATTTTATAGAGAAATTGTTTATTTTATGAGGAAATTGTATAATTTATTAGGACATTTTCAATTTTATGTGGGAATGGTCAATTTAATGAAGAGGCTGTCAATTTTATGAACAGCTACTATCGGAAAATTTGTTTGCATGTAAAGCAATTTCGCTGGGTGGCCTACTTCAGTGACCGATTGCGCGTGGATTGACTGAACAAACAATTCGTACGGCCATGAAATCTCCTGAAAGACCATGATTCTCGCTACGAAAATGGCTAATTAGACCGGCGTCGCTCAATGTGATATTGATATCTGTTTAGTGACAGTGAAGACAATGAGGACGACGAACCGGCTCGTGGGACCCCAATCTCGGACATGAACAATGATACTGCTGAAATGAAAAGAAATGTCGGAATGCTTCTCAAGAAAATGTCCAAGGTATCTAAAACCTTGGAGGCGTTTAATCGTTCGGTCGATTATTGCAGCAACAATATCAATGATTTCGGAAACAAAATGGACTCCTTTCAAGCTCAAATAAAGAGTTTATCAGAGGAAAACGAAAAAATTAAATTTTGCAATAATCAACTCGCGAGCTTTCTTGTAAGGTGAATCATCTTGAGCAGCAGGCGTGCGGGGGAGGTGGAAATTCACGGAATTCTGGCGGTGCCAAACGAAAAAGTGGAGACTATCGTGGTTAATCTTGCCGCTGATGCTGAACTCTGTATTAAAGAAGAGGATATTCTTTTCTCCTCTCGGCGCCATTTGAGAGATAAGGGAAAGCCTAGTTTTATTGTTGCTAAATTTAAGGATGTATTTGTGAAGAAAATTGTGTATCAATGGCAAGGTAAAAAAGACTTTCTTTTGAAGTAGCTGGGTCTGGGGCCTTATCACGAACCCGTGAGAAAATGCCACGAGATGCGGTTGCTATGGCGGGACCATGTATTTCTTATTCGGCGTCCTTGGACCGCGCTTGCGGCATTTTTTCCTGAACATTCGTATAATACGGCCACTGGACGTACTCCAATTTTTGTCAACGATCGTTTAACTAGCTTTACTATACTTATGGTTGTCCCGAAAATGTGCTAATTCTTACTCATTTAAATATTGTTGGATAAAGGATGGCTTTGTTTATCTTAAACAGAATGATGATTCAAGACCCGCGAAGATTTTTGATGAATCTTACTTGTGTAAACTTGATAAAAATGGCTTGCTCCCTGTTTCGTCGTAATTCATTTTTTCTCTCTCTATGTATTACTACAACTAAACTAAAAAATGAATAGTATGTTCAGATCATTTATTGAATTCTTGGAAAATTATAGGAAAGCAGATACCTTTTTTTTGTACCTCCATTGAAACATTACGAGTAGAAAAGTGGATTCCTCTCCGCTCCTTAAATGTTATTTGCTTTAATATACGAAGTTTAAAAAGGAATTTCGATATATTTTTGGCTTATTTAGTACTATAAAAACCACCTTTCATCTCGTGTAGTGTTAACTGAAACGTGCAATGCTGACGATAACATTCCCGGGATGTTGAATATAAATCAACGAATAATACAAACAGGGCAGAGGGTGTCTCAGTGTATTGTTTAAAAGGGGGAGGCCTTGAAATTAAAAATTGTGACGCGAATAAAATCGCTGGGAGCAATTCTGTGTTTATTGAGGCAGCATTAACGAATTTTGAATCTTTTGAACTGTTTGAAGTTTATAGATCATTCGATAGAAGTGTACAGGATTTTATTGGTGGCCTACGTGCTTTTTTTATGCAAACAAATTAGCTTAATTTTTTGTGATGACACGAACAACGATATCTTACGACCGTCATCTGATTCTTCTGAGTATTTAGACGTTTTGACAGAAAATGGATTGTTATCCACCATAAAATACCCAACAAGACTTTCTAAATTTTCAAGTTCATGCATTGACTATATTTTTGTCAAAATATAGTCGCTATATTCTGCTACACTTGATGGATGCATTTTGAGTTCGGATATTACAGATCATTTTCCTGTTGCTTTAGCTTTGTCATCCATACTAAATTAATTGATCATAACTTGAAAGATTCCCCTGCTTTAAAAATGGTAGTGGATAGAGATGAAATTGTATCTCGGGTTAATGCTCAAAATGTTTGATATGAATTTCGTGTCCATTAATTTTGATAAAACTAATTTGAATCCATTTTTCCTAAACAGTAGATCGGCTCTTAACTCAAAACTGACTGTAAATAGTACGCTTGAAATTGATCTGGGACTTTGTGGGTGTCCTGGTGCTCAGACCTTAGTCCAAGTGTAACCGATTGTTGTAAATATTTAGGCATTTTTTTAGATTCCAAGATGAAATTCGTTGTACATATTGAACAATTAGTAATTAAAGCTAGGTTATTACAAATTGAAATTACTTAGAAATATTTTAGACCAGAGAGAGCTTAAGATTGTGTATTTCTCCATTTGTCAATCGATCCTGCCGTGGCGCGAGGCAATACGAGTAAAAAAACTAATCAATAAAGGGAAAGTAGCGCAGAAAACATAATTGAAAATTATTTTCTTCGAAATTATATTATATTAATCTTGCCCGCGACCTTCGAACTCTGCTCCATTTTGCACAAACTGCCGAGGCCCCCATACAGCAAATAATCGTGGGTGCCCAGAACATATAAAACTACAAAAAACCAGACACATCTTAGCTCCCTCGGGAATTTAAATTGATTCTTCCGGCCCAAACGAAATAGGTCCAAATGCAATTAAGCTACCTCGCCAAACTAATTCCTACGCTCAATCTTTGAATAGCTCGAATACAAAATCAACAATTGAAAATTCGGATTCATATATATATATATATCGTTACTCCTCCAAAAGATAGATCAACTGCTCTCACTCGTTCAACTATTATAGTTTCAATTCTCACTCAGTTACTTCCTAAATTAATCACATCATGAGTACGTCATCGGACGGACTCAACATTAGGACTTGGAATTTTGGGGGGGGGGGTCTACGGAAAATTCCGCTAGCTTGATCTTTTCCTCAAAACAAACAACATAGATGTCATATTGCTAACTGAAACGAAGCTCGCCCCATCCATTAGCTTCTTTATTGTCGGATATAATTTCACCATCGTAAAGGAAGCTCCGCCATGTACGTTAAATCATCTCTGTAGCACAGCGATCTTCCGCCCGTTAGAGAAACTAACTATTATCAAATAGCTAGAATCAATGTTACCATCTCTGATCCGACCTACATCGTAGCTGCGTTCTATTCAGCACCTGAAAATACTATAAGGAAGCCTGACTTTCAATCAATAATTCAAGGCTTGGGGCCTAACTTCATCTTTGGAGGAGACGTGAATTCGAAGCATCCAAGGTGGGAGCCAACCAGTTCAAATCCAAGAGGTCCTGCTCTAAATAATGTGATCTACGCTCGTAGCTTGAAAGAACCTTTTGAAGAATATCTCTTCTAACTGCTCACCCCCTGAAGTGCTACATGAGCTTAGCTCCGACCACCTTCCACTGCTTCTAAAAGTGCAAACTACACCCTGTTGTACTCCCGAAATGAACGAATCCCAACCAGTAATATAAACTGGGCGAAGTACAAAGAAATCTTAGCTGCAGGAACTGACACGCAAATACACCTCAAAACAACGAAAGATGTCGATGTTGCGACTGCCAACTGGGCTATTTACCATCCAAATAGAAGCACCCCACTGTTATTCTTATCCATAAACCTAATAAACTTCAACCCACTTCGTGGGTCAAAAACCCACGAATCTACCTCCCAATGAGCCTCTTCCCTCTAATCTTCAAAGATTTTGAAAGGCTGCTTCTACCTAAGTTAGTCCACTACCTTGAACCTCTCATACCAGCAACCCAGTTGGGATTAAGAAACGCCCACTCATGTATTGACCAATTACAACGTTTGACGGACAAAATACTGGACACCTACGAGAAAAAAGAAACCTGCATAGGACTCTTTGCTGACACCGAAAAAGCGTTCGATAGAATGTGGCATCCTAGATTGCTCTTCAAGCTCAAGCCCATTCTCCCTGACTCCTACTACCGAGTAATCCTGTCCTATCAAACAAACCACACATTTACTGTCAGATATAAAACAGCCGTATCTCGCACGCGACTTATTCGAGCGGTTGCCCCCCAAGGTAGTGTGCTGGGCCCTTTACTATACCCAGCATTCACGGGTGACATTCCTTCGTCTCCTAACTTGACTTCTGCTCATCAGTTTGCTGATGATGCAGCTTTCCTCTGTAGCTCGCCAATAGGTGAGAGAGCGGGTTGGGAGCTCGAGGAACTCTCCATCGACCTCAGTGATCGGGGCTCACTCACGCTGGAAAATAAAACTCAATCCACAAAAGTTCAGCTGCGTGATTTTCACTTACCTCCACAACATCATACGCCAAAATTGAGAGTTGGTGAAGTTCAAGTGCCCACAGAACTTGCCGTCCGCTACCTGGGAGTATTACTTGATAAACGTCTGACTTTCCAAGCCCGCGTAACATCCATACTTCAAAGATGTAGCAACGCCACATATCAAGCCCCTTCTGGGAAACCTTTCTCCACTATCACTTGACACAAAACGTCTCATTTACCTAACTTTAATACGTCCAACCTGGGAATACGGCAGCCAAGTCTTGGGCGGTGCATCTGACTCTCAAAGTTAACATATCCAAACTTTTCAAACCCGCGTCCTGAGGGTCATTACAGACGCGCCGTGGTATATCAGAAACACCAGCCTCCCCAAAGACGTTGAAGTCCCCACAGTACAAACAGTTCTACGGACCTATTACACTCGTTTCCACTTTCCACACGAGTCTTGAAAATCACCCTAACCAATTTGCGACATTTGCAATTTTATGCATTTGCAGCATAAAAATGACTAAAAGGCTAAACTGTGCATATAGGAAAAGCCTTAAAAGATAATTCTTATCCTGTGAATCGACCATTCGCGCACAAAAAATGGCCAAACGTAGCATTCGCGCCTTGTGTAAGACTTGACCATTTGCGCCCCAAAAATAGCCAACAGCACTAAGCACTTCCAAACTGACATTTAAGAGTCATAAAATTTGATTGACCAGCAATGTCATACCTACAATGCCTGAACAAGTGATTCCTACTCCAAAAATGGCAAAATCGACCATTCGCAAACCAAAAATAGCCAAACTGACTGTTCTCGCCTTGGCCTTGGCTGGTGGACGTCCTATAAATGGCGAAAATGCGTCACACTTTATGTTAACCGTTAATAATTCGGAAAATGCAAAATTAAAAAGCAAGAGATTATACAGTCAATTACGCGTCCGGCATTTCTTTTTCTCTGCCCAACAAAGTGCGACGGCCCTTGAGAGTGCGAACTACAAGGACCCTCTCTATTCAATCACCGAACCCTTTATTTGTCAAAGAACCGCCTCGGCGGGGGATTGATACTCACGACAGAGCCCTCCCAAGGGTATTAATTCTGTTTTCAAGACCTTCCTGCACAGTCTGTTATCTCGATGCATCTTCTCCATCCCTTTTGCTTATCTTTAAGCTTTAATTAAACCCGAAGAGGAAAAAAGGTAGTGATGCGAGAAGGAAAGAATAAGCTTCGCACACTTCACCCCCCTCCCATACTTCAAACCTCTAGACAACTGTCGTCTTAAGCAATTTTACTTCCTCGTTCCCCGTCTTTTGTTAAGTAGTGGGTCGAAGATTCGGTAAGGATGTTTAGGCGGGAGAAAGAATACTTCACCAGGATAATTCCATTAAGAAAACACAAAAGGTTTTTTTTTTTTTTTTTTTAAATAATAAAACCCAGTCCAGCCCCTACAGTTGTTTTCTTTTGTTAGTAGAGGGTTGTTGGAATTTAATTACGAAAACTTTTATTTTTTCGCTTTTTCTCGCCACTTTGCTCACGTCGCTTCATTTTCAAGTTTTAAAGAAAGAAAATCACCAATTGAACAATTAATTTTATTGTCTTTCCTCCTTTTCTGGAACATCATTAGGCTCTTTTTCAAACCATTAAGCCACTAATCCCGATTCACCCACCCTCCGAGTCACTGTCCCAATTATGCCTTTGAAATTAATCTCGATTTGTTCTGTATAACCAGCTCAAATTTCGCCACTATGCTTGGCCTGTGAATCACGACATTGTATTACAATTGTAATGTATGTACGAGCAGAAATGCATGGCACAATTTCTGGCAATTTCAGAAGTGTCATTTTCCGCTGCCAGAGAAAGTCGGTGGCCCGTGTGGTTTCGGGTCTTCGGGTTCTCTGGAAATAAATGCCGCAAAGCGGGATCCAAGGATGCTGAATAAGAAATAACATTAGTAAATTAATCCATTAAGGGAGCGAATAGCCTGTATTGCAATTATATGGGTGCTGACGGTCCATTGAGTCATTTTCGATCACTCCAAGTAGCCTTCGTAGGGTCTGTAAGGTGGAGAAGGGATTTTGTTAGGCGCAAATGGACATTTGTGAGAACGCGAATTGACAGTCTGCCATGTTCATGAAGTTTTGGCCATTTTTCGACGAATCGCCAATTAGGTCATAAGGAGCGAATGGCCAATTGAGTCATATTTGCAAATTATAGGGCGTGAATAGCTAGTTCGGCTATTTTTAGTGCACAGCATGACCCGTCAGTTTAGCCATTTTCAAAGAACAAATGATCAGTTTGGCAATTTTCGAAGCACGAACGGTTCATTTTGCCAATTTCAGGGCACAAATTTTGACAATTTTTAGAGACAATTCAGTCTCTAAGACTCAGAGAGTCAGATTTGCCTATGCTTAGGTCACAAATTTACAGTTTAGACATTATCAAGCACCAAATCATTAGCCATTTTGGCGTCGTGAATGGTCAGTTTTCATTTTCAGGGCACGCTGCACGAATACCTTCAGTCCATACACTCGCTCGAATCTCAAGTTTTGCCATTTTTCGGGTAAATTTGACTCATTTTTACCAATTTTAGGCGGTGAATAGCCAGTTAGACTAGTTTTAGAGTACACGTATCGTCAGATTGGGCCAAGTGAGTCAGATTTGCCTATTTCATGGCGAATGGTCAGTTTGGCCATTTTTACGCAACGTATGTCGGCAGTTTAAAGATTTTTCATGGTGCGAATCGTCAGTTCAGGCAATTTTACGGTGAATTGGGTGAGATTTGCCAATTTGTGGTCACGAATAGTCGGCGGGACTTTTTCAGGGCACGAATGGTCAGTTTAGTCGTTTTTGTGGTGCGAACGCTCAATTTTGCCATTTATTGATAGTGAAATCGTCAGTTTAACCACTTATGGTCGGTTTTCCATTTTTAGGGCATGCACTTCCAGCTTGGCTGTTTATAGCCTAATTAGGATGGTGAAACCGGGGGGGGGTGAATTGCATGAAATTTTAGTAATTTTAGGGCGCAAATCATCAGATTAGCCATTTCAAAGTCGTGAATTGATAGTATTGATAATTTGAGATGGTTAAAATGGAGAAATTAGCTAGTTAAAATATTTTCCGGGCTGCTATTTCTAGCAGAGCGAAGCAAAAAATCACAAGAATAGAACAGTTTACTTCATTGAACACAGTTATACTATAACTGTGTTCAATGAAGTAAACTACGATATATCCGAATTCCCCATTTTAGAGCGAATCGTTCAAACTGCACAGTCAGTATTCACGCGAATATGCGAATTCAGAGCGGCATTTTCACACAATGCAATGCCCCACGTCCCTCTGTGGGCAAAACGCAACATTCGAGAAACACTCACGCGAATCACCAATTTCAAGGCAAAATTTAAGAGAAAATCCACGTCAAGGGCAAAATTTATGCGAGACGCCTTGAACTTGAAATTGTCCATTTCATGAAAAAATTGTCAGTTTCACGAAGAAATTGTAAATTTCTTAAGGAAATCGTCTGTTTTATGGGAATTCTTAAATTTATGTGCTAATGGTTGATTTGATGACGAAAATTTCAGTTTATCAAAGTAAAGACAACTCGCAATAATCCCGGGATGCGATCCGGGACGTACTAACAGGGCAAAATTCTAGTTCTCGTTTGCAAACTGCACCTCGGAAAAGAGGTTTGTTCTTTTCTCGGCTTCATCCTGAAACAAGTGTTGAGGATTTCTCTCTCGACTTTTAATTTGGGGTTTGAGGCCGTTACTACGAAGCTGAAAACAAGAACGACTCATACTCTTCATTCAGAATTATAGTTCACGAAGTTGATTACGGGAAAATATAAAATCCTGATTTGTGGCCTCGAGGGTGCGTATTAGATGAGTTTTGGCCCATTTCTTCACAAACAACAGCGTCTCTTAAGTCTGACACGTCATCGACCCCCCCCCCCAACCACCAAATCTGATTTTCTCCCGGACACGTGTATCCCTTCTGAGCCTCTCACTTTCGCCTAGGCTTCACCGGAGGAGGTCTTTGCGGGTAATGAGCTCACCGGACATTTATGGTTTCACCGCGAGCTTCTTTTGTGGTATCGGAGCGGAAATTGTGGAACCTCTTGCCTACATGATGAATAGGTACGTTTTTCCAAACGGGAATCGTGGCAGATTCTCTTAAAATCGCACGGGTTATTCATGTGCCTAAGAAGGGTCAAGCTGAATATTGCGAGTTCCACCCGATGTCCATTACTTTTTTTTTTTTTTTTTTTTTTTTTTTTTTGAGGGTGCGGACTCGGATCTACCGAGCCCGCTGGCGCCTAAGCTCTTGTGACCCTTACGCCATACCCTGTGACTCCATGAGCTGTGCACTTCACACCCGTACTACGCGGGCGTTTCGGTCGATGCGCGGTTTGTCATACGCACACCGCCGTGAACGCCCACACGAAGCCGAGTGTGCCGTGTCACAGCTCGCCGCAGCCTTATAGTGTGATGGGCAATAGCTGGATTCGAACCCAGGCCCGCTGGGTTATGAAGCGAGCATTGTATCCATTACACCATCGAGGCGCGCTATTTCCATTACTTGTGTGTTCCTGAAGGTCTTCGAGACGTTAATGAACAAGCGGCTATCGACCTTTCTTGAGAAATGAGCCGTGCTATCCAAGGACCAGTACGGGTTTCTTCTCTGATCTACCTCGATGGCTGCCTTGGGGTTGGTATGCCGCTGCCTTTGAGAGTGCTGAAAGAAAGAACAAAACAGTATTACGGCTATTTGACTTGTCCTGCGCGTTCGACTCTATCGATCACAAAATTTTATCCTCGAAACTCTTTTACCTGGGATTTGATGGTTTGGCGGTCGCCACGGTTCTCTCGACGCTCTCGGGCGGTCTGTGTCTTTCGCAGGACAACGTTCGACCCTGTTACCGGCTATAAGGACAATAAGGATTAAGCAGGGCTTGATCTGTGGTCCTCCTATTTTCAGTCTGTACGTTAACGATCTCTCGCACAACATCAATTCTGCCTATTCTCAGACTATTCTGTATGCTGACGACGTCACGATTATTTGCTCCGGTTTATCGCTCGAGGACGCTATTTCCGTGGTCGACGGATACACGACGTTGATCAGTGACTGGTGTCTGTCGAATCGACTCTTGCTAAATACTTCCAAGACTCAACCTCACCTGCAGCAACGTTAACAATAAAAGTGTGAGGTTCTTAGGGATAATTATCGACTCACTTTTGTCTGGTGTAGCTCATATTGATGCGTTGTGCTCGACATTGTCAAGTTCCTTGTTCCTCTTGCGTCGGCTCTCTACTTCGCTGTCTGAGAGTGTTGTGAAGATGTTATTTTGCCATTTTCCATTCGAAAATGACGTATGGAATTTCAGTTTGGGGAAATTCAGCTTACACCTGCAAGGTATTTAAACTGCAGAAGAAGGCCATTATCACTATTATTAAAATGTTTCTATTTAATGTGTACATCGTTGTTTCATGAGGCAATTGTCAATTTAATGAGGAAATTGTCAATTGGATTAGGAAATTGACACTTTTGAGTGAATTTTCAATTTTATTAGGAAATAGTTACTGTTAGTTTGAATAGGAAATTGTGAATTAAATTTTCTAGGAATTGTTAATTTTACGAGAAAATTGTCAGCCTCAAGAGACAAATTGTCGATTTTATTGGCATATTGTCAAATCAATGAAAAAAACTGTCAATTTGAAGCACAAATCTAGTCAATTTGAAGAAGAAATGTTCTATCCAAGAAATGTTGAATCAGAAATGGTCTATTTGAAGCAGATATTGTTTTGTGGTGGACTTTCGTGGTTGGACCCTTGCTGTGGTTGGAGCGGTCGAAGCTTTACTGTGGTTTAAAGCTTTGCTGTGATTCAGATGGCTGTCGATTATTGCGGGCGCCGTCTACAGGAACATTCGTGTGGCTCTTTATGCAAAGCCCCGTCGCTTCACAGTGATTTAACCTTTTCAACAGCACGTATTACTGGCAATTCGTCGTGTTGTTAGGACTCCCTGTGTCGTGAAACCTCAAAATAAGCGGTTTTGTGAATTTTTAAAATTTCATAATTTTTGAAAAAAATTGCCCAGAGGTTAACCGACCGATTTTTATGGGGTAGAATTTTTCTAGGAGGTCTTCTATCTTTCATAAAAAGGGGCACTCAGGGAGCCTAGTTTCAAAGCATAATTATTATGGTCATCATTTTTCATTCTTAGACAGCTTTATCAATTGTCGATTAAAAAATTTAAAGAACCGAATTAGAAAAATCATTTGCGAACCATGACGAAATATTTGATCATGAAACAGATGGCTTTTTTAGTCAGATCTTTAAACAACGATTGATAAAGCGGGCCTTAAACTGACAAACATTAATATGTTCAAAAAAATTGAAGTATGAGGTCATGCTCTTTTTTATTTATATGACTCATTGGTTTTTTGTTGTAGGTTATTTTTTTAATTTTTCAATGTTTTTATTTATTTATTTACTATCGTGGACCGCACTGAATGCATTTCTGGGATGGGAGTGGACTGTGCAAGGGGGGCTTCATACATGGCTCCTCACAGACTTTTGGTCGCGCCACGTCCATTTGTAATATTATGCCTCGGCTGGAACTGTTGACTCTTTACATTTTTGTGAAAACTCAAGCGTCATCGTTCTAGACATATAACATAAACGGCTGATTGGAAACAGGCACATCATTCCAGTTCATTCATTTATGCGCCGACAAAAGTGACGCATATACGTGTCTTATCCATGAATTGTATTGGACAATGAAGAATTAAACGATGTTTCATAAAATGATGAATCCTAAGTTTCTGTCGATATTTTATATCTGAAGGAAAGAAAACAACCATTTTTTACCATTCATTCAGTGTCATAAATAAACTATATATTTTGGCATCATCACGTATACATTATCCATTTTTCTAATTTTTGTTTGGCCTTGACAAAAACACGAGAAATATATTATAGAAGCATCAGTTAAATTTAGTACGCTGGACGATAAAAACAAAAGCTCGACTAGTTCCATAGTTTTTTCCCCCGTTTTTTTTTGTTTGTTTTTGTTTTTGTTTTTTATTTTTTTTATACTCCACCACAATCGTCCTTTCTCTTTTTCAAGCCATTTTTCTACTTTGATTCATTTGAACACGAATTGAACTTTTTAACAAACCGTGCTTCCTTGTTTTTTTTAAACCCACGAAAAAAAAGGAGCTTTCTAAATGGCTTTAATCTTTTTTAAAGCGGGCATTTCCCCTGAGAACGAGTTCAAGAAGAATTTACCTCGGTGGGATATAGGCTTTTCCGCTCTTCTCCACACTGTGACACAAAACGAGGAAGAAGAAGAAGAAAAAAAAAAAAAAAAAAAAAAAGAGGAAAAAAACTCTGGTGAAACGAGGAGGTGGGTATAAATTATAAACCCAGGGACGAGCATGTGAACCGGTAAACCATGGGGGCGTTGGTGAGGGATGTCGTTATCCTCTTCTAGTATTCCTCGCCTTAAGGCCTTATTTCAAATTTTTCAGAGTGGAAGTGAAAAAAAAAAAAAAAAAAAAAAAAAAAATCCTCTCTTAGGTTCTTTTCTTCTTATTCTTCTTCTTCTTCCACATCGTTTCATCCTCTTTTTTTCCCCTCATTAGCTTAAGGACACTCTCCTGTTGTCGTTGCACCTTTCATCCATCGCGTCAACGCTCTCAATTGAGCAAATTGAGATTGATACGGGCATATCAATAACAGGGGTAAATCCCCAAGAACCTTGAGTCGAGTGGTGAAAGAAGGTGAATTCTTGAACTTTCTGCTACAGCTGTAACTTACTATTTAAATTAGGGCAAACGAGTTTTTTCTTCTTCCTGGTAAAATGACAAAGGAGATCCTTGCAGCAGTCTGCTAGAAAGTAAATTACTTCTTTTGTGCTAAAAGAAGAACCCCCTCCCCACACTCTTTATGTGCATGCCTTATGTGCATGGAATTGAAAAAAGACAACGAAAAAACAGTTTTTATAAAGGATTAAAAAAATAAATGCGAATGCCTTCAAAGGAGAAAGCAGGTGATGAGAAGTATCTTTTTTGATGTTTCACTTGAATCCCTTGCTATGGAAGATTGAATGTCGAAGGTAATTGATTTCCATAAAAGTGAAGGGAGAACATCTTTCATCGTTAATCATCTCTTCTTATTTTATGCACCCTTTACTCTTCTCTTCAAATTAAACTGTCCCCCCCTTAAGGCTCAAGTTTTCTGCTTCATATATCCTTTTACATGCGCTAAAATTAGTGCTCTGAGGAAAAACAAACGAGGAGCGTCTCGTTAACAACTACCGACCCTGTTTGATAAGGCCTCTTTCCTCGATAATCATAAGTTTTAAGTCACTTTAAACTTGACATCACAAATTCTTGGAAATTCATTCAGCGTTAACGTACTTAAGAAAGTTACAAATTCATGAAAATAAAGGCCAGGTACTAGCGATTTCATCACGAATGATCAGCGCAAAATTTCAATAGACGATTTCCACTCATGCGCTCTCCAGTCCTACTTCGACAGTTTTGCAAGCCGCTTAGGCCAGGTTGTGGGTTACTCTTGTCTTGTGCTGTGTAAAGTGAATTTATTTTTCTCTCATTCCCGTCAAACTAAAACCACATTTGCAGTTATTCAATTCTGATTTTATTCTTCAGCCTCCGTCTCACGAAACGTATCGATGAAAACTCGTCGTTCCGGGGGCACCTTAACACGAAGTCCCATCATAGTTGCGCATTTATCACACTCCTTCACATGTACTTTCTCTTCCCCTTTTCCTCAATTTGGGACGTATTCAGTCAAGTGCCGGTAAGGTTGAGGGAAAGGGATAAATTTAGTAGCTGGGTCAAAACATGGTCGACCCGGAATGGAAGAACTCTTACGGTCACTGAAGCAGCAATAGTATCGCATTTTTCAGACTTTAGATGAGAAGCACGCGAAGGAAGTGTAATTGCAGACTCTAAATAAACGAAAAACTCAAAAATCATGTAGTATTTGGAACCGAAATACACTCGTAGTAATGCTAGTAATGTAAAAAAAAAAAATACTGTTAAAGAAATAAACCCATAACCTGCAGTTCTAAACCTTCGCTTTTTCCGCGGAAATCGTCTATTTCACAGATTTTTGAGCTCCGATGTGAAAAAATTCCGGAAACATGCAATTTTGGGAAATTGAATGCAATAAATTATTCGCAGTTATGCTAATATTGTAGTCAGTCAATAAACACATTTCTAGGCTCAACAGTCGACAAATTGCAAGTCTCTGGGCACCCGAGGACAGTTTCCCCTATTAAACTTGATATTCGACAAGGAAAGCCCACTGTCCGGGAGCCCACTGTATCATCTGATCGCGCTTGAAACCATCATCACGACGTTACATGGTCACTAGCAAATGCTCCAAACCCGGCCAAGCAGAGCGTCTTACCGTTTGAAAAAAACAAAAAAATCGTTCTTCGGATCATCTGACCGTGACCGGCGTTTTTAAAGGCTTGTCATACGCCTGGAGAGGTTTCCTTAGAAACATACGCCAGACAATTTCAGTGGGACATATAAAGGGATGACAGTGTTTGAAATTTGAAAAATTTGTGCCCCGACATCGGATCATTTGAACATGTCTGGCGTGGGTCATTTTTTACTATTTGGATGCTTCGCTGCCGGAATATCTCAATGTCAGACAAATCGGATGTGACACTGAATAGATTTGATAGGAAGAAATTGCAAAAAAATGGGGGGGGGGGCTTCGATGATTTGAACTACACTTGATTATTGAATTATACTTTCAATCGCCATCTTCAATATAGACTTACTTGTATTATTAAGTGAATGTCACCGACCTCTGATTAAAGAATTTTCGAAAACTCGTGTTCACAAACCATAATTATGCTACACGTCTGTGGAATCTATCTACTATATCAAAACGCTGAATTTTTGGAGGGAATACATTTGTTTGGTTGCATAGACACCACAGACGCTTAAAATAGAGCTTGTGAATGGGCCTTGATAATTGGTTTCCTCGAAAGGTTCGACACCTAGCCAAGTCAATTCTCGAACGACTTCAAAAGTTAAGACAACGAACCAGTTGATAAGCTCTCTCGCATGGTTGCATACCGTAAATCGTGAAAAAGATCTCGGCGGAAATTGTAAGTTTGCCAGAGAAAGGACTTGGATTTGGAACGTATGTTCAAAAATGACGCAACTGGCCTACTGCTTCGCCGTGTGCCCATAGGATTGACTTTCCCTTTCTGTGACGTCCCTACTAACCTTTTTCGACCTTTTGTGCTTTAGTGTAAACATAGTTTTAATCAGTTCCACGATCTATTTCATCCTTGTATCAGAGCTACTACACATCTCATAATTAATTGGGCCCTCCAGTGCAAAAGTGTCGAAAGTCCAAAGCACAACGACACGGGAAGACGCCACTCGTGCGCTTTCTGAATCCTATGATGAGCGTTTTGCTCAAGTCCAGTCGATAAAATTAAGCCGCTTTCACGATCAAAGGGGCAACGTGTACCTTCTAAACCACGTCGATCTATACACCTGATGGTTGTAAGCTTTCTTGATTTAGGTTTAGGTTTAGGTTTATTCTATGAACACCGCTACTGGTAACATATTCGTCAAAAGTTTGATGCATGTAACGTTAACATTAACTATTAATAATGAATACATACATATAATTATTTTGGTCGTTCCGGCACAACAGATTAAACCCGGTGCCTTACGACATAGACGACCATTAACCAAACTAATATTACAGCGTAAAAATTCGTAAGTTGAGTAAAATGCTACGAGTAAAAATCGACCCACTCTTGGGTTCTTTTCAATCTACTAAGTGGTGCTATAAAGCTTTCCTTGATTTCGTGTCTAGCCCACGTTCAACCTGAATACATCCTTTTTGCACTCATAAATGTGCAATACACAGCTATAAATGTGCAAGGAGGGGAAGTGTCATAATCTCAAGCCTACTAAAAACCGAATGACAGTCGTCTATCATTTTCAGACCAGAAATAAGTATTACAGCCTAGAGGTGAGGTGTGATTTCACTGTCGGTGATTTTGTCACTGTGACTACTCCGTCACGGTTGGCTCCGGTGACGACCACGTTGAAATCACCGTTCCGACCCTCTAACGGTGACATTCCTCTTCACTTATATCGCCTCTTCATTCGTCACTTCTATCGCTTCACTGCGCTAGAGTCTCTTGAATTAAAATACTGGAGCCGTCACCTAGCCATTCTCGCAGGTCACCACATAGCACTTTACCAGTTCCTCTATCGCCCCAATAAACTCAGTATCAGTCTCCCCAAGTCTGTACCTCGTCTGTTGACTTTTTTTCTTGGACTTATCGTTAGTATTGAACCTTTAGTGTTGGTAACATATTTTTATTCACTTAGTTTTCCAAGACCTGTGCTACAGTGATCTTGTATAATTTTACTTTTTTTAAAAACACCTTCCTAGGCAGGGGCGTAGCCAGCCCTTGACCAAGGGGTGGGCAGAATATGTCGGACATTATGGAAACTAGAGACCCCAACAAAAGAACTGGTAGCGCCATAAATCGTCAAATTATTCCCCGGAAACTAAGTTTTCACAAAAAAGGGTCGTAATCCATCAAAAACTAACATCTTCGTTCGGAAATTATCTGTTTTAGCCTTCTATTTCTGATTTTCTATCCAAAAACTGTCAATTCTATTCAGACTTTTTCTATTAACAGACAATTCGATTTCCCCGGAAATCGATACTTGGCATTCAAATATACAGGGTGACCGACTTTTCATCAACGTCTTGTCTGAGATACGTAAAATTCAACATTTTTTAAACAAAAAATAACGGGTTTTAACTCAAAACTGAAGTTTTTAAACAAAAAAATTGAATATTTCACTCTAGTATAACTGAATATTTTACTTCAAAACTGACGTTTTAACGCCAGAGACGAAGTGTTTACGCCTAAACTAAAAATTTCACAGCACAATTTTTGAAATCCAAGTCTTTACCCCCAAAACTGGTGAATTCCGCCTAAAAATGGCGGGTTTAACCCAAAATGGATCAAAAGCGAATGATCATAATTACAGTTAACAGACCACTCAGTTCTGAAAACTGCCGATGTTATCCTTCAATTGGCGATTTTAATAAAAAAAAACGTACAATTCCTGGCCAAAGCTGACGTCCCCCCCCCCTCACCATTGAAGATGCTACCACAAAACTGGAGATTTTAACCTGAAACTAAACTTTACTGTTCCATTTCAATAATGAATATTTTACACCCGAAACAACAATTCCCCTCAAAATTAGATGATTTACTCCAAAACTGACAGTGTCACACTTTAACTCAAGTTTTCCTCAAAACGGGTGATTTAAGGCCATTATGCCTTGAAAACAGGTGATTTCATAATAAAATAAATGACAAATTCATCGCAAATGTAACGATTTTATACCAATACAGAAGATTTCACGCCAAAGCTGACGTGTTGCCTCATAACTGATGGCGTTAATACAAAACTGTTCATTTTACACCAAAACTGACTGTTTTAATTCCAAAACTTACGATTTCATCCCGAAAACGTTCCTAAACTGACGATTTTACCCTGAAACTTGCGGTTCCACCCAAAAAATATCACTTTACCTCAAAACAGAATATTTCACTTCAAAATTGACATTTTACTTCGTTGGGCATAGCTTTTCAGGGCACATAGAGTCAGTTTTGATGATTTCAAGGCTTGAATAGCTATAATTGCCATTTTTAGGGAGCACAGTCTTTCCAGTTGTAGGAGCGAATAGTAAGTCCCAAGTCAAGGCGAGAACAGCCAGGTTGACCATTTTCGACCATCTCTAGGGTTCAAATATAGTAATTTTAGCCATTTTAAAGACACGAATCGTCAGTTTTGCCATTTTCAATGCTCAAATACCTAGTCCATGCCATGAAGTTTGACCATTCCTGGTACGCAAATTGTCGATTTTGCCATTTTCAGGGAAGGAATTTTGGCCGTTTTCAGGGCTTGATTAGTCCGTCAAGCCAAAAGCGCGCATTATGGTCATACTTGGCTCAAGAATGGCCAGTCTGATCAATTTTAGCGTACGAATTAGCTAAGTCGATGTAGCTACTTTCGGGCGGTAGACATGATCTTTTTAGGCATTTTCAGAAGTTCACCAGTCCCCACCAATTTTTAGGGCGCTTGAAGTCCAGTTTTAGCCATTTTCAAAACGCGAATCGAGAGTTTTTTTGTTTTTTTTGGGCGTGACTTTAGTTACGTTAGCCGTTTTTATAGTGTAAATAGCTAGTTTTAACTATTTTTAGGCAGTGAAAAGGCTGTCAAACCAGTTTTAGTAGAGCGAACCACAGCATTTCTCTAGCACCTCTCCTGAGCAAATACTGAATCCGCGTCTGTCTGCGAAAATGGTATTCTAGGACGCGAAAACGGCGAATTTGGTCTTTGAATTATGTCACCCTTGCGATTTCCGTTTTGTGAGCGACAAAACCCGTTGAATTTTTTTTTTTTTTTAATTAGTGAAATCCGTGAAGTTACTTTTTTAGTGAGCGCCGACGAAGCACAATGTGATTATCCTGAAAGATTTGTACTTTCAGAATGCATCTAGGGGGTGGGTAACTGCCCCACTAAACCTGCATTTTTGAGTCTAGGAGAAGGGCAGCTGCCTAGCCCTGCCCCCCTCTGGCTATGCCTATGTTCCTAGGTAAATTCGTGCATTGCAGTTTTTGATCCATGACTCACCTTCATGTTTGCATTTGAGGCTGTGGGTTTGCCGTTCATAGGAGTTTTCCACGGATAATGTTAGAAAAAGAATTATATATATATTTTTTTATAATTCATGCAAACAAAATTGATTTGCGAAATCGTTTCTCTCATTGGCCCTATTAATAGGCTTTGTTGGGTCTGGGAATGAAATTCACACAGATACCGGCGAGTCCGGTAACATTAGGCATTTGCTCAAACGAACTGCCACAGGGGGCCTGTCCTGTAAGATTTCAGGGTTCCTCTTCCTAGGAATATCCTTTTCCAACCGTCCGCCCCAAATTAAATCACATGTTGATGGGGAGGACGCGTGGAACCAACAGTGATAGTGACATTAAAAAGTTATAGAACAGGCCCTCAGTAGTCACTTAAGTGACAAAATCACTAGTTTTTGTCACAGTGACTGCACAGTCACCGGAGCTAGTTGTCACTGTGACCATCAAAAGCTGTTACGTCACACCTCTACATCTTGGTGACAACGAAGGCAGACAATACAATTACCCTCTTTGTTTCGCGATGTCATTTCTGCGCTTGGCAGAGAATAATGAAACATAAATGCTTACTTATCAGTAGACCAAGGCAATAAAGGCATTTACAAAATTCCGTCAAAATGCATTCCATTCCGTTAAAGAAATACGTCAAATAAATAATGACACCATGTACGAATCAGAAATGTTCAGATCACAAATTCAGAAAAAAATATACATCCAAGCATCCCCGAGAATCACACCACAGTGTACACCTTTGCCACAGTGGAAACATCAATATAAAAACCTTATTTTACATCCTCAGTGCGACTGTCAGCCGTAAAATCAACGATTTTTTTTAGACTCGTGAATATTTTTGATTACCCGCGGCCAAATTTGTGGGGAAAGAGCTAATTGATAGAGAAAGAAAAGTACTAACTTGCTGTTCGGGGCCAGTCGCCTAAAAACTGCGATAAACCGCTATGTTAAATGTTACGACAGCTTAAATTGAGGAAAACCGCATCTAAAATTACGAAAGTGTGATAATTCCCAGCTAAATAAAGAGAAAAAACTCTCGTTCGCCGGTAAAAACAGAAAAACCAAAAGCAGCGACAACAAAAACAACAATGGGAGGAAAGCACTCGTTTCCAGGCGAATTCCAGAGAACAAACAAATTCACAGTTTTGCGCAGGCCTTTTCACAGATAAAATTTAGAAAAAAGGCTGGTTCACGGCAGAGTTGAGAAGAAGCACTCATTCGCGTCTAAAATGAAGAGGAAACGTCAATTAACGGCAAAATTTGGGAAACATTCCCAAAAAGGGGGGCAAGAACGAGGGGATTTGAGCTTTTCTTCAAAACGACCCATTTTAAATGTATTTGAAGTATAAATATCTATAATATCCTTTAAAATCTGAATGATAACTGAATGTTTGGTGATTACGTGACCCTAATGGTATAGACAAGTCGAAACTTGACACCAAGCGGCCAAAAATTGGACATTATTACTCAGATCAGATTTTTCATGTGAAACGAACGCCAATCGGAGCCGTAAGAACCCGATGTTTGCCCATGAAGAACGTCAGCAACTGACAATTGAGCCAACAAAGCATGTCAAAAACCCAAACACCAAAATTTGGCCTTTTAATTGTGCCAACGACGCGAATTTTTTTCACCCAACTGGAATTTGAATAGTTAAAATTAGTGAAACGTGTAACTTTGTCAACCTCTAGGTGAGACAAGGTTCAAAATTTGGCTTTATGGATGAGTCATGACAGCGGCGAAACAGTTCATTTCCGACGAGCGGAACACAAGAAATGGTTTCATTCAAAGGGCCATAGTCGGAAATTTTAGTTTCCTGAGCGGGGCAAACCGTGAAATGAATGATCCTCAGAATGAGTGGTTGAACGAACCAAATCTGACCCGCGTGGGCCAGGAGCTTAGGAGGAGCCAAACTCTCCGAGCTACAACATTGGTTTTTGCGGAGCCAAACTGAAGAAATTTGATATCTGGAAGATCTAATATTCCAGTAAAGGATTTTTCAAGGAGTAAATTTGACCATAATGGGTTTTCCATAACCTTACAACTGGGCTGCCTTACAAGTGAAATCGGATTCAGTTGTAAGGTAGAGTTTATTTTGTTTTATTTGTGATTATGAGGGAGCGGGTATTACACTGAAATGCGCATACGTAATAAAAAGGTGAACATGGCTGACGGTCTAAAATAATTTTCTCCTAGAATTCGGCGAGGAAAATATCAGCCGATCACACTTAAGTCATCGTATGGTAATAAAGAAAATACTGTCAAAAGACAACCTTCTCAGTTCTCACTAGTTCTCTAATTCTCACTAATTTCGTTATTATAGATTACACCATCCAACCACCATCCACCATTGATAGGGTGTGAATTTTAACACCTGCATATTCAATCAGTGAAATTTCATCACTCTCATTCCTTAGTTTTAGCATGCACTTGCATGCTTTCATGCCTCCATGGTATGAATTGGTAGATGACAGCTGAAAATACATATTGCAGGCTGTTACTTAACTTACATTTATTTTTACCACAATTAGATACAGAAATTCAACGAATAAAACGGGATTTTGTTGACTGTTCCACCCGCAAGTTTGCTAATTACCGCGGTCGGATTGACAATTGATGTATAATCAATTTTACTGGCAAAAGCGCAAGGGCGATAAAACTTGACCAGAAAATAATCGAGTGAAAATAGCGAAGCATCGTAACTTCTTATCAATAAACCTGATGGTTCCAAGACGTAAAGCAAGACTTTTGGCCCAGTTAGTGCTTCTGGAAGTCCTCGTAGAAGAAAATTTGTGTTCGTTGAAACGTATTCAGAGAAGAAAAAAACATCCTGATAAATCCTGATTTTTTCACGCTGTCTCGATGACAGCGCATGCAGGTTCATGTTGCGTGTGTGATGGGCTGAGCTTTCCTATCTGGTTAATATGCTCTTTATCAATTTTTCGTGTGTAACTTTCCCAGGGGAGCCTATTTGTAGAATAGATCGAATTAGTTGCTACGCCAACCATGAACTTTCCTTTCGTAAAGTGTCTCGAGGTTATAGGTGAATCTGGCTTGCGCTTTGTGAAATGTGATTACTTTCCATAAGGTGCGGTGTAAAATTTAAATCCCTTCTGAGCCGCTGCTGTTCCGTCAATTAATTAGTTCTTAAGCTTTGTTGATCCTTTACCAGCGACTAAATCATAAAATCCTTGCCATTTCTTCCTGTCATTAATTATTCAAATACCATAAAGCTCTGCGTCACGAGCGTAAAGTCGGAAACTGTGAAATGGTGAAGGAGTAGAGGCTTCGATAGTGGGAAGACGTTTCAGCATGCAAATAAGTGTCATGGAAGGGGGAAGGTCTTAAAGTGATTGAGAGATTGAACAAGGCGATTATCCAAAACGAGAAAGATGGGTATAATAGTTTCGATGAGGGGGAATGGGGGGAGAGGGTGCTTGAAGTGGTGGTGATTATACGATGAGCGAAGAGCTAATGGGTCTTTTGGTGAATAGCACCTTTAAATACCGGGTGTTTTCCGGCTATTCAACCCCTTCCACCTCTACTCACGAGCCATTTTCCATCATTTATGCTCGGAGTGTTTTCGAGTTAAAATTAGCTTTTAGATCGGTCCTAATGATTACATTCTATCCAAATCCAATACTGTCAATATTCACTCTAATTACCAATCGATCCCTTTCTCAACCAAAGCACATGGGCTTAAAATTCAAATGTAGGAATACTCAATTTAATTCGAGGCAAAAATCACCGCACTCTCAGAGACATCAGTGCATGAACTTGGTTCAGGTTTTCACGTCGGAAACTTTATAGCCCTCAAGTTTCAAGTTCTACCAAGTTTCTTGAAAGTCCCCTTCTTCACCTTAACACATCATCTTCAACCCTGCCCCCTTACCAATCCTTTCCCACAACAACTGTATTTTCCATTTTCTCTTCATCAAGCGTCCGAGAAGTAATTATCGGGGTCTTTATGCGTGTAGAAACTCTGCTAACATAATCATAGGAGGTCATCTTCTCTTCCCTCAACCATCCAAACTCTCACACCGTATACCGAATTTCTTTAGAACAAACAAGATAATGTTTGCATTGGTTCATAAATTGCTAAACGTCTTTTTTTAAGTTCGATCAGTCTCTCCCACGTTGTTTTTTAGATCCTTCCTCTCCCCCTCTCACTACACCACCAGATTGGTAAATGTAAACAGGATATCGGCAATTCTGATATTTTCGCCTATTATTTGTTTATTGCCCCTGTTTTTTTGACAGTTTCCATAAACATGTCGCCCGTACGCTTCTTTTACATCGAAAAATCTTTTTTAAAGTGTTAATCAGACTTTAGGTGTTGATGAATTGATAGGCGCATCGCACACATCCCCCCCCCCCACTTTAACCCTCTTATTATAAGCGAACCGTGCTTGTGCATTTCTCGTCAAAACATTTCAAACGCTGTTTTGTTGTTGATTTTAGGGGAAGAACGTAACGCAGAGACGATTAAAAAAACCGTTTCATCGAATTTTAAGTAAGGTTTTTCTTTTTGTGTACATTATTAATCTTGCTCTTCACATCTCTGATGAAAGAGTTGATATTTTTTCTGCATTGGTTGGGTGGGTAGTTGTTGACCGAGTTCGTTTTTAATTCCGAACAAACTCAGAGCTGCTTTTTTTTTAGTATTATTATTTTTTTTTTCTGTGTGCTTAACTATCTGAGAACTCCGACGTATTGATCGGTAAAATTTCAAAGAAGAAAATCAAACGTTTGGGTTCTCGCACCGGTTGCGGCTTGAATCGCTCGAATAACGTTTATTATTATTAACTTACTTTTTAAATGTAATTTTTTAACACAACTAAGCTGGAGAAGTGGCAAATGAAAACACTCACTCTCCGTCTCCGTCTTTATTTTTCCATATTTTGACTCCCGCGTACATGCCGTCATTCACCAACAAATATGTCTCTTAAAGTTGAAGAGCGCACACCGGCAGTACCGTAGAGGCTTAGAGAGAATATTTGGGCCAAGGGATGAAACTCGAAGGGATTTTCCTAATATACTTATTCAATTTTCTTGTCCTCTTTTAATTTTCCTTCCTTTTTCTTCTTGATTTCCCCAAACCAATACCCCAAGGGCGGCAGGACCGGTGAGTAACTGACCCAATGCTCCTTCTCCCTATTTCTCGACAGGCCTGCATCCAACCACAGCGTGGCTTCAAGGAAGGCCCTGACACAGCAAAGCAGAACAAAAACCTCTTACCCCAGCAATTGGAAGCTCCAACCACAATAATGTCAGAACCACATCAAAGCTCCAACCCTAATGAAGGTCTAATCACAGCAAAATTCCAAACAAAGCAATGGTCCAACCATAGAAAAGGTCCAACCACAGCTATAGAATCCAACTGCAACAGTGGTCTCACAACAGCAAAAGGACAAACCCGGCAAAGTTCCAACCACAACAAAGCTTCGAACACAAAGAATTAGTATCCAACCACAGTAAGGCTCTAATTTTTTTCTTCTCTTCCTCCTTTTCCTGATTTCTCAAATCTATCCCAAAGAATGGCCATGCCCTGGGATAACAGACCCACAAATGTTTTACTCTTGCTATTCTTCAGGCTAGACGGTGGTGGCATGCCCAGGGTCCGTGGCCACTAGGAAAAAGGGCCGGCCATTTTCTAGTTGAATTTCTTGAAACTCAAATTTCTGAGAAATAATGACCAGAAGCTTGAAATTTCATGCAAGTACTCATTAATAACTCAAACTTGCGGGCGCTCCTCGATGGTGTAATGGATACAATGCTCGCTTCGCAACTCAGCGGGCCTGGGTTCGAATCCAGCCATTGCCCATTACACTATAAGGCTGCGGCGAGCTGTGACACGGCACACTCGGCTTCGTGTGGGCGTTCCCGGCGGTGTGCGTTCAACAAACCGCGCACCGACCGAAACGCCCGCGTAGTACGGGTGTGAAGTGCACAGTTAGATCTGGGTATGGCGTAGAAGCCCAATGGAGGCTTAGGCGCCCCCAGGAAACACCCAATTTCTCTGATGTGTCCAGCCTCAATTTTCTTTAGTTTTACCAGGATCTGCAAAAAAAAAAAAAAAGACTAGCAATATAATACCTATACGAATATAATAAAGTCCAGAGACTACCAATTTCGCCATTATTGTGACCGATACTTGCCATTTCGCCGTTATATTGTTAACAGTAATTTTATGGCAATATTCGCGCTGGGCCGGTTAAAGAGTTCGCTGCGGTAACTAAAAAAATCCTAAAGTGATCCTGGGAATGCTCAGCCAGTAAACTTCTCACTCAGTGGTTATTTAGGTCCAAAATGTTGCCATTTTCGCGGCTATTAGTCACACTTTGGGCGCTATCCTGGACGGAATCCACTGAAAAAAAAATACGATGCAATGTTGGGTCAATTCGCGATTTTTTAGAATGTTGAGATCAGAGCAAAATATTTTGCAGATATTCAGCTCCAATTTGTGTAATTTCGCGGTAATTCATCAAGCTAATATATAGGATGTTATCGAGACTGGACCCCAAGCCCGCTATATAAAAAAAAGGTCCCTGGAACTTGCCATTTCGTGAAAGTAAATTCCAGAAACATGCTATTTAGACCCTCTAAACTTGCAATTTTACAGATTTTCATCTGCAAAGCAGCAGCCGCACAATTTGTTTGATGAATGACACGTATAATCACGCTCAATTCAAAAGTACCGCGTTACGATTCCGCTGGTTTTTCTCCTTAAATATTGATTTCGTGGCCGTTTATTGTCGCGAACATGCAGTTTCGCGACTATAAGGTCTCAAACTTGCGATTCACGGATATTTAGCTTTGTAACATGCAATTTCGGGGCAGCTCTATGTTAGTGCTCGAGTTTGAACGCTGTAGTCACCCCTCCTCACACCACCCTCCACTTTTTACGAGCAATAAACCGATAACACTCTCACTCCCCATAAACACTGTCCGCCCACCGAATTTAGAAAACAAATCGGTGATCGGATCGCTACAGGGATCGAAAACCCAGCAGAATGTCCGCTAACCGGTATGAGCCACTTTTGTGGCTAGTTGTGTACCGAGGTCGTGACGAGGGGTGTCGTGGGGGGGGGGGAGCCAAGGACGAAAAGATAGGAAATATACGTTTTCTTGGATTTTACATTCATGAGCATATGAGAAGAAGACTAGAAAACTTGGTATCCGGTTGGACAAGTCCGAGGACAATTGATGGACTCTCGCCCGCCCTTAAATTTAGGGCAATGAGCTTATTTTTAGCCCCTTTTTGCTAAAAATAATGCACCGGGAATAATTTTAAAACAAATGATCACTGTGTAGCGTCTATACGTAACCATAGTGCCCACAGTAAAAGTTTTTTTGTTAACTACTTTAATATTTTGGGTGGGAGAGCACAAATCGAACTATCGAAATGAAGCAACACGTTCGAGAGTCCATCAGACTATACAAAGATAATATTTTGGGTAAAATTAGTCGGTTTTCTCAATTTCAGTCGTTAAAGTACTCATTTGCAGCTCAACTTACGAATTAAGCACAAATTCGCGGCTGAAATTGTAAAAAAGTGCAATCGATCTCAGCTGAGATCTGAGGTTTCTGGAATGGAGGCAATTTCGTGGCTGAAAATGATAAAAAGCGCTGGTTTAAGGCTAAAATTGGTGAAAAATCGAGAAAAAACTAATCGGAAAAATTAGAGGTTTTAAGTTGAGAAAAACGCCAAGCCCCAGCTAAAATTGATAAAAATCGCTAATTCGCCGC
Source organism: Corythucha ciliata (assembly GCA_038030265.1). Classification (NCBI taxonomy): domain Eukaryota; kingdom Metazoa; phylum Arthropoda; class Insecta; order Hemiptera; family Tingidae; genus Corythucha; species Corythucha ciliata. Next base: position 38,129,533 of record CM075939.1, read on the forward strand.
AATAATGGAAAAAAGGTGCTAATTATCGGATGGAATTGAAGGAAAGAGCTAATTCACAGTTAAAATTAAGCAAAAGAGATCGACCCAAGCTGTAATCTGCGGTTTCTGGAGGCAAATTTGAGCCTGAAAAAGAGAAAAAACCACTTATTTCTGGCTCATGGGTGTAGCCAGCCCATCAGATGATTTCGGATGTTCCAGAGACCCCAGCAAAAGAACTGTTTAGTCCATTAAAGATGAAATAGGCTCATTAAATCGTCGAATTCTTCCCCGAAACTATCCCACACGGTTTTAGCCTTCTATTCCTGTTCTTCAGTCCAAAAACTGGCAATGTTTTCCCCGGAAATCGATACTTTGTATTTGACAGGATTGTCACTCGAACGCTGTGTGTCCGAATTTTCACCGATGTCTTGTCTGACAAGAGAGACGTAAAAGTCCCACATTCTCTAACTCAAAACTGGCGTTTTTTAAATCCCAAACTGAAGATTAAACTCTTACTTCAAAACTGACGATTTTACACCAAAGCCGATGCGTTACACCTGAACTAAAGATTTCACAACACAATTGGCGAATTTAAACCCCAAGGCTTGACCACAAAGTTGACTATTTCACCCTAAAACTGGCGGGTTCAACCCAAACTGACGTAAAACGAATGATCTTACCAGAACAGATCACTCTGCAATAAAACCTGTCGATTTCATCCTTCAAAGTGAACAAAAGAGCCGGGTTTATCTCGAATCTGGCGATTTTAGCTCAAAATGGCTATTCAATCGCAATGTAGCTCCGGATTTACCACATGGGTTCAAAGTTCCGTTTATCCATAAGCTGAGCCTAAGGGCTTTACTCCAATCAAAATTTAGCATTTTGCGTACAAGAACGAAACCCGTGACAACTATTAAACGAACATTGTCGTCCCAGCCTTTGAGCGCCAAAATGGTGATTTTAGCACAGAAATGGAGATTTTAGAAGGCTTTAAAATTGCTATTTTAGCAAGAAACTGGGAATTTTACCACTAAGCTGGGTATTTCAGGTGTTTTTTATTCAGAGAAGTGAAAGCTGTGTATTTTGGGGCGTAAAACCCACGAAATTAATCTTTGTGTGTCACCATCGCGCAATTCATGTGCGCCACGAAAGTTCTCGAAATTGACTTAATCTCCGCTTTTGAGTCTTGAAGAGGGCAGCTGCCTACCCCTGTCCCGCTCTAGCTGCGCCCATGTCCTGCTGAAATTGGTAAACAAATACAATCCTAGGTTTAAATTGAAATAAACGCTGATTCCCGGTTAAAAACGCGCGAAAATGCTCAGATTCATGGCTGAAGTTGAGGAAAAACGATTATATGTGGCAAAAAGGAGAAAAATTGATAATTTGTGGATGACATTGGAAACGTGAAAAGGAAATGGTAACATGTTTTAAAAAATCCGCGGCTAAAGTTCAGAGAACACTGATATTTGCGGCTGGTATGGAAAAAAAAGCGCAATTCACAGCGTCTGGAAGTACAACTGAAACAGAAGGACAACTGAGTTTCAGTTGTACTACCAGACGCTGAAGATGGCGAGCAGCCAAAACCTGTTCGTTTTTGACGCACCTCAACGAGGGAATACAGGCAATGTATAGGCTCCTACGGCTACAGCTTTATGCATGCATTTTTTTTAAATGCTAATATTCGGCTAAAATCGAAAAAAAACGCTAATTCGTAGCTGAAATTGCAGTAACCCTCCAATTCGCAACCAAAAATGAGAAAACATACGGAATTTCCTACGGAAAAATTACTTATTCATAGCTGAAATTGATAAAAAGTGCTAAATACCTGAAAAAAATTGGAAAAAGTGTCGTTCGCAAAATTGAGAAAACACCAGCCGAGGTTTCTAAAGGAAAATTCGTGACTGAAATAGGAAAAAAGCGCTTATTTGTGGTTAAAATTATAAACAAATCCTAATTCACTGCTAAAAATAAGAAAATGCCAAAATTCTCGATTTCTAATGGCAAATTTGTGACTAAAATTGATTACCTGTAGTTCTTGTTTATCCTAGAAACTAATGTTAGGGGCCTCATTATTTCCTCCCCGGACCCCCCCCCCTTCCCGTTGTGGATACACCGCTGCTTGTGGCAATTAAATTGGCGAGATTCCAGTAAGCCCTTAATCGCATCATTCACGTGCTTGTGAGGCTTTGTTACGCTTGTTGTATGGACAGTTCCCAACATCGTCTGCCGGTGGTTTCAATCTCGGTTCGACTCAATGGATGCAGAGACATATTAGGTATATCGGCAGTTTTTTTTTTTTTTTTTTAACTCGGTTCTAATAGTCAACAAGAACCTCAACTTAAGCGAATAGGGAGGAAATTCATTAGTATTATCTTCAGTAGCCGATCCACCGATATAATGGTCTCCAGGTTAAAAAACCTTTCCTGGAATAGGAGGAAATGGGTTTTCCAAAGATTTTTTTTTTTTTCGCTAATAAAAAGAAAAATGAAGTGAAGGGGAGCAGTTGTGCATAAAAAGCAAACTTGCTGAGATCAAAGATAAGTTCTACTGTCATTTTCATCCCCCTTTTTTCCCTATTGTTAATACCTTTGCGTTCTTTTCCCATCTATTTTACAAGTAATTCCAGCAGAAAAAAATAAAAAATAAATATGAAAGGGTCCCCTGATGAAAATAAATAAACAAACAAGGCCTACGAAAAAAAAAAAGGAAAAATAAATCATTCAATTAAGCTTCTTAAAAGTGCTCTTACTGCTCTTCTCTCTAGACTTGGAGACATGCAGAGCCTCACATATTGACATATTACTGGGCCTCTGTCCGTCCCAATCAGTGAATGAAGACTTGGCGATAGAAATACGTGGTTTTAGACCTGATCTAGTAGAATGAAGCAAGTCTGAGCACTCTTAAATTAGTTATGGAATGTTTGTTGATATTCGTTTAAAGTGACATGTGAAATAGCAAGATATGGTGAATGTGACTGACCGTAGACTTTCAAGGAAAAACTCGCTGTTCATCTCGTTTGGTGCTCAGAATACGTATTACCGGATATTGATGAATGTATTAGACCGGCCATTTTTTAGTTGTTTTTGTTGTTAGCTGCAAAGATGCCCTAATAGGAACGTAAGTTCTCTTTGAATAAACCTATTGAGTTTATTAAATTCAGTTAGTTATAAAGTGTCGATGTGGTGAAGTAGTGCGAGATGGTTTAAACTGAAAACAAAACGAGCACTAAAAACTTTTAATTAAGTAGTTTGTACAAAAGAAAAAACAAGGAAAAGTTGTGTATTCCATCTCATTGAAAGCTAACAACCCTCTCGTTTGTTTTTATTCTCACCTGCATACTATTCCAAGCTCCACCCGAATTCCAAACAGGAGGCAACAGTAAAAGGAGAAGGAGGTATCCCAAACTTTGAGACTCAGCTCAAGGGCCTGTCTCTACCTCTCTGTATTCCTAGAACCCACAAACAACTTTACCCTTTCGCCCTTTGATGGTTCGTTTGTTTGTCCAGTACATGCTGAATTTCAATTTCACGATAAGTTTGCACAGTGATTGTGAGTGACGTGTGTTTGGGTTCGTCACACTAAATAATTTCAAATATGGGCAATGTGGTTTTCCTGGTTGTCGTGTGAACGCGGGAGAACGGAATGAGGAATTCTAAATGGTCACAAGCAAATGGAAAGGAGAAACACAAAAAAATGGGATCGACGGTCGATTTCAGAACAGGCATCGTGTTCATTTTTATCAAGAAGCATCACCATGGTATCGAATAAATCTAAAACATTTTATTCCCGCTCCCCCCCGACACCGTAAAACTCCGCGAAGATAAACAACGAGATTGTCACCAACCTTTCCCATTAGACGCCTCTACATGCCCTGGCAATGGGTTCATGAAATATTTAATAAACCCGCCGCTCCTTATACTGCTGGGCTCGATTGATAATGTCGAAAATGCTGACAAAAGCACCTTTTGACGTGCTGCCCTTCGTAAACTCAAACCCTTGCCCACCCACACCCACCCCCATCACCCCTTTCAATGGGGTTCTACTTCCATCGCCTCAACCACAAACTCGGTTTTTGGGTTACAACCCCTTCTCTTTATCGTTGACATCAAAGCCTTCTACAGCCCTCCCGCCATCGGTTTTATGTAGCATTGATTCTCTCTTCACCATCCCCAGAATCTTATCTTTATCCAATTATTTTTATGAAGATGAATCGGAGCATTTGACGAGAGGGAAAAAGTGTGTCACTATTTTTATTTTTTTATTTTTTTTTTCAACTCAGTCGTTCTTGTTTTTTTATATTCGCCTTCCATCTTCCATCAATATTATACCTTCTTTCTTTGCTATCGACCGGCAAAGAAGGAGGGTAATAAACTTCATCGAAGCTTGTAAAACAAGAGTTTTTTTTTTTTTTTTTTTTACAACAATAGAAAGGTTCTATAATATTCTCACTTCTTTTCCCCCCACTACAAACACCATCGCAGGGTGGTTGAATATGGATTTGAGAAGAATCGATTTCTTGTGCTAATTTGTAAAAACCAATCATCCTTCCATTTATTTATTTACTACTCTATAGGCCCCGTTCACATTAGGCTACAAGTATAGCGTGCTACTAGCAGGAAGCTACTATTAGGACAATATGAACATTCAGTAGCGGCTACTATTCAGTAGCAGTTACCGAGCTACTAAAGGTGAGAATTTTTAAGTTTAGTAGCGTATTGTCTGTAGGCTATTACGCAAAACTTGGGAGATTTGTATTTGGGTTTGAAATAAATTTGATTTGTTTAGCAGCTAATCTTCCCACGTACTCGAATAAACTAGAAACTACTCGCCCAGTGTGTACAAGGCTTAACTGACGATCATTGGATTGAAACGATGAAAGCGAAAGAGGGTGGACCGCCCCCGGGCCTCCAGTCTTGGAACAAGTACGCGGTAATAATTGTGTTTTTTGGTTTTGTTTTAACGAGAGTATTGACGGCTCATTCGTGGCAAAAAGGGGGGAAAGTAACTGTTTCGCTGCGAAAAATAGAGAAAACGCTAAATCGTGGCCCTAGTTGACAAAAATCACTGATTCGCGCCCCGCGGATGTAAAATTGGAGAAAAAAATCAGAATGGGAGGGGGGCAGAGCCGGCCTTAGACGTTTGGCGCACCCTGGTTAATCTTTCACCAGCGTCCCCATGAAGTCACTTTTCCAATTCCAAGTCCACTCAGCCAATTTTCCCCTATTTTTGCCGCGAATTATTCCTAACTTTTTTTCTGAATGTGACCCAACATAGCCCCACGAAGACCTTTCTGGCCCGAAATTACCTTCAATAGCCGCGAATTGACGTTTTCCCCATTTAACTGCGAATTGGCGCGGGTTTTTCTCACTTCAGCGTTCATTTTCAATTTTATCAGTGAACTATAGCCACGAATTAGCGTCAAACAAAATTAGCTCAGCCCGTCAAACGTTACAGGTGAATGGTGATATTGCGCCTCTTGGAGGTAAATTAGTGGTTAAAATAGAGAAAATGCGCTGATCCTCAGTTTTTTTCAGGTTCCAAAGTGGATAAAGATGAAATGGCGGACTAACAGTATGCTGCTCTGGTGCAAGTACGCACCAAAAAGCTAGGGAAAAGCGCTAATATTCGTGGCTAAAACTGTGAAAAGGCATTTATTCGCGGTATCTCGATGAACATCCAGGCCAAAAATCGAGAAAAAAATTATTCGCTGTGCAGATATGCCACTGTATGGTTAAAATGATGAAAAAAGCGCTAATTTGGTTTTCTTTGGTAAAATTGATAAGTGCCCCAGGTTTTGCTTTTTCGCAAGCGTGAAAAGGCAAAAAAGGCTAAGCAAAGGGAAGAAAAAACGCTAATTTAAGGCTATAGAAGTGAGGAATAAGCCACGGCTGACTTGAAGTAAAACATGATTGAACAAACAAAGAAAAACGCTAATTCGGGGCTAAAGTTGAGAAAAATGGCTAATTCACAACCGAAATTGCAAACAAAATCACTCACTCGCGGCTATAAAAGAGAAAAGCCGCTAATTCACAGCTAAATTGGCGAAAAACACCAATTCACATCTGAAAATTTAAAAGAATGACAAGGACAAACACTCACCTAAGGCAAAAATTAATAAAATAGTTTGTTAAATAACTGCTATTATGATGCACAAAGAATCGATATTGAAATTGACAAAAATTGCTATAATTAATGGCTAAAATTAGGACAATCCTGATTCGCGGACACACCTGAAAAGGATCGCTAACTCATTCGTGGCTGAAATTGATGAAAATCGCTAATTCATGGATGAAAAAACGCTAATTCGCGGATAAAGTCCACAGAAAACTTGAGTTCGCGGATACAAATAAAAAGCAATCGGCTAGTTTACGGCCAAAATTGAAAAACAAACGCTAATTTTCGGTTAGCTACAATTCGGAAAAATACTGATTCGCGCGGATTTTCCGGTAAACGCAAATCAGTGGCTTCTGAATGCAATTTCAGGCGCCTAAAGCTGAAAAAAAGCGCTAATCCTTTACCTAAATTGTAAAAAAAAAAAAAAAAAAAAAAAAAAAAAATGTGATGCAAGACTAAAATAGGTCATACACCAGCGCTCATGTGGCGACTAAGTCAACGACCTCCTGGGGTATTCTTCAATTTTCAATTGAGTTCAGCTCATCACTGCTGATAAAGTCTACTATCAAATAAGCTCCAAGTGGAGCTTAAAGTGGATGAGAGGGGTGGAGTTTCAAAGTAAATACGGGAAGAGAGTTGTGTTGCCATAACTACACAAGGAGAGGGACAGGGTAATTGTTTATCAGAGGACGACCTGCCCCCTCCACGCCCCTCCAGTCCGCTGTGAGCAAACCAGGTTTATATACAGTTGGATTCGAATTCTCACTACCACAATAAAGAAAACAAAGCAAGTGACACCGGTCAGATGTTACCCCGGATTGTTAGTTCATCTTAGCTCGGCAAGAGCGCTGCTGTATTTATGAAAGATGTCAATAGAGAAAAATCACGAAGTAGCGCGGCTGGGCTGAAATTAATAAAAACGCTGATTTGCAGCTCCAAGTGAGAAAAAGTGCTAATTCGCAGCAGACACGGTAAAAAATCGCTAATTTGGAGAAGTAATTTTGGAAAACTCCAGTTCGTGGCAAAAATTTAGAAAAATCGCTAACAAGAGATAAAACATAAAAACGCCCTTTCATCGCTAAAATCAACTGAAAGTTGTAATTCGCGGCTGGAATTTCGCATAGGGGAGGGGAGGGGGGAAACAGCGATCATTCGCCCAGCTATGATTATGAAAACACAAATTCGTCATTTCTCAAGGCATGTTCCAGACTAAAACTATAGGAAAACCCGCTAATTCGTGGCTGATATTGGATAGAAGTGCCAATTCGTGGATGCACATTTCAAATAACCTACTAATTCGCGGCTAAAATATGAGAAAACCCGCTAATTCTTGGTAAAAGTTTAGACAAAGAGGTCATTCTCTGCTGAAATTGAGAAAAAGTCCAATGGAGAATTTCCGATTTTTATTTTTCTTACGAAATAGGAAGTTGTTACTAGACGGTATTGACCAAAAAAAATGTTTGTTTAATCCATTTTGCCTCCCTCCCCACAAAATATTAAAAAGTCGGAGAAAAGACATAGGAGAGAGGTATGAGTTGACGTCATACGACACGCACTTCTCCGAGTACCTCTAGCCGACGAGCATGCAATTGCAAATGGCAATCGCTACCACTCGCGCCTCCACGTTGGCGGCTAATCCCCCGCTTAATCCAGACCAAAATGGAAAATAATGCTAATATGGGGCTAAAATTGAGATAAGTGGCTAATTAACGGTTGAAATGTTTGAAAAAAAGCAACTGATTCACGGCCATAAATAAGAAAAAAGTGCTAAATCACGGAAAAAGTTAAGAAAACTTCACGGCGAAAATTGAGAAAAATCTCTAAAATCGCGGATAAAGAGTAAATTACAGTCATTGGCGTTTAAAATTACGAAACACGCTAATTACGGATAAAATCGAGAAAAATCAACAATCCGCCAATGTGGAAAAAGCGCTAATTCGCGCCTCAAATTACGAAAACAGAATCTGCCTATTCAGAACGCAAGTTCGTGGCCAAACTGCGAAAAAACGCTAATCCATAGCTAGAAGCAAAGAAATCGCTAATTCGCAGCTAAAATTAAGAAAAGTTGCTAATTCATGGATGCAATTGAGAAAAATCGCTAATTACCGGCTGAAGAAAAACACGAAATCGCTGCAAAATTCAGATTATTCGCTATATAATTCACGACTGAAAGGGTGAAAATTCGCAAAAATGACCAAAAATTTCTAATAATTCACTGCTAAAATGGAGAAAACATGCTAATTTATCGATGAAATTGACTAATTCGCGGATTACATAGAGAAAACGTCACGTCGGGCTTCTGATCGTAACATCGTGCCAGAAAGTGAAAAAAATCGCTAATCCGCGGCCAAATTTCAGAAAAAGCCTTAGGTAGTTTGCGGAGAAAATTAGGGGAGCTCTAATTCATTGATGAAACGTAGAAAAATCCATAATTAGCGGCTACGATGATGAAAAACGCTAATTAGCGGCTGAAAAATGAGAAAAATGGCTGTTTATGGCGTTAAATTGAAAACATTCGCTATTTCACAGAATGAATAGGGCAAATGGCAAGTCGCGGTTTCTCGAGTCAACTTTGTGGCTAAAATTAGAAAATTAGAAACACAAATTCATTGCAAGGACAATCGCCAATTCGCGGCTAAAATGGAGACAAATCGATAATTCGCGGTTGAAATGGAGATAAATCGCTAATTCGCGGCTAAAATGGAGAAAAATCGCGAATTCACCGATGAAATTGAGAAAAAGTGATTAAGTGTGGAAAAAACGCCAATTCGCGACTCGCGGCGTTGATGAAAGATTCACTCGGGGCGCCGCCGAATGTCTAAGGCCGGCACTGCAATGAGCTGCCCACGGCCTTTTGCTAAGATCAAAGTGTTGTGCTCGATGGGTGGGGGGGGTGGCGAAGATAGGTGGTCGCCTGAGTTCTTATACAACCAGGATTATGATGACCCACGATCAAAAAAGGTTGGCCAGGCCTGATGTAAGGGGATGGGCAGTTTCTCTACGAACAACCCAATATTCACCTTTAGAAAAGGTAATTATCCCTCAAAAATTGCTATATTTCCCGAAACTACCAGTTGAGCGATGAAGGGCCCTTAAAACTGCCAATCGAGGACATGAACTGGCTACATATTTTACTACGAAACTATAGGAGATCGTTAATTCGAGGATGATTTCGAAGCTTTCGCAGCGTTTTTAGTACAGAAATGACTCAAAAGTTCAGAATCGAGCATTAACTTGACCGTTTCCATGAATTATTTCAACTGGGGGGAGCGAATTTCATTTCAGGGGTCTAACAACAAGTTGCCGATTTTAGTGCACATGGGACAAAATGCTATGTACAGTGATCAAAATGTCATTTTCTTGGGCAAGAAACGACAGTTTTTATCCATTAAGGCTACTACGATCGTTTAACCAACAAAAGTGGACGTTTTTCGTGGAATACTTCCCTTTTTATGCGAGCACAGTCAGATTCTGGGGTGAAATTCGCTTTCTTTGCCGAATAGGGTAAACTCATGAAATTGCTTCTTTTAAATGCGCTAATTTTACTCGAATACTCAACTACTTAGCTAAAAAACTAACTCTTAACCATAATCCGACTTGTTCCAGCTTGTTCAATTCAAACATGGCATTTGAGTCTCAAAAAGTCTCTAAGGTGGCTCTAGTAAAAATTTCATACAGAAACCTTTTATTAATTAACTCTAAATCCTTCAATTTCCTTCCTGGAGTGGATTAGTCCCCCCAGCTGTGATGGATGTTTACACCATTTATTGGGGGAAAATTACAATTTTTGTTAAGGACTTAAGGACTTTTGTTAAGGTTTTGTATTGTTTTTGGGGCTGCACAACCCTTATTAACGAGAAATTCGCGAAGATATTTGAAACGCGTCCGCGTGACAACGTGATCGGTTCATTTCTTGAACACTGACGGTTTTTGTTCGGTGTGACGAGCAGCCGAAACCGGTTCTACCTTCTGTCTTGGACTTTCAAAAGCGGTAAAATGTGACCAACTATGGCTGGAAACGACTGTGCATTACATAATGATATTAAACTTAAAAGAGAGGGTGCACGAGAGAGACGTGTTGCATACCTGAATGCCTGAAGGCTATGGAATGTTATTGTTCTCAATAGCGCAAACTGCAAACTACCCTTCTCCACTCACTAGTTGATAAACCACTAGGATCAGGCAGTTAATTCATGGCTGTATTCTAATAATTCAAATTCCAGCGTCGCATGACAAGACAAAGGCCCTTGGGGGCAACTTTTATACAGTTGGTGTTGACTATATTGTAGAAGTGAGGACGGAGGGAAGCGGTCAAAACTCTAAGTTACGAGCTGAGATATTGTAATACCATACTCGCGGAGTGATATCAATCTCGAATCTCATATTTTAGGTGGTGAGCCCCCCCCCCCCAACCGCCACACAGAGTGAAAATAATGGGCGTATTGTCATGAGGTGACTCTTTTTCAATAACACTTTCACCTCTCTACGTAATTCCATCGGTTCAACAACCTTGTTCTTTGGAAAATGTCAAAATCATTAAAGGCTAAGAAGATTCTGCCACTTGGTGTCGTAAATCTAAATGCGACGAGGGTAATTTTTATACAGAAGTCGAGAATGCTTGTAAAGCCTACACATCGAAAGCATGCTTGCTTATGCGATGGATACGATGAGTGATATAGTCGAGACAGTGCGGGAAAGAGCTTCACCTTTCTATTTCGAAGTAATGCTTTCCATTTCTCTCCTTTACTTGAGGTATGGAGAACTCAAAAAGGACAGTTTTATACATTTCTCATGGCATTTGTAGCGTTTTGTCAACGTCTAATTCTAGATGATGTATCTATTTTTTCTATTCTAGGTCCATATATTTTTCTTGTAACTCAGAACAATACTAGTTGAATTTGATTACCTATGTATTATCTTTGGTCAATGTACGAATACATAAAGATGATAGAAAGAATAGATGCAGCCCGTGAAATCATAAAAAACGCCCGCCATCGCCAGCACATCTCTTTAAAAAATAAATTAACACTCCTTTTTGAGTTTATGAGTTTTCTCACTTTCAGCGTTCTTAGAAACACCCCTGCGGCTGATTCTAACACACACACATAATATACACAAAAAAAACTAGATTTTTTTTTTTTTTTTTTAGCCCCGACAAAACTCGGAGACCCCAGTCTGCAGAAAAAGTAATTCCGAAGCAATTCCTTCCGTCTAATCCCTCGTGGATTAACGAATGACCTTTCCCTTGCCAATCGCCAACACCATCCTTTTTATTTCCAACCCTTCTTTTTGCGTCCTCCAGGAGGCTACGCTTTGAAATTAACTGCATATACGAACTTTTACAACGGGTGAAGCCGTTCCTATTGAAGGAAATTGGGGGCAAGACCCCCCCTCCCAACCTTTGAAGGAAAAAAATAAACAAAGCCTTGCTCAGTGAGGTCGGAAATAACTTTTGAAAATTGAATTATCCTGCAGAAACAGAGGGTTTTTCCGGAATTGGTGGGGGGGTTGTGTGAAGAGTGGGATTATTGATAGAGGAAAAGCGTTCTTTTGCCGTTTATTATATTTTCCTCTCGCGCGGTAGAATAGATAAACGTAAAGGAAAAAGTTGAAGAGAAGTGTATGAGTGTGGAGAGAAAAAAGTTTTCAAAGAGTCTATTGAATATAGTGAGGGTGGCTTTCTAGTACTTTTAGTGTCTGTCGACGAGATCCCGGATGGGACTTCAATAGATTTTTATACTTTTTATACTCATTTCATCTGGTAGCTCGGATGGGTGAGAAAAGGATTGGTAACGGAAATGAAAAGAGAAACTTACCACTGCTCGGAGATATGTACCTGAACAAATTGGGAAGTCATACTTTTATTTTAGGTATGATAGGGGAGAGGGTTAACACCGCGATGGAGTTGATCGCAAAGACTACTTTTCGACTGTCAAATGGATTGTTACCTGCTGTGCAGTATTTGTTTCTTCAGGAGGAAATAAATGATTGCAAAGGGAAATCTGTTTCGATTTACACTCACGAAGAACCTTTTCCTTTACACTCCTTCATTTTCTTAAAAAAAAAAAAAAAAAAAAAAAAAAAAAAAAAAAAAAAAAATCGTTTCCCTCTCTGACGAAAAAGAACATTCAACCGCAGCCATCTGTTCTAATCATTCGTTTCATTTAACACCCACTGACCACCCGTTCTTCTCGTTTCGCCGTCCGATAAAAAAAAAGGATTCCGTTGACCGTTGAGGGGCTACAGTTTGAATTGGTGTGTGGGTGGAGGTTACAAAGATTAAGCTCGTTCAATCTAATTTTAGACCTCTTTATTGCTTCTAAAGCTTCTTTTAGCTTGAAATGAGTTTGATGAGAAGTTGAGAGCGTTTAAAATAGCCATTTTCATCGCCTCTTAAAAAAAAAAATCGACACCGCAAATAGACGTCATGGTGCGACGCTTCTATGAATGGAGATATAATACGTGTTGGACGGACGATGTCACCGACGCGTCTGTGCCCACGGAAATCACTGAGAACCATTTTTGAGTAGTTATAGTTATTACCGTGACCGTCGTTTTCGTGTATGAAAACGACCAGGGTATACCCACTGGGGTTCAATTGTAATTCGTAGGTTGGTCACTAAGTGAATTTGATAAACTCTTTCTTTTTATGAAACAATGCTCCAGCCATTTTGTTTGTCAATCAGGTTTCCATGACCCCACTCCCCAACGGACCACAACAATGTGGGTCTATTGGTTTGTCGTCCGGAGCTGCACTATATTAGCACTGAAAGTACTAGCCTTCCTTTATTTTTTCGCGTTATTCCACATGATAACCCGCGAGGTTACAAAATGTCGTGCTCCTCGGAGTAGCCCGGAACGACAAACGAATAGACCTTGTATTACTTCGACTTATAGTCATGCACTTCAATGTTCTATACCTACGATTTGTATAAATATTACCGTATGGCCGTATACATTTATCCCAGGAGGAGAGTGACAAGGGTATAGGCCGCTGCCCGTTTTGATTCAACTCCCCTTTGTTTGAAACCAGCTACACTCGGAAACCGTCAATTCGCTACTTAAAAACTGGCTGATTATCGTCAAATGAACATTTTGCCCCTAAAAATTCGAATAATCTTGAAATTCCACCCAAAAAACGGATTTTCAGACAAAGTTGTCATTTCTCCTATCTATTCGCTTCTCAGTTAAGATTGATAAAAACGCTTATTCTCGGCTCAAGTTGAGAAAAAGCGCGAAATCAAGGTTAAAAAAAAAAACGTCAACTCGCAGCTAAAATTGTGATTATCACTCAGTATTCGCGGATGACATTGAGAAAATACACTACTGACAGCTTAAAAAAGAGGAAAAAATCTTATTCGCAGCTAAAATTGAGAGAAACAGACGCAAAATTGTACCATTTGGAGCTGTATAACTGTGAAATTGTAATTTTAGGGTCTAAATGTCTGGGAGTATGCAAATTTAGGGTTTTTTTTATGACCTTGGATGCCGCGCCTCGACTCCTGGCAAATATGTAGCCCTGAAATTACATCCCTACTTGCAGCCAAAAACTGTGAAAATGCAAGTACTGGGTCTAAACATCAGTGAAATTGCTAGTTATCTTTCTTTATTTTATCTGAATTGCAAGTTCCGGGTGATTAATTTCGATAAATTGAAAATTCTGGAGATTTTATTTTTTGAGTGACCGCGGAACTAGCCGGTCATTCGCGGAACCCTCGAAAAAGCCGGACGAAAAGCGGTAATGTCACAACATTACATTTTTGAGGCAAGAAATATCCCGGATTTCAAAGCAGCTGTCATTCATTAGGCAAGTTTCACGGCTTAAATCAAGCGAAAGTTGCACAAAATTGAGGGCATGTTTTTGTTTAATGAGCTCGGACCTTGGGTGGGCGGCCTCACGAATAGCGTGTGATTGTAAGATTAAGTGCCAAGCTTTGAGTTTGCTAGTTTGGGTTTTAAATCGATCATAATTACAAGTTTTCATCATAATTACAAGAAATTGCAAGTTTCTGGTCTTAATTGCGGAGAAAATGCTCGTTGTAGGACTATAATTTTTAATGCAAGCATTGCGAGTTTCGGGGCTTTTGTCGGTAAAGGCAAAACTCTGGCTAGCCGGCCTCACCAGCACAAAGCCTGACAAAATTCCCACAAAATCAGTTGTTTCCTGGCTTAATATCGGCGAAAATGACAATTTAAACTGCAGGTTTTAGTGTATAACGTGTGAAAAATTGCCAGTTCCATCATTCTATGGCCTTTTTTGTGGCGCCGAAAATCTGGCCTGGCTGGCCTCATCAGCGCAAAGTCCGACAAATTCCAATGAAATTTTAAGTTTCCTAACTGAATATTCGCACGATTGCAAATTTCAGATCCTAATTTCGTATATAAATTGCAAGTTTTGGGACTTTCTCTTATAGCCGCCGACCGGCACGGAATCGGTCTCACCACTCCCAGGAGCACTCTAAGCTGGGTGGACCCTCCTCCCCTGTCAACGTTGAGACTCCATCTTCTTGATGGGGGGGGGGGGGCTCAAAACCCACCCCGTAAATCCACCACTGAAATGAGAAAATCAACTCTATTTTAGATGGGAATGAGCTGGTTTTCTCAAACTATCGCAAATCGGCGGTTTTCCTGAATTGTACCCTGATGCAGAGCATTTCCTCAATCATAGCCGCGATTTAGCGCTTTTTCTCATTTTTAGCCACAAATCATTCCTTAAATTTAGTCGAGTTGATTTACCGCTTCCACTCAATTTCACCAACGAATCACCGAATTTTCTCAAATTGATCCGCGCATTAACATTTTTTCTCCATATTATCTACAAATTTTCAATTTTAAGCGCGAATGATCGCTTTATCTCAATTTTAGCCGGGAATTAGCGTATTTTCTCGGTTTCAGCCGCGTATTAGCGGGATTTCTGATATATATCCATGAATTAGGGTATTTCCTACATTTTCTTCCCAAAAAATGGTTTTTTATAAATTTTAGTCATGAATTATTCCAAATTCAGCAGCAACGCATTTTCGTATTTATTCAAGTTTAGCGAGAATTATAAGTTTAATCTAAACAGTATTGAACAGTTCTGGCGATTTTCTCTACTAATTAGCACTTTTTCTCAATTTTAGTTGTGAACTAGCGTTTTGTTCAGTGTTTAGTCACGTGAATTAGCGTTTTTTCTCAATTTTTGCTGCAAATTAGCGCTTTGTCTCAATTATTTTCACCTGAAATCAACGGGTATTGTAGTATGGATCCACGAATTAGCGTTATTCCTCAAATTTAGCCGTTATTAGCGATTTTTCTCGATTTCAGCCGTGAATTCGATTTTTTAAAAACTTTTAGTCGCTGCACGATGCCATGTTTCGGAGCTTGTTTAATGAACGCTGAACCCGGGCAAGCCAGTCACGACACCACCCGGGGTTTTGATGAACAGACTCAAAATTGCAACATTTTGAAGCCTGATATCAGTGAAATTGGAAGTTTCCTGGCTGAATAATCGTCATTATTGTATGTTTCAGGTCTTGGATTACGCGAAATTTCAAGTTTATGGTCTTTCATTTTAACGAAATTGCAAGATTCGGGTCTAAATATTCGGGAAATCGGCAGTTTTCGTGAAATTGTAAGCTTTTTGTCTGTACTTATAAATGACTGGAGCCTCCAAATTTTGCGATTATTCACATCCGAATCTTGCTTCTTGCAACTTGTGGATGAGAAAAGGGTTTCGGGTAAAAGGCTGAGAAACTTGCTTTTTCGTGAAAACTTGAACCAGAAACTAAGTGAAAATGAAGTGCAAAAATAGGTAATTGATTATTTATTTGAGTAAAAACATTCTTTTATTCTATTTAAATGTGCCGACTAGTTTCGGGGTAAATGCACCCCATTTTCAAGGCATCCGTAGGTCTAAAAAACAAATCTCCCCGTCACATGTCAAAAAAGCACACACAATCAACAATCCTGTTGATAGACAGGTATCCAGGAAACTTGTCTCTTCACACTTCACACTTCCAACTCCTTGAGAATATTTTGAATCGAAATTTCGCAAATTTGCGGCCATTCGTGGAATTTCGCACGCTGCCGCGACCGGCTAGACCGATAGATCCACGGTCACTGACGATAACATGAATACCTGAAACTTTCAACCAGGGACTTTTAATTTCTAGAAAATAATGACAAAAAACTAGCAATTTCGCTAATTTCCACTGCCAAAATTCGCAATTTCACAAATTTAGTGCTCTGATGTGATGTTGTCACGTAGCAGATTTTGGTCGCTGTTGTCGTGGCCATTAGTCTCGAAAGTTACAATGTCTGGGATATTCAGCTCCAAATGATGATATTCACGGCTATTCACCAACCTTTGGCAGCTCTTCGGTCCTGCTAGACTGAAACCCATGTGCGCTATTCACAAAAGTCCCTAAAAGTGGTCATTAAGCGAAAGTAAGGACCAGAAACGGGCCATTTCTTTGATATTTAGACCCGAAAATTGTAATTTTTCAATGTTGAAGTTCAGCGTATTTTACGCCATACAATTTGCTTATTGAGTGACTTTCTCTCTGCCAAGTCATTCAATGCCACGTACTACCACGTTAAAAAATAAAATGCTTGCTTAACAGTTTCACTGGGTTTCTCCTTAAAGTATTGATTTCGCGGTTGTTTCTATTTGTATGGCTATAAAATGTGTTATAAATGCCTTCGATTATTTCTCAAGTTTTATGTATGAAGTTTGTACTTTGTATAATGTATTTATTACTTCTTTAACTATTTTTAACGTTATTGTTTTCACTTCCTTTGTTTTAGGAAAATGAGCTTAGAATAATTATAGGATGGACAAGGGTTGATCTATCGGCAGTGCCGGGCGGGGGTTCATGGAGGCTAACGGAAGTGAGACGACCGAGAGTACACAGCCGTGGTTCCCAGGCCCCAGCTCGCCTTACAGCCTGCCGCAAGCTCTCCTCATCGGGCTCCTTCTATTCATCATCTGCATTGTCACCATCGTCGGTAATATACTCGTGTGCGTCGCCGTCTGTCTAGTGAAAAAACTCCGACGCCCTTGCAACTACCTCTTAGGTAAAACGCTCGCATCCCCCCACCCCCACCAATAGAATATCAATATTTTTTTTTTTTCGTTTGTTTCTTTTGTTCAGTGTCATTGGCAGTGTCTGATTTGTGCGTCGCAATTCTTGTCATGCCCATGGCTGTGCTAAATGAAATTTTAGGCACTTGGGTTCTCGGGCCGATCATGTGCGATATATGGGTCAGTTGTGACGTGCTGTCTTGTGCTGCGTCTATTCTGAATTTATGTATGATAAGCGTAGATAGGTTAGTAGGCTTCTAATACTATTTTATTTCAGGGGAATAATTCATTAATTCTGTTTCAAACTGTGTTTTTTTCCTCTGCAGATATTACGCAATAACAAAACCACTCGAATATGGCGTAAAGCGCACCCCGAAACGAATGATATTTTGGGTATCCATGGTCTGGCTCGGTGCCGCCTGTATCAGCCTCCCACCGCTTCTCCTCCTTGGAAATTCACTCGGTATCAACCCACACGATCCTGACGAAATGGTGTGCGTCGTTTCGCAGAATTTCGGCTATCAACTCTACGCAACGCTCGCCTCCTTCTACATACCCCTGTCCGTCATGATGTTCGTCTACTACAAGATATTCAAAGCGGCGCGAAAGATCGTCTCGGAAGAGCGCAAAGCTCAGACTCACCTTGAGACGACTCACTGTTATTTGGAAATCAATAAAAATGGCTCAGGACCCGAGTCAAGGCTCGCGGTCAGCTGCGCCAGCTCGCCGGCAATTCGAGGTCACCACCGAACGAGCACAACGAGTACAAATACAACCGTGAGTAACCCACTCAGTTTCATTTAAACTTTTGTTTTCTCAGAAATGCAACACGTTTTCAATTAAAAGGGTTATTAAATCATGCAGGGCAACAGGTAATCGTTTTCCCTGCCAAACTTGAAACTTTTGTTCGCTAATGTTGATGAAGAAAGGGGTTTTCTGCACGCTGAATAATTTACAAGCCGCTTCATTGATTTTACCCGCAGATTACTGAGGCTTTGTTGAGTTGCGGACTTTATGATTACTAACGGGCGAGGAATGTAAATTACCGTCTTCTGCACAGTTTGAATAGTGAATAACTTTGAAAATGAGTACAACCTTCAAAGGTATTCTCCAAATTTTTCAAAAGCCGGAGGTTGAATAATCTACCTCATAACATTCTTTGCTGAACTAATTAGGGAGCTGTAACAGGGCGTACCGTTGAAAGGATGAAATTTGAACAGACCCTGTATTTATCCATCAGGTCTGTGTATCCAAAAATGAATAGGTGCATAAAGATAAATGATAAGGTAGGGATATCGTTTCAGACACGACACCTTTTAATTTCTTTCACATTCTCTTCAGCGATCTAATTCCTCTAAGGAATCCCAAGGTGCGCTGTAGGGGTAGGGACGTGGGAGAGGTGGTAGACGATGAAAGAAAATGAGCAAATACATCAAACCCTGTCGCCTTGTCATTGCACAGCATTGATGGTTTCACCTTTTCAAATCGAATTAGGTGGATGTGATCTTTCCCGATACACCTAAAATCCTTATATATATGTCACAGAATGAGCCCTTCCGGTTTTGAAAGGAAAACCTTGCATAGCGTTGGCCTCAAACTAAAGTTCATAATTATTTTAAAATATTGTCGCGCGTGTGTTTACTTTAAATCAAAAGGAGAGAAATCGATTCTAATCAGCAATCAAAATGGTAATTAACCAAGCGTATCCCAACACTACCAACAGAGCCAACGTCTGTTGCCTCTCTCATCTTCATATGTTTACTTTGAGGACTTGCATCCGACCATGAAATTTAATAGACAAAGGATAATTCCTGTTCCATTTGAAATATACAGCGGAAGGAGTAATGACAAATTAATTAAACTGTACCAAGTGAACTCTAAATGAACTGAAATCTAAATAACTAATTATTCATGATTATCAGTGATAAATTGCATTGGCAAACATAATAATTCCAGCTCACTTTCATAAACCTTGAAGTACGTATGTCCTTAAAAAAAATAGAATGGTACCGTTTTTTTTTTTTTGCTGATGAATTAAATTTTTATCTGAAAGACATAAAAATGGTTTTAAAGTTTCGCTATATTCAGAATAGTTGATACCATCAGCAGTTTCAATGCTTAATCTAAATAACAAGCCCCTGTATCTCAATCTCAACTTTCTTTATTTTTTACGGCGCAGTTATTATTATTATAACTAAACATTCTTTGAATAGCTTCCGTACAAATCAGTGAATAATAAAAAAAAATCTCCACGGAGGACGTCGTATTTTGTTAAATGGGAGATGGCTGGGAAGGAAACTCGGAGTTGGGTGTGTAATGAGTTAGATTAGCACTCTCAACACCCACGGGTCGTGCATTCTGTTGCCTATGCTATTCAAGACGTTTCTTTTTTGGTGGTCGATTCTCTTATTCCGGTACCATTTTAATTATTATTATATTAAAACGCCCACTTGACGAAACAAGGAGGTACCTCTTTAATAGAACGTGAACCCTTTTATTGACGAAACGGGATTAATTATCTCTGGACATAAGAGTGAATGCTCCATCCTTGATGGTCTGGTTGCGGGGGCGCGGTGCTCCCCACCAGTCACAAAACTGAGGAAACACACGTCGAATTTTTCGCGTTAATTCCGCCTCGATTGTGACATGTAGGCAAAAATTTTACCTGGAATGTATCCGCTTCGCGGGGATTTTTCCATTCGTGAGGTGTTTCCCTCATTATTGTTTTTTCATGTAATATTTTCCCCCGTTTAGCATGAGTTCTGCCCTGGATGTGACGTTTTGCGTGAATTTCATTCCACAACATTGCCGGATTTAAGGGGGGAGGTGAGCCGGGTGACCGCCCGGGGGGGAGGGGTCGCCGCGCCGTTTCCTAAGGGACGCGTCTATCGCAATAAGAAGCGCATTTCATTTATGAATAGGTTGATTAATATTTTATTTTTAGGGGTTTTGGCTTTTTTCTTCTACTTCTTCGTTTACTGAGCTTTTGCCTTCTTGTGTTGAAGGCATCGTCAGAGAACTTTTCGGGTCTCTTCTTAATTTGAAATCATAGAGATGTGAGGAATGGAGAGGGTGTCAATTTCTTCTCGTTGATTAGAAAATTTGTTGTTCATGGCAACTGAGAACGTCTTCTGGTTGTCTTCTTTTCTAGTTTGCAATCAGTGGTCTTCCTGGTATTATGTGGTACATGAATTCCTTCTTTTCTTCTTCTTTTTTTATTATTCTGTTTTCTTTTTTCTTTATTTCGATGGCTTCTGGAATTTTTCGTTTCTACCACGAACTTTCTATTGCCAGGATTTTGGTATCTTCAAATTTGATGACGTGTGATTGTCCGCTGTACGTGTGTTCAGCTATTGCTGATTTTTCAATGTTGCGGTGTTTTACGGGTGACATGTGTTCTTTTAGCCCGGCCGTCCACTGGAAGCGCTTTTGAGCGGCGCTACAACGAGCGTGCATACAAAAAGACATGAATTGAATTCATTGCAGCTAAGCCTACAGAGGACGATGTCACATTCAATGTGAGGCCTTGGGACGTACGCTCGTTGTCGCGCCCTTGTTGTGGACGACCGACCTTATTTTTGTTTTGACGTTTCGAAGAGTTTCACCAATGTAATGGCGTTTTCCATTCAATGAAATACACTCGTGTGGTGTAAGTTTTTCCCCCTATCCTCTCTGAATTGAAACATGAGTTTATGGAGAAGACGCTGCACTACACTAGTGTAATGTGTTGAATGGTAGAGCGAAGCCCTACCTTCCGTTTTTTCAAGGAAACGCAACGCAACGGAAAGGCAAAAGCGGACAATGTAAACTTACCCTTAGAATTATGGTGCTAGTCAATGTCCGTTAACCGCAACGCATTGCAACGGAAGCGGACAGTGTAAACTTAACCTTATTTTAAAAGGAGCGTTGGGATTGTCTAGAGATCTACAGAGGCCAGGCCGAAGAGACCTATATTCTGTCCACTCAATAAATTTTTATCAATTTATCAATTTTTGCCATGAATCGGAGTTTTTCTGCAAGTTAGCAATTTTTACCTTTCTGCAGCGAATTAGCACTTTTCTCACTTTGAGCTGCAAATAATTAGAGTTTGTCTTAATTTCAGTCATGCTAATTAGTGATTTTTCTCAATGTTGGCCGCAAATTAGCGGTGCATGAACTACTTTTTCCCCGCGTTATTATTATTTTTTTTTTTTTTCACTTTTTGGTATGGATTAATGATTTTTCCCAGTTTTAGACCCGAAGTTGCCTTCAGAAGCCACAGATTTGTGTTTTCCTAAATTTTAGCTGCAAATCCATGTTCTAATGAATTCCAGCTAAAGATTAGCAAATTTTTCCATTTGCATCCGCAGATTAGCGTTTTTCCCCAATTTATCCATGAACCAGCGAATTTTCTCAACACAAATTGCGAATTAATGAGCAATGCTCTTCAGTTTTGTCCGCGATTCAGGACTTTCCCAATATTAGCCGCTAATTAGCGCTTTTTGTCATTTTCATTTCCGATTTAGTGATTTTGCTCAATTTTACTCGTTAATTTTGCAGTTGATTTTTTGTTTGTCCCAATTTTGGTTGCGTTTTTCGCAAATTTAGCTGCGAATTCACGGTTTTTCTCTTGGAGGAAAAAAAAAAAATTTGTTCATGCTCGAATAGAAATTTTAAAACAAAAAAAATGATGTGACAAAAGTATGTATCGTATGTATATCGAATGGGCGATTTTTTTTGCAATTTCAGTAGCGAATTGACCATTTGTCCCAATTTTATCCCCGAATTAGTTCCTCCCCCCTCAATATTATCTGCGATTTTTTTCCTCACTTTTATTGTCTTGACTTGGCGTTTTTCTTGCTTTTTTGGTATTTTCACGCTTGCAAAAAATCTAAAGACCGGGACTCGTATCAATTCCACTAAAGAACAACAAGTCAGCGTTGTTTCTTCATTTTTGCCATAAAGTGATATCATATCTATACACTTCAATAAGCGATCTTGGTCCGGAAGTTTTATCCAAATACTGCCAATGAACGATTCTTCACAGTTTTGGCCGCGAATATCAGCGCTTTTTTCAAACCTTTTGCCGCGTACTTGCCCGAAGAATAGCATATACTCGTAAGTGCTTAAGGACCTAAAAAAAAAAAATGGCAATCAGCGCATTTCCTCTAATTACGATAAATACTTGACTACTTCGCGGCTAAATTTTTTTTTTTTTTTTAAGCTTCCGCTGATAAAGTGTGGAAAAAGCGCCAATTAGAGGCAGAATTAGGTTGGCTTACGATGGCTAGTTTAGGGCTCCAAACTGAGAAAAAGCGCTAATTCACAGCTAAAAGCAAAAAATAATCGCTGATTCGTAGCTAAAATTAAGAAATAGTGCTAATTCATGGGAGAAATTGATAAAAATATATTATAAGCGGCTAAAACACACACTCAGAAATATCGCATAATTCACGGCTAAAAAGGAATTAAATCACGAATTCACGGCTAAAATTGTGAAAAAACGTTAATTCACGGTTTAAATGAGGGAAACGTCAATTCGCGGCTTCTCGAAGTTAACTTTCGAGCCAAAAAGTGAAGAAGAAGAAGAAGAAGAAGAAGAAGAAGAAGAAGAAGAAGAAGAAGAAGATGAAGAAGAAGAAGAAGAAAAAAAAAAAAAAAAAATGGAAAAAAAAGCTAATCCGTGGCCAAAATGGGGGAAACTCTGATTCGTAACTGAAATGTGGAAAAATAGCTAGTTTGGGTGTTAATTTGAGAAAATTTGCTGATTTGCTATTTCACAGAAGATTGAGAAAATGGTTAGCCGCGGTTTTTGTAGGCGATGTCGTGGACAATTAGAATAAAACGCTAATTTCAAGCAAAAATTAAGAAAACAAAAAGCCAACACGCGGCTAGAATGGGTAAAAATCGCAATTCGTGACTAAGATGGAGGCATATAGCTTATTAAGGAGACAAATATGTCTAATTCGCCGATGAAATCGAGAAGAAGCGCTGAAGTGTAGAAATAACGTTAATTTGCGGTTAAAATGGAGAAAATGCCAAATCGCGGCTTATTGTGAACGGTGACTTCATGGAGGCTCTGGTGAAAGATTCACCCAAGGGCGCCAAGTGTCGAATTTTCGCCGTAGCGCGTAGCGGGTCTTTCCCATTTCCCCCTGTATTTGCTCTTCATTCACACGAATGAACACTGGTGAAGTCATGGAACCATCAATGCCCTTGAGCTGTTTGATTAGCCACGTGGTTCCTGGAGCTGACATTTTCATCTTAGTTTTTTGCCATGACGATTGAAATGTCTAGTTTTGGGTCCCAATAACTTAAACTTGTAGTTTCATGCTCGGATAGGAATTTTAAAACAAAAAAAAATTATGTGACAAAAGTGCGGCTAGCCACCCACGGCTAGCACATTCCTCCGTGTGGATCAATCCTACACACTTGGCTGGATTTAAACCACGTAATTCAAGGAAGGGAGGAGTGCAACCTTAGCGTAATCTCATCGTCAGTTTACATTCGAACGTTTTTGCCTCAGAACCAGACTAAACGAACCTAGCAAATTATTGAAATGAAGGACCCGCCATAAGTCCCGGAGGAACTCATTGTCAAGTCGTGCGATAAAAATTGCCCTTAATTTCACTTATGGTTGAGCAGATGAGTTTGGTTCGTTGGAATGGCCAATTGACGATCTGCACCTTAAATTCCTCCAACTATTTGTGCACTAAACGTGATTAAAACTGACGATTGTTCCCCTGAAAATAGTCAAACTGTCTAACCACACCCTATAGAAATGACCGTACTCACGATTTGCGCGCTGACATTGGCTCCATTCAACCGTGAATTGGCCAAACTGACGGCCCCCTCCTGTAAAATCCTCAAGCTAACGATTTGAGCTCAGCAAATGGTTAGACCGACCATTCGCGATCCTTGAAAATAGCTAAACTGACGAGTCGCCCCTTTAAAAATGGTGAAAATATAACCGTTTGTACCCTAAACAGACCATTTTGTCCCTTGAAAACAGTTGAAGTGACTATTTAACGTCCTAAAAATTTTATGTTTCATTAAAATGACTAAAATTACGAAATGCTCAAAATGACGATCCGTGCGCAGAAAATGGCAATGCTGCCAACTCACGATCCAAAAATTGCAAAACAGAACATTAATGCCTCGAATTTCATGATTCCGTTTTTTCTGTTTATCGGCAAACGAGTGTTTTTTTTGTTTTTTTTCAAATCTATCGAGAATGACCCAAAATCTTCAATATTTAGCTTCAAATTAGCATTTACCCTCAATTCCAGGCGCAAATGAGTGGCTTTCTCTCCATTCTATCGTGAACGTGCCCTTTTTTTCTCATTTTCACCTCTGCCAAAATGTCCAAATTGTGAATGGCACCAGTACTTTCTTAATTTTGACCTGGAAGTTGCCTTGGGGAAATGGGTGCTATTTCTCAATTTGATCCACGAATAAGCGGTTTTTCTCGGTTTTAGCCGCGAATTGCTTTTTTTTCATAGTTTTAGCCGCCCATTCCGGGAATCATCCCGGGGGTCTGTGTGTCGGAGTTAATTCATGCTTTGAAAAATTACGATTTTCAGGGCCAAAAATCACGAAATACAAAATGTTAATGCTTACAGGGAAATTCCCTTGTTTCTAGCCTGGTGTTTTAAGCGCCATTTGAGGCCGAAAGACGCAATTTTATTAGATCAATGACAACTTATAAAGCAAATCAGTAATATCGACCATTTAAATGGCATTTTCAGCCCAAAAACTTGGATAGCATGAGCAAGAGTAGGCCCTGAAATGCTATGTCATTGCTCTAAACCAAAATTTCATCCCCATTTGGCATCTGACAAATAATTTTCGAGGGGGTTCGCCCTTTTCAAAGTCCGAATTTCGTGGATTTGGATGTCACAGAACCCAATTTCGGAGGTTTTCCGCACACAAAAAGCAAACTGGTTAGACGATGTGGATGATTCCCGAGTCACCTTCCGCTTCTTTATTTATGGTCATGGTTACAGTACCAAAACTGTGGTAATGGTGAGGGGGCCGACTACCTAGGACCACCCATTCAGAGAGTGACCTTCGAAAATCTGGTCGATGAGAAAATGAGGAATTTTTAGGCTTCATCTTCATGGATGTTGGTATCCGGTTGTACTGCTATATTTGGCTGTTCTCAACCATTTTTATTTCTGACTCGGAAAATAGGACGTTGCAGGTGCTCAGAAGTTTTTCTGGCCTATATTTGATACAGCCTAAGATTCGGATTTGGATCGTAATTTTGTTCATTTTTGTCATAACCGCCGAGGGCTTAAGTGGCTGAACTTTTGGGTCATTTTTCTCGCTCCCAGTCGAAATGCCTCTATACGGGCCCACCAGCACCGAAAATTACCCGTTTCGCCTTACAGTTTTGGACGATCTTTCCCGACGTTGATATCCGTAGTTTCTGTAGGTTCTTGAGAGGCAAAAAGTACGTGGCTGAAAATTCAGAAAAAACGTTAATATTTGTTGCCAAAATTGCTCATGAAAAAGCGCTCATTCATATGTTATATACATATTATCTTAAGTCAATAAAATGCGGTTTATCAAAGCAATATCTAGGTCATCATTGGGAAAACATCGCTAATTCACAGTAAACGGAGCCTCTTATACGGTTAAAATAATGAAAAACCGCTAATGTGCTATTTTTAAGACAAGTCCAGGCCCCTAAAATTAAGAATGACGTGATGTGGCTTAATGGGGGGTCGTTCGGACGACCCGAAGAGAGGGTTGAAGATGCAAGAATTTAAACGGTCGCCACCTGTTGTTTGCTTTGGGTAACAGGCCCCAATATATTCTCAATATAATACAACTGGGTCATTATTCTCTAACGAAATAGAAACTTTACTTTGGTAGAAACATTGAAATCTCATTCTTGAATTGAGAAAACTGAACGGAAACATTTATGATTTTTGAAAAAAGCAACGATGAAAAAAGTTAGTGAATAAGGCCCCTGATTTACAATTTTTGTTGGTAAAAAAATATTAATGATTGTCTTCTTTGACGGTTTCCGGTCGTTCCGGTGCGTGGAGCTCGCGACTGGCGGTCTGGTAGCGTCCCTTCACGCTGTTGCAGATCCTCTTGTCAGGCTAACGGTCCGTTAGCGTCCCTTGGAGCTGTCCGTAGTGATCGGAGTTGACCGACGTCGTTGACCGGTCCTTGATCGGCTCCGTCCAGTCCGGTGTCTTCTTCTTCGCCGCGTTCGGCAAGGACAGGGAAAGGTTCGGACAGGATCGGTCTTGCTCGATGAATTCTGGGGCAGACACAAGTGTCGCTAAGCCCCGTAGTATCTATCGAGTTCCACCGAGGCTGAGGGAATGAATAGAAATGATGACCGGAGTCTTCTATACGGTCTGGCACGAATGCCTGTCAGCGGTCAGGTCCACGATAGGGTTTCCCTTCAACAAGCGTCCGGAGTCTTCTCAACAGATATGTCGAGCATGGAAGGCTCCCGCAAGGTTATCCTGCCGGTCCGATTCTATGTATGCGTCAGGTTTATGACGACTTGAAACAGTGGCGGTCTAACCGACAATAGGGTTTCCCTTCAACAAGCGTCCGGAGTTTTCTCAACGGATGTTGAATTATGAAGGTTCCCGTAAGGTTATCCGCACCACTGGTCGAGAAAAAAATAAAATGGGGCAAGAGGCCTCGGTCAGGGTCAGCCTTATACCAGTCAGGGTCGAATAACTGAGGGGCTGGAAAGTAGGTTCCCAATAGGTTTTGCCCGTTGATGCCTTGGTAGGATGTGCCGTCACGAGCGGTCAAGAGTCGTCTCAATTGACCGCTGGACGTTATCCCGAAGGGCGTGATTTTCGGTGAGCAATCCTTCGCTTCGGGAAGACTGCGTCGTCGCTGTTGTACTTCCGAATCGCCGGGTGTCCTGGAGTTCCCAGTAGATGAAGCCGCTGGAGTGTCGTACCTACTGTTTCCCAGTCGAGTAGTCCGCTCGCATGCTGTAGATCTGGACTTCTTGACTTGAAGTGAGTTCTCGAGTGCCGGCCCGGTTATATGGTGGGTGGTTCCCTTTCCGACTTTTTGCCCACTCGGGATGACTTCTTTTTGTGTGTGTGTGTGTGTGTAGGGATCCCTTGGAAATTTTTCCTGTGGTGGGCGACTTGTCATAATTAATTTTTTGCAGAGTTAATCACCCGACGTCAAGAAAAAGCGCTAATTCACGGCTAAAATTGAGAAAAAGTGCTGATTCCTATTGTAATTGAGAGAATTCGCTGAACCACGGCCGAATTATTTATTATCCGAGAAAAAGTGGAAACTGCAATTATCCACGATAAAAGTGGAAACAAATCGGTAACGCGAGGCTCAAACTGAGAAAAACGCTAATTCGCGGTGAAAATATAGAGAAAGCGCGGATTCACGACCACAATTACGAAACCACTCGCTGCTAAAATTGGACAAAACGCCGATTCGTGGTTTCAGGAGATAACATTGTGGGTAAAATTCTCGTCTGAAATTAAGCAAAAAGCGAATTCGCGGATAGAAAATTGAGAAAAAGCGCGAATTAGTGAACGAAAAAAATGCCAATCCAAGGCTAAAGCCCTGTTCACACGATGCAATGTTTGAGGCTATATATTGCATGCTGGGTTTTTAAAAACATATGTTCCTTGGTAGTGACCGGATGTTTTTCAAAAACCAGCATGCAATATAGCTTCAAACATTGCATCGTGTGAATAGGGCCTAAAATTGAGAAAACAATTATTGAGAAAAAACGTGCTAATTTACTGTTAAAATTAGGGAAAACGCTGATTCAAGGCTAAAATAGAGAAAAAGTGACCGTATGCTGCTAAAATTTGGAAAACTCGGAAATTGGGCCCTTGAAAAATCAATCCACGCCCGACTCCAATAAAAACCGAATATCGTGAGCTCGGCCTTGTTCGAGGTACACGTAACATCGAGGTTCTTCCCTGCACTTCAAGGCTACCGTTTACGCCCCGGAAGGAAATATCTATGAGACCTTTCAGCCATCAATGGTACAAGCCTATGTCGGGGGTGAAATGACAATTTATGGGCAGCATGTGGGGCACAAATAACGCAAGGGGACAATGCTGTGTGCTGTAATTTCCAGTTGTTTCATTTTACGCTTTTGAAGACGAAGGCCAGAACGTGAGGTACAATGGTTTCGTCCGCATAGAAGACTCAGAGGGTCTTCTAGGGGGGGGGGGGTTCTCAGAGGGTGAGAGGGTTGCGTTAACGCGATGACAGTGATGGTAGCCGTTGTAACAGTAACAGTCACAACGGGCTAGAGAGAATTATTAATTGTCTTCAATTGGACTTGACGCAGGGAGAGGGGAACACAGTTTGTCCGCTAAAACCCTCTGATGGAAACACGACTTGGTTACGACTTCGGAGCCATTTTTGTTCTGCCTTTTGCTATTCAAGTCACTATAAATTTTTGTTATACGTTTTAGCTCCTCTATTCCCTCTCACCCCCCCCCCCCCACAACAGTAACTAAATGTATCTCACTGATAGTGTGGCCCTTAAGGGCAATTGCCTCATGCTCTGAAGTCTTGTAACAAACGAGAGATCACTTGGTATCTCTGTTTCTTTCGCCTGGGGGGTCATAGAGATATGAAAAAGGATCGGAGTTGATGAGGGTTTCTCGCGTAAATTCGTTCAAGAGCCTGCGGTATTTTATCTTCGGCCTCGTTGTATGATTTTTACCACTAATTGGGCTGAAAAGGAATGAGTACTTTAGCTCTTTTACAATAATTATTAACGTATTGACTATTTCATTCCTTGTTTTATCTCAAGTGGACTGTTCTGTTTCTCATACGAACCCAAAGTATGAACATACGAACGGTGATTGGGGAAATAACTAGAGGGGACAAGAGGAAACAAAAAAGGCTCAAAATTTAGGATTTTATTCAGCCTCGGAAGTTTTTTTTTCCTCAAAAAGCCAATCGTCGGGCATTCGGTAGCAATTAAATTTCAACGCGTAGGAATAACCGCAAGCTTTTGCTTCCATTTCACGAAGAGGCCTTTGTGACCGATACTGGGGGAAAATTAATATTTTAATCTTTGAAACCTGAAATGGAAATGCCTGAACCCCCACCCCCTTCAATATCAACCCCCCCCCACCATCACCATATTCCCATCACTCCAAGCCCATTTCAAATTTTAATTAGGTCTGACAGTTTCCTTCATTACCCGTCGAGCGTCCGCTTCAATTTTCAATTCGTGCAACTTGACGTTGACTGTTCTCAGCTTATTAATAAAAGGCACGTACACGGTCATCCCCTTGTTGACCAACTTGATTAATTGCTTAACGGATGGTTCGAGTTTCAGGGCCGTCACAGTATCGACGGCTAGAATTATGTGAGCGTCTAACGTTAAATCGAGGACGTACTCTTTGATCGCTTCTGAAAGGTGCGTTGAGTTGACCGTTTCCTCTAATTTGGTGAGGAGTTTTTGAAAACGGACAGCTCGTTTGATCCAGGCGGCGATGTCAAATTGAGCGTCGTAGCTGATTATTCGAAGGCCTGTGGGGAGAGAAAAAAAGAAAAGAAATGATAAACATTGAATGGCAGGGGAGCTTCTTCACAGATTGGGAATTGAGCAGGGTGTGGAAAAATAAAACCCCTATTTTTGTCTTTCTCGGCACGTAATACAAATACTAGGCTTTGTAATGTGACAAAGAAGGAGCTTCGAGTGTCTTCCACGAAATCTTTTCGCCCCACTTTGCTTGACAAGTCAAATTGGCTTGTTTATGAGACGAGTCTCTCATTTTTTATTCATAGGAAGGGTGAGCTATCAACAAAACAGCTTTAACAATTACCGTGAGACACGTAACACTGGAATAGTTTCCCCGGGAGAAAATTGTTGATAAAATTTGGATCGCCGTCTGTGATTTGAAGTTGATATTTTATTTTATTCATCCGCGCTTCGACGTGTTTCATAGTCCTCAAAATTTCTCCATTGTCCGGTTCGGGTTGAAGCAGCAGCATTCTCATATGTATCATCAATTTTGTTAGGACGGCGCCTGACATTCACATTTTTTTCGTTACTAAATTAGGAGAGGAAATACCTTATGGCTGGACGGCCTGTCCTATACCGGCCTTCCTCCGGGTCCAAATCAATTGGTCTAGCTCTTCGGCTATTCGAATAACGCTCGCTCGAATGTCAGGCCTGCAGTTCACACTATTCGCCAGTTTAATCAAACATTCGGCCAATCGGTATGGATGAGGTAAAAGTCCTGATTTGTCACCCATTTTATTTCCTCTTTCTATTTAAAGGTGCGACTCTACCACTTTAACTTAAACCTTTTTATGAATAGACCGGGGAGCGGTTTAATACTCTATAGAGAAGAATCTGAATAGGGAAAAAGTGAGGCCGATTTTGAGCGACGGTGGCGATCCTAGTGAATATCGACCGAACCTTCGGAGGACCATGCGACGTACGGGGGGAACTTCTGAACCCCTTCCCCTCCTCCATTCCCCTTCAGATTAACTGAAAATGTGTGGGTAACCCCGATCGACGGCCTCACGATTGCCTTCAGTTAAACTGACAGTGTATGGGGCGCTTTAGGAATTCGAAAAAAACCGATCACGCCACCAGCTTCATACATCGACGAACATCCAGGAACGATACATTTTTCGTGGCCCATTTTGCCGAACAACAATATATTCGAAAAAAATAATTAAAAATAAAATATAATCGAATTCGCTCAACTTCGCACACGTCTCAAAATTGGCAGCGTCAGCTTGGAGTGAATGCAGTGGATATGCAAAGTTTCACAAATTTATTCGCCCAACTGACATTTATTGTGAGGATGGCCGCGGGGTATCTTTAAAATGTAATTTAAAAAACATTTAGCGCTTCCCGTGAATGGCGACCAAACTAAACTTCGTTCCTCGGTTTTCTTACGTATAAGTTTCACTCCCGTGGAATAGACTCAAATTTGGTCTTAAAAAGTAAAGAAATAATTCTTGCGAGGATTCATGCGAGGTTGGAGAGTAGATCCTTAACATATGATTACTTTTAACTTTTTCCGTCCCTGATATGTAGTTCCAGTGGACTGCACTTTCTTGAACGTTCATCAAATCAAGGACAAACTGCCTTTTTCCTAACTCAATTTGTTTCTTTCTAGTTTTATTACTTGGACCGTCTTCCATAATTCTTGTTGAGAGGATTACCCGTCTTCCCGGCTCAAGAAGAAAGGAAAAGTTAAGTTTCTCTCGAGTGTATGGGTAGAGTGTGAAGCAAGAGTATATAGTAAATGGAGTTAAAGCTGGAGAAAACGAAAACGAGTCTGAACTTAACACTCTGAAAAACTTAAAGGGTTGACGACAGGACGGAAATGGGGCAAGGGAGGAAAGCATTGAGGAAAAAAAATTGAGGTCGGCAGGTATAAAGAAATGTTGAAGGCGTGCTTTCGAGCGTGTATTCAAGAGCAGAGAAGAGATTATCCATGAATATCAGATACACCTATCTGATAAAGTATATTTATGTCGGGCAAAAAAAACTATACCTACAGAATAGGCGACGACGACGTTGTGCGAATGATTCATGTAAGTAGACAATGTTGAATAGAGTCGGTAATCAAAGTCTCCATGACTCCACACTCTTTATTGGGTCCGCCACTCTCCATCTTGAATAGATGCATTCAAGTCCCACTGTCCAATGTCTTATGTGTAGCCCCGGTTGTTTCTTTGCATGGCATTCCCTTCGAAGCATCCCTACATGGCATTCTTTCGAGGAATTAAGTGCGAGCCTTGATCTGGTACTCTCCCACATTCTTTACGATCGCAATGTCTTGCAATCGCAAAGTGTAACGGGGACCGACAGTGCTACGTAAAGCCCCTCGCATTTAGCCAGCATGCCCGCCCTCTCATTTTCACAATAAAACCCTTGGGGACTCGCGGGAGAAATCTAAATTAGAAGTTGTTCCCGAGCTCCTGTATACCTCTAAGATCACACGACGACAGTCCGTCACCAGGGCTAAATCAGCCATTGGCTTATTTTTCGACGGGCCCCAAGATTCCCGACCATCTGTGTTCATTCTACTGTTTTGAAAGCTCACATGTTTCCTTACAATCACCTCAACATCAGCCTGAACCCTGAAATACCGTTGCTAAATTTCCGAGGGATGGACACTACTTAACACCCAGCTTTGTTATCCAAGATTTCACACTCTGTCTCACCCGTTTCATGTTTCCAGTCACCGCGTGGAGCAGTTCCTAACGTCCTCCTAGACACCGAATTCCTCTTCACTATACACTATAAACAGGAATTTGCCTTCCCAAGCCCATCCTCGCTTTTTATTTATTTATTCAGGCAATTCAAAATAAGTTTACAAATATGTAGTTTGGTATACAAGCATATATTAATTTATCAATTCTCATCGGCTAAGCGCGTCGACTCTGGCGCGAACAATCTCTTCCCCTTTGATGACCCACTTACCGTTTCGTGTTATTGAGCATGCCTCCATTACTCGCATGTTTTCTATTTTGGGTCAATTAGAGGCAACCCAAACATTACTCCTATACGGGCTCGAGTCAAAAGTGTGAGTTCAAAAGTGATGCTTTTCGAGCAAAAATTTAAATTTTGGTCCCCTGGGACGGTTAACTTTGCGGTTATTTAGCCCCTCAAACTGGAGTCGTCGAGAGCATTATTATAATGGTTCAACTAACCAACACGTAGCCAGCTCTTGGTCTCAGGAAAGGGACAAGGACTGAGAGAGGTGACATTTTCCCTCACACCGTCTGCCTATAGCATATAGCACACAGAGCTGATCATGTTAAAAATTACCCCCCCCCCCCTCTTGTTCAATGATTCAGCAAGGTTAAAATTTTAGCGAGGGAAACCCCGTGACATGAAATTGATGCCAAAGCTCGCAAAATTGGAATTTTAACTAAACCCAAAATTGGGAGGGGGAGAACAAACAAACTGGACAACACAATTGTGATTTCAAACTCTAATGAGGAAGTAACATAAAAAATAAAAATCGCTGGAGACATTTTTTTTCTAAAGAAAATCACTAAATATGACCAGGAATTGAATATTAGTGCGTAAATGATTGATTTCGATTTATAGCGAAATAATAAAACTTGCCAATTTTTTTTGTTACCTTAAGCGGCCGGTCTGTGACTCGTGACGTATCTAAAGGGTCGTGACCCCTCCCAACCCTCCGCATCGTGGATGTTATCATGTGTTGCCCCTTCTTGACCGTCCCCTTTCTCTAAAGTCCTATTGTTTGATTTGTGGGAAGCCATTGTGAAGGTTATGCGAAGGCTGTTATTGCGTCATCAGTCTATCTAGCCTATTTCAAATGGGTCCCGCAACCTAATAGTTTTAAAAATTAATACAAAAATATAGAGCCTGATTTTATGTGAACGGATCGTGTTTTCATGAGTTTTGGAAACCAAGCTATCATGACGGCATGGTTTTGGAAAATGTGTTACTTCCTCATTCAAACTCTAAAGTCAATTAATACATTAATTGCAGGACACACAAAGGAAATGGAACCGTGGTTAATTTAACTGGCATACGCTCAGATCTGTATTCAGCTACAAATGAACTGGTCAAATCGCTCAAATCGGAGTGGGTGTACCGATGGAAGGGGTGGGGTTTCGATCCCCCCCCCCAAGAGGGGTACCACCCCCCACCCCATATCATATCGAGGTGTCCTCAACCCCATCTTTCCCCTCCATCATTTCGTTTTCTTAGGAACGAATACAAATGAAGAAAACCCCTAAAATCAAATAATTCTAACCGTAGGCCGTGGGCAGAAATCTCAATGAGGCCCCTTGGTCTCATTTAATCAATTGTGGACACCAATTTGTCTTCATAAACCGCGAATTCTGGCGTTTTCTCAGCCGTGAATTACGAGTTTTCTAATTTTTTGCACGAATTAACACTTTTTCTCCATTTCAGCCGTGAATTTGCGCTTTTTATACATTAATTTTAGCCACAAACGAACAATTTTCGCAATTTCAGACACACATATTTAGTGCTTTGTCCGAACGTTTATGCGCGGACTCGTCCAGCCGCGCGGTTACCAAGAATCTGAGAGCCGAAGAGCTAAAGTATGAGGGAAGAGAAAGATCAATTCCCTTGTCCCTTCCGTGCTATTCTCAACACGATCGATCCTACTCGATTGTTTTGTTCCCCCGCGGTCGACATGTCCTACAGACTCTATCGCAGTTGACTGTGTATTCCCTAGATAGTTACACTAAAATTTTGCATACGAAGCCCTCAGATCTTATTACTTTTCGAGACCGATACCGAGACTTTCGAGACCGAGACTTACGAGACCGATACCGATACCAGCTTTTCTGATCCGAGACCGAGGCCACTCAAGTCTCGTACCGGTCTTGGTCTCGTGAAAAATGGCCAAACTGACTCTCTACATGTCATAAAAATGGCTGAACTGACAATACGCGCCTGAACAGATGATTTCTGCCCTGAAAATTCGACACAAAGTGGCATCCACATGATCGCACATTGGCTTGACGTTACTATTGGTGTCCTATTAATGTTAAAACTAACTCTATGCGTCCTAAAAATGACCAAACAGGCGATTCGAGCCATAAACTCGGCAAAACTGACTTTATACGCCCCAAAATAGGTATGATCTAACGATTCGCGCCTTGAATGAATTCAAGAATGTCTCTTGAGAATGATTCACACAGAAAGAAGTATGATGTTCTATCCAATTTTACGTGAAATCAATGTTCAAGACGAAATTATCATATAAAAGATGAAAATAATTAATTTAAAAGAACTACAGGTCCTCTCCCGGTATGGGTTCCCAAACGCGGGCCAACTGAGCCTTCATGCATCAAAAATTGCTAAACTGCAGACAATTCGTGCCCTGGAAATAGCCAAGCTGATCCTTTTCTCACTGTTATAAATGTCTAATCTGACTTGCTGTGCCAGACAAAATGGTCAACTTTGGCCATTCATGTCGTTAAAATATCAAATGATGCTAGCTCGCTCGTGTCATATGAAATGTATTGGCTGGCTATTTGGGATCTGAAAAACGGGTGGCTACATGATGGCACGCCAGTTTCACGCCTTGAGTCTTTGCCTTTTTTGTTACTCACTATAAAACGAATTTCGCAAGGGTGACATAATTCAAATACCAATTTCGCGGTTGTTGCACCCTAAAATACCGACTGACACAAGTAAAAAGCCCATTTTTCAGATTTTGCTTCTCTGAACAAAATGAATACCTGATGTCCCTAGCTTATTGTTAAAATTGCCATTTTTTGTTGCCTTTTTTTTGCCAAAATCACAATTTTAGAGCGTTCTGAAGTCTACATTTCTATGCTAAAATCGCAATTTCGGCACTTAAGGTCCGGGTCGACAATTGTTAAGTGCGTTGTTTAGGGTTATGGTGTATGCAAAATGCTAAAGAGAAATAATAATAAATAAATTTTGATTGGAATGAATTGAAATAATAAATAGTAAAATTAATTTTACGATGAATGCTAAATTTTAAGGTAAGCTGTTAAGCTCATCTTAAGGATAAACGGAACTTTGAACCTATGTAGTCATCCTGGGCCTAA
Source organism: Corythucha ciliata (assembly GCA_038030265.1). NCBI lineage: Eukaryota > Metazoa > Arthropoda > Insecta > Hemiptera > Tingidae > Corythucha > Corythucha ciliata. Next base: position 38,165,219 of record CM075939.1, read on the forward strand.
ATCGCGAATAAATAGCCATTTTGAGCTAAAATTGCCAGATAGTCCAGGTAAACTCACTAAAATATTTTTTAAGGTGAAATCGCCAGTTTTGCAGTGAAAACATCAGTACTCAGTTGACAGTTTTTGGGTAAAACTTCAATTTTAGGTTAAAACTCGTCATTTTTGTGATACAATTGCCGGTTTTGAGGTAAAATAACCTTTTTTGGGGGGGAACTGCTAGTTTTTGGGTAAAATCGTCAGTTTGGGAAAGTTTTTGGGATGAAATCGTGAGTTTTAGGATTAGAACTGTCAGTTTTGGGGTAAAATTGCCATTTTTTTTTAGAAATATTCAGAACACAGTACCTATCGTCAGTTTTGTGGTAAAATATTCATTCCTGAGGTTAAACCGTAAAATTTGGTTTTGGGTAAAATCGACAGTTTTATATGAAACAGATTTTTTGAACTCCCTGAAATTGAACTTTTTAAAAAATTAATACCCGTAAAATTGCTTTTTCAGGGATTCAATCCCACGAAATTGAATGCGCAAAAACCGTGAAATTGAATAAAAGCGCCAACTCATTGCTATAATGTGAATACATCGTCAATTAGCTGCTAAAATGGAGAAAAAGTGCTAATTCGCGTGTAAAATTTAGAAAAATCGCTTATTCACTGCTCAAAATTTGCTGCTAGTGGAAAAACGCTAATTTTCTGCTAGAAAGAAAAAATGCCCGAATTCACGGCTAAAATTGTGAAAAAGCGCTAATTCGTCGCTAAATCCGTTTCTAAAAAGCAAAAAAGTTCTAATTCGCGGCTTAAATTGAGAAAAGTGCTTAATTCGCTTTCGAAATAAATAAAAAGCACTAATTCGTGCGGCTAATAATGAAAAATTGCTAAATCGCTGCTAAAACAAAGAAATGCGCTATGTTAAGGCAAACATCAAGAAGTTGCATATATTCGTGGCTTTGGCTACATGTGAATAATCAATAATCCACTCCTAAAATAAATACAATTGCTAATTTACTGCTAAAATCGGAAAAATCGCTAATACACAGCAAAAATTGAGAAAAACTGCCCATTGTACGGTCAAATTGAGAGAACGCCAATCTGCAATTTCCGGACGCAACTTCACGGCTGAGATTGAGGAAAATATTCGTTCATATTTGTTGCTATTCATCGCCAAGTCGGTGATAAAATAGAAAAAAGTCGCTATAATTCACACTTGAAATTGAGGAAAAATGAGCTTTGGCGTGAAATCGTCCGTTTTGGTGTAAAATCGTCTTTCGGATAAATTCGTCAGTTTTGTGGTGAAATCACCGTTCCGGTTTTCAAGGAAGAGTCGTCCTTTTTTGGCCTAAAATTATCCGTTTTGGAGGAAATTTTATTTTACAGTGTCACACTGTCAAGTTTTGGAGTAAAATATCCAATTTCGGGGGGAAATCGTCGCTTCTGGTGTAAAATTTTCAATTTTTTAATAAAACAGAAAAGTTTTGGGCTAAAATCGCAAGTTTTACAGTGACATCTTGGTGAGGGGGGGACACGTCAGATGTCCTATGAGTATCGACTTGGAGGGAAAACATTGTCAGTTTTTGGACAGAAATTATGAATATAAGGCTAAAACGAATAGTTTCCTGGATATATTAGTTTTTGGTGGCTTACGACCCTTTTTTGTGAAAAACTCAGTTACCGGGGGAGCATTTGGAGATTTAATCGCTCCTATTTCTGATTTATTGAACTATCCAGTTCTTTTGCTGGGGTCTCTAGAACATCCGACGTCTTCTGGATTATAGGCTGGCTACGCCCCTGGCCTCTCGCAAGAACACACAGCCGCCTCCTCGTTGTATACACACTACACACACTAGTCATGCGGTTTCCTGCCCTTCCGAGAATTTAAATTTGATAATTTCAATTTCCAATAAAGAGTCCTTAAATAAAAACTGTTTGAAATTATATAAGAAACCTTATAAATAGATACTATTTAAAAAGCTATATGTATAAATAAAAATAAGTAGTTTAATGAGACTATAGCATAAAAAAAGGCACCCACCTTTTGAGTCTAGAGAATTCAATTAAACGTGAAAGAAAAGACAAAAAATGAATAAAGCTATTAGATTTTGCAATAGGAATTATAATGGTGGAGGGGGATTCTCAAAGTCGACTTACGAAGAAGTTTGATTAGTTACTGTGATGGTGTATTTTGATTGAGGACGAAATGTTGAAGGGTTGAAGTGCGGGTAATGCGGGTAAAGGGAGGGAGCAAAAAGTTCTTTTAAACTGTTTCACCTCTCAAACTTTTCTCTCATGAAAGATAAGCAGCAAGGGGAAGGCGAAGGTTTTAATAAGAAAACCCGTTGACAATAATGTGATTTTGCGACAAGCAAAAAAAAAAAAAAAAAAAAAAAAAAAGGACGAATGAAGGGAAAAACAAGTAACGACTTCAAGCCTTTTTCTCTCCTTCAAACCCCTCTTTCGTCTTCTTCTTCCTATTCTTGATGGATAAGTCGTTCCCTTTTAAGAGGGCGCTCAACCGTGAAACAATATCTTTGAGAAGGAGTTGAAGTTAGGGATGGCTGGAGGAAGGGTGTATAGTGAAGAAAGAAGAAGAGGATGCAAGAACTACGAACAAAGAAGAACCGAGTTGTGCGTGAATGGTATGATGACGATGGGGGAGGGGGTTGAGAGTGAAAAAGTATGGGTGATTATTGAAAGCATGGGTGCATTACTAACAGGCTTGGAAGGGAGATATTTTTATGCCTTGTTAAGTATTAACCCTCTTGAACATTTTTCCTTGAATATAGCAGGCCGGAATCGTTTCCATAAAATACACTTTTCCTATTTTTCAAGTAGGTACTCGATACTCTCGTTATTTTGTACATTTCTAGTTCCATACAACATTCCCTACATTCAACATCACAATTGACACTTCACTACTGTAATTCTCACGAACGTAAGACTATGAATAATAGTGGTCCAATACTTTAAGAGCAATACCGGTAGTGAAACGAAAGTTTCTACAGCTGAAGGAATATCCTCTTAGAGTAGCTCTCGTCTAAAAATCGGACGGTCTGAGGTCAGAAGTCTGGGTTGGCAGTTGGTGAGTCCAATAAGAGGATTAATGCCACAATCACTCTTCTATTAACCCTCCACGATTCCATCGAACTTTATTTTTAAAGTTTTGTGTTTTTTTTTAATTGATGAACTTTTGTTGTTACACGCGTGAATGATAGGAAGGAGTGTCTCACAAATAGGCTTTTGAGGACTGTTTTAAACCTTTTTCTTGTTAAAAAATGCATTGTGACCTAATAAGGCGAAAAGGTGGCAGCATGAATTTTTATTGAGGGGGTTAGAGACTGAGGATGTTCCATTGTGGAAAGTAAGTACTTCACAGTCATTATAGTCTTTTCATCGGGGGTTCTTTCAATTAATTGAAGGAGGTTTACCTCCTCGTATAGCGAAAAATGCTGATTTCATAGTTTTAGATTGTGGTTCTATCTTGTTGGAGCAGAGGTAAGGGAGGTCTCACTAATTTTCACGCACAGTCCCTTTAAACAGTAATTTACATACTTAGCAGGTTAATCAAACTTCCGCTTTTAATATTCCGTTGAGAAACTTTTGAATTGTTCATAAGCTCTTGATTATGCCAGAAACTCCTCCTTGCCATTGAATTCAAAATATTTGCGTTGAAATAGTCAAGCTGTTCTGAAAAATTCATATTCGTGAAGCACTTTACTTACTCTCATTGGTCAAGTATCGTAGTGCTGGACTCATTAGTCTCGAAAACGAAGGGAAAAAAGGGGGAAACAATTCACAGCCAATTTGCTTCAGCTCAGTGCCTCGCTATGTTTGTTCTGGTTGTCTTGACGCTTGGTGCTCGTTATAGACTGCCAGAAAAACTTCTCACCATCGGGGGCCGGGGCGTAACCAAGAATAATTCCGGGCAGTGGGTCGAATCTGACTATGAAGATCCAGACCACCCTTGGGGAATACTCCACCTCGTGTTGGCCGGTGGACTGCGGCCCAACCTCGAAATAGATGTTCGTTCGACTGTTAAGGCGCGTATACATGTACGAGGCGGACATGATCCGAACATTTTTTCCCCCCACGAACACGCTACGAGCCATAGGAAAAGAAAACACAGCACGAACTAGAAACGTTTCTTCCACCATAATTTCAGTCGGTCTCCGTGAATTAGTGCGAGAGTTATGAGTTCTCGAGAGGAAGACTTGTTACTATCGTTGATGGGAGGAGCGGCACTAATAATGGCCATTTCGGCCGAGAAAAAGGAAAAAATGGCGACGCCACGGGTGGGCTACCGATTTGTATAAAAAGCGCAACTTTTAATAGATTTGAAAGCCCAACAAGTGAGTGGCCACTACAACAATTTCACAAGGATGTCAGCCACAGATTTTGAAAATCTTCATGATCCCGGTGGTTCGGATCCCACCGTGAAGCGGCGATAGCACATCTGTGAATTTCAGATTTCTCTGTGTGAGAAGGGTTCCGGTAGGGCCGTAAAAACAAAAAAATTTGCTGACAACGTTCAAAAAAGAGGAGAAAAGAATTTGTCAACCAAAAAACTGTCGTGAATAAAGGAGGAGTTGTTCAACTTTGTAAATTTCAGTGTTAGTTAGAGCGAACCACGCATGAATTAAGTTATTTCAACCATTGATGAACGCCTGCGATAGGAGATATAATCATTTCAGTTTTAAGCTGTCCCTCTATTCAAGTATTCAGCTCATTTCGGGACAGGGGCGTAAGCTGCCCTTAATCTAGGGGTGACCAGCTTCACTGGAAAAGTTTTCGATGTCACATGCGTGCCATTGCCTATTCGATGAAAAATCCCCACCAAGACAAATGGCCATTCATCAAAGAAACTGAATCTGCACAGAAAGGGTCGTTATCCGTCAAAAACTAACATCCCTGTTGGGAAACTGTCGTTGCAGCCTTCTGTACCAGATTTTTTCTTCAAAAACTGACAATTTTTCCCAAAAAAATTACACTTCTGAAGCTAAACTTTGAATTTTGGCACAGTCCTATTGCACAGATGAGTGTGTGAATGAATTTCACCTATTTGTTATCGTAATTTTTGTTGGTGAGGACAAGTGACCCGTTTTGGTGTTCTTAGGGCTCGGCAAAGACATTGTGCACACGCAGGGAGTCTCAAACGTTTTACAGCAGCCATTTTCAGTTCACCCCTCCTCAGCACGAAAACCGTCAATTTAACCTCTGAATTCATCTTTAACTACTATACCTGAGAAATCGACTAACGACCACCAATTAAACCATTAAGCCCCCAGTTTTTTGACAAGAATGGTGAAAAGCCTCCACACGATAAGTGCCTGTTGCCTGTCTCAAAATCCTGATCTCGGTTGAACAGAGGCTTTTGGTTTAGCACCAGGAACTTCCAAGAATGACTCATAATTAACAAAAATCGTTCATCAATCTAGCGATTCTAGCGTTCTGGAATACTCAAGTATGGCGTTATCTAAGGCGATTCAGGAATTTATGACACGTTCATTATAAGAGGCGTCATAAAATTATTATTGCTTTTCATCTGACTATATAAACACGAGGAAAACTACTTTGAACAAGTGGGACCACTCCTCCTTCCACCACACTCTTCAAGACTTGAAAGATACTAAATAATATACAAAACAGGAAGGGGGAGGGGGGCGTTGACAGCAATGGCTAAGAGCTAAGAGCTCGTTTAGGACGTTCACCTGACGTCCTATCTTTTCCTATATCAGTTTGAAACCCCACGGGGGTGCTTGAGACAGATTCACTTCTCTTCACGTCACTTATCTGACACACACACACAAAAAAAAAAACGCCGTTCGGGTACTGTGAACACAGGCCTGTAGTTAAAAAAAAAACGTTGAACAAACGTTGTTCTCGTACATCACCGCCGCATATTTTGTATTCTTATCTCTATGAGCTCTAAACCCACAATTCACCCTCCTCAAGAGCCAGATAAATAGGGTGATAGCTAGCCCCTTTCACTCTTCTCACGATGTGACACGAACCAATAACTGAGGCCCTCCAGCGCGTCTCTTGCGTCTCATTGACGCCATATTTTATATTTTTTATTCCCTCATCTTAAACTCTTTCCACTATGTATACCCACTTTATTTCTCATGGCTGACCTTTTATGACTAGAGCTTCACCGCTCCTTTCCGCTACTTATACTTCTCTATCACTCTTCCTACAACTTGTCTGTATAATACTCACACTACCGCGACTTTAATCTTTTCCGTCATATTAATCTGCGCTATCCAGTTTCTAATAAAAGAGCCTTGTTGGTAGAAAAGGAAGAAAGAAGAGAGCTGAAAAGCTACTCAAAGTAGAGTGGAGGTAAACGATAGTTAAGAACACAGGAAGAAGAGTGGTACAGGAAGGATTTTTCATCTTATATTATTAAGTTTCAGTCTAGTTTTACAGGGCGGAACCTTCTTTCTACCCCTCTATAGAACCTCCACCCTTCATGGGTTGTCATTCCCAGCAACATCTCCCAACGAACTCCTTTTTCCCCTCCACGGAGGAGGAAAAAAAGTGACATTTCTTCTGGTTTACTCGAATGCAACCAGCCTGCATTGAAGGCTGAGCATTGTGCACTTTTTACCTTCATGGAAGAGTGTAAACGGGGGGGGGGGGGATCCATCTATCCTCGTGGCATTGATGTTGAGGGCCAAGCTCCACACTTGACGACATATTATGGAACACACAACAACGTCCCAAAGAACAAGGGGTGGTGAGTCTTGGAGCACCTCTCACTTTTACCGTGTATAATCAGTGGCGTAGCTTGTTGAAAATGCCCCCTTCCCACGGCCAAACCCAGCCTTTGACGCCCTTTCGTCCCTAGTAAATGAGAAGGGAGACTTTGACGTTTTTTTGTTTTGTTTTTGGAATTCCTCATCACAGGTTTTCACGTGCGGAAACATTGGAATCAGGAGAAATACGGGATGTTCTCGTAGCGTAAAATAATTTATTGGTACCGGTTTCGGCTGACTGCAGTCATTTTCAACCGCATAAAACCAAATCTAAAAAAATTAAAAACTGTCTACTTGATTCATCCGCGAATTAGCTTTTTAGTGCATTTCATTCTGAAAATGCACTATTGGTCTCGTCGTGATGGTGGCAAACATGGGTCATGTCATGTTTTTTTCACGTTTCAGAACCTCTAGAACACGAATTCAGTGTTCTCCGGAATTCATATACAGGGTGTAACGGGAAAACGGGGCATAATTGAAATGGGTGATTCTACATCACATGTGGGTCAAAAATGACTATATGGACCATGGTCCGATTATTGACCGTTTCCGAGAAAATCGCAGTTTTCCTGACTATCAATGCATCAGGCGTTTTTTTCGAAAATCGGTCGGTATCTTAGCAACCAATAACCCATAAAATTTCCTTTAAGATGGTCGTAAAGTTGGGGTAGTTCGTGAAATTTGGGCACCCTTAACGCTCGCCTGAAAAGCCGCTTCCTTGAATTTCTCTATTCTTACTATTCATTCAGCCAGCTGTCATTTTACTGACAGCTCTCGGAGGAAGAGTAGGACTTCAGGAAAAACTTCTACAATTATTAAGCTTTCAAATGACCTGCTTGCTTCGGGCCTTTGTCTCTATTCCTTTTGAGATACTGGGTGTTGCCTTCGGGGTGGAAGGAAGTGTGTGGTCTTGTTAGCACGATAACTCTCGAAGAAATCAATTTAGCGGAACGCGCTTTGGCACAAAAATCAGTAGTCATAAGACCCCGGTCGGTATTGCATTTGGGCCAAACCGGTCAAGGTGGAGGGGGGGGGGGAAATAGGGGTAGAAATGGTCAAAAAATAACTACGATTCACCAGTTGATTCTAGATGCATCATATTCAGTACGAATATTCCATGTTAGAGTAGCCTTTGATTCCCATTTTAATTTTTCGAAAAATTCAAGGTGGTGCGGGTGGTCCTCCCGATGTGGAAGTGTAAAAATATCGTTAAACTTTACTAGTTCATATCAGCGCTCTAAAATTCGACTCAATAATTTAATGTAACAGAAGCCCTGGGTTCCATTGAGATTTATCGCACCGATGGGGGGGGGGGGTGAAATTTCAAAAAAATCGCTTAAATTCACCCCATTGGGAAACTACCGAAACTTTTCGACATTTTTGAAGAGAGGGTGGTGAAGTTCGGCTTAATGAAACAAATTATGGTATCCAAATTATTACTTCTGGGACGGCTTAGGGTATCCGTTTACGGAATGAAAGGCACTATTTCCGACCGCCAGCTGCCGGAGCGATTTTTTTTTTTTTTTTTTTCACTTTAGCTGGGAGTAAGCACTTATAATCTTGATTTTAGCCGGGAATTAGCGGGTTTTTTCACTTTCAGCCTTGAATATCAGCAGGTTTTCCCAAAAAGATCCGTTATTAACGTTTTTTTCTCGATTTTAACCGCGAATTATTTCCCAGTTTCAGTCGCGAATCGTTCACTCAATTTACCCCCGGGGAAACAGCAGCTTTTCCCAAATTTCTCCGTGAATTTTTATCTTCATTTTAGCCGCAAATGAGTGCTTTTTGTCAACCTTAGCCGCGAATTGACGCTTTTACACTATTTCAACCATGAATATTAGCTTTTTTTTTTCAAACGTGCCACGCTCTTTCCCCAAGACAAGGGCATTTGCGCTCCTATACTTAATGACAGCCTCCTATTTTCTCATTTTCGCACCTACCTCTATTTTAGCAGCGAAGTTTATGCCATCAGAAACCGCCCGTACTGGTTGCCTTGAGAATTGTTGTGTGTTCTTTTCCGAAGTTTCGAGGCAAATGAGCCCATATTCTCAATATTAGCCGCGAGTAGTAAAATGAGGAAGTTGCATGGTATCTGATTGTTACCTGAAACTTTTTGTTTTTATGCTTCCATATAAGAGAGAGGTTAATAGCTCTACAAGTTTGATGTAAAAGTGTCAAATTTATTTGTTACGGCATTATTAATAAACTTTATTTTTTATACTCGTTAAAACGTTTTTGATTGGTCGGTGACTCGTGACATAAATGTCTCTTTTTTTTTCTAATGTAGGGGGCCGACTATTTGGGGAATTTATGTCTTGAGTTTTCGATTTTATCAATTTTTTTCTTTAATTATTTCACTGAACAATTTCTTCAACTTTACAGGGTCATATATTAAGAACTTACCCGATAGGTGCAGTTTGAGTTCCGAGAGGGGATTTCTCCTGGGTGGGTTCACTCTTTGGGTGGACTCCCGGGATAGCTCAGTTGTTAGAGCACCTGGCGCGAAACTAGGAGGTCGTGGGTTCCAATCCCACCGGGGGAGCAATTTTTTCTCGGAACTCAAAACAAGTGAAGAAGTAAGTATTTAATTTAAACATTAATTTATTTATTTTCAGCCTCCCCACTCCCTCGAATTTCACAGTTGTTACTAGGGTGGTGCTGTGAGGAGGGGAGTAGTCCCCTAAATATCCGTAGATAGGGTCATCTAAGCTCAATTATTCAATTAATTGTCGAGTACACTAGGGGGGAAAAAATGCAAGTACCCATTATCAAAGTTATCACCGTTTTCATGTAGGTGTTGGACAGATCATTAGCATTCAGTTCAGTTTTCTCTCGGTGGGTTTATTGTCAATTTGTTTGGAGAGAGTTTTGGCTTGTCATGAAAATTGGTGCGGTCCAGTCGCTTAAGTGCCTTCAGCTCCCAGATTTACTTGTTCCTGGTCTTACCATCCCGGCAATAGGGTCGGTTACGAGCGATTTTTCTGCAGGAGCACCTCCGCTCTCGGCGAGGGGCTGTCCAGCGGATCCTTACACGGCTCAATTGCCGGGCTGATGATACCAGGACCGCAAGTACGGAAGTATCTCTTCTAGGGGTCTGAAGGTCAGCGGTTGAAACGGGGACTGGACCGCACCTTCGGTGTAATTTTCATGATTTCCGGTGGGTCCAACCCTTAACAACATTCTCTTTCATTATTATTGTACGGCCAAGTGGTCACTCTTATATAAAAAATGTGCACTCTTTCATTCCGATGTGCCGCAATACAACGTTTACTCATGTGGATGTCGCAGTGGGGAGATTGAACGTCGTCGCCTTTTAAAATACTTCCCGCTCTCTTGGCATTATTCAATAATAAAAGTAGGTAGTACCTTTATTTATCAAAATTGTGCAGAAATAAATGATCAATTACCAGCATTCGTGCGAAACCAAATTGATAAATAAACCGGTCCCGTATAAAAGTTCAAGAAGGGAACGAACAAGTGACGTCATTATCTTTCGTGGTCCTTTCCCTCCAAAAAGGTGATTCAAACAGGATGGCAATTTATCACTTTTTAAAAATTATTGAAAATTTAGTGAACTACTCTGACCCAAACGAGTATGTACCACCAATGTACTTTGGATGCTGGTGTGGTGTCCCCGGTGAACATTAAAATGTTTAAAAATCATGCTACTTCCTCATTGGTGTCATGAAGTTGCCTTAAGAAACCACCAATTTGGGGTATTTCGGGATTGCCGTGATTATTCCCTGATTTTTCTCAATTTTAGCCGTGAATTATCGCTTATCTCTGTTTTAGCGGTCGCTAACACTATTCTCGGTTCTAGCTATGAGTTAACGTTTTTCTCAATTCTAGCCCTTTTCTCGCTCTATCCGAGAATTAGCGATTTTTCTTAGTTGTAGCTATGATTAAGCGTATGTCTCTGTTTTAGCCTCTGATGATTAGCATTTTGCCTCAATTTTGGCTGTAAATTAACGTTTGTGCCAATTTTAGCCGAGAATTAATGTTTTTTTCTCTCTCTCAATTTTAGCCACAAATTGGTGGTTTGTCTCAATTTTTCATTCGTGAATCAGCAATTTTTTGCAATTTGTGCCATGTATTAGAGCTTTTTCCAAATTTTAGCTGTAAATTTGTGATTTTGTTCAACTATTATCAGTTTATTCGCGTTTTTCTACACTTTGTCTACAATTTAGCGCTCTTTCTTACTTTACCTGCTAATTAGCGATTTTTCTTGATTTTGCTATGAATTAATAACAGTTTTATTTATTTTACCCGCCAACTAGCCCTTTCTCTCAATTTTAGCGTCGAATTGAATTTTGTTTTCAATTTTAGCTGAGAATATTTGTCTCAATTCTGCCTTTGACTTAGCATTTTGTTTTTGTTTTTTCAGTTAGTGCCGTGAATTGGCGTTTTTCCTATCCTTAAAGTTGCCTTTAGAAGCCACGAATTGGTATTTTCTCAATTTTAACAGCAAAATTAGCAGTTCTTATCAATTATAGACTCGAATGGGGCATTTGTTTCAGTTTTAGCCTTGAATTAGTGATTTTTTCTGACACTTCATTCAAGAATTAGCGATTTTCCATACTCCGAGTTTTTTAAATAAAGAGTGCCTATAGCCGCAACATCCTCAGTCCGCCGTTCCACGCTCAGGGTCCGTAACTGCCCTGATGAGCCAGATCCTTCCTGAATCGATTTTATCGGATCTGGTTGATAGCCGTTAGTGATGGGGGGGGGGCGTAGTGCAGTTGCACCTCCCGCTTCCGAAAAGAGCGGTCCATCAGCTCCGTACGCGGCTCAAATGCCGGGAGACCAAGACCGAGTATAGGTCTGGTAGCTGAAAGTTTGGAGTCGAAACTGAGACTGGACCGTATATTCTTCACGCACTTATCAATCACATCTTTGCCGGACGCCTCTCAAGACTGCCCGGCGAATTTTCTTCATGTGCATTGCATTTTCCTCCCGGCGCTTGAATTAATTGCCGATACGATTCATTTTTTGCCCTGAATTGTATCTTTCTTGACGGATGAAAAAAAAAAAAATTGAAATGACCACCGCTAGAAGGCCTATAGAAAGCCACTAGGCCCTCCCATTTATTCGCCTTTGCCGAGATAGATAAATAAATAGATAACAAAAATTCTCTGAGCTCGCCCCTCCCGCCACTACCACGGGAGCTATTGCTACCCCTCCGTGTACGTGCAGTGTAGGATTCAGTATACACAATCTTGCTGACTAAAAACTCTCAGTAGGCACACTTTCGAACGAAAAATTGAAAACTTCTTGGACCCCATTATTTTTCCCACTTTGACTGAGTCATTGTTATCCACAACGCCTGCAAACATCCTGGCAATGTGACAAATAATGAACAATTTTCCCACATTGCCTATAGCCTAGGCATTTACCACAATGCCTGATTTCCCACTTTGCCGGTTACATATACATATATACCTTTATAGTCGAAATTATGAACCGATAAGGCAGGAGCTCTTTGATGGAATAAACTGTGATGGGAATAAAAAAAAAGTGTTGCGGTGGAAAAATAAAGTTTACTTCCATAGCTTTCAAGTTTCAAAAGTTAATGCGAAGTTTTCTTCCTGCCTTCTCCATATTTTTTGTTGTTTAACTCAGTGTGAGAAAGGCAGAATGAGGACAAGGAGAAAGAGAGAAGAAGAAGTTCTCACTCATTTTACGAACATGTTTCTTTGTTTCTGACGGAGTGACGGAAAAACTTAGGGTGATAATCAGACAAGTAAAAGAGACATTCCCCTCCACTTCCTCACGTCCGTTCAAGATGGTTTAACTCTTTAAAACAAGTTTTTTATTTTCACTTTTTTTTTCCCCTTTTTTTTACATTTTCATATTTTTTCCTTTCCGACATAAAAATAATCTTACGGCTTTGTTACTTAAAATAATAACGACTGGCTCCCTCTCGCTATCACATGGAAAAACGAAGAAGAGACATGTATTTCTTTTGAGAAATCGTCTTTTCGTGCTCGATAATTTTTCTTGATAAAATTTTACAACCACCGACGGTGAGGTCGCGGAGAAAAATCGTAAAAGCGTGGCTGTGTGGTCGTAAAAAGTCTTCCCTCCTTTTCCCCCCCACATTTTCCAGGTCTTCGATGATTGGCAGTCATGTGACGTTCTTTTTCTTTCTACCATTTTCAATCGATTTTCGTTCTTTCGAGGGGAAGGTTGTTCTGGTTTATCGAACATCGCTTTTTTTCTCTCCAAGAAAACTTTACACAATGTAGAATGTGAAATACTCTCAAGGATGTTCTTTTATCATACCCCCTCCCCCTCCTTTTTTTGTTTTAGTAGAAGTTTTTCTCTGAAGAAACGTGCGGGAGGGCCTACAAGTTCTGAGAGCGGGTTTCAGGGAAAGATTTTTACGTGGGAGAAAAAAAAAGGAATTAATTTCAAGGTATACCCTCTGCTAAAAGTCAGCCTCTCACAACCATCATCATCACACGTTCCCCACGCACCTGAACCAATAACATTATCCCCCTGCCGTTGCTACTCACTTTACTCACCCCGCCCCTCACCATACTATATAAACACGTAGGAGGGTTTTCCTTTCACGCCCAATTTACTCGTGTGGCTGTATATCCTTGAGAGAAGCGCAGCTTTTCCAACGTTTTTTTTTTTTAATACCGCGGGGGGGGGGGTGAGTTTAGGAGCGAGAATTGCAGTTATATTTGGTTGCGAAACATGTGCATTGAGTGTCAGAATGGAAGAATTGCCTGGTTTGTGACGCTCGGTTGATATAATATGAAAGTGTCCAAATAGGATGGAAAAGACGTTTTCAAATAATGTATATGAAAAAGATTCTGGGAAAACCCGTTAAATCCATTCGGAATAACATATTATGTTTTATGGGCCAATTCACGCATAAAGTTGAAGCCGAGAGCAGAGCAAAAAAATCGGAAATGTTTACATGTTTACCATCTGGTTTCTTCCCTGAAAGATCCGCCTTTGTGCTCGTGAGGGCCCATATCTACGCTGAGGAGCAAAGACCAAAGATAGCTAGGACCTCACCCTTCAGTTCATAGTGTTACCGTCAATATAGAACCACAATCCAAGGCTCTGATTCCGGCCGCGACATCGCAAAAAGTCTGCCACGAAGGAACGATCACAAATGCGAGATCAAAATCAGAGAAATTGCGAATTTTGTGTCTAGTTATCCATGAAATCGCTAGTTTCTGTTGTCTATGTGCGTGAAATCGCAAGTTTCGGGGTTTGTTTTTAGAGAACGGGAAACCCAACCACGACAGCGCCTGAAGTTTCGACAAATAAGAATAACCACAATATTGCGACATTTCGGAGTTAAATATCCGTGAAATTGGAAGTTCCCTGGCTCAGCATTCGCAAAATCGCCCGTTTATGGTCTTTTCATTGCAACTTTCAGCTTACTGGTCTATATTTTCACAGAATTTTCAGTTGCGGGTGCTCATTTCAGCGAAATTGCTATAGTTGCCGGTCTTTAATATCGTAAAATTGTAGGTTCTGGGACATTTGTTTTCCAGTAACCCCGGAACCCGGTTTAACCAACACTGACAGCGCTCTAAAAATTGGCAAATATCGCCACAAAATTGCATCAATCAGAGCTAAAATTCCGGCTGTGAATATTCGCAAAATTGTTGTTTCTGGTGTTTATTTTCACAAAATAGCAGGTATCGGGCCTAAATTTTCGCAAAATGGCTAGTTCTTGGTCTTTGTACTCGGGAAATCGCAAGATTTTCTGGTCTTTATTTTGATAAAATGGCAAGTTTTGGGGGCCGCGGAATCCAGTCTAACTGGCCATTGAAAGCGCCCAAAGTCTGACGAATTGCCGGCAAAATGCAACATCACGGTGCGGCGAAATATCCGTGAAACTAGAAGTTTCCTGGCGGAATATTCGTAAAATTCCATGTTTCATGTCATTACTCACGCAAAATTGCAAGTTTCTGGGCTATATTTTCGCGAAATTTAAATTTTCTGAGCCTAATTTTCAAAAGGGCGTGGAAGGCCTGGTCAACCCGGCTCTGATTACGCCCGTTGTAAGACGAAAAGCTGTGCAGTTTGAATTGAATTTATTTATCTGGATAACACTAACTTTAATCAATACAGCCATGCTCTAGGGCACAATTCACCCTTTGGAGCTCTGGAATCAAAAATCAATAGTATTTTGGAAACATAACAATTAAAACTATACATTTTACGTCAAATATCACAGATGTAAGCAGGTCAAACATGTATAAAATGAGAAAAATAATTGAAGAGATGATAATAATAATAAAGTAAAAATAAAAAATAAAAATGCACTAAAATTAACATATTAGCCAAAAAGAAAAGAATCTCACAACGATAAGAAATTCAGCTGAATATGGAGGGAAATGCCATCGAATAAAAGATTGGGGGAAGAAAATCGGACGAATTACGGAAACGGATATCAGTAAATGAATACTAAAGTAGACTGATCAACTTTCTGATGTCTTATGTGGTGCGAACAACAAATACGTGGTATTATCTAAAAGCAAGTAACTGGAGTCGTGGGGAGACGAACGGGAAAAGACGTGGATGAAATCACAGTAAGCGCAAGGGGCAAACCGAGGTCTCTATTACGACGAATCCTAACGCCAATTCATTGTTTTTCAAGGCAACTTCGTGACTAAACATTTGCTACTAACTACAATTTTTGGTTTTAAAGCGTTGTTTCGCGGTTAATATCAAGAAAAAGTGCTCATTTGCCGCTAAAACTAAGAAAAAGGCGACGAAATTACGAACTTGCGGCCAAAAAAAATCAGAAAAGCGTGAAACCGCGGTCATAATTGACAAAAAGTGCTTATTCGACGCAATAAAATTGAGAAAAAGGAGTGATGAATCGCTCAGCAGTTTCGTCGCGAATAAAATGGACTAAAGCACTAACTTACGGCAGAGATTTAAATAAAGACGATGATTTACGGATGGTTTGAGAAAACCCGGTAATTCACTTCTGAAATGGAAAAAAGACGTACCTAAATGTGGCTAATGTTAGCAAAAAGCACTCATTCACATCAGCCAAAATGAAATGAAAAGAAAAGATAATGCATTTTTTGTCATAAATGAAATGAACAAAATAAAAGAAAAAGGAAAATAAAGAAAGAAACACCAATTCTTGGATCAATTAGAGAAAAGTCGCTGATTCCCCGGAGCTAAAATTGAGTAAAAATGGTATGGCAGGTACTTCGCGGCTAAAATTTATAAAAACTCTAATGCTCGGGTCAAGTAGAGGGAATCCGCGAATTAACGGCTAAAATTGAGTAAAAACGCGGCTATAAAATTATATGGCACAAAATGAGATAAGCGCTAAAATTTTGTTTTGAGATTTGCAGCTAAAGTAGAGGAAAGGCGTAATTTACGCAAAAGGCCACTCATTCTCTTCGTAAAATAGTGAAAAAAGCCAATTTTCGCGGAGTAGCATGAAAAAATCATCTAATTCACGACTAAAATCGAGTAGAAGCTGTAATTCACGGCTAAAATTGTAAAAGCTCTAATTCGTGGTAATAATTTCAAAAAATGAGGAGAAGCTCTCACTGCGACACAAATTGAGGAAAAACCGCTAATTGTACGTGGTTATAACTGCGATAAACCACTAATTCCCGACTAAAATTGAAAAAAAAAAAAACGCCAATTCGCGGTTCTTGCAAACAAGCTCGTGGCTAAAATTTTATATTCATCGCTAAGTCAATGACGGACCACCCACCCCTTGGAGAGGTCGGGTGGGAGCCTGTACCGCGGATGCTACATCTTGGATATAGTGTCGGCGCTACTATAGACGAATACATTCAATATTCCGTGGCGTTGCAATTTTTGTAGGTGCTAGGGTTGTGATGGGGGGGGGGACTATCCTGAGAATTTTTTCAAGTGGCCACGGAGGTGGTCTAGGAGGTCTAGAGTAATGAAAAATATAACGTAGATATTTGAATATGAGTAAAAATGACGTAATATAACATAATAGACAAAAAATACAATCGAATATGAGTAAAAAATAATAATAAAAATCGTTAGGTCCACGGACCCAGAGTTTTAGCGTGAATACCTACGTTTTTTGGTTTAAGTGGCAGTTGAGCTTGAGTTTTGGTTGGGATCTTGGTGATATCCCTCATTCCCACCCCCATACCGCTTAGGCCGGCACCCGGGTCGAGGGGCGCGTGTATCAAAATCATGAGGGGGAGGGAGGTGGACGAGAAAAAACATGACCTAAGAAACACATTTGCGCATTTTATTTAGCCGTGAATTTCAGAGCTTTTTCTCCACACATTGTCCGCGAATTGGTGATTTTTCTCAAGTTTAGCCGCGAAGTACGTTTTTAATCCATGTTAGCGATTTTTGTCATGCGTTGAATTTATCCTCGATGATTTTTGCTGCAAATTAGCGCGTTTTAACATTTTCAGCAGCGAGCTAGCACTCTATGAGCTGCAAGTCTGCAAGAATTAGCGTTTTTCATTTATTTCAGCCACGCTAATTAGTGATTTTTCTCAATATTGCCCGCAAATTAGCGGTTTACGAACTATTTTTGCCTCACATTTACAATTTTTTTCAACTTTCAGCTATGGGCTAGAGCTCTTTCTCAGTTTTAGGTCCGATTTGCTTTCAGAACCTATTTTTTTGTGTTGCCCTAGATTTTAGCCGCGAGTCAGCGTGATTACGAAATCTTGGTCGTGAATTAGCGTTTTTCTCCATTTTAGCCGCGAATTAACCGATTTTTCTAATTTTTATCCGCGAATTAACGTTGTTTCTAGGCTTTATCCGCAAATTATCGGATTTTCCACAATTTTAGCTCCAAACAGCGTTTCTTTTCAGTGAGTCTGCGAAATAGGATTGTTTCCTAGTTTAGACGCTAAATAGCGCTTTTTGTTTATTTCATTAGCGAATTAGGTACCTATTTTTATCAATTTTTGCCGTGGATTAGCGTCTGTCCCACTTTCCAGCCATTCTTCTAAAGCCAGCAAAATATTTATCAATTTCTAGCATTGCCTAGAAACCGACCAACTGAAAATTGAAAAATATTTTGCCTGTTTTTTGGCAAATACCGCATGTGTTGAGCCGGCTTAAATTCCAGTCGTGAATTAGCATTTTATCTAATCTGGCATTTCACTTTTTTATCCGCGAACGGGCGATTTTTTGCAATTTTAGTTGCAAATTTATCATTTTCTCAATTTTAGCCCCAAATTAGCGTGTTTTTTTTTATTGTATAGCCTTAGCGGGTTTTCTTGCTTTTTAGCGCTTGCAGTAAAGCAAAAACTGTGCTACTTCTCAATGAGGAAGTAACACATTTTCCAAAACCATGCCGTCATGATAGCTTGGTTACCAAAACTCATGAAAACACGATCCGTTCACATAAAATCAGGTTCTATATTTTTGTATTAATTTTTAAAACTATATTGGGTTGCGGGACTCATTTGAAATAGGCTAGATAGACTGATGACGCAATAACAGCCTTCGCATAACCTTCACAATGGCTTCCCACAAATCAAACAATAGGACTTTAGAGAAACGGGATGGTCAAGAAGGGGCAACACATGATAACAGCCATGATGCGGAGGGTTGGGAGGGGTCACGACCCTTTAGTTACGTCACGAGTCACAGACCGGCCGTTTAAGGTAACAAAAAAAATTGGCAAGTTTTATTATTTCGCTATAAATCGAAATCAATCATTTACGCACTAATATTCAATTCCTGGTCATATTTAGTCATTTTCTTTAGAAAAAAAATGTCTCCAGCGATTTTTATTTTTTTTTATGTTACTTCCTCATTGTACTAACAGCAAATTGGCGTTTTTTCTTCATTTTAGCCATTAAGTGGCATCTAGACACGTCGTATCAGCGATTTTTTCTCAATTTCTGTTTGGATGTTTCATTGAGATGCCACGAATGAACGCTTTCCGACACTTTTAGCCAGATATATTAGCGCTTTTCCCCAATAATGTTTCCTGAGTCTTCATTAAAAAAAAAAATAAAAAAAAAAGTGAAGCTGCGTATTTTCTCTATTTTAGCCGTAAAGTCACCCCCAGAAGGCCACGTTTCTTCAGGGGTCGATCCTCTGATAGCAAAGAGAAAAACAGGGCCTAAGAAATAACGAACGTTTATTTCACATAATAATCGCTCGCAAGCAAGAAACAAACTAATTTAGAAACATTATATGCACCAGCACTGCGAATGAGAAGACCCTTGGTTCGAGCACAGCGAGAACTGCATGAGTGTGGCGACTTTTGCTCAAATCCTTGTTTCACAGTCCTCAAGTGACGGAGCGGCTCTTTCTGAACTCGTGACTTTCTAGCCCATGTAATATTTTTCTTAGTGTGTTGATGGAACGCGATCAGGGCCACTTATTTTAGAAAATAAACACCAAAATACACTTAAAAACACGGCTACGTGCCACGAACGATGACACTTACAATGAAATCGTATGAACGAGAGTGTTGACGAGTTTGATTTAGTTTTTACCGAACAAATTCCCGGAAATACCCCTTGTTCATTCTAACTTGGGCTCTTTTTTTTGTAATTTCGCATTAATCTCAGGTGAACATTTTTATTGATAACCTGACGATGTAGAGGTAAATTCAAGGTTCTGAAGGGGTACTTTGGCGGCCATATTTGTGACAACCCTTCTACCCTACCCCCAGCCAATTCAGGCCCTATCCAGTTATTTACCTCTATGTTTCAGGGGTAAACAAAAAATGTTGAAGTGCCCTAATCACATGCTTCAAAATTAGGGATTGACGTAATTCCCCCTCGTAACATCTATCACCTCTTGAAGAACATCGAAATTTATTTAAAAATCACCAAATGCACCAATCGGGCTGAAACTACCATTGATATCCTTCTGTCCATGTGCCAATTCACCTGTATACTTTTCTCCCAAATCGGACATTCATGCAAGTTCCCCATTTATAGTGTAACTTTTCAATTAAATTTGGCATTGTGTATTTTTCCCGTTTCTGGGGGGGGGGGGGTTTGGTGCGCCACTGGGTTTAGCTATAAAACGCGAGTCAAAGTCCAGAAAAAAGCTAGTTAGTCTCGATAAATGACGGTCGAAAGTGTTTTTTTGACCGTAAAGCTTATTGGAAATCATGGTGAGGTTCATTTCAAATTATTATATCGAACGAAATAAAAATAAATAGTGAAATAATGTCCGAACGCGAGGGCAACAGGAATGGGCTCAGTATGGGTTACTATACTCCCTTGTTGCGCTCAACAAGCGGAGGGAGCTGACTCTGAAGAACCTTCGACTCAATGAAAAGGAGATTACGGGGTTTTCGTGGATCAGGAACTTGATTCGATCTGTCATGTCAAGAGGGTGCAAAACAAAACAAGATCAATAATCTTGTAGTTTGTGCTTTTCAGAAAATGTTTGGCAAAACACACAAATGACCCAGAGCCTCAAATGGCCTTGGTTGGCCATTATTAAGTCTATAGCCACTTATAACTGGCTCGCAGGGTGGTAGGAAACGAAAAAAGGGACAGTCCTGGCAAATCGAGACAGGTGAATCGATTTGATTTCATTTTTCAAAAGAACTAATTTATTAAAAGTTAAAAGGCCGCTGACTTGTGTCTACTGACCGTTCTCGTGGTCTTCCTAAATGAGAAGAGCACGTGCGGGTGCGGCACTACATCAGATTTTGAGATGCGAAGCAAACCTTACGCTCTTTAATAGAATTCTTAACTTTACAAGCTTAAGGAAACATGTTTTTATCCCAACTCAACTTTTAAAAGAACAATAAATTATAATCAATCAAACTCCACCACCCCCCCAACATTCCACTTATCCTTCACTGATACGCGGGGTTATTAATTCAATTTCTTCACGCGTGTTGCCAAAGAACTCCTGCCTATAATTCCCAAAGAAATATTCCACGGGGTTACCATAGTGGAGGGGGGAGGGATGATGTATTAGCTTCAAAAACTCTCGCTCTGACAGCTGACCGTACCCTAAAACCCCAGAGATCTCTGTTTCGGCGTTGACAGCAAAATAAATATACAATTTCTTATTCGAATCATGTAACGGCGATCGATCAGATAACTTGTAACTGATTCCTAAAAGGCTCTTTGTAACCAGGTTTATCCGAGCATTATCTGAGGGATAAGTGCAATCATAAAACCGCAAAGTGAATCTATTGATTGGATAGCCGTTGCAGAAAAAGTAGGGTATTCATCAAATTAATTGCGACGTCATTGATATTGGATGGTAAATGGCGGGAGGGGACGTTTCTTCGATTGACTCTACATAGTGTTTCAATCAATTTATTTCCTTGGAAAACAGCCGACCCGTTAAAAAGATGAAAAAGCCGTTTTACCACATCGTTACGTTTATTGAATTTTTGATCGTTACTTATGACTCTTTATTCCCAGCCTAGAACGGTAATAAGAGACGATGGAGTGAAAGGAGACGGAATTTGAATTATGGTGGTTGAAGGCAAAAGCGTAATTGAAGGATGTCAGCTTTATGGAGCTCGCTGTAGAGAGGATTCAAGTATAAAAATGATCTGCTTGATGTCGGAAGAGGATGAAAAAAGGAAAAAATGTATAAGATCGTCAGGGAATGAATGATTCACATTTTCAAGGGCCATTGAACTTTTCGTGAAGCAGGAAAAAGTTGAAACGCTCTTGTTGAAGTTGAAAAACCAATGGATAAGGGAAACTTTAACATTTCACACCAACACCCTCGACGTGCGCAATTTGCCAAGTGCCTATTCAATGGAAAGTTTTATGATAATTTGGTTCGAAAGTATTTGAAAAATCACCCGTAATTCATTTTAATTAATCACTTTGGAATAAATGAGCCCCATCCCTGCTTATATGAAATCAGAGGATTCTAAGTTCACTCTTTCAACTAGTTGCCCCCTTCTAACTTGAGCTCTGCATTCTTAGGGGAGAATTTAATCGCTTTCAATAGTATTGATTTATTTTTTCTTTAAAAAAAAATGTGTTGTCTCTTTAACACACATCACGATTTGAATAGCTTTCACAACCTGCCAAACAAAAACATGTTTAGCTAAAAAAAAACTTGATGAAAACATGAAGAAATGCCTAGAAAAAGGCAAAAATTGAATAGAATTTTTTCCGGGCGATCAATATCCCGTCCCCTTCGTCTAATTCTTTCACACTCGTACCCCCCCCCCCCAACGAAGGCACGTGTTTTCATTTTCCTATATTTTCTCATGCAGCGCACTCGGAGTCCCTTCTCTTCCCCTTTTTCGTTACCCGCCAGTTAATCCCATCCTCTTGCCCCCTCCGACCAATCCGACACTTAGTTTTCAAACCGCAAGCTTTTCTTCCATCGAAACCACCCATTCACGACACGCTTTCCCGCCCCCCCCCCCTAGATTTTCTGGATAGGTTGCGCTGGAATACCGTGGACGGGGGTTTGGAGGTTTTAGGTTTTAATTCTCAGGACCGTGACGAGGAAATGGTAGTGGTCTGGTTGAAAAAGGGTGGGGGGGGAGGTACAGAGATTATTTCCTTGGTTTTTGGTGGGGGTGTGAGGTAGGAAGGTAGATGGGTACTTCTACGCCCAAAGCTTCTTTGGCAACATGCTCTAAGTTAAACGGATGAGATAAAGTGGGATAAAGTTGTTTGCTCGAGCAAAGTCTTATACAAATTCGTGGGATTTCGGAATATTATGAGATTAAAAAGGTGGGAAAAAAAGAATATCCTTACGTCACACACAGAAAAAAATCAATGACTATAAAGCTTTCAAACAAAAGGAAAGGGAAATGGGAATTTCAATTAAAAGGTAGTGCTGTGGATTCAATTTTTAACGCATCCCACTAATTAAAACTAAAGTTCTAAACTTCTCTACCACATTTTGAGATAAACCTTTTCATGATAAAGCCTGATGCCCCGCCTCCTCCTACCTTCCAGCCCCACAAAATCACATTCTCCAGCAAACCACTTTTATTTCCATTGTGACTGAAACCTTTTCAGTTGTAGAGGATTAACTGGACAGGGGAAGGCTCGATGTGGGAAATACAAGTATTTACTCTCGTGTGAAAATACTTGAACGTTTTTGAAAGAGAATTCACACTGACATGATTTATGTCGCTTTTTGGGGGGGACAAAAGCCTAACGATGATTATGTGAGTGGTAAACGATTTGTCTGGAAGAAATAAAAGGATTTCGTGTTAGCAGTTCCATACAAGATTGTTGAAACGATTGAAAAAGATTAACGAGACTCCTATGTAATAATTTCATTCAAAACGTTTTCCCAATGGTTCCATCAAGCAAAGCCTAAAGTCAGCATAAAATTCAAAAAATATATAAAATGATGCTTTCGCCGAGGACGGTTGAATCAAACGAGAGTTATAATCATTCCGTGAAAATAATTTTATATTGCCCAAACAACGAAATAGACCATAATGAAGGAAATACCACGGTGGTCCTCTGTATGCGTCTAGGGACGATCCTTTAGGGAACGCTGGAGCAAGCTTTTGAGGTAATAGCTTGGGGCTTTGTCAGTCGTTAACCGGTTCAAAGGGGTGAGGATACGAGAGAGTAACATCCGAGCGGTGCCCTAATCAATAGAAGAGCGTTTGTTATTATTCATTATTTTCATTTTATCGCTCAATAATCAAAGGGCTTTGTAACGTTTATACCTATAAAATTGGAAAACGATACACTAAAATTAAAATAAGAAAGAGCGGATCGTGCCAATAACTTGATAGGCATGAACCTGCAAGACTGATCGGTCTTGATAAAAGAAGCCTAACCTTTTGAACTCGGACGCTTTCAGAATATTAAGCGGCAGCCTTAAAAACACGTTCATCCGCGCCAATTTATCGGCTATTCAAACATATCTCTGACGGAGTTTGAAAATGGCTGACAGGGAAAAAAAATTGTTTGATTTTTGGAGTCGCTCAATGATTTATATTTTTATTTTCGTGATTTTTGAGCACAAATTAATCAAGAAAAAGTGTACGACAAGTGTGTGTAAATGATAAGGGACTCATTTATATTACGATTAATGATAGAAGTTGCTGATTGCGAGATTGAATTCAACTGATCGACGTACTGGGGCGTCAGGACGGGGAGGTAAGGTGTGGATTTAATGTTAACCACGAAGTGGGCTCTGAAAATCGCGAATTGGCCTTATTTCTATCAATTTGAACCGAACATTAGCAATTCATGTCAATTTCGCTTGTGAATTAACTATTTCTATGGATTTCACTCGCTAGTTTGCTCAATTTTTTTTTTAATTATACTTATTCATTATTCATGAATTTTTCATCAATCAATTTTATATTTATTATGATTTTCATTTAAATTTTGACCACGTAATAGCCAATTTTTTTAAATTATAATTCACGAAGTTAACTCTAGTAACCACGAACTGACCTTTTCTCAATTTTAGACATGAATTTGCGCTTTTTGTTGTTTTTTTCTTACTTTTATCCGCGAATTTGCAATTTCTTTCAATTTTGCTTGCGAATTAGCTATTTCTAGTGATTTAACCCCCGAGTTTGCGCAATTTCTCAATTTTTTGTTTGTTTATGAATTTTTCATCAATCAATTTTTTTATTTATTACAATTTTTTCAAATGTTGGCCGTAAAATAGACAATTCTTTCAACTTGAATCATGTTGGCACTAAAACCCATGAATCGACCTTTTCTTCACTTTAGACACGAATTTGCGTTTTTTTAAAATTTAGGCTGGGACTTTGCAATTTATTACAATTTAATCCCAGAATTAGCATTTCTCGGAATTTTGCTTGTGATTCAACGATTTCTATGGATTTTACTCGCTAGTTTGCTAATTTTTTTATTTGAATTATTCATTTATTATTCAGGCATTTTTCATCAATTTTATATTTATGAGAATGTTTTTTAAAATTTTAGCCACAAAATAGCCATTTTTTAAATAACAATCACAAAGTTAACTCTGGAAACCAAAAATTGGCCTTTTCTTCATTTTAGACACGAATTAGCTTTTTCAAAAAAAGTTAAGCCCGGAATTAGCAAATTTTCTCAATCTTAGCAGATAATAAGCAATTTCTATCAATTTTGCTTGCGAATTAGCTATTTCTATGGATTTCACCCGCGTGTTTGCGCAATTTCTCTATGTTTATTCAATATTTATTAATTTTTCATCAGTCAATCAATTTTTTTTTTTTTTTTCATTAAAATTTGTATTTGAATTATGGCCTCGAAATAGCAAATTTTTTTATTTTAGTCAAAAATTTGGCTATAAAAATAGCGAATTTTATTGTTATTTTCGGTTTAGCTCTTCAACCCAAATTAAGGCAGTAATTTTCCTTGAGAAACTGTGAAGTAGCGCGTTTTCTTGATTTTGTCCTCGAGTTGGCGCATTTTCTCATTAACAACGACGGATTTTAAATTTTTCACGATTTTAGACGTGAATTAGCAATTTTTCTGAATTTTAGCTGCGAATTAGCTATGTACTTCTATGGATTTCATCCACGATTTAGCGAAATTTCTCGATTCCTAATCAATGTTACCCTCGAAGTAAACTCCAACCCCCCCGCCAAACAACTTTAAAGCATTTGTCAACTTTAACCTTACAGGGCCTTTTGTCGATTGATTTTGTCCTATATTTAGCGCATTTTGATCATTTTAGCAGCGAATTTGCAATTGCTCTCAATTTTTACCACAAATAATTATCAGTCTCTTCACATGCAGCTATTTCTTTAGATTTTAGCGGCCAACTAACGCAAAATTTCAATTTTAGCCGCCGATTCGCTGGTTTTTCCAATTTTAGACACAAAGTTGCCGCTAAAAGCCACGAATTGGGGATTTCTCTATTTTATCTGCGAGTGATTGTTTAATTTCAATTTATGCCGCGATTTACATCTTAGTCGCAAATTTTGCTTCAGAAATCCCGATGTTTCGTTTACTTTATTTTAGCAGCGAATTAGCGCCTTTTCTCAATTCATGCTGAGAATCAGCAATTTCTCTAAATTTTAGCCGCCAGTTAACTATTTCTATAGCACCGCTTTAGCACCGTGTCAGCGAATTAGCAATTTCTCAATTTTAGCTGCGAATGACCGCTTCATTTCGATTTATTCACGATTTAGCCCATCATCTTTATTTTGGCCGCTGATTTCGCACATTCTACATTTGAGCCGTGAATTAGCGCCTTTTCTCAATTGTGTACACGTGTTTGGCGAATTTTCTTAATTTTAGCGGAGAATTTTCAATATCTCTCAATTTCATCCGCAAATTAGCAATTCCTCTACATTGCTATTTTGAAGAAAGCTCGGAAAAAGAAGAAGAATATAAAGAAAAAAAAGCCTAAACCCGAAAAATAAATTATCAACTAAGTGGGTACGGCTTAAAATTGATTATAATTATAAAATTCTTCACATTTTAGCTGCAAATTAGCTATTTCTTTAGATTTTAGCCGCAATTTAGCGGTCTGTGTCGATTTGTGCCTCAAATTTCATTTTTTAAGCACGAATTGGCTCCAGGAACCGCACTTTGGCGATTGATCAAATGATCGCTATTTCTCTCGATTTTAGTCGCAATTTACCGCTTTATCTTAACATTAGCCGCAAAATTTTCTCCAGAAACAGCGAATTTACGTTTCCTCAATTTTAGCTGTGAATCAGCAATCGTGAATTCTCGATTTCCTTCTTCAGATTAACGCCTTTTCTTAATTTTACCAACGAATTAGCAATTTCTCTCAATTTGTGCCGTGAATTTGCAATTTTTAAATAAATTATAGCCGTAAATCAGTTATTTCGCAATATTTTATCCGCGAATTGGCCACTTCCACAAATTACATGCTGTAAATTCACTATTTCTTCTTATGTTAGCCGCTTCCATCTCAATTTTATACACGAATACCGGAATTAGCGAATTTTTCTATTTTAACCACGATGAAGTTGGCTCCAAAAACTGCGAATTGGTGATTTCACAGTTCTAGCTGCGAATTATTGCTTTATTTAATTCTTAGACGAAATTAAGCGCATCGCCTGAACTGTAAACGCACATTTTTTTTTTTTCGGAAAATTAATCAATTTTTGACCGAAATTAGCACCTTTTAACATTTTTCGACCCAAATTACCGCTTTTTATCAATTTTAGACGTGATTATCAATTTATTGAAATTTGTGCTGCAAAATATCTACTTCTCCAGATTTTAGCCGCGATTCAGCTTCTTCTAAATTCTTAATCTCTTATATGCAGCCGCAAATTTTCCTCTAGAAACCGTGATTTGGCTTATTCTCTTTTTTTAGCCCAGAATTATCATATTTCGTATATTTTGTCCACGAGTTGTCGCATTTTCCTAATTTTAGCGGCAAACGTCTTCTCTCAATTTTTAGCCGTGAAATGGCTATTTCTCTCAATTTTAACCGCTAAACAGCTATTTCTTTGGATTTTAGGGACGAATTAGCTCAATTTCAGCCGTGAAGTAGCGATTTTATTCAATTGTAGCCACAAAGTTGGCTGAAAAAATGGTGAATTGACGATTTCTCAATTTTAGCTGTGAATGATCGCCTAACTTTAACTTTAGCCGCGATTTAGCGCTTCCTCTTGATTTTTACCTCAAATTTTGCTCTATAAATCGCCAATTGGCGTATTCTCAGGTAAAGCAGCATAGTAGGGCATTTTCTCGATCTTGTCTGTTGAGTTAGCGCATTTTATCGTGCGCTCGCTTTTTTTCTCAATTACTTCCGCGTTTTATAGCTTCCTTCTCAATTTTACCTACGTATTAGAGTTTATCTCAATTATTGCCAAGAATTAACGATTTTTCAGCTTTCAGCCGTGAATTAACTCTTCTGCACAATTATTATAGTCGTGTGCTTGCTAATCTGAATCGTGGATCACAATCTCAATTGCTGCCGCGGACTGGCTCCAAAAACAACAAATTGGCACATTTTCTCAATTTTTGCCGGGGCGTTGCATCGAGTACCTGTGAATTGGCTCTTTTTCTACATTTTAGGCGTGAATTACGTGAATTTAGGAAACTTTACCTATTATAACATTTTGTTTTGAATTGATTTTGCTGAGTACGTAAAGCTTTATATTGACCTTTTGCACAGAGGTAGCGGTCGTGAGTCGTTTGAGACGGATGCTCGCTCCTTACCCTTTCTTTCAATCTTTCGCATTCATAATTTAACTCGACGAGTGTAATTGAATAAAAATTATGGCTGGAACGTAAAACTTTCCCTCCTTGGGAGAGTAAAGCGTCGTTGCCGTTTAGATTAGGCATTAAAACTGTAAGTTGATAGCATCAACCATTTTGAACGTAGCGCAGGATTTTATAACAGCGTTTTTATACGTTACACTCGAGATAAAATTAGAAAACTTGCTCTCTCCGCTAGCCCAAAAATATGCGTAATGACCAGTTTTCAGTTTCCTTCCAAAGATAACGTTCACGTCATTCGAGTAAAAACTGGCAAACACTGGGAAAAGTTGGTCAAAAATAAGTTTGAGCAGAAACTTTTAAAAAACGAAGTGAACATTCCTGGCAATTGGTTTATCACGGTTGAGGGATTGGAAAGGAATCGATGAATTGTGCGAAAGGAGGTAGGAAATGGAGTAAAATGAGAAGAATGGGAGAAACCGTTTGTTATTACAGGTGAGAGGTGATCGAGCATTTAGTCTTACAGACATTCAAAACGGACCCACGGTTTACATGTGTGAGTGGGATTGAAGGAAAGAAGAAGGGACTTATTTGGTAAATGAAACTTACTATTAACCGCAAAATAACGCTTTATTCAACGGGGTTAAAGGGGTGATTCTGTAATTTTATAGCCATCGAATTTCCTCGGAATAAAACAGACGATTTAATTATTTAATTTTTTTGAGAAATGACTTACCTACGACCTTCCTAACTACAGTTTGTCGTCTACGTTTTTAATTTCATCGACGAGTGCAATCATATCTTAAGGGATGGTTCCCTTATAGACGAATAACAATGTAGCGGTTTCGATTTCCGATATCCTTCCAGCTTTTTGAGGCATGCAGTAGCGCATTCTTCACGTTCAACACACCGTGCGCTATGACGCATGCCTCCGACGCACGCGAAAAGGCACAAGTGAAGACATAACTTATTAACGGCATAACGGCAAATATTTATGTCCAGAGAAATTGAAACGAGCAATATATGTGAACTGCGAGCCAATTCAGTAAAACTGAGCGCCGGCGCTATCCCATCCGTCTTGTCTAAAAACATATGTTCCAATTCGCCTATTTCATAATGAGGGCAGCTCTGCAGTTTGCCATTTTGGGAAACAGTTGTTCTGGGTGATTTCCATTAGAAACTAGTAGAAGAGTGCCCACATGTGCTAGTTCCCAAGTGGCGAACGACAGCGCTGCCCGAATTATGAAATAGGCGAATTCGGAGAGGACGGGTGGATAGCGCCGGCGCTAAATTTTACTGGATAGGTCGCCTGTAGTTTTGTTGCCTGAACTCAGAGAAAACAACCTTTGTTTCGGACATTCGCGTAGGTTCCGACCACTAACCAATTTCCCCATATATCCGGCAATGGCAGCATAGATTCTTCAACTCCACAGTTATGTCATCCCATGAGCGTAGCCAGCGGGGGGCGGAGGTGGGCAGTTGCCCTCCCCTAGAATCAAAAGCGTAGATTTCATGGGGCAGCTGCCCACCTCCCAAAAAATCCCTGATCTGGCTTTCTTGAATTCGTCTCCATAGAACCAATTTTGCGGATTTTTCTCACTAAAAAAAAACAACACATTTTCGCTTATCGGTTTCACCAAAAATCAAAAATTCGCCGATGTTTGTTGCTGACAAACCGATTTCAAGGGCCGGCTTAGCTTGGAAACCGATTTTTCACACTGAAATCTCATTTTCGCAGGTTCGACGCGCAATTTTCGTGTGTTTTTGGCTAGCTCAAATCGTGTTTACCCCGCTGTGCCATCCAGACTTACGGTGGGAGAGGAAATGCCAGCTCTGTTTACCGTCTCAGGTCTGAAATTCAAAGTTTAGCTCCAAAAGTATCACTTTGCGGGGGGGGGGGATTCAGGTTTTCGACATAAAATCCGAAATAGTGGGCTACAAACGACAGAATTGACGCGATTCTAACCTTCAGATCCTGTTATAAGCCTGCTAAAAGACAATGGTGAATCTGACATTTTCGCCAGTGATGCTGGCGTGGATCCAGTTTTTCTCAAGAGTAGTTGCACAGAGTCCCCCCCCCCCACCATTTTACTCACGAATGCCTCGAATTGACGTTTTCCTTAATTTTAGCTGAAGATGAGTGCCTTTTCTCAATTCTAACTCGAACTGGCCAATTTTCTTCATTTTAGCCGTGAAAAGGTCTCAAAAAGACCGTGAAATAACGCATTTTTGATTTACTATTTCAATTACGGCCAGCACTGGGCATCGCCTAACAGCGAATTGGTGCGTTCTGACAATTTCAGCCGCAAAAAAAAAAAAAAGTTTTTCCTCAATTTAACATGTGGATGAACGCTATTTCTCAATTTTAGCCACGAGAATTCCACCAATCAACAACAAACGGTGACAATTTCGCCAATTCGTTTTCCCTAAATTCTAGCCGCAAATTAGTGCTTTTCCTAATTCTGCCTTGAGCAATTTTTTCTCCTTTCAAATTTTAGCAGTGAAAAGGTTCACATAACCCACGTGAGAGCGAATTTAATTAATTTTGACCCGGACGTGGCAACGCGAAACCTTGAAATGGGTTTTTCATCAATTTCACGGGCGAACGAACAATTTTTCGTAATTTTAGCCGTGAATAAGCACTTTTTTCAAAAATGTATGCGCTAAGTCACGCTCTTTCTCAATTTCACCCGCAAACTTGCCATATACTATATGTATAAAAACGAATTTCAGAAAAAGCGTTAGGTAATTCGCAGCGAGAATTAGGGGAGCTCTAATTTGTTGAAAAATCCTAAAATCCATAATTAGTGGTTAAAATGAGTAAAAACGCTAATTTTCGGCAAGAACAGTGGCTAAATTGGGGGGATAATTCGAGAAAATTTGCTAATTTACAGACAATTGAGAAATCAGGAGAAACACGAATTCACCGCAAAATTCAGATAAATCGCTAATTCACGGCTAAAATGGTGAAAAATCACTAAAATGACAAAAAATCGCTAATTCGCGGCTAAAATGGGGGGGGGGAATCGGTAATTCGCTGATAAAATTGTAAAGAAGCGCTGACGTGTGGAAAACAGGCTAATTGGAGAAAACGCTCATGGCGGCTTCTGAAGGTATAACTTACGAGGCTGCAAGTGAACAAAATCGCTAATCCACGGCTAAATGAACATAATGCGCTAATTCGCGATAAAATTCACAACAAAGCTCTCATTGATGGCTCGATAGAAGGCTGAAATTTGGTAAAACGTTAATTCACGGTGGAAATAAAAACAATGGCTATTTATGGCGTTAGATTTGGAACATTTGCTATTTCGCAGAAATAAATTGAGTAAATGGTAAGACGCGGTTTCCGGAGACAACCTCGTGGCTAAAATTAGAAAATATAACGCTAATTCACGGGTATAACTGCTCATTGGCGGCTCAAATCAGGAAAAACACTAGTTCGTTGCTAGAAAAATCGCTAATTCACGACTGAAATCGCTCAGTCGTGGCTAAAATTGAGATAAATCGCTGATTCACCGATGAAATTGAGAAGAAGTGATGAAGCGTGGAAAATACGCTAATTCGCAGCTCCTGAAAACAACTTCACGGGGACGTTTGTGAAAGATTCGCCCGGGGGCGCCAAATGCCTAAAGACGGCACTGCGCAATGAGCTGCAACAGGGCACATTTTTTGTGTGCAAATGTAAAACGCTGTTGAAAACGTTGTTGAAGTTATTGAACAGGCCTCCAAGTGCGTTTTATTCAGAGCGTCGCGGCCTTTTGCTAAGATCAATGTGTCATGCTCGATGTGGGAGTTGTGGGGGGGGGGGGCTATGATGGGTGGCCCGCCTGAGTTCTTACAACCAGGTTTATGGCCCACGACCAAAAAAGGTGGCCGGCCCTGCTTTAGCCCCTCCAGCACTTTAAACAACAAACAAACTTTGGTGTGCAGCTCTAGCTTCACGCTCCCTAACTCATCTTTATATCTGGATGCAAACTCGTTTGTTCGTCGATCGATTGCAAAGACGATCCCATTCATTAGTCGGGTTACGTAAAGTTGGCCTCACCCATCTGTTTTAATTGTGGTAAAACAAACGAGTAGGACCTTTTCGCGGTTCCGTGCGTTATATGGGTCGTATCAGGTTCATGTACATCTCCGTAGGTACTCCAAAAAAGGCCCCGAAACTTGCAATTTCGCGAAAATTGCTGTACTGCGCTAAACTTATGGCTCAGAAATTTCAAATTTCGTGGGTCTTTTCCTTCAAATAGTGCAATTTCACGCTGTACACATAATTGGGCACAGCCAGGGCTGGCTAATATGAATAAGGCACGAAACTTGTTATTGCCCGAATGTAAAGATCAGAAAAATTGCACAATTTTGCGGATATTTACGTCCGAATGATGTACTTTCGTGGTTCTGGAAAAGTCAGGCTAGGGGGCGACATTGTCCGTTTCTAAGCGACTTTGCGAATTTTATGGCAAAACTAACTGTTTCCGGCGAAACATGGTCATTTTTGCCGAGGGAGAATCTGATTCCTGGGCAAAAGATCGGGCACAAAAGGGCATAATTTTTAGTTTGTATGTGAAGTAGGCTGTTTGAAGGGTTAAATTTATGGTTCCTGCAAGTGTAAAGCTAATTTGAAGGATTGTCATGAACAAAAGCAGCTTGAGGAAGGGTGGGCTACTGGACAGCAGCCTACCTTTGTTCCGTTCTTTGCTATGCACCTTGGTGAAAGGGACAGTTTTTGGTCGGAAAGTTCATAATAGAAGGTTGCAATGACAATTTTCCGGTAGAGGTATATCAGTTTTCGATAAATAGTGACACTTTCATTGCACATTTAGTGTCTTCGGGGATGAATTGCCGATGCTTTTAATCAATCCTGCACATCCGCTTGACACCGCGACCATAGAGCAAGAGAAACTTTGAGAAATACCCCCACCTCTCCCATCCTCTGGCTTTTAAACCATCAATCTCATCACCACACCTCAGTTGAATTCGATTGAAAGGGCTATCCGCTCCACCGCATTTATTATTCTCCTCTTTCACCTCTGCCCTGCTCTTATACGCGAGGCAGAGCCAATTTGATTTCCTGCCCTTCGACGTGGGAGCATTCCAGACTGAGAGGAAATATGTCATTTCTTTCGTACCTATCATTCTCGAAGGAAACTCGGGGAATTTAATTTCATTGAATTTAAATTTAAATTTGTCGCAGAAAGAAAGATAAAACTTTAGCGCTAAAAACAAAAAAAAACTTAAACGCAGGCAGGAAAAACTTTATTGACATCTTTTTCTACTATTCTATTTGGTCTTGAGTTTTTTTTTTTATCCATTTTCCTCCCTTCGAGAGAAATCTTTTTCCCATCAACTAAAAGCACACACGTGGCAGATCAGCGTCAAACACAAACACTTAAGCTCGAGCCAGAGTGTTATGGGTCCTAGACGTTGTACATAGACACTGAGATTTTAAAAATATATCAGCTCTCCACATCTGGTACTGTGGTTCTCGATAGGAAAAAGGAAACGAATATAACTTTGGTAATTGATTGGTGATGTAAGAAACTACGATGGTGGGTTAGAGGGGGGGGGGGTTCAGTACACACACATTGAAAAAACGAATCAGGAAAATCAGACATTTTCGATATCGTGAAGTTCCCGGTCGATTTGTCTTTAGAGACTATAGCAATTAATTAACTTATTAAATTATTTTAATAGTTCAAAAATGTTGTGTTCTGAGAGCGACAAGTTAATTACAAGACCGTTAATTAATGATATTCAGAAGACTTTCACTATTCCCTTTGTAGAAAGAGGAGCACGTCGCGGATAGAAGGGTAACTTCATAAAAGGGGGTGGAATGACAAGAGGAGTTTTGGGTGCTACAGGTGGTTTCTACAGCTAATCAGTTGCATGCCCTCGCCATCCTCCTCCACGGCCAACCACTTCGTATTTCAAGAAAGTTCTATCATAGCCAATCCTTTTCTTCCGCATTACTTTCTCACTTTTTACCAGATACGGGGAAGGGGATAAAGTAAGAAAAGTAGCAAGAAGGCGATGAGTTGGGTTCCTAATTCCATCATCAACTTTTGCTCTTTTGTTTTATACATACCTAAATAAATATAGAAGGGGAGACCACTCAGGAAGCATGTGGAGCGTACACGCTTTACTTCATTTTAGGTAAAAGACTTGAGTGTGCGTCAAACGCGAAAAAGCTAAATTGTGTTGTGGAAGAGGAGGATGAGAGCTTTCAAAGTACTTTTGTGAAGTTTTCTCGAGCTCAAAAACCCGTATAAAAGGTTATCAAATTTTACGGGGAAACGGATTGCTGACGTTGGACGCTCGGGGGAGCGTTCGTTTCGTGAAATGTCAAGGGGAAAATTACTGGATGATTAAAACTGTTAATTATGCATATTAAGAATATGAAACGAGACAGATTTTCAGAATATAAATCTGCTGAGCGTGAAATTAAACGGAATTCATCGCACATGACGCCATCAGTGGCTCCGTTTTTACAAAACGGTGCAAACTTTTTACTTCATTAGTTAACAATCCAACGGGCTGTTCCAAATTACAAAGAGAGGTGAATTTTCATACAAGGAAGCCGTCCCCTCAAGGGGAAGTTTAATAAGTATATAAGACGCCTAATATTCTAACTAACCTGGCGAGTAGTTCACCTGACCGATTTTTGGTTCGGCTTCCGGCTGGAAAACAGACTCCAGAGAGAGGGTTCAATTAAAATTCTCTTCACCATCCATCAACCAACGCAACGCGCCATATCTTTCCCTTGGGCCAACCTCCATTATCTTAATAATTCACTCGATAGAAACCTAGTGCTAAGGGGAGGGGGGTGAAAGCAAAAGGGAAGGCAACTTCCTTCCTATACATAAAATAAGGCTGACAAGGCGTAAGATGTAGGGCCGCTCCGAGAGTTCAACAGTCACTTAGTTCTAAAAAAGAAACAACTTTTGACACTTCGCAGTCTTCTTTTATAAGTTCGGCTTGACCGAAAATGTGTTTCTGCTTTAGTTGAATATCGGGTGCATGTAGGGACGAATTCTCGATGGACTCGGTGCCTCGTTATTCGACATTACAAAGGCTTTTGACATGGTGTGCCATCGTCATTTGGTCTCTTTCAATAAACTCTAGAATTATCCCCCGCATTGTCCCTCTGTCCACAGTTCAGGTAGGTACTGCAAAGTTATCTTGACGGACGTTTTCAGAGTTCTGGCTTGGTGGTCATTTGTCTGAGGGCCCACATGGTCTTGACTGGCATGTCGACACCTCAAACCACCACCTCCAACAATGTCCTGGACAAAATGGACAGTTTAAAGAACTAAATTGACTGTTTCCGGGACAAATGCCCATTGATATTTTCCAAGACTAAATTGACAGTTTGGATGAAGAAATTGACTTTTCTAGAACGAAATTGACAGTTTATAGGACAAAATTGGCAGTTTCAGGACGCCATTGATAGGTTTGGCGACGAAATTGACTGTTTCGACTTTCAAGGACGAAATTGACGGTTAGAAGAACAAAATAATTGACAAATTTCTGTTGATAGTTTCCAGGACGAAATTTACAGATTTAAACATTCATTTGAAAGTTGATAGGGTGAAATTTACAGATTCTATTACTCGACTGTTTCAGGTGAAGGGGGCTTGGAAACC
This sequence comes from Corythucha ciliata, assembly GCA_038030265.1. Taxonomy (NCBI): domain Eukaryota; kingdom Metazoa; phylum Arthropoda; class Insecta; order Hemiptera; family Tingidae; genus Corythucha; species Corythucha ciliata. Next base: position 38,200,661 of record CM075939.1, read on the forward strand.
GTCAGTTTCCGCAATCCGTTGACAGTTTTGTAGGGTGAAAATGGCAGTTTTAGAATAATATTGATAGTTTTGACGACAAAATTGACAGTTTTGAAGGACGATATTGACCTTCATGGGACAAAACTGACAGTTTCATGTGCGAAATAATTAGTTATAGGAAGAAATTGGCAGTGTAGGCCCCGCGCACACTAGGAGAAAAAAGAAGCCGACGCGCGCGTCAGCGTCTGACTCATGCAGCAAAAACACATAGAACTCTATGGGGCCTTTCACATTGGACGCGTTCGCGAGAGTCATCTCTTCCCTGAGAAAAAAGACGCCGACTCGCGCGTCGGCGCCTTTTTTCCCCTAGTGTGCACGGGGCCTTAAGTCGACATTGATAGTTGCAAGTAGAAATTTACAGTTCCCAGGAAGAAATTGACAGTTTCTGGGACAAAACTAACAGTTATTTATGGCAAAGTTGACAGTTTCTGTTCCGAAATTGACAGTTTCCGGGCCGAAATTAACAGTTTATAGGAAGAAATTGTTGTGAGAGTTTTTAGTACTCGAATGTTCCAGGTCCAGGTGAAGTGGCTCAAATCACCCAAGTTGTTAGCCCGAATTGCCTGCTGCTGAATCCCTAAATCAAGTATATTGTGATCCTTTGCTATGTAGGAGGAAACTGTCAGTTCCTGGAACGAAGGTGAGAGTTTTACGGACAACGTTGACAATTCTAGCGAAATTGACAGTTGCTGAGGAAGGGGATATGAAAATCCACAGTCTGAAACTCGAATTCTCGTCAGTGGCTGAGTTAACAATTTTTTAGTGCGTTAATAATCATTTTTGTGATAATTAGGGCACGAATCGTCAGTTCAGGCATTTTTAAGGCACGAATGGTTAATTTGGCCCTCTTTTGGATCACGAATGGTCGTTTTTACCAGTTTAAGGTCACTGCTGCTCGCGTCAGTTTGAGCCGTTTCATGGCGCGAATCCGTCAGTTTATTTATTTGTTGGAGGGAGGGGGGAGCGTGAATTTTCAGTACGGCCAGCAGCCCCTTTTAGGATGGTCCGATCAGTCAGCTCTACCACTTTTAAGAGATGAATCGTCCCTAACGCATTCAAAAGAGCACGAACGACCGAAGGCACGATCGCCAGATTCACTATTTTTTGGCACAAATGGAATAAGTTTTGCTGTTTCAAAACAGGCGCAAATCGTCAGTTTTGAACCTTTAGGGCACGAATGGTCATTTTTCGGGCGTGAATTGCCAGTGTGGCTATTTTCAGAGCACTAATTTTCAGCTTAGTTTTATGTTGTAGCGAATCTTCAGTTTTACTAGTAAAGGGGCGCAAATAGTCAATTTAGCTGGTTTTAGCCATTTTTAATGGAGAGTAGTGCAAATAGTCCATGACATACCTAAGTATGGTAATTTATTTGGGCACAGATCAGTCAGTTTAGCCCCTTTCAAAGGGTGAATCGTCCCTTGTATTGAATACGAAAGATCTCGGTTCTACAAAATTGTATTTTTTTTTTTACAAAAGAACAACAAGGAGAGTCAATCATAATATGTTTATATACACAACATGTCTTCCCCTCAATGACGCTTGGCTATTCCTCAGGCCTGAAACGATTGGGAGGCCTATGAATCCTTGCTGAGCGCCGAAGAGAAATTTCAATTGGTGGAGTTCTCAAGTCCTGCGGTGCTGGACTTATTGTACGATCGTTTGGCTGTTCCAAACGAATTTGAGGTGAAGAAGTTGGAGAAGGTCATGGCATCCTATGTGGATCATGAGACGGAGCTTTATGAAATCGGATTCATCTTCTGGAACTTTCTTCCCCCTTTGTAAATTGATTAGAAGTTCCGTTTTCCTGAAAATGTTTGATTTGGTCAATGTGTCGTTTGTATTGTCGATTTTCACATTCAATGCTGTAATGCATGTCTCCAAGTCGTGAAACAATTTTTCCTTTCAGCCACTTTTTGTCTCGATTTCATAGAAGAAAAGAACTATCTGATTTTCCTTGGGCTCCCGAAATGTAGGTTTGAACGATATTTGTTTGTTTTGATACAACTCTCGTTTCGACGCCTGGCGGCCGTAAGAGATCCAGTTTTGTCCGAATTTATTGCGCCGTAAGAAAAGTAGGGCTGGAGACTCGTTATTTGTTGAATGGGGCGCACGCCTGTTCCTTTGCATAAACTCGTTCAAATTTTGTCTCAATGTTGCAGGGGTCGTATTCATCGTTTTTAAGGCATTTTTTACGGTTCCAACACAAGGTTCCGCTTGACCGTTCGTAGAAGGATGATACGGTGCAATTCGCTTGTGATAACTTACGCCGGATGATTTTAAGAACGATTTAAATTCGTCCGACGTGAACTGTGAGCCGTTATCCGAGACTACTGTGACAGGAACGCCATACGAAGAGAACAATCGGTCAAGTATACCAATTGTGGCAGAAGAAGTGGTTGAATTTACCACAAAAACATCGAGCCATTTGCTGTAAGCGTCCACAACTACAAATAGCATGGAACCAGCAACTGGTCCAGCATAGTCGATATGAATGCGTTCCCATGGACCTTTCGGGTACTCCCAGTGATGCCCTTGAAATTTAAGCGGAGCATGAGAATTCTCGGTACAGGTGGAACATATTCGTGCTCGAAGTTCAATGTCAGAATCAATGCCCGGCCAGTAAACGAATGATTGAGCCGCCATCCCTTCCATTTTAACGATTCCAAGGTGTCCAGTATGAAGATCATCCAAAATTAAACCCCGGAGAGAAGGTGGAACGACTACAAGATGCTCAAACAGGAGTCACCCAGAGGACAACGTGTAGTTAACTTCAGGAGCTTTGAAGTTGCGGCGAGATAGTTCCTGTCCCATTTCGAGAGTTTTAATTAGTTTACCAAGGTGAAGCTCTTTCCGGGTTCCTTTTGATATTCTGTCGGCTCGAACGGAAAGCTGATCTATTTGAGCGAGAATTCGTCCTCGTCATTTATTTTGTTGAGATAGAGGATACTAGGTAGAGGTAATCTCGAGCAGTAATCAGCATTTACATTCTCCGACGATCTTTTGAAGACGACATCGAAATTAAAGTGAGACAGATAATCGGCGTAGTTAGCCATACGACTGATGCACAAAATTGGTAAGAACTTCTCGGAGTGTAAAATTTGGGTTAAAGGCTTATGGTCTGTGATTAACGTAAATTTTCGAGCATAAACGTATTTGAAGAATCTTTGTACCGCCCAGACTATGGCTAGTGCCTCCTAGCGGAGGATACCGCTGCTCTGTCGTGGTCATTGTCCGACTTGCGAAGGCGATTGGTCTTTCTCTTCCATCTGGCATTTCATGAGACAAGACTGCTCCCAAGCCTGTCTTGCTCGCGTCAGAAGCGGAAGTGAAGGATCATATGACATGAGAACTTGTGGTGAGACTAGGGTGTTCCTGATTTCTTCGTACGCTTTCTACGCATCCTTCGTTCAATGAAAGTGGCCTTCACGAAGTATGTTTCGAAGTGGACGATCTTTCGTCGAAAGATCCGGGATGAACGAGCTATAATAGGTAGCTTTACCCAAAAACAGTTGTAGCTCTTCGATGGTAGTTGGCGTCGGAGCGTCGCTAATCGCAGCGATATGTTTGTCTTGTGACTTGTGAATTCCATTAGTGTCAATTTTATGCCCTATAAATTCGACTGAGTTAGCGAAAAATATGCATTTGCTTCGGTTAAGTTTGAGACCGTGCGTTTTGAGGCGATCAAATAATTCCTCTAAAACTTGAAACATGTCAGAGAAAGATTCACCAAAGGCCAAAATGTCATCAAAGAAGACAAGCGTCTTTTTGAGTCCACGTAGGATCTCCTCGATGCGACGTTGCCAAATAGCTGGTATATCAGCAGCCCCATAAACAGCGCGGTTAGGACGAATCAGACCATGTGTTGGAGTATTGAGTGTCAGAGCGTGGCTAAATTCTTTGTCTACTGTAAGATGACTGTATAAGCATCCGTTAAATCTAGGTGACAAAACAATTCAGCTCCCTAAAGTTGGTTGAAAATATATTCTTTTCGGGGAATGGGGTGCTCGTCAATGACCATTCGCTTATTAAGAGTGGGTTTATAGTTTCCAGTTATCCGGATTTTACCATTTTTCTTCGCAACTACGTGGGTTGTAGAAGCCCACTCGGAATGATCAACCCTTTCGCGAGTTTCGCGTTCATTTCTTTTTTATACTCTTCTCGTAGAGCATAAGGAATATCACGCGCTTTTTGGAAACTCGGTTGGGCTCCAGCTTTCAGATGAACTTTAACGGGCGGGTCCAGTAAGTTTGCCGGCTGAGGAAGAAAAAAGTTCATCACAGGCTTGGAGAAGTTTATGTAATCGTACTTGTTCCGGGGACGGGAGAGTAGATTTTGATACCGATAAATTGTTTACTTGATGGCGAATGGAGAACATTTGTGAGAAATTGATCTCTTGGACGAAGAATGGAAACCATTCGCGCCCGAAAAGGGAAGCAAAGTTGCCTTTTACAACGTAAAGATCGAGGTTTACGGTTTTGCAATTAATGGTTACGTCGACGGGGATGAGACCGAGGCACGACATGCGGTGGCCGGTGTAGCTGGAAAATTTTCGATCGGGTTGCTTCAAACTGAAATTTTGTTTAAGGGAACGGAGAGTTTCTTTGCTCATAATACTGCAAGGCGCGCCAGTGTCCAGCTCCATCCTGGTTTTAACACAATCAATTTTGTTTAGTTTGTCCTGGGATAAAGGTCACCAAGCCGATCAAAAGATTCTGTGGCGTCGTAATTCGGGGAAAATTCATCCAGAGAACTGACTTTCTTTTTTGGTGGTTTAGAACGGCAGGCGGTGGAGATATGTCCCTTTTTTCCACGGGCGTGACACTCGGCGTTACGAAATTTGCATTCAGAACGAGGATGGGAACCAACCTCCGCAACCGTAGCAACTTCGACCAGTTTCCGCCATTACATTGGCGTTGTCTTCGATGGACGTACCTCTCTGGCGATTTTTTAGTTTTGGTTGAGTATAACCAAGTTTATTGGTAGGTTCGTGACTCCCAGCACTCGGATCTATTTTTTTTAATTTGTGAGGTCGTTAGCAGCGTGGCCTCTAGAGTAGTCGCTATGTCAAATGCCGCAGGAAACGTGGCAGGATTCCTCGTGATGATTTCGTCACAGATTTCTTTAGAAATGAGGCCGTGAAGTAGCTATTTTATCAACATCCGATCGAAAAACTCTCCATACTTACAACGTGTTGCTTTCGTTTTGAGCCGGAGGGCGAATTGAGAGATGGTTTCATTATCTTGTTGATGAAGGAGGCGAAACTGTATGCTTTCGGCGTATTTGTTAGTGGAGTTGTCGAAATGATTTTTATGAGTATAGTTTTGATGTCCTCTTAGCCAAGCGTGTCGGGTTGGCGAGAGCTGACGAGAAATTTCATCGCGTCATTTAGATACGGACCCATGTGGACAAGAATATAGCTTGCCCGGAGACTGTTGGGGATCTTACTAAGCTCAAAAGCCCAATCAGCTCTTTTGAAATAGTCATTGACCGTCGAGTGCTCAGATGGACGGAATTCGGAAAAAGTGAACGGCGGTGGCTTAATGACGCTGGCAGCCACGGGGGACGCGTGAATGTTGGATGACGCAAACCTGTAGAGCCCGAGTGAGGAGCCCGGTGAGCGCATAAACAATTTCGGCTGGTAGTGAAGGAGATTCTTGGGCCATCGGGTAACCTTGATTACTTCTGACACCAGTTATTGAATACGAAACATCTCGGTTCTACAAAATTGTATTTTTTTTTTTTACAAAAGAATCACAAGGAAGAGTCAATCATTTATGTTGATGTACAGAACACCTTGCACTTTACAGTGTCCGCACCAGTTTGACAATTTTAAGACGGAAACACTTTGAAGATTGACAATTTTAGGGCGTTTGGGGGTTATATCAGTTGAGCCATTTTCAATGGCGTGCGGAGTTTTTTATTTGACCATTTCCCACCCATATTAACCCCTCGACAGGTGCATGTGTGGGTCCTCTTTCCAGAATTCTGCTACACCTCATTGAAATCGTTTCAGCGCCACTGTCCACGTTAGCCGTGAATTAACTTTTTTTTCTCACTTTTAACCGTAAAATTCCCCCAAAAACAGCGCACGTGGCCAATCGATAGGCCACTCTGGAGTCGATCAAAATCTAGTGGCAAAGACAAAGCGTTCCATTTTTGCCCGTGGCTCGTAGATGGGCGTCGACGGGCGTTTTGCTCGGGACCATCCTCTGCATTCATTATACTTGATCACATTCTGAGGACTGCAGGGGACTTGAACCACGTCCGGCTTGAATTTAAGCACTTTGATCCTGATCCTTGATTTTCAAGGAGCAAAAGACCAATCTCTTTCAGTTAAAGAATCTTACAGTTTAGCAGCTTTGTTTACGGCAAGCAGAGTTAGTTTTGCCATTCTTAGAGCGCGAATAGTATGTCACTCTAGTCTGTAGGCACGAACGGTGGCTATATTTTTAGGACGTGATTAGCCAGTTTGCCGATTTTTAGGGCGTCAGTTGTCAGTTTAGCCATTTGCGCGGTGGGCACGTTGCCAGGTCAGGCTTAATGGTGCTGGAAACTTGTAATTTGGCTCAAATTAGGACCCGAACATGCAAATTCATTCAATTTAAATTGCAAATCAATTCAGAATTCAAGTTGAAATTCAAACTTAAGAGCGCAGTCGGTTTGCCCAGGGTTCACGCCCAAAAGGCCCTTCAACTTGCAGTTTCAATGAAATTAGGAAGCAAAACTTGCAAAGTCGTGAAAATTCGACCAGGAAAATTCAAATTTCGAGATTCTCTTCAGACTGCGAAAACGCGAAAATCAAAGAAAAATCGGTATGGTCGTTCATCGTACATATGTCGCGCATATTTCATTAGAAAGTGAGGGATATAGCGAGGCGCTCGGGGAGGTTAAAACACCTTACTTTCTTTTTCAAAACTCCAGCATTTAAACACAGGTTGGCTCTTATTCGAAATAACAGCCCTAAGTGGAGAGTTGTGTAATTGGAAACATTTTCCTTTTATACATCCAAGAACTTTGCCCCCCCTTCACCACCATTCCTGAATGGACTGAATTCTCCTCTAGAATGGACTCTACTCCCTAGTGTCTTACAGTTACGAGCAGAAATTCATTGTCTGTTGGTAATTGAGCCGAGGAAAATACCAGAACTTTAAAAAAAAAAAAAAAAAAAGTGTGAAGGGCTTATATGCATTATTGAGGTATAAATCACGGAAAGGGTGGTTCGACGTTTTCGACAGGGAATTAGTATACTCTGCGGAAGAATAAAATATGGTCGGTCTTTTAGGAAGGCGGTGGTGGCGAAGAGAATATGAATTTATGGCATTTTTCCTTTCCTCCTCCTTCCGCTGCCATCGTGATGATAATACTTTCGGTATCGCTTACCTTGGTATCAAAAGTCAATGGAGCGTGACAAATTATTTTTACCCCAATCTCCCATCCCTGTACACTCCCAAAAAATGTTTCCTCAACCTTCGAAGAAAAAAAAAAGATTGATGAAGTTCAATATTTACTTTTTTACAGTAATTAAACTCGAGCACAACAATTTCACGTGATATAATAGGGCGATCGATTGTACTTTTCCCGTCCATCTAGCTATGAATGCCGTACTCCACCAGAGACAAAAGTGTATAGAGCTCCCTGCACTCAAACGCAGCAGAGAAAATGTGGTTCGTCGGCATCTTGGAACATTGGCTTGAGTTAGCTGCTCTTATAGGAAAGGATGAGAGCTTTGTGAAAGAGATGACTTAACGAAGAAGGCACTCGAGATCTTTTTAAGGCTTTAAACATTGTTCTTTGGTAAAAACAACAAAAGAAGAAGAAAAGAGGATTATGACGTTATAATAGTGGCTTGGAGAGCAAAAGCTTAAATATTTTTTGTTTTTTTAGGGCCAATTTCACCACCGGGAGTTAGGTTGGAGTTACCTAACTCTAACATTGTTTACATAAATAGTGACGCCTTTTTTCAGTTAATTCTGAGTTATTGTAACTCAAAACTTAACTCTCGGTGGTGAAACCCACCATTAGAGAATCGAAACATCTTGTTCAAAACGTGGTGATAAAATATTCCTTAAGACAACATTCAGTGGACTGTATGGTCTCTTGATGGGAAGGTAGGCGGTGAGGGAGAGAGAGTGAGCGAGAGAGACGTTTCAAGCCATGAAAATTCAGGAGTAGGCTAGGGGGAAAATGAAATTTCCGGCAGTATGATCCAACCTCCATCGCTCTCGCTTCCTCTTCTTTTGAAAAAAGAAACGGATTATTGAAGACGCCCCACTATCATCCAACGAACCTAAAAAAAAAAAAAAAAAAAACCAATAATGTCTTTAATATCCTGCCAAAAGAAGGAAATGGTAAACTTGGCTTCAATCTATAAACCCACACGTCCCCGCCAAGCGGATTCTCCGATAATTAGAACGTTGATTCGCCTAAATAATCATTTTCTTGAATGTTTCCCTCCAATTTCACTCTCAAAAACCTGATGAAGTTAATGCCGCGTCGGTGCGAATTATCTTCTTAATGAGCCCATTCCAACTCCGACCTCTTTTCTACCATTCAACACACTTATGAACCCGCCACTATCTCTCATGGGGGATATCCTCATTAAAACAACTTTATGCGGTTGAAACTTCTAACATGAATTTAGAGAACGCCACTCGGCTATACACGGAGGTATACCTATACGCTCCTACGCAGTGCAAAAAGAAGAAAGTTTTTGAGGTTTGCGTCTAATTGGGAATGTTCACAATGACTTTTTTGTTTTGCTTTGTATATGAAATGTCTAACTTTTAGCTTGAGGGAGCATAACACTAAATAACACTAATCCAGCTGTGAAATAAATACTTAAATTCAGAAATGTATTGTCCGATTACGCCAACTGTTGGCAATTACATAATATGCACGCATATAGGAAACAAACGGTGAGAGAGGGGGGGGGGAGTTTCTGTAACATTAAGGTGTCGAATACCTATAGCTATGTCTCCACTTGTGTGCCTTTTCGCGTGCGTCAGAGGCATACGTCATGGCGCAAGGTGTGTTTAACGTGAGTATTGCGCTATTGCATGCCTCAAAACGCTGTAAGGATATCAGAAATTGCTTGCATTGCTTATAGACGCATGCGCATTGCGCATGTTGAAAGTTGAAAAGGCGTGTTGAATTGAAAGAAAAGACGCTTATCGGGGTCAGGCACGCATACAGTATGGTTTGAACATGAATGAAAGCCGTATGTCTATTTCATTCAACCAAGATTCCACCGATCATGTTCGAGCAAACTTGGATGCCAAACAAAAGGTGCGCGTCACCTGATAGGGAGTCATGTGCATTCATTTTCTCGGAAAATTCAATGAAACCAGGTGACTTTTCAATTGAAAATCTGGGGGCCTATTCTCTAAAATGAAAGCAGTATGTATATTTCATTCATTTTATTTAAACAAATAAATGAAATAGAAATATTGCTATGAAAAACATATTGCTTTTTTGTTAGAGAATAGGGCTGCTGATCGCTCCGATTTCAATCCTGTACCAGAGCCGGATTTTTAAAAATTATTTAGTCGGGAACCAGCGCTTTATCTCAATTTTAACTGCGAATTAGCGTTCTTCTCAATATCAGCCTCAAATTAACGCATTTTTTTTCACTTCTAGATATGAATTGATTGGCTCTCTTTAATCTCGTCTAAAGCCTCGAAGTTGCCTCCGGAAACTGCGAATTGGAGGCATTTTCTCGATTTTTGCCGCGAATAAGTAAGCGTATTTGTCGAGCTGAGTTGCGAATTAGCGATTTGTCTTAATTTTCGCTGCAGACTTCCCCCAAGACCTGCACATTACCATGTTTTTAAATTTTAGCCGTCAAATAGCCTCTATACCTATACACCGCAGAATAATTACAGTACTAACGTACAGAAGGGGCACTCTCAATAATTGTTGACGTGACGCTGACGCCAAATGGATAGGTTTCTTCTCGCTGGGGGGGGGGGCTGTTATCATTGTGTCAGGTTATGTTAGGACACCCCTCCTTTCTTGGCAATTATAACTCCCCTTTCCACAACCCCTTTATAATTTCGGGTTTTTCTTTATTTTTTCATTTTACATTCCCAGCACTTGGGCCTCCGAGCATAGTGTAACCTTGAATACTCGCTCGATTTTCTTAGCCACAAAATGGAGAACTTGAACATTTTCAAGCTCTGATGTTTCTTTTAAGAGTGTTCATCAACAAGACGATTGCTCACATTAAACTTTGAAATCAATCAAGGGTTTTTTTAAAGCGAATATTTTTAAATGTTGATTGGGGGGGGGGTTGATTACGTGAAAGGGCAGTTAATGAAATGTGCGGTGTTGGGTAGAGGGGTGATGACGCGTTTTCTGGGGTTCAATTTTTCTTGTTATTTGTAAACAAAACATTTTAGAGTTCTCTCAAATGCTTCACAACTGCACATTGTCGTCATTTCCCCTCGGACCATCCATCCCCTCCTGAAGAACATTGAAATTCATTTAAAAATCACCAGACGCACCAATCTGGCTGCAACTACCGTTGATATCCTTCTATTCATGTGCCAATTCACCGTTGTACTTTTTTTCCGAATCGGGCAAACATGCAAGTTCCCCATTGACAAAATGGCCAGAAAAAGCGAGGAAATAGGCGAGAAATAAACAAAATCTTGTAAAAAGTCTCCAAGTAATTTTTGAAAATAAATGGTCGACGTCAATTAAACCAGGTTTTATAAATAGTTGCCAAGAATAAGCGATTTATCTTAATATTAGACACAAGATTGCTTTTTTATTTCTCAGGGTTGCTACAGACCGGGAGAACAGGGAAAAGTCAGGAAATTTTAAATTGGTCAAAGAAAACCGGTTTAAAGTCAGGGAATTTCTTCATTTTGACACCAAAGTCAGGAAATAATGAGTTGAAAGCTTCTTTATCGGAGACTTCCTTGTACTTGGTGGCTAAACGTAGAAAAAATTGAACTAAGGCGGGCTCTTCTGAGTCTTCTACTCGTCATCAGTGTTCGACGGTCTCTTTCATTCTCGATTTTTTGAGCTGTACCAGTCCGAGCGTACTATTCTCAACTCACTACTAAGTAGTGTTGGGCATTGGTCAAAATCTATTCCGGTCAAATGACAAGTATTTGACAATTTTGACTGGAATTTGACCCGTAAAAATCTACTCCCGCCAAACCATGAGAAATACTCCAGTTGCGGTGTCACCTTGCCGTGGTGCTGAGCCCGTGCTTCTGCTACCTTGAAACCGGACATCCCAAGCTCATTTAAACTGCAAATTCGTTAATTTCATGCCAATTTTCCCACGACAGTGGACATTTCTAGGGTCGCCAACCGTCCCGGGACGCATTTTGCTTCGGTTTCGAAATTTCTTAAATTTAAAGTCGGAGCATAATAATTCCTCGGAAACAGACCAAATGAGTTGATTTGAAGATTCAGTTCACCATTCACAAGGTCAAAATGCTCACCTCCAGCCTATTTCCTCGGTTCGTGATGAAATAATTATATAGCACAATCACTTTTATTAATTTCTGCTAGAAAGTAAAATTTCCGTGAAATTCAGTTTTGGAAGGGCCAAATTGTAGGTGAAAGTGGGGCTTGGCAGAGCCAAAGCCTGAATCCGATCCCGGAGTAATCCGTGAAATCTGGTTTCAAAGAATATTTTACGACATTTGAATTCTAAAATTTGGGATAAAGCATTCAAAATCACAAAGGTCACGTTTTGAGTAAGCGAAATCCATGAATTTGGGTTTTGAACTTTTGAATGTGCCAAGTTTTTTTTCCGAAAGAGCCAGAATCGTTTTTGGTTTTGGAAGAGCCAAACTCGCGAAATTTGGATTTGAATAGATTCATATCGCGGAATTTAGTTTTTTTCTGCAAACAAATTCTTTGAAATTGGGTTTGTTGAAGGATCAGACGCACAAAATTTGGTATAATCGATAGAGCCCAAACCCGCAACATTTTAATTTTTTTTTCAAAAAGGGCCAACTCCTACGAAATGGTTTTTGAAAGAGTCAACCCCACGAAATTCGGTTTTTAAAAGACTCAATACCTTGAAATTTATTTTTGCCAAAGCGAATATAATACGAAATTTCTTCATTGAATGATCGATCCCTACCGGATCTGTAAGGGAGAATTGGCTTTTTCTAGCATTTGTGAATTTTTCATTCTGGCAATTTTCACCATTATCGCAACAAATTGTAGAGAAAACTTCCTGCTCCGGAGTCCGAGATTTTTACAGTCAAATTCCGGTATTAATCCTTCCAGACAAGTGGCCAGTCAACTGCCAAATTTGACGGAGGTCAATTGGCCACAGCACAACACTACTACTATAAGTGACACTCTTGTCACACGGATTTAAAAGTGTTGAATTTTGTTGACTCCTCTTCCAATGTTACCCGATTTGTTCAGGGAATTTCACGAAACTGGTCAGGGAAAACCGGGAAAAGTCAGGAAATTCCGTGCGATCCATTCTGTGGAAGCCCTGTATTTTATTTTAGCCGTGAATTGGCGCATTATCTCAATATATCAATCTCTCAATTTTAGCCGCAGATTAGCGTTTTCTCATATAAAGTCATGAATTGGCGTATTTCCTTAATATTGTCCATCATTTTGTTCAAAAATTTGCGAAATTTCGAGAAAACCCCAAGATTTCTATGAAAAAAAATGGATGATTTAGACATAGTACCTACAGCAGATTTTCTAAAATATCGGCTTTTCTCGAATACTTGATTCGTAAAAATTAAAAATTTTCTGGAAAATTGCTGATTTACGAAAAAACGGAAAAAATTGCTGATTTTGATACCAATGTCTGATTTAAAGGAAATTAACTGATTTAGAGAAAAATTACTGATTTGAGTAAAATTGTACATTTACGAGAAATATGACTAGCAATGGATTGTTTTAAACTAAGAATGGTGGATTTGGTGCAAAAAACAGCAGATGTAGAGAGAAATTGCTGATTTTGAGGAAAATGAATGGTTTGAAGAAAATACTAGGTTTTCAAAAATGTCCAGATTCTCGGGGAAAATGATTGATTTGTATATAAATGACGGATTTGCATAGTAAGCCTGCTTTTTGAGAAAATGTCCCGTTTTTGGGAAATGGGCTGATTTCTTACAGAAATGGATGAGCATAGGAAAAATGGCTAACTTTGTAAGTATATAATTGCTGATTTAGAGAAAAAGGTGACTGATTTTTCTGAGCAATCCGCTGTCACTCTCAATTTCAGCCGCGGACTTGGCCAAAACAGCAGTACTTGAGCAATTTTATCTCAATTTCAACCACGAAGTTGCTTTCAATGACAAATTCAGACTTTTTATTTTCGTTCAGACGTTTTATTTTTTCAATTTCATCCGAAAATTATTTTTTTATTTTTTATCTTCCTCAATTCTACGAGTGAACGAGCTTTTTATCACTAAATTTCTGCAGCGAATGAGATGTATTTTTCTTAGTTTTAGGTGCAAACTTACCCTTAAGAACAGCAAATTAGCAAAGTTTCATCAAGAAACCTCGAACCGGGGCCTTTTCTCTATTTCTGCTGTGAATGAGTGTTTTTCTTAAAATTCGTCCCGTGAACCAGCGATTTTTCTCAATTTTAACAACGAATTAGAGTTTTTTTCCTTTATTGCTATTGTAAATTAACGATTTTTCTCAAATATAACTATGAATTAATGTTTTCCTCTCAATTTTAGCTGCAAATGGAAGTTATTTCATTTTAGCTATATGAATCGATTTTCCCTGGTTTATCAGCGAATTAGCGTGTTTCACATTTTCAAACCAAAAACTACCGTTTTAGATAGATAAGTAAGTACATAAGACGAGGGATTCTGTCACCGGTATTTTAATTAAAGAAGTAAATTAATTAACTGATTTTACCCGGACGACTCGGAAAGGCAAAGCCTAACACAATTCGAGCTTCGAGAAAAAATGGACTCCCCGACGGGAGTTGAACCCATAACCTCTGGAATGCTAGTACAATGCGTGGCCAATTGCGCCACCTAATAATTTATATAAAAATAATTTATTATAATAATTTTAATAATCACTCACTAAAAAATAAAAATATAACAATAAAAATAAAAAATTAAAAAACTTGTCATTTTGTGTCTTTCAAACCACAGTATTTGAGTATTTTCTTTCTTTCGAAACCCAATTTCGAGAATTTTGCTCCACCAAATACAAATTTCACTGGAATCTGCCTGCTTAAAAATGTCGTGGTTTTACCAATGGATATGATCTATCTCTGGATTTCTAATCAGTGGTGTGCTCTGTATACCCGAAAGGTTCAGAACCTTTAAGCTGCAGATGGTTGTAAATCATAGGAGGTGAGTTGAAATCATAGCTGCGTTGCGGGTGCTCAATCTCCACTTTGTTACGCCACTGAAGCAGTTACATTGCCGTAATACACGAGCACTGGCAAGCGCGAATGACGGTGGGTCGAAACACCCACCAGACAATCATGAAAATTTCCACTGCACAACGAACTCTGCCCCCGGGCACGACTCTCGACACAATTTGGTAGAACAGAGTGAGCCGAGAAGTTGATGTTTTAACTTGGCAGCGGCGTGTCAAGCCGCAACGCCCTCAGTTCACGTTCGGTCCTGACGGTTCTCTTCAGTCCTGTTGAGCCGGGTCCTCCCTGACTCGATTTTCAGGGCGATCCCACGTGGCCTGGGTTTGAATCCCGCTCAGTATAAATCGCCGTGGTAGTGGCAAGGGGGACAGACCTCCCCGGGCCCCCGAAAAGCTTAAAGATGGAAAAATGAGGATTTTTATATTTTATTCTCATTGAAGTAGGATCGCGAAAAGGAGGTTTGGTATCCGTTTGGACACTTGGACAGCGATTTCGCTCCATCCGACCAGAAGAATAGAACAGATTTTCAGGTACCCAGCAGTTTTTGGGGCTCAATATTCGATTCAGCCCGCGATTATTCGATTTGTGCACTTCCAGGAATAATCCGTGTCGCGTGATTAGCTCAGGCGCATCCCAACCGTCAGACTGACCAAGGAGACTATATGGAATCATCAATATAATGACCCTAGAGCTAATTTTCAGTCATTGATGAGGATGGCAATGTAGGCCGTAGCCGGGAGCCCTTGTGCCAGGAACGGTGGTCGACCGCTTCAACGGTTCGTCTGAACGGCTCGTTTCGATTACATCCGATTTTAAATTTTGGCAATTCTTTCCTGACCAATCCAATTTTTCGGCGAAGTCACAAGTTTCTAGGCTTCTTTTTTGGGATCTTGGGACCAAGTTTAGCCGCCCACGACATTTGACGTTAGCCGCAAAATTGTAACATTTGGGAGCTGAATAACTATCCCAGAAATTAAGAGTTTCCTGGCTGAATATTCTGAAATTTTATGTTTCCGGTCTTCACTTACGCGAAATTGCAATATTCTGGTCTTTATTTTCGTGAAATTTGAGTTTCATCAGGGACAAATTGGACTTCTTTTTAGTCTTTGGTGGAAACCGGTCTAGCCACCCGCGACCGTGCTCAAAGTCTGGCGTTAGCCGCAAATTTACAACATTTGAGAGCTAAGTACGCGAAATTGGAAGATTCCTTGCTGTGTATTTGGGAAATGGCCATTTTCGGCCTCTTTTCAATTCGCGGTTCCACCCAATTTTAAATTTTGGCCATTTTTGCCTAACCCAATAACGACCGAGGGCGATTTTCAGGTTCATTTTTACCTGCCTCCATTATAGGTTTTCCGCGCCGCCGAAAATAGCATGTTGTGCCCTGTCGTTAGTTTTGGACTTGATTTTAGTAGCCTATGGAGAAAAAAACTGTAATTCCCAGTTTCTGTACGTCCTTATCAGGCGGCTAAAATTGTGAAGGCACGCTAATTTACTGCAACTATGATGGCAATAATGCAAATTTTTTGCTTTTTCATGATTTGAGACGCGAACTAGCTTTTTTTTCTCAATTGTTGACACGAATTAGCAGCGTTTTATCACACCTTAAATTGTATCATTCTTCTTTTTAGCCGCGAGCTAGTGCATTTCCTACACCTTATCCGGGGAATTGACCTTTTTTTCAGCCGCGAATCAACGCTTTTACATTTTATCCGCGAATTAATCCGCACGTTTTTCAATTTAATCTTCGAATTCGCGAATTTTCTAGATATATAGGGTGTTTCGCAACCAGTCGTGAATACTGAAAGAGGTGATACAACAGGTGATTTAGAGTCGATATTGTTCTTTTCGACTTTTTCGAAAACCCATTCGTTCCCGAGATATCGATATTTTTGGACATTCGTTACTTTTCCTCATTTAAGAGGGCGTAGCGCCGATACAAAAGCAAAAAAACAAGAGCTAATCAGCTCGTTGGAAAGAGCGCAAAATTTCCTTCAAATTTGTGTGCTAAAATAGGAAAAATACCCCCTCCAACGATAATAAAATTAGCCCAGAACTTAACGAAAATCCTTTTCTATTTTTTTCCGTTACTATTCAAAGCGTGTTAACTTTCGAATGGGTTTTCGAAAAAGTCGAAAAGAACAATATCGACTCTAAATCACCTGTTGTATCACCTCTTTCAGTATTCACGACTGGTTGCGAAACACCCTGTATAATCTATGAATTAGCGTTTTTTATTTGTTTAAGCCGCGTATTCGCTATTTTACTAATGTTAACCACGATTTTTTCGCTTTTACCCCGTTTCCAACGTGGGCCGGCCTTTTTCTTTCAAACCCAGTACCTCAATCCTCATGGGACCGCTGGGTTTATAAGTATATAAATAAAACGACCGCCCACCCGCGCTATGCACCCGCTCAAGCTGGGCACGGCCTTCGCTTCTCGCAGCTTGTCCGAAATCCTAGCCTTGGATCTGGCTCAATATTATACAGAACTTTAGCGTTTTATTTTAGATTTTAGCTGTGAAATGGTGTCTATAATCCGCGAATCAGCGATTTTCTCTCAATTTTAGTCCGGAAGTTGCATCGAAAACCGGTGATTGAGCGTTTTTTTTAGCCCCGAATATCAGAGCTTTTCCAAACTTTTTGCCGCGTATCGGCCCCAAATAACAGCACATTATTTGTGCCTTCTCAATTTTAGCCAACTAAGGAAACTGACCTACTGAAACTGACGGGGGGATCCACGTGTTTTCCCTATTTTAGCCACGATTTTGCGCCCAGAAAGCGCCATTCAGCATATTTCTAGCGATTTCGTGGAATGAGTCGACGTGTGATTGCCTGAAACTGGTTTTCATGGGCGTGAGTGACGTATGAGAGAGCATGATTTATTCGAGCTTATTTTCGTCTTAAAATATCTACGACGAAGGGATATTTCGAAAACCATGGGTAATAATAGAATAACAAGAATAATATAGAAATCTTGAAGAACTAAAATATCCCCCTCCCCCTTCCATTTATCACTAATTTCCTTCCTTCAGGAAAGCGGTAACTACTGGCGGAGCAACCCACCATCAACAAAAATTGATTGTGTAGCTCCGCAAAAAAGGCGCTTATAAATAGACTTGACAGTTGTCCCTCCATCCGCCCTACCCCCCCCCCCTTCAACCAACGCCATTTCACGTGATTAAAGTAACTTATTTGTCAATGTTCCTCTACCATCATTTGAATCAATCTCGTGGATAACGATGGAGCGATGTGGGGGGAGAAAGGTAGAAAAACCTAAAATAAAAGCAAGCGATAGGAATGGGTGAAAAGAAGAAATAATGGCGGCATTACCATTAAAGGTCTTACAGTTAGTTGGTTCTTCCGACCGGAAAGTTGTGGCTATTTTAGGTCAAAAGGGCGCGAGAATAGAGAAAGACAGAAAAAAGGGACTCAACCTAAAGAAAAAAAGAAAAAGATATCGGAGCGAATTGATCAAAATTTTTGATTAAAAAAAAAAAAAAAGGAAGTAGAAGAATACAAGGGTGGACGAGAAAGTGTGCTAGCAAGGCATAGGTCAAATCCCTATCTCTGGTTGAAATCTGAAGTC
Source organism: Corythucha ciliata (assembly GCA_038030265.1). Taxonomy (NCBI): domain Eukaryota; kingdom Metazoa; phylum Arthropoda; class Insecta; order Hemiptera; family Tingidae; genus Corythucha; species Corythucha ciliata. The sequence continues at coordinate 38,218,632 of CM075939.1, forward strand.
AAATGGGTTTTTTTTCTGAAAGTAAAAAAAAAGGGTATGATCAGCCAGAAGAATCTTAGAATCGGACATCCCTTAAGGGATCTTATAGCTTTTTTTCCGCCCTTTTTGTCCCTTTTACCTTCTGCATTTTCCCCCTTTTAAGATTCATTCTTGTATTAGAAGGAAACATTTACTTCTTTCAATCTTTAAAATCCATATTCCCATTTTCTTTTGTTCTAGGGGTTTCGTTTAATGAGGAAGTTTCATTCAGCAGAAATCGTGAGTCGTAAAATATTCTATTAGCTTAGTCCCTCTTTTTTTATTAGTTAAAGGAGACTAGATATACTTAAGTGTACGATTTTTCTTGTCCATAGTTTGAATTCTCCAAGGCACCTGTTACTTGGATCGATTTAGCTTGTGTCCTATTTACATTCGTGGACGAATTGTTTGTTAGCAGATTTTATTTTTAAGGGAACGTTTCGAGGTTTATCAATCTATTCGTAAATTGTGAATTGCGTATATTAGTGAAAATAGAATAAAATGGAGATTGCGAGAAGCTGAGAGCAGCTAAAAGAATTAACGTGAAGGTGCTAGCTAGGTGATATGCGGACGTTTCGAAAACAATGCCATCAGCCTCAAGAGGGCTAGTCGATTCTGTTCAAATAGTTCACTCCTCACGAGATGGAGGTCCTCCTCGACGTGGTTTGCCGAGTCAGGAGGTCGAGTAGCTTCTCCATCATCTCTAAATAGGTTCATCAGCTTCACGGTCACCTCAATTTCCAGTAATGAGAGCCTCTACCCAGTGGGCCCTGTGAATCTCCGAGGCTTTTGTATATTCGCACCTCTCATTATATGGCATTTTCCATTTGCTTAAAATTCAACTCAGGAGCCGAGCATTTCCACCCATCTTCTCCGTTACCATAGTGATATAATTAAGAGAAGATGGGTGGAAATGCTCGGCTCCAGAGCTGAATTTTATGCAAATAGAAAATGCCATTAACAGACCACTAAAGTGGCCGCTTTGCGCGCACGTTTTCAGAGGCCCTCACGAATTTACCTGCAAATGATGACCACGCATTCGACAGCCATGAAGTCCAAGGAAGAGACTCGATACGCGCGAACTTCAATATAGGCTGATCTGGGTGGTAGCGAACCTTTCGGGCCCCCGAAAAGCTTACAAATACAGGAAAATGAGGATTTTTACGTTCTATATTCATGGATGGAGGTATGTGAAAAGGTTAGACAGCCATTTGGCTCCTTTCTCTTCGAATTTCAGTCCATCCGACCTGGAGAATGGGACGCGGCAAGTGATGTCAGCAAAGAGTGTAAGCTGAATATTCGATTGAGCCCCCAAGAGCGCCATCCTGGAGGGCTCAAATTGAGAAAATTCGCACCTTCTTGAGGAAAATTCGCTGCTAAAATAGAGAAAATACATCTTCCCTAGTTTCGTTAGATCCTTAAGCTCACTAATGTGCTGATCGGTAATTTAAAATTTGCCGACGCGTCAAAAACATCGGAAAAAATCGCTAGTAATTTGTGAGTGTAACTAAGAAAAATCGCTGATTCGTGGTCTCACAATGCAACTTCCAGGGTAAAATCAAGAAAAAATCGCTGATTCGCGGTGTATGGAGGCCATTCTACGGCTAAAATGTAGAAATAAACGTAAAAGTGTTGTTTTTTGGCCAAGCCCGCACTAAAATTAAGAAAACACGCTACTTATTCAACGCTGTAAAGCCCGGTGCACACGATGAAATTTTGAGGCTTATATAGCAAGCTTATATCCAAGCTCGTTGATATGTGCTGGATCCAAAACACGATGCAATATTTCTCATTGCTGGCAGATCGCGTAACTTACGATTGTTTTGTCCGTACATGAAAAAGGAATAACATGGATGGTCTGACTTTCAAAGAAAATGATCCAACGGTTCCGATGAAGTCTGAAGTAAGGGGAGGCACCTCCCTGTCATTATTATTATTATTTTCTCGAATAATCGTTCAGTAATTGAGTGAGTGTATCGTTACGCCTCGTCGATTACTATATTTTTGCTATTTCAAATACAATTTTTATTCCAAGAGAACAACTATTGATGATCACGTAGGGATTGAAGAAACAATCATTAAAATTCACGGCTATTACGTGGCTTGAAAGTCGCACAATAGGTCGTGAATGTCTCTAATTCGACTTGTTCAAATTGCTTCCTACCCACAAACAGAAGAATTCAATCATAATATTCTAAGATGGATGAAAGTCTTAAAATCGCCTATTTACGACCTATCCATGCCCAGTGAGCTTCATTTCTTGCGGTCAAATTTTATCCCATTAGGTTTTCCAGCCTCTCTGACTCGGCTGAAAATTCTATTCAGGATTTTCAGTCAAGAAAGTAACAATTTTGCCATATAAAACGATACTTGAAGCGCTAAATTTGAAATTTTGGTGCCCTGAGACTACCAAGATTCAGTAACCGGTAATTTAGCACCTTAAACTAAGGGGAGAATCATCCTCCTAGTGGCTGAACAAGCAGAGAAAATAGCCCCTGTTCTATGTTCCAAATTCCAATTGAAAACAAGCACAGATTCCAGCATTGACGTCACAACCAAACCAAGACGCATGCGCATAACGCACTTTGTCTCCTTGCTTGATATCTAGCGATAAAAAATGTCATCGTGTGTACCGAGTTTGTTCTAAACGCGATTGAAAACTAGCATGGCTTCAAGCATTGACGTCACGAGTAAACCCAAGCGCCTGCATATAACGCACCTTCTCTCCTTGTTGAATATCTAACGAGGAAAAATTGCATTCGTGTGCACCGGGCTTAAGTGAGAAAAAAATCACGGCTAATACTGGCCAAATAAAAATGCTGGTTAAAATTGGGCAAATTCACAACTGAAATTGCGAAAAAATCGCCGATCCGCATATAAAAAAGATAATAGATGCTAATTCGCGGCAAAATTAGCAGAAAACTCTATTTCACAGCTGAAATTGAGACAAATCGCTAATCTCGTGGATAAAAAGAAGGAAATCACTGATTCGCAGCTTAAATTGGGAAAACGCAAATTCGTACTTTAATCCGCACAGACAATGTACTCAGAAACAGAAAAACAGCGCTAATCAGTAGCAAAAAGTAAAAAAAAAAAAGAAAGAAGAAAAAAAAAAAAAAAAAAAAAAAAAAACTACGCGGCTAAATTTGAAAAAACTAATTAGCGTGGCAAAAAATAAGAAAAACGATAATTTTCCGCTCAAATTTAGAAAAAAAAGAGCTGATAAAAAAATGGAAAAAATGGCCATTCTACAGCTAAAATTGAGAAAAATCGCTAATGCAAGGGATAGAAACGCTACGGCACTGCTAAAATTGAGAAAAAGCGCTAACCCGCGGCTAAAATTGAGGAAAATCACTAAATAGCTGATAAAATTGAGGAAAAAAATGCTAATCCATAGCAAAATTTTTAAAGACAAAAAATGTCATTGGTGTACTAAAAATGATGTAATAAAAAAGGAGTATAAAATTGAAAAAAAATCACTAATTAGCGCATCATAAATAAATAAACGCTAATTTTCAGCCCAAATTGGGAAAAAGTGATAATTCCCTGCTAAAAAAATGGCTAATTCGCAGCTAACATTGAAGGAAATTCCAGTTCGTGGCAAAAACTGAGAACTTTTGCTAATTAAAATTCAGAAACGCTACTACGCTGCTGAAATTAAGAATGAGCGCTAATTCGCGGCTAAAATTGAGGCAAATCACTAATTCGCAGATAAAGTGTGGTAAAATAAATTAACAACGCGCCTTCTGAATGCAATTTTGGCGCTGAAATGGAATAAAACGGCTAATTCATGGCTATGAGTTTGAAAAACCGCTGATTCACGGCTTGAACTGATAAGAAGCGCTATCTATAGCTAAAAGTAAAGCAAAATTGCTAATGCGGTGCTATAATTTGAATTAAAAAATAGCGCTAATTTGCACTTAATTAATGGAAAAATCAATAATTAGCCTCTAATTAGCCAAAAATTAAGAGAATGCCTAATTTTCACCCTGAATGGAGAAAAAGTGCGAATTCGACACTAAAAATGGGAAGAAATCGCATGCCAATGCCGTACTGAAGGCAACTTTGAGGCTAAAATTGAGGAAAAGCGCCAATTTGATGAAAAAACTGAATCGTTGAGAATCTCCAATCCATAGTGCATGGTGAAAAAAAAATCCTTATTTGTGGCAAAAATTAAGAAAAAAGCGCTATTTTGCGTCTAAAAGGAGGGAATCACTTGAGAAAAACGCTAATTTTCAGTCTGTACAGATTATTCCTTGTTTATTCTAATAGAGAGTCAGGGGCCTCTAGGAGATTTCCGGCCGCAAGTAGGTGTCCTATTCAGAGTTGTCGGGGAAAAGTCCTCGTATGCGGTTGCAATGGCGGGATAGCGTTATTTTCTTATTCGGCGTTCTTGGATCCAGCTTATGGCATTTTCACCCGACCGTTCACAAAAAGGCCGCTGCCCCCCCCCCCTATTCTGTAATTTTTAACGGGACCGACGGCGGGGCCGGCGTTCCGCCATGCCACCGCATGGACGATTTTCCGAAGGACTAACACACCGCGCCCTGCTCAAATCGCAACACACAAAGACATGAAACAAACAAAACGCCCTGCTGAATCCGCCGCCACAAAAAAGATCCCAAAACTTGCAATTTGGCTTAAATTAACACCCGGAACTTTCAATTACATGTACGTGGATATGCTACCAGGAATCTTGCATTTTTGGTATTTTGGTCAAATTAGCACCTGGATTTATATCTACAAGTATTTATATCTAAATCTTGCAATTAAACGGTTTTCCGTCAGAATATGAGCGCAGTCGGGGCCGGCTAGCCCAGAGCGCATTGACTTCTAAAATTAAAATTGGCCCTGAAATTTGCAATTTTTCGTGAGACGTGTAACCGTGACCCATGCAGCTACGAAAACTCCGATTTCGTGGCCACCTAGCTTCACGGTCACCGAGACAAAGATCCCTGAAACTCTAAAATTTCTTGGTTTACCCGAAACTGGCAATTTAACGAGAATAAATACCGGAAACTAGCAGTTTCACCGATAATAAGACTTAAAACTGGCAATTACGCAGACTTGCACCTCACGGTTAAGTAATTTCTTGGCTATATCATTGTTAGGCTTTGGGTGCTGTGGCGGCTCGCTGGATCCACGGCCTATAAAAACAGCCCCGAAACTAGTAATTTCGGGAACGTTAAGACCAAAAACTTTCGGTTTGGTGGATATTTAGACCCAACACTTACATTTGCAGATATTCAGCAGATGCAGAGTTTGTTCACTTTTAGCTACGAATTCGCGCTTTTTCACAATTTTAACCGTACATTCGCACTTTCTCCCATCATAACCGCAAAAAGCCGTTTTTCCGTTTTCCACCCGTGAATTGTGAAGTAATTTTTATTAGAAACAAGCACATTGGCATTTTTTCTATATTTAATCGTGAAAGGGCCTCGATATACAACGAATTAAAGAAGTAAACTAACTGAGTTTCGAGAAACAATGGCCCTGGCCATGTCTGGCCATGTGTCTGGCTATGTTTATCCCTCTCTCTGCGTCATCATGATCGTGATCGGAGGTAACTATAAATCGACCATTCGCGCACTAAAAATTACCAAACTGACCATTCTCGTGCTTAATATGACCAATACAACAAGTTTTTGGCTTGACGGACTAACCGAGTCCTAAAAACGGCCAAAATGAATTCACGTGCCCTGGAAAACTGACTCTATGCGCCCTAAAAATGTCAGTTATGGCTATTCAAGCCTTGAAATCGTCAAATCTGACTCTACGTGCTTCAGCTTTTGACTTGAAATCGTCAGTTTTGTGGTGAAATCGTCAGTTTTTAAGAGTTAGATCTGGCGTAAAGTCATCTGCTTACGGAAAAACGTCAGTTTTGCTATGATTATTGTCAGTTTTGAAGAAATTCAGTTTTGAGTTGGAATAATATTTTTTGGGTGGAACCGTCTGTTTCAGGGTAAAATCGTCAGTTTAAGAAAATTTTTAGGATGAAATCGTAAGTTTTGGAATTAAAACAATCAGTTTTTGGGTAAAATTGCCAGTTTTTGTACTGAAATATTTGGAAGAACACTTCACTTTTGGAGTGTATCCTTAGTTTTGTGTCAGAATTAACCAAGTTCGGCTTAAATATTCATTTTCGAGGTTGAACCGTCAAATTTGTGTGTGTGTGTGTGTAAAATCGCCAGTTTTTGTAGTCACATCTTCAGTTTTAAGAGGGGGGGGGAGGTGTCAGCTTTGGCGAGAAATTGTACGTTTTTTTTTTTTTTTTTTTTTGAAGTAGAATCGCCACTTGAGGGATGAAATCGGCAGTTTTTAATGCTGAGCGGTGGTCGTTTTGGTAAGATCATTCGTTTTTCATCAGTTTGGGTTTAACCCGCCAATTTCAGAGTGAAATCATTCGGTTTGGGGGTAAAGCCTTTGGGTTTTAAAATTGCCAGTTTGCTGTGGAATCTTGAATTCAGGCGTGAATACTTCGGCTATGGGGTGTCGTCAGTCGTCAGTTTTGAAGTAAAATATTCATTTATAGAGTAAAATCTTCAGTTTTGGGTAAAAAAAACGACAGTTTTGAATTAAGAATTGTTATTATTAGGTTGAAAAATTTTGGTTTTTTACGTCTCTCAGACATGACGTTGATGAAAACTCGGACACCAAGCCCTTTTGCTACAAGTATGGATTTCCGAGGAAAACATTGTCAGTTTTTAGATAGAAAATCAGGAATTGAAAGCTAAAACCTATAGCTCCCCAACGAAGACGTTAGTTTTTGATGGATTAACATTTTTTTACATAAACTCTGCTTTCGGGGAAGAATTTAACGATTTATTGCGCTTATTTCTGATTTAATGAAACTACCAGTTCTAGTAGGAGATGGCTACGCCCCTAGAGCGCTGTTGGCAAATTGAACAGTGTATAATTATCTACATATTTCTTAGGTTTGAGGAGGATGTGGAAGGTCGCGGGGTCAAACTTAGTTTATTAGCTATTTTATTTCCTTTCTCACCCATCACACTCTTGTAGCATTGATTGCTCCCACCTCTCTTGCAGTCATACTTTATCGTCCCAATTTGTCAATCTGTTTACTGATTCAACCCTCTACCCCACCCTGCCTAGATTTTATCCGAATTTTCCGTCTATACGCCAATTCTGAACTCGTTAAGAATAACTCATTTCAATTTCAATGGGAAAACAATATTGATTATGATGCCTCTCAAAGAGAAAGTTTCTATGTCTCACCCACCTGCCTGGGTTAATTTTGTACCGTGTTCTTCGGAAATACTTTATGTTGACAGTAGGGTTTGTTATACATTTGCTTGCATGAATAATTTCAAACTATATTCCTCTGTTCGGCAACCAATTCATGCGATATTTATTGGAGGGATTGTTTTTCATTTGTTTAACAGTGCAGCGGAAGCGTTGTGGGTGGAACTCGAGTCAGCAGTGAGTCGCAGTGTCCGATGCTAACTGGGCGACTCAAACGACGGCCTCAGGTTCAGGCACCGGGTCAGAACCGAAAGTTGCGGTAAATTGCGCCACTTTTTAAAAAATAAAAATGAAATGTACATCTCACGCTCGATTTGGTTTTACAGTTTCCAGTTGGCAAAAGAGCGCAAGGCCTCGACAACTCTGGGCATCATCATGTCCGCATTCACAGTTTGCTGGCTACCATTTTTTGTTCTGGCCCTCGTGAGGCCCTTTCTTGAGAACCAGGACGACATTCCAAGGTCCCTGTCGTCACTGTTTCTCTGGCTCGGCTACGCCAATTCACTTTTGAATCCCGTCATTTATGCCACACTGAATCGGGACTTCCGACGACCATTCCAGCAAATTCTTTACTTCAGGTATAACATAAAAGGGCTTGTGGCTTTCTCCCCCCACCCACTCATTATTTATTGAATTCGATGTTCGTCAACCAGGTGCGGATCTTTGAATCACATGATGCGCGAAGAGTTTTATCAGTCGCAGTACGGTGACCCAAACCCTCAGCCGATGGTGAACGATGACGAGCCGACTTGCGATTTGATGCCTGTCTCGGAACTTAAAACTTCCGGTCACGAGTCCTTCCTGTGATACACAGCCGTTTAAAAAAAGAAAGGCAAAGGAAAACTGTAGAAGAATTCTTCAAAAACGGCCGTGTAGGTTGTAAAAAAAAAAAAAAAAAATCTAGTTTTCTTTGTAACAAAACTATTATGACAATCACTGTGGGCGTGGCCATGTACGAGGGAAACATTTTACGTCCCTCTCGTCACCCCTCTTAACGGTTAAAAGGGCGACGAATTTAATTCTAAGGCTTTTGTCGAATGTAATTGATCTGAGTGGGTGGAGGTGAATTAAGAGGGGGGTGGTATTTCTGGAACATTTTCCCCCTTCATACACCATCAATTTCCACTATGGAGGACTGTATTGAAACTGATTAGTGAATGCCCTCGAGATGATGATGGCAACGATACAGGAAAAGGGTGTACAATGGTGGGGGGGAAGATGTGTAGAAAATCTAATTACAAGGCTCTCAATGTTAAGCCCATTAACATCCACTTTTGACGGTCTGCGCGTCGAACTCTGAAGTGGATGGAAAGGCGAAGGATAGGTGTTGTGGGGGGGGGGGGCGTCAGTCATTACAAGACTAGTGACGGGCGTTATTTACAGCTAAAGCGTTCAAAGCAATTATAAGGTTATCAGATGATGAGTGTGCAAAGGGACGTTCGAGTACGATGAGAGAGATTGATCGTGGAAGAAAAAAGAAGCAAGGATAACGACATTTTAAAAGGCACCGCCTATAAAAACAACTTAATTGACATTAAGACATGGGCGTTCAATGATTTCATGGTATTTTCAGAGATCCATTTCTTCGCCCACATACATAAATTATTGTTTAATTTGTATGTACATAAAAAGTAGCAGTCGATAGGTTAATTTTTAGAATCAGTACCTGGGGACAGCTGTCTCGACGTTAATTAATCTAATTGCTGCAATTCGTTTCAACGTCGTCGTACCGTGGCATTTTGGCATGTCACACTCACCAAATCAATGGGCAATGTCTCCAGTTCGTTAAGTGTATACTGTCAACAAGATATCTAAAATATTTTCTTAGAGAAGGTTTGATTTCTCTTCCAAACAAATAACGCCGAATTCTTTGGTTTAGGAAAACCTGACGATATTGTTACAGTAATTGATGCAAGGCATCCTCCTCTATACATCTTCCAGTTCGCCCTGCCCTGTTCGCCTGCCTGTTCGCCCGATTTCGATCTAGTCCTTTATTTTCATTTGCCCTCAGCATCCAACACTAGTCCCCTCTCCTACCAGTAGTCAATCATCTCATCCTAGTCAATTCTCGCAATCCTTCTCTGTGGTCAACAGCAACGAGTAAGCCGTATGGCGCGTTGTTGCACCAGCGGCATCCCCTGATATCGTTCAATTGCTCACTTTAAACCACCACCACCGCTAATTACCACGTAATACTCATGGGCGATTTTCTTGCGTCCTCGCCGGATTCACTGTCTGAGAAATTCAGTGCGATTTTTTTTATTTAGTACTCATCTAGTCAAGCGCTGTCACTACAGTTTTTTTGTTTATTTTTTATAGCTCGCGTGTTCAGCAGTGAATTTCCACTATCGTCATTCCTTTCTTATTGATCCCCTCCCTCCTCACTAAGAATTGGTTGTGATAATTCTTTCGTCCTCGAATTCCCATTTTTGTTTGGAAAACTCATTTCACCTTTCAAAGTCTACACTGCGTCCTAATTACAAAATCAAAAGTCGTTTGAAACACAATTTCATACAGAAACCTTAGCGTGTTGTTCGAAGGTAACAACTATCTTTTTTTTTTTTACCATACTTTCAGTCTCAAATAATGAGTGCGTGGTCAAATATTATGTTTTCGTTGCTTGAAGGTTTCAAGAGGGGGGGGGGGGTTGAGCGACTTAAAATTACTTGGTTGCAAGGGTGGTTCTAGTGGGAAGGGAGAACGAGAAAAGCAATTTTCCTAGAAAGTGTTAAAAACGTACACTTCCCTTTGCCCTGGAGTATTCTCTTTTTTTTCTAGGCTTTTAGCTCGGACCCATTTACGCGTTAAGAGAATAATAAAAAAGAACGAAATAAGAAGCCTTTTTCACCCCCCCCCCCCTCCACCAAAAAAACTTTAGAGACTCTCCTTATCACTTCTTGTTATTTTTCGTTTCACTACGCCCTTTCCTTCGAAAAAACAAACCAAAAAAACAAGAGCTTATTTCCACCTTTCACTTCATTGTTTCAACCCCTCGATTCGACCCACATCCAAGCCGAATATCATCTTTTAAAAAATGTAAAATGTGTCATACGCTGCTCCTTCAGGCCACTTTTAGTGCTGTGGAAGGGAATACGGGCGATGTTGACCCTCGCCCCTTTTACCTCTATCTCATTTTTATCTAGTCATTCTCAGTATTCCCAGCTATGTGCGCTGGATCTGCGATTTTTCACTTAATGTTTTTTTTTTTTTTTTTTAAATGGTGGATTTCACCACCGAGAGTTAAGGTTTGAGTTACGTTAACTCAGAATTAACTGAAAAAAGGCGTCACTATTTATATAAATAATGTTAGAGTTAAATAACTCAAACCTAACTCCCGGTGGTGAAATTGGCCCTAAGAGAATGATCGATTCAATTATACCTTGCCAGGTCTACAATTACTTGCTGTTATAACCTACAAAGGGTTATGTGACTATTATATTTAAATTAAAGAATAAAATAAGTACGTTTAGTTGTTACCAACATTAGTTACCAAAAGAAGAAAGTAATTGAAAAATCAATATTTATGTATTTTGTACAAAAAAAAAATATTTGAGCCTATCAATTAGAAACTCTGTATAGACAATATAAATACGTAAATAATTTATTTTCTATAGTTAAATGTGTGTATATTTAAAAGAAGAAAACCTTTGACGACTGGGACACTTCAAAATGTAATAACATTTGTTTTCTTTAGACGGAATAGCGTTCTCTATAATTATTTATCTGTTCTGAAATAAATATTTAAAACATCAATTTAAATCACACAACAATAACTCTCAGCTGTGGGAGAGTTAATCGTTCCGGGAGGAAAACGATGAAATGGATTTTAAAAGAAAGCAATATATATTTTTTGTAAATATTTTTTATTTTGTAAATATATTATTTATTGTAATATTTAAAAAAAATCGAACTAACGTGTAAGACTCGTGAAGTTTTTTCATGATTTTTGTGATAAAAGAAAGCAGAAAAAAAAGTGAATTTGGCCTCCTCCTTGTAAACCTCAAATTCCGAAACTGGAGCAATTGTTTATTTTTGGAACCGTGGGATAATCGATAAGTTCCTAGAAAACCAATTAAAGTATTTGCACTCCGAAAATGTTCAATTAAAGAATTCATATTTCACGTTTACAAAAAAGAAACAAGAAAATGGCTTACATAAATACAACAAAAAATAAAATTATTGTATTTAGAGAGGCTTCTGCATTAATAAATTGATTTAATAGAATAATATGGAAATTTTCCCAGGTAATACTCGTTTGAAAAAAAGAAGAAAAGATTAATGAATTTTATAAGAAAACTTGATGTTCTTTTTTTCAATTTGCGATGAAGTTAATTCTTAATGGATGAAAAAAGGGTTGAATCAATGTTTCTTGAAGCTGTGTATATTCTTGTTTTCTTATAATAAAATTTTTAAAATGAAAAAAAAAATATTGTGTTCATTTTGAGAACAACCCGGGGAAATGTCGTACAGACAGTGAAAAGCAACAGGAGGGGGTATGGTGGTGGGAGGGGCGGCAAAAATCACTTTCGTGTAATTAAAATACAGCGGGGATCGTCGATTTATTCGTCCTTTATGACTTTGGCTGAGGAACGGTTGAGAGTTAAAAGAGGAGAGACACTTTTAGTGTTATATTCTGTCAGTTGTTTGGCTGGGCTGTAGACGAAGCCCCCCGCATTTGCATTTCGAGCGGGGATGGGTGAGGGGGGAGGGGAGAGCTGTGCACTCGTGTGCAGTGATATGAAACGTGGATTGCTCACCTGGAGAGTGGCGCGATAGGATTCCAGCTTCGAGCCGTTGAAAAGGCCGTGAATAGAATGGGCAGTGTGAAGGCTGTTGATGTCACTGCCGGGAAAGGCTAGAGTCTAGAAGTGAGAATACCGGGTTCAAAATGAAATATATCGTTATTATGCTAATTCTATAGGTACTCGCACTTTCACTTTATTTATTTTCAAATAAGTGCATCTTGCCGAGTGGAGAAAAAAGAGATTGGTAGCTCAGTTAAGTTTTCATTATACTCAAAATACTTATTGCAGAGATCTTAAAGTTGGTAGGGCTTTCCCGTGGCAAAAATGAGCATTTCTTGTTGAAGTCAGGTTTAGCATATTTTCTCGACTTCAAGCAACCCGAAAAGGTCCGCGTGCGTCCAGCTGCTTCCTTGAACTTGGCCACCGGAAAGCTTAAGTACAGAAAAATGATGATTTTTAGGTTATCCATCATAGATCTAGGTATGTGAAGAGATCGGACAGTTGGACAGTGATTTGTATACTTTCTACGAATTTAGTCTATCCGACCTGGAGAATATAACGTTGAAAGTGACATCAGCAAAGAGTGTGGGGTGAATATCCGATTGAGCCCCCGAAAGGCGCTATTATTCTGGTGGTTCAAATTGATTAAATTTGCGCTCTATTGAGGAAAATTTGCAGCTAAAAAGAGAAAATATACCGTGTCCCCAGTTTCGTTTGGTCCTTAAGTCCAGTAAAGTGCTGATCGGCAAATTACAACTTGCTGACGTAGCTATAAAAATCGATACTATTTGTGGCTATAACTGCGAATAATCGCTTATTTTTAGTCTCTCGTTGCAACTTCCAGACTAAAATTGAGAAAAAATGACTGATACGCGGTGCATGGAGGCCATTATACGAATAAATTGTTGAAATCTACGCAAAAGTGTTATTTTTGGACCAACCTCGCGGTTAAAATTGAGAAAACACGCTATAAAACTGACAAAAAAGACGTTTTCAGGTTAAAATTCGGACAAAGTGACAAATTCACAACTGACATTGCGTCACCCATTCACGTATAGAATGCTATCCTAGAATGGGGAATGCTAGCCGCAAGGTATAGAAATCACCGCAAAATTTGCAGAAAACGCTATTTCACTGCTGAAATTGAGAAAAATCGCTAATTTGCAATTTGCGAATATAACGTTGAGGGAAAACGTTAATTCGCAGATACAATTGAAGGAAATCATTAATTCGCGGCTAAAATTGCAAAAATCACTAAAGCGCGACTACAATTAAGGAAATCGCTAATTTTCAGTTCAAATTGGAAAAAGTAATAATTCTCTGCTAAAAATTAAATAAACGGCTAATTTTCAGCCTAAATTGTGAAAAAGTGCTAATTCACTGCTAAAAATTGAACAAATTGCCAGTTTACCGCTAAAATTGCGCAAAACACCAATTCGTGACTGAAATTGAGAAAATTCGCTAATTCACAGGTTTGAAACGCTACCACGCTGCTAAAATAAAAAAAGCGATAATTCGCGGCTGAAATTGAGACAAATTTTATTTGCGTCAAAAACGGAATAATTATACCCCATTCGCGGTTTCTGAAGACGACTTTTGAGGTTGAAATTGAGAAAAAAACACTAATTCGCGGATAAAACTGAGAAAAATCGCTCACGCATAGCGTATAGTGAACCAAAAAAGAATCTCAATTTGTGAAAAGCGCTCCATTTCACTGCTAATATTGAGGAAAACACTTAAGAAAAATGCTAACTTTCAGCAAAAACTGAGAAAAGTGCTAATCCCTTGATAAAACATTTGATAAAAACGCTAATTTGCTGCTAAAATTGAGGAAAACGCCAAAACTCGCCGTAGAATATTAAGAAACATCGCTCACGGGATAAAAACGCTACTTTGCTGCTAAAGTTGAGAAAATGCGCAAATTCGTGGCTATGCTATGAGAATGAGAAGGTCAAAACCGCTAATCCGCGGCTGAAATCGTGAAGAACGGTACAAGCGGGAAAAATTGTGAAAAGCGCTAATTTGCGGGTAAAGTTGACAAAAATCACTCATTCATGGCAAAAATTGATAAATTTGTGGCTTAAACTGGTCATAATATCGCCGTATTTCGTCGGTGGACAGAAAAGGGGAAATAGTGGTAATTTGTGTTTACGTTGTGTGGAGTCTATGCAACCAAACAAATGTATTCCCTCGAATAATGATGCATTTTGATAGGTTGCATAGACACCACACAGCACAGACATGGAGCTTGTGAGCGGCCTTTAGGGATTAATATAGTAATTTTGATCTCGGGCAAGGCTATGATTGGGCCAGCAAGATTTCCGGTATATTCAAGAGTGGGTGGAATCATAGTTAAAACGTGAAATTACCCCCTCCCCTCCTCACAACGAGATTTCAAAGCCGTAGGTTCAAAGTGTACACCACTGGAGTTCGCCATAAATTTCACGATCCCAAAATTCAGACGACGCTTTCAACCCCCACCCCACCAAGTTTGACCTCTTTGGCATGTTATTCAGAACGCCGCCAAGAATTTCCGAAAACGGTGCGCACCCGACATGGACTTGAGTCCGTGAGAAAAAGCCTCGTTCCGAGCAGACCTTAAAAGACCGTACTGGCGAGGCCTTTAAAATCGACCAAATCAATGGCTGAGCAATTTTTCGGTCAATTTACAGGCAGCCGCTCAGCATAGCGTTAAAGCGGCAAACCAGGGTTCCCTTAGTAAATAGGCCGAGGGACTCAAACAGCATCCGGCTGAAATCACCGAAACACCTTCACAAAAGGTCGTTTCCCCGCGGAAAAACTCGAGGAAATTGTGCAGAAAAGTAAACTCGCGGTTGTGAAACACTGAACTACCAATCCGGTGTTTCGCGTCCAGGACGAAAACATCAACGTTGCATTCTGTGAGTTGTATAATATAATTTTAACTCAATGCGACCATTTGGGGCAAGCAGAACTTAAGAACAAAGTCGATTTTTAATATAAAAGATAAGATCGAACCTTTGGAGAAGAGCTACAAATCTCATTCCGCAGTGTAAGAACTGCCAAGGGTTCAACCATTCACGAACCTACTGCCAGCGAGAAGCGAGGTGTGTTAACTGTGCTGGGAAGGTACCGCTTCGAATGAGACGGCCGTTCGTGACGGTGATGATCTGTTCATCAACGGTTTTTGACGGTGACGGTGAACGTTTTTTGTTTACAATGAGCGTGAAAACTACCTGGACGCTAGACGGTGACGAAATCGTAAATAATACTGTCCAAAAACGACTCTACTCTGATGTTAAAAGAAAATACTACCAAATTCAACACCAAAATCAACACCGTCACGATGGAAGAGGAGCCGCTTTCTGTTTACCGCTATCTAGGCAACTATGGCTTGATTTAAAAGGGAAATTTTCTTCCGTAATATTACGGCACCGCTTTTCTAGGAAACAAAGCTTGACTCGGAGGGGCTGGGAAAAAGCAAGCTGCAAGGATCATTCAGAAAGTCCAACCAAATGCTAGGCAAACAATTGTTCCGACTAAAAAACAAACGTCCTATGCTGGAGTAGCGAGCGGCCATCCGGTTCCATCCTCAGTCAGTTGATAAAATGCTCACTCTACTATTGGAAATTGTGAACGAGCAAAAAAGAACCAACAATCTGTTGGATTAGAGGGTTAGTGCCCTCTGAAAGAGCCTAAAAGTTAAACGCAAATTATGAAACCTCAAAATACTGTGACATTAGCAGCATGGAACGCAAATGGACTGGGGCAACATGCTTCAAAATTTGAGTTCTTTCTCCATCAAGAAAAAGTTGGTATCTGTTTGATCTCGGAAACGCATTTCACAAGGTCATCTAACATGAAAATCAAAGGCTACTCGTGCTATCGTGCGGACCACCCAACAGGTAGACCTCGAGGAGGAGCAGCCATCTTCATAAATAGCACCATTCAACACTACGTGAAACCCTGTATCCAGGAAGAGTTACTGCAAGAAGCAACAGTTAAAGCATCCGTAAACAGCAAGAGCTGTAGCATTTCTGCCATCAACTGCCCTCCCAGATACGCACTGAAAAAAGAGGACTACTTATCGTTAATGGATAGCCTGGGTGCTAATTTCGTCATCGGCGGGGATTTCAATGCAAGGAATACATATTGGGGCTCGAGGCAAACAACCACAAAAAGACGAGAGTTATTCTCCGATGGGAGAAGAAAAAATTACAGTTTTCATTCTTCAGGAAAGCCTACGTATTGGCCCAAGAACCCATTAAAGACTCCTGATCTCATTGATTTTTTTTGGTCAAGGTAGTATCGGACAAATTCATTCACGTAGAAGCCTGTGGCAGTCTTGTCAGATCATTCTGCTATTGTTCTTACGATTAGCGGCTCAATCATTTTGAAGGAAGACCGGCCAAGGCTAGTCACTCAACGCACTAATTGGGATGTTTTCAGGGAATACGTTGCCTCTAATATTGACCTTTCAGTCCTTCTAAAATCACCGGAACAGCTAGAGGAGGAAGCTGGGAACTTTGTCAAATGTATTCAGCGAGCTACTTCAGCCACACTACATATCCCCGTGAGGTTAGAGAGCTGGTTAGGGAAAAAAGAAAGGCGAGTAAAGTCTGGCAAAACAGTAGAGCTCCTTGTGACAAAGCAAAACTGAATGAGCTAATGACTCGGCTTGACGCCCTGAGCAAGGAAATCAAGCAAGAAACACACGCCAGACTATTGATGGGATTAACTCCAGGAAAGGACACGGATTACTCCCTGTGGAAGATAACTAAAGCAGCGCAAAGAACACATTCCTCCGATTAGAAAGCTGGACGGGGAATGGGCCAAAGGTCCCCGAGAGAAAGCTGAACTATTTGCAGAGCACCCAGAGGAAACATTTATGCCGCTGCAAGGGGAAAGAGATGAGGAAGACTTGCCGGCGCTGCCTCAATCAACGTCTTCGCAATATATGTATAAGACCGGTAACGTTTAATGAGCTTAAGGTCTGCCGTCCACTGGAAGCGATTTCGAGCGGTGCTACAACGCGCGACAGCTAGCGTACATCCCAAAGGCTCAAATTGAATGTGACATCGTCCACTGCAGGCTTAGCTGCAGTGAATTCAATGTATGCCATTTTGTATGTACGCTCGTTGCCGCGCGTTGTAGCGCCGCTTGAAAACGCTTCCAGTGGACGACCGGCCTAAAGATGCAATAAACAATCTTGAAACAAATAAAGCTCCTCAAAACTGGGAATGTCGTCAAAATACTCCCGGAAGTAGGAATGCGTCTGTTACTCTACCTCGTAAACGCATCGCTGAGACTCACATACGTACCTCGTTGCTGGAAGGTGGCAGCAGTGACCATGATCCTGAAACCTGGTAAGGAATCATGTGAGAAAACGTCGTACCGGTCATTGTTACCAGTGATCTCCAAACTCGTCGAGAGTTTACTCGTGAAGAGATTAAAACTCATAGTCAAAGACAAGGAGCTTATCTCCAATCACCAGCTCGGGTTCAGGGAAAAGCACTCCACCATTGATCAAGTGCATCGCATTACTCGAGTAATTGAGGACTCTTTAGAGAGGAAGCAAGTCTGGACGAGCGTGTTTCTTGACGTTTCCCAAGCATTTGATAAAGTCTGCCATCAGGGTCTGCTGTACAAACCCTGCGGAATAAATGAGGAAAAGAGCCAGACCGACGAAATTTGCTCTTTATAATGTGCCAATACTAAACTCCGTCATGTAACGTCAAGTTGGACTTTTTTGAGTGACAAAACGCTGCGAAATGGGTGCCGGGTGTGCCTGATTCACGTATGAAACAACTAAACGGGTGGAATTGCTCTTTATAGAGGGAGGCAAAGGCGGAACGGGTTCTTGGAATTAGCCACAATGGTAAAATTGGGTTCTGTGGTGTCAAATCCACTGAATTTGGACTTGTAAAATATCTTAACCCACGAAAGTTTTAGCTGATTATCGACCTGCAACATTCTATTGTCCGTACTAATTTATTTTCCCATAATGCCTCGCAGAGCGACATGGGTAAGAAAATAAATGCAAAATCACAACAAAAACTACAGAAACAACACAAAATGCTTTGACCTTGAAATATTCAAATAGTCATAATCAATTTCCAAATATGAACTGATTTATTTATAATTAAACAATTAGGAATTAATTGTAGAAGAGACATATGGAGAAGAAGTGAAGGGGATTATAACGATGTATGAAGGATTATAACAATCTTCCGGGGGAAGGAAAAATAAACAAGACGGTTGAGGTTCAGTAACGGAGCCAATCGGGTTTTCTTTTTATCCGTGTTGATCTTCGCAGTTCGTCGATTGTTGGTTCGCGAAGTTCTTGGTTGGAGTCTATGCTTTCTCTTTCCTCCGCTGTAAAAGGCTGAAAGGTGTCTTCATTCGAAATAGCATTTGGAGGTCTTGGTCGAGATATGAAGAAAGATGCATCTTCGTCGAAATCATTGGATCTAGTAGGTGGACACTTTGTTTTGGTAACCTTTCCTGGCTGAATTGTTCGCTGACTTCTAATTGGAGAGTTAGGTAGTCGTCGAAGATGATCAATGTGTCGGCGATGAATCTTCCCGTTGATTTCAACATCATAGATTGAATTTCCTACCTTCCCGACAATTTTTCCGAATTTCCATTTTGTCGTATTCGAAAAATTCCTAGCTGTTACTTTGTCTCCAACATTGCAAGAACGCTTAGGGCTTGACGCTGTTTGATCACTCCGGTTTTCGCGGTTTTCCTTCAAAAGATCAAGTCGAACTCTGATATCATTTTTCAAAAGCATCTGTGCTGCACTTTTGCCTGTGGTCATGTGTGGCATTTTCCTCAATTGCATCAAAATTCGACATAATTTTGTGTGTAAGTCACCTGGCTCATTAGCCATTGCTCTCAATTTCTTTTTGACTGTTTGAACGTACCGTTCTGCAAGTCCGTTGGAAGATGGATGGTAGGGGGGTGAAAGCAAATGGTTAATGCCATTTAATCGAAGAAATGTCCTAAATTCCGCCGACGTAAATGCTGATCCATTGTCGCTAACTAATACCTTCGGTAGTCCGAACCGAGCAAAGATTTCTCGAAGATTTTCTATGGTTGATGAGCTAGTAATTCGTTTTTGAATGATGACTTCAACCCACTTGGAGCAAGAGTCAACCACAATGAGGAAATGCCTGTTCATGAATGGACCAGCGTGGTCAACGTGTAGCCTTTCCCAGGGTTGGCCGGATGTGATCCACGACTGCTGAGTTTTCGGTGGATTATTGGCATTGACATTACAAGATTTACAAGAGGCTGCCAAATTTTTAATGTCTTTGTCAATTGAAGGCCACCAACAGTATTGTCGGGCTAGCTCTTTCATTTTCGTGACGCCTGTGTGAGCTGTATGTAATTCTTGTAACATCAGTAGTTGCTGTTGTTTAGGAATGACTACTCGTAAACCTCTGAAGATACACCCTCTTTCAACGGCTAATTCTTTTTCAAGCCCTTTGAAAGCTTCAGGCTCCGTAATAGGAAGTCCTTTCTGTAAAGTCTTAAGTAGCTTTTGTAGATCTGGGTCTCTTGAGGTGGCGTCGGCTATGTCAGAGGCAGTTACGGGAAGACTGTCGAGTTGAATTTGTAAAATGGGCAATTCAGTAATTGTGTTGCTAGGCAAATCGGGAAGTGGTTTTCGTGAGAAGTAATCTACGTTGACGTGGTCGGAAGCTTTGCGGTAGCTCACCTTGTAATTGAATCCCGATAGGTAAAGAGCATAGTGCAACATTCTCGTGGCCGTGAGTGGAGGGAGAGCTTTTGAAGGGTTGAAAATGGAAACTAAAGGTTTGCTATCAGTGACTAGCGTGAATTCTCGACCGTAGCAGTATTGGAAAAATTTCGTAACACCCCAGTATATTGCGGTAGCTTCCTTGATTATATGACTGTATTTTCTTTCTGTCTTGGAAAGAGATCTGGACGCAAATGCAATCGGTCTTTCAGATCCATCGAGCAACTTATGTGACAGGATTGCTGAGAGGCCAAACGGTGAAGCATCAGTGGCAAGGATAAGGGGGAGTTTAGGATCATATGGTGTGAGTACCTTGTCACTAGTAATGTCACGTTTGATTAATTTGAATGAATTTTCACACTCGGTCGACCAATGGAATTTTTTTCCTTTTTGTAATAGTTGGTATAAAGGTTGTAATTTTGTGGATACGTTAGGAAGGAAACGGCAGTAGTAATTTACCATTCCTAAGAACTGTTGAAGTTCATGGGTATTTTTTGGTCGTCCGGCTTTTACTATTGCATCGACTTTTTCCTTTGACGTGTGAAGTCCATTTTTGTCAATGATATGTCCCAGATACTTGACTGACAACTCGAAAAATTTACTTTTTGCTTTATTAACATGTAAATTGTTTGATGATAGCCGATCGAGGACAGCTCTAGTCCGCTTTTCCGTTTCTTCAATTGTGCGGCCTTGAATGATAATGTCGTCGAAGAAAACAGCGATTCCTTCGAGACCTGTAAGCATTTCGTCCATGAAACGTTGCCACAAATTTGGCGCTACCTTTACTCCGAACATTAACCGATTTACTTTGAATGTACCTACGTGAGTACTGATGGCTTGGATGAGGGAGCTTTCATCGTCCATTTCCAAATGAAGATAAGCCTTATGTATATCCAACGTTGTAAAAAACACTCCACCTCGCATTTTGTGGAAAAGTTCCTCTATCCGAGGAATAGGATAGCGTTCGTTTTGTAGCTGGTCATTTACTGTTGATTTATAGTCGGCACAGACACGAATGGAACCATCGGGTTTTAGGACTGGCACTATCGGTGTTCCCCACTCAGAATTTGGAATTTTAGTTATGATTCCATCTTTTTCCAGAGAATTCAGCTCTTTCTCAATTTTTTCTCTCAAGGCGTATGGAGGAAGTCGGTGTTTGAGGAATATTGGAAAAGTATTTTCTTTTAATTTAAGTCTTCCTTTAATTTCAGGAATTAACCCCACCTTATTTGAAAACACGTGATCATATTCTTGGAGTAAGCGAGTTTTCAGTTTTTCAGGATTACTATCGTGACCGCGCACCACTTGATTGATACCGCTAATTGTGATTCCAAGTTTCCTAATCCAAGCTCGCCCCAAAATACTGGAATAGTCCCCATCAACCACGAACATGCGATCTGAAATGTCGATACCATTGAGGTGGACGTTGACTTTTGCTATCCCCACTAGCTCGATAGGGGATCCTGTGTATGTTTTGAGCTTAATGTAGGGTGAGCGGTCGATTTTAACTCCAGGGAATCGTTTGATAAATTTGGAATGGGACATGGAGGAAACAGCTGCTCCCGTGTCAAATTCCATTTTACATTTACGACCATTTATGAAAGGTTTAACTATGATTTTGTCAGTCTCCCTTCCGGATGTCTCTGAGCTGTTTAAAACGAAAACCTGATGAATGGAACTTCTGCTGTCATCTGATTCGAGTTCCGAATCAGTCGAGGGATGCTCAGTTGATTTAACCTTGAAACTTTTGGATGATTTGCAAACGGTGGCTAAATGCCCCTTTTTCTTGCATTTATGGCAAGTCGCGTTGATAAAGCGACACTCATTTGCTAAATGAAAATTTTTCCCACAGCGGAAACATTTCCGTTCAACGCCCTGCTCATTCTGCCAGCGAGTTTTGGTTGACCTCTTAACGTTAGCACTCACCTTATTTAATTGAGAACTCAGATGAAAATTTTTACCGTCTATTTCTGAGGTTTCCATTGATATTGCCATTTCTATTGCTTTTTGTAACGTCAATTCTTTCTCGAGCAATAATTTTTGGCGAATTTCTTGATTAAGTAGGCCCCGTATCAATTGGGTGCGGAGATGAACATCGTTGATGTGCGTTTTGCAATTTGGACATGTGAAATTACAGTTCAACGTTAAACTTTTTAGCTCTTTTACATACATTTGAATGGATTCACCGTCTCGTTGGTTCCGACTGTAGAATTTGTTTTGTTCCATCAATTCATTTGGAGTAGGATCAAGGTGCTCTTTCAAAATCATTAATATTCCCTTGTAGGATTTCGTGGAGGGTTTCTCAGGAGCAACGAGATCGACCAACAACTGGAAATGCTTAGGAGCTAAACAATTAATTAGTACTTGAACGCGTTTTTTATCCATTCCGTCTTCGTCTCCGTTCAAGTCAGCGAGATCGAAATAATTGTCCAGACGTTGTATGTAGGCGCTGAAAGTTTCTGCATCTTCATCGAATGGTTCCAGCCTCGATGGGAACCGTGGTCGATAGTCTGTAGAGACGTGCTGCGATCGCAACATCGCTAATAACGCCGCGTTTTGTTCGTCCGATGTCGCCATTGAAATATTCAAATAGTCATAATCAATTTCCAAATATGAACTGATTTATTTATAATTAAACAATTAGGAATTAATTGTAGAAGAGACATATGGAGAAGAAGTGAAGGGGATTATAACGATGTATGAAGGATTATAACAGACCTTCCCTTCCGAACAGTCAAGCAGGTTTTTGCCTACCTCCGGTCATAAATATGTTGTAAAATTCGTTTATGCAGGGAATGACAGCCTGGGTTGCTTGGGCCTGATTCAATCATTTCCAAGTGAATATTTTCCGATTAATTGACGCCATGTTATCATTACATTCTTCGAGAAGTCTGATTTACACGAACAGTAACTGTTTTCACAATTTTTGAACAAGGATTTCCCTCTATAATACATATTTCTTTTTTGAAAGAGCGACTCAGCTCAGATGCTCAAACGTAGATAAGACGAAGGCAAGCACAATTTTGTATTCATATTCCACTACCTTGAGAGGGGATGACAATGGACAAAATGACACAGCGTATAGACCTCCCACGCTTGTGATGCCAACACCCTTCGGGCGACCAAAACAACAACTTTGATCATGAAAACGAGCTTTTAATGAATTATTGTCTTCGATGACAATCCATCTTTGACAGATCGTTACCACCGGTTAGGGTTAATTTATTATGTGATTTCCCGCGGCGATACTGGAGGGGGTGGGAGGGAGGGGAACAAACCATTTTAATGACTCAATTTCGTGTGCTCTATATATTATGAATTACGTTGATGGGCAGCAGGCTTCGGGGCAGCGTCTTTCTCCTATCACTCCCCCCTCCCCCCTTCCCTAATTTCACTCAAACCCTCCAACACTTCAGATCTTCATTAACCAAGGCCCATAATTTACATACTATAATCCTCTCTGGAAGTTTACGAGCTAACTCAATCAAGCTCAACTACCAGACTTAGCCTGATACTGTCTGATTAGGCCTTATTTGTTTATTTATAAGGAGAACGTTGTTTGATTGAGCTTTGCCCGTGGTGAAAAAAAAAAAATGCGTTAATTTTTTTCCACGTTAATTTTGAATAAATAAATCCTGGGCATTCCTGGAAAACGTTATAAACCTCGACCGTTTCACAATAAAAGAAGGGCGTTGTAGAAGAAGGTTAACGCAATTTAATCACAATTATTGCAGAGGACAAATGAAAACAGGTGGTTACTATGGCGATGTGAGTTGTTGGCGGGGGTGAAAGAGGACTACTAAAAGTGCGCGGTTGAAAGATCCAGTTGGAGTATAAAGGGTGTGGGGGGAGGGAGAGAAATTTTGGTATAGGATGAAGAGAGGCACGCAATAAATCGATAACACTTTAATGTATTGTCGTACTTTTCGCCTGAAAAACCTCAGATAACAAAGTGTAATTTTCACTGCACAATGTGTGTATAGTGTTGTGGGATTGAGAGATTGAAGAATAATGGGGAGACAAAAAAAAAAAAAAAAAATACAAATATCTGCGGGGTACTGTATGAAACATCGTTTTAGTGCATTGGGAGGAGAGGAGCAACCACCCATTGTGCCCATTTACTCATCACACAACCACACAAGGCGCATTATTGCGTATAACAGTTTCCACTAGCATCACATTTAGACGCTTCCACACCGCCGCTTTTTTCATTCATCCATTGCAATTGACAGTGTTGGACATAATGATTTATCGCGACCATTCCTCTTTTCTTTCACAGATCAAACGCGCATACACATAGACAATCTGGCGTACATATAGACTTGAAGTTGACGAGTTCACAAGTTAAGGATTGAGTGCATGCATGCGATGCACTGCGGGAGATAAGCGGAAAACCTAAATATTGTTCGTGTGAAAATACCATGTCCCTCGTTTTATTATCGTGGTGACTGGGTCACAGCGCCTGACAATGACATCGCGTTTATAAAGGCGAGGAGCTAATTGATTTTTGTTGCCCCAAGGGTTTCGGTAGGAAACATTGAAAATTAATTAATTTTAAAATAACCCCACCCCAACTCAAGAAGAAAAGGTGTGATATGATGAGAAAATGAATAGGTTTTCAATGTCAGTAGTTAATTACGAAGTGCGGTTATCGAGTTAGTCATAAACTTTTTTTTTTTTCAGAATGGAGGCATTCAGCCCGGTAAGCCATAAAGTTTACTCGGCGAGATCAACAGGTTTCCCCAAACTCTATGCGCTTTAAAAGGTCAGAACGCCATCACAAGTTTTCCTCGCTCACTCACTCACTCTTTCTCGTTCTTTCATCAAAAAGATGAAAGGTTGGGTGTAAATATTTTAACGGTCTCTATTGAAGTCGATATTAATATTCCTTGCTATACGTTCTGGTTTGGATGATTGCACTAGAATTTTTTATGCTTTGGGTCGGTTCCAAGCACCTGGATCAATTTAATAATTCTCAAAAAATTTAAATAATTATGAGACCTGCCCATCAATGCTCTTCTGCACTGGATGTGCTTGCATGAGCTAATATCAATTGTATACAACAATCATCCCTCGATTTTGGTTTTTGTTTTTCTTCATAAATATAAGCTGGGTTACGTGCCGTTAGCGCGCGTACACTTAGCGCGCAATGAAAAAATCGTGTCTTTAGCGCGCACTACCTGGGAGAACGCCGAATGTAATAGAAAAGTGAAACACATGTGAGACGAGGTGAGATTGACTAAAATTTACAGATTACAGATTGACATGGCTGTAAAATTCATTCTCATCTCGTCTCACAAGTGTTTCACTTTTCTATTACAACCCCCCCCCCCCCCACGAAGGAAGGAATTGGCAGTTTATACGACGAAATAGACTGTTTCCGGGACAAATTTCATTGACAGATTTTGGAACGAAATTGACAGTTCCAAGGAAAAAATCGACAGTTTACACGAGAAAATTGAAAATTTCGAGGACGGAAGTGACAGTTTTCGAGACTATATTGACCGTTTTGAACGACAACTTTTACTGTTTTGTATTACCTCTTGGTGTTACAATCGGGAGTGGGGAATGACCCAGGCGGAGGATTTCGCTATAATTGCAACCGTTTTGACTGACGAAACTGACACTTGCCGGACGAAATTGACCGTTTCGAAATTTTGAAGTTTATATGATAAAATTGACAGTTCTAAGGATGAAATTGACCATTTCAAGGACGAAATTTAAAATTTACATGACGAAATTGACATTTATAGGACGAATTTTGACAGTTTTGAGCATGAAATTGGCAATTTGAAGGACGATATTGACAGTATTGAACGACAAAATTGACATTATAGGACGGAATTGATAGTTCCAAGGACTAAATTTACACAGTTTTGAATGACGAAATTTACTTTTCCAGGATGAAATTGACAGTTTGGAGGATAAAATTGACTATTTCGAACGACGAAAATGACATTTCCAGGACGAAATAGACAGTTCCAAGGACGAAACCGACAATTCTTATGACGAAATTGACAGTTTTGAATGACGAAGTTGACAATTCCAGGACAAAATCTACAGTTTCAAGGATGAATTTGACAGTCAGTTTTTAGTAATCGACTTTTTCCGGTCAAGGGTCCTTAAAAATCCTTAGAAATCACAGTTTGAAATATTTTGTAATGTGTGAGGAAATAGAACAGGGGCGTCTACACAAGGGGGGGGGGGGTGTTGGACACCGTCGGCGCTCATCTGACGCTAGGGGGGGAAAGCTCAAAACTTCATCAGGGGGGGGGGCAATGGAAATTATTCGTGGTAGTGGGGGAGCGTCCAAAAGTGTCAAGAGGGATGCTGTCCGACAGTACTTGATTGATGTGTGCAGGGTGCACTAGGTGGATACCGGGAGGGGAAATAATCCAGGACATATAGCACACAATAAAGCTACGAATTTTACGTGGGGGGTGGGAGGGGCTAGGTATATTTGTCCATCCTGGTAACGAGGAGGAAAGTTTTATATTACCACCCCTAAGAAGGCGGGGGCAACATATTTCATTCAGTTTGTTTATCGTTCACATCAATGTTACAATGGTGCATCCAGATGCATCAGGCGACGTTTCCGAAGGCTCCTTCCTGTGACAAAACCACTCAACGCCGCGGGGGAGGGGGCGCAGCCATGAATTACAAGTTTCGTGGGATAGGTACATACATAATAAAAAATAAATGTGAAGTTTCAGGGCTACATTCTCGTAGACAACGATATTGAAAGTTTCGGTGATTAATGATCCACGAAATAGTGAGTTTCAAGCTTAGCCGTAAAAGCCACAGAATTTAATATTTCGGAGGATAATTAGACGCGAAATTGCGAGTTCGGATCGATAAAAAGCCTCGAAATTGTAAGTTACTGAAGAAATTTGCTGCAAAATTACAGTTGGAAAGGGGGTGGTTGCCACTTAATTGAGGCTTTAGGGTTGCATTGCAAGTGCAAAATTGTGCGAGATTTAGCTCTTTCTAACCCCAAATTTCGCGAATCTGGATCTTTTAGGAACCATGAATTTCGCGTGGTTACCTCCATAAATTACTAAACTTTTCGAGGTTTGCTCCCTGCGCCCCAGCAGTAGCGTACCGAGGTAGTGGCGAGTGTTGGGCGGACCGCCGCCCCCGAATAGCTTAAAGATGGAAAAATTAAGATTTTTAGGTTTTGTGTTCAAGGATGAAGGTACGTGGAAATGAGTCTTGGTATCCAGTTGGACGGGAATTTGGGTCCTTTCGACGATTTTCAGTCCATCCGACTTGGAGGATAGAGCGTTGAACGATGCTCAACAAATTTTTCGCTGAATGTTCGATTAAGCCCACGCAAGCGCTACTCTGGAAGTTGAAATTGATAAATGGACTAATTCGCGCCTTATGAAGGCAACTTCGAGGCAAAAATAGACAAAATACGCTGATCCCTACCGTTCGTGTAGGCACTTAGGTGACTGAAATTGCGAAGCCGCACTGAAATTCTGTTCTTAGGACAATTACGTGCCACGAAGGCTGGAAAGAGCGCAAATATTCGTGGCTAAAATTACGTGAGAAATAAAAACGCTCATTCGCTGTTTCACGATGCAACTTCTAGACCAAAATTGTGAAAAAATCGCGGACTGTAGAGTCATTTTATAGCTAAATTTTAGAATAAAACACCATAATGTTCTGTTCTTGAACCAGAAGCTTCACGGATTTTCTGAAAATTCATGAATTCGAAGGCTGAAATTGAGTAAAAGTTGTAATTAGCGG
Organism: Corythucha ciliata; assembly: GCA_038030265.1. Taxonomy (NCBI): domain Eukaryota; kingdom Metazoa; phylum Arthropoda; class Insecta; order Hemiptera; family Tingidae; genus Corythucha; species Corythucha ciliata. Next base: position 38,246,154 of record CM075939.1, read on the forward strand.
CTAAAGTTTCTCAATTTTAGACGTGATCAAGCGCTTTTTCATCAATTTTTTAACGCTAATTAGCGCGTTTTCTCATTAATATTTGCGAATTAGCGATTTAACTCAATTCTAGACGCGGACTTGGTTCAAGAACAGCACATTATGGTGTTTTACTTTATTTTAGCTATAAACTGGCTCTGTACGCCGCGAAGGCACTCTAACTCACTTCATAGCAAACATTTGTAAAAAGAGCCGATTCTCGGAGTATAATTTGGCAAAACACTAATTCAAGGCTGAAATTAGGAAAAATCGCTAATTACAAACTAAAATGAGAAAAAAAACCTAATTTACGGCTTAAATTAAGACAAAAGGATGATTCGGGGTTAAAAATGTAGAAAAATCACTATAATTTGCGGATGATGTTGAGGATCAGTGCTTAAACTCGTGAATAAAATGTATAAAAAGCGCTAATTCACGGTTAAAATTGAGAAAAGCTCTAATTCGCGGGTAAAATTCATAAAAAGGACCGACTCACGGCCAAAATTGAGAAGAACTCTAATTCACGTCTACAATTAAGTAAACGCCAATTCACGACTCTTTCATGAAGGAATCTTCTAGGCCAAAATTGAGAAAAGGCACTAACTAACGGCCAAGAGTGGAAAAAGCCGCTAATTCACGGCAAATATTAAGAAACACCGTACATTCGCGGGTAAATGGAAAAAAATCGCTAGTTCATGGCTAAAATTGAGAAAAACGCTAATTCATGACCAGTGGCGTAGGTAGGAATTTTTCCTGGGGGGGGGCGCAGATTGAAATCTTGTAAGGTGGGGGAGGGGGGTAATTTCACATTTTAGTCATTATTCCACCCAGCCAGCACACTCTTGAATCTGGACATCTTGCTGGCCTCATCATAGCCTCAATCTCTCAGTTAGGGGCGATTTTTAGACAACCCGCATATTAGCGCTTTTTTGGCCGAGTATATCGTTCTTCTCAATTTCAGCCGTGGATTAGCGGTTTTGCCCAGCCCCCTCCCATGGCCATGAATTTGCGCTTTTTCTCAATTTTAGCAGCAAAAGTATCGTTTTTATCCCATGAGCGATGTTTCTTAATTATCCACGAGTTTTGACGTTTTCCTCAATTTTAGCAGCATATTACCGATTTTTAATATTTTTTTACCAGGGGATTAGCACTTTTTTCAGTTTTAGCTGGAAATTATCGTTTTTCTTAAGTGTTTTCCTCAATGTTAGCCGCAAAATAGGGGGAATTTTCACGAATTAGGATTTTTTTGGTTCACCTTACGCAATGCATGAGCGATTTTTCTCAGTTTACTCACGAATTAGCGGTTTCTTCACCTATTGCCATAAATTGGCACTTTTTTTCAATTTCAGCCTGAAAAGTTGCCTTCAGAATCCGCAAATTTGCGTATATTCAGTTTTTGGCGCAAATTAGAATTTTTCTCAATTTCAACCGCGAATTAGCGCTTTTTTAAAAATTGTAGCGGCGCGACGCGTCGTAGCGTTTCAAACCTGTGAATTAGCGGATTTTCTCAATTTCAGTCACAAATTGGCGTTTGGTGCAATTTTAGCCGCGAATTAGCAATTTTCTCAATTATAGGTTTAAAATTAACCTTTCTCTTAATTTTGACCAGGCGGATTATTTTATTTTCTACATATTACCAGCAATTTAGCGGGTTTTCTTTTTTTACCACCTCATTAGCAATTTTATATAACTTTTATAGGTATAGATTATTGCTTCACGGCAGTTCTAGCCGTGAATTAGTGTATTTTTTAACATTATACTATAGCTATGCATGAATTTGCCATTTTTCTGCAATTTTAGTGACAAAAATGCCTTCAGAAGGTGCGAATTTAAATTATAAATGTACATTTGTTTGTTCAAACCTTTTTCAAACTAAAAAATTTACATCTATCCGTCCATTTCTGTCAAAAAATCATCATTTTTAAATTATAAATTTCACGACACAATTCGAGAACTAGTGATGTCTCTCAAGTTTAGCAGCGAATTATCGCTTTTTCTAAATTTTAGCAGCGTGGTAGCATTTCCAACCCGTGCATTACCTACCAAGTTTTGTCAATTTTTGCCAAGAATTGGCGTTTGACTCAATTTAAGCTGCAAAATAGCAATTTTTTCCTTTTTTAACTTAGAATTAGCACTTTTCCCCCATTTGAACTGAAAATTGACGTTTTTCTTATTTCTGGCTGTGCTAATTGGTGATTTTTTCAATTTTTGCCGCGAATTAGTGATTTTCTTCATTTTGTATCCGTAAAATAACGTTTTTCCATAACTTTATATCTGCAAATTGCAAATTAGCGATTTTTCCCAATTTCAGCAGTGAAATAGCGTTTTGTGCTAATTTTGCGGCCGTTCAGCATCCTATTTCCTTTTTCATACGCGAATGGGCGATTTTACGCCATTTCAGTTGTGAATTTGCCATTGGTTTCCAATTTTAACCTGAAAGCGTCTTTTATTTGTCAATATTATAGCGTGTTTTCTCAACTTTAACCGCGGGGTTTCCCCAAATACAACACTTTTGCGTTGGCTTCCACAATTTATTCCTAGAATGGCCTCCATGTACATCGAATCAGCGATTTTTTTCTTAATTTTAGTCTGGAAGTTGCATTGCGAGACCCGAATTAACGCTTTTTAGCAGCTATAGGCACGAATATTACCGATTTTTGTCTGATAGAGGGTCCGGGGCGAACCCCCCCCCCCCTTACCACGGTACACTACTGCGTTGGGTCTGAAGTCCAAGGAAAAAGCTGGACGTACTCGGACCTTTTCGGGCTGCTTCAAGTCCAGAAAATCTGGTAAACCTAACTTAACGTGAAACGCTCACTTTTGGAAATTTAATGGCGCACTTCGTTATGGTACTAGTGGTCCTTCGTTCGTAGCTTGTAGCCCTGGGGGGGGGGGATCTATCCCCCATATCCCCCCCCCGTATCTACGCCCCTGTTCATGACTATGAGCGTTTGAAACGAAAACACTTATTTGCGGCTAAAATTGAGAAAAGGCTCAAATATCCAGTTAAAATTCATAAAAATACGTTAATTCACGGTCATAATGGAGAAAAACGCTAGTTAGCGGTTAAAATTGAGAGAATGCCAATACGCGGCTTTCTGGTGAATGCAACTTCAAGGCTAAAATAATGAAAATCGCTAATTCATGACTAAAAGTGAAAAACCCCCACTAATTCGCAGCTAAAATGAAGAAAACGGTAATTCGCTATTTCGCTACTGAAATGGAGAAAAATATCCAATTAACGGCGTAAATAAAGAAAAAGTGCTAATTCGTGGCTTTAAACTGAGAAAAAGCGCTAATTTGCGAATAAGGTGTGGAAATAAAAGCGCTGATTCGCGGCTAAAACTAGGAATAAGCCATAATTTAACCCTACGTGGTGTTGATTTAATCCAATTCGCCAAAATTAGGCACTGGGATCTCCAGGTTTTCTACACTTGTGTATCACTAGCAAAAAAGTGAAAGTACCTACTGTTCATTAACGTTGTTTTTCACAGTAATTATCCATCTTAACGGCCTTTAATACATGAAAGGGGGATTACTGCTCATAAGGTGGGGGGTGGGGTTCACGTACGACCATCAGAGGGGGATAGACGCCGCTGCTGTATTTTAACCGGAAATTCAGACTCCGTGATTAAAGTGACTGTTTTCTGACTAAATACATAGTCAGTTGCAATTGATCAATTACCAGCATTTCACCTGAAATCGGGTCCAGTGAATAAATCGACAGAATTCGGGTGGACATCACAGTGCACGAAAGGTCTCCATCCCTTTTGGAATCGAGGGAACATTCCAGCCATGGCACGTCACCTTCATACACAAAGCTTGCTCTGGAGCATAAGCAGTTGCCCCCCCCCCCCTCTGGACTCAAAAGCGAGAAGACTGTGGCAGGAGCCCGTCCATAGATAATAAGTGAAAAGTGTCCCCCGCCTCTTGAAATAGTTACGAAGTTATTTGCATACTATAAAATCGAACTAATTTGTACGTTTATTTTTATAAGCTTTAGAATTCGACATGGCTTCGGCGTTGGGGTTTGGAAGGGGACCGGTTGCGGGTGGTGTATCTAGAGAGCATGCCGTTCATCGATCTCAGACTCCCTCAGAGTTGTTTTCTCTATAAAAAAAAAAATGCCCTAACTGCCCCGAGCATCTGGCTGGACGTGAATAGCGTTTCGACTGACATGGCTTACGACGTATTTCTTACGCTGGTCAACTCCCATTGTCCCTGGAGGGTGAGAGGACAAGTAGAACAGCCAGGGGTTTCCCATTGTTCACACCTGAGCTTTGGAGAAAGGGCGATTTTTGTCGTCTGCTTCTGCGACTCGAGACGCGTGACACTTCAAGCGCAGCACACTGGAGGGCGGCGCGGACGGCTGCTCGTTGGGACTATCTGAGGAGCATCCGGTTGGCTAAGTTTCGTTTCAATGATGAAAAATCCAGTCTTCTGGGAACAAATCACGCACCGCGTGGCGAATCGTCCGGGGAGAGCTTCGAAATTCGCTGATGAGGGGACATCAAGTTACAAAAAGCGCGCATGATCCCAAAAGCATAAATGACTACTTCATCAACGTCGCTGCTGATTTGACCAAGGATCTGCCCAAGCCAGTTGATAGCTATACAAGAGCTATTTACTCGTCAAGTGTAGTCCGGTTGAACCTCTCATTTTTGCGGATTTTTCGGTTGAAGAGCAAGTGTACTCAACTATACTTATTAAACCTGAAGTTCTCTGGCGTCGAGGATGTGTATGGTTTTAACGGCTTGTCACCATCAGTGCTGCCGAAATCTCCCAGCCTTTGACCTATCTGTACAATTTGATACTTCGTGCCGGCGATGTTCCCTCTTGTTTCAAAATGGCTCGCGTGACCCCGATCTGGCTGACTTTCGTCCAATTGCCATGTCGACTGTCTTTCGGAAGATTTTCGAAAGCCTCATCAGCCAGCAACAATCTGCGTTTTTTGAAAAGACGGGAGTTATCTCAGGGTCACAGTACGGTTTTCGTTGTGGAAAATCGACCTCACTCGTCACACTTGACCTTATGTACCACTGCCTCCGTTGTGCTGAAATCAGGAATAAGGCTTTGGTTCGCCTCTTCGACCTCTCACGAGCTTTCGACTCTGTCAACCACGGTCTCCTCGTTGCAAAACTAAAGTGTTTGTCCAAGCTCGCCTTGGATACCATTATCTCATCGATTGCGGAATGGCGGCAAGTAGTCACTTGTGAAGGGAGATCGGTCGGATTTTCTCCCGCGCAGGATATCGGGGTCAAACAGGGTTCCGTAACGGAGCCTTCGTTTTTTAACGTATTCATCAATGATCTCCCGGTGAGCCTGCAGTCGCCTCACTCCCAGGCCTTCGATTTACGCTGATGACGTGACCGTGGTTAGCGCAGGACCAGATATAGACGAGGCTTTCCGTGCCTCGGAGCAGTCCACTGCTATCATCAGTGACTGGTGCCTGGCGTATTACCTTGTTCTTAACAAGGCAAAGACCCAGGAACTGCAACTGAGCCTCACCTGTGCGTCGGCATCGTGTGACAGGGTTGAGTTTCTTACCCTTGACTCTCGCCTGTCCTGGGCACCCCAGGTTGACAAGTTGTGCGGGGCTCTCTCTCCGAGAGGCGATCCGAATTCTAGCGCGGGTGAAACCTCGAACGCCTTGTCGTAGTCTTTTCAGGCAGATGAAGATTCCTACCTTTTATGCCGTGATTTTAACCGATATATTATATGCCACACTAAAGATCTGGTCGACCGTGGGGAACTTCGTCCCTCCTCGCATGATTACCTCACGAGGGGCCGCAACAACATGCACGTAGAGAGATGCCGCCTCAGCTGTTCACAAGCACTTAATCCGCGTGTGCTAGGTCCGCAGCTCTTCAATGGACTCGACGCCAGCCTCAAAAAATTGCCACCGAGGAATTTCAAAAGGCAGATTAAGGAGCGTCTTTTAGATAAGGCTCCCTATTCCATCTCGGAATTCACAGCGACCCCCTCATGTTGATTCGTTTTACGTTCTGTTGTCCCTCATACTGATTTGTATATTTTTTGACGTTTTTCTAGTATATCTAGTGCTGACAATAAATTATTATTATTATTATTATTCTTATTATTATTATTAAGAATAGTTCCAACGAATCATGGGCGTAGCCAGAGGGAAGCAGGGGTAGGCAGCTGCCCCTCCTAGACTCGAAAGCGCAGATTTAGTGGGGCAACTACCCACCCCTAGACCCCTTTTGAAAGTACAAAATCCTTCGGTATAACCACTGTTCGGGCCACTTATTGGGTTCGAAATGTTATATATTTGTCTTACCGGTCGATGCCTACCGTTCATTTTTGGTCTTGCCCTTTTTCTGTTTATTTAAATTCTCCCCTGTGTGATGGCAATGACGGCTGAATAAGAGCGGGCCGTGCCGCCTGGACCTTCGCGTCGAGAGTTTTTCTGTGGCTGTTTCTCGCGCGTGCCGCTAACTGTACTGACTACTCTTGCCTGTAAAACGTCGGGCTGCTCGGACGTATTTTTCCCTGTTCGCGTACAAGTCACGAGTACAATTAAAGTCCTACATCTGAAGCCGGAGTTCTGCGCTGATCGATAGTCTATACCGGCTGAACTGTGATCTGTCGTGTGACAATTAATGACTGGCTGATCCTAATCTATAATTACTGTGAGTACAACAACATCTATTCACCTGCTCTCACCAATTTACATTGCCAATTGTCTGTTTTGTGATCCTAGCGAGGATCTGGTCCTCCGAAATTAATTATTTACTGAAGCCCTGTAATTTACCGATTCTGAACTGGATATTTTAAGCCCCACTGACCAATACAAACCAACCACATTTTGTTTTGTCGGCGCACACATTAAAAAAAGTAATGCAATTTCGAGGATTTGTGTTGCTCATAAAACGAATTTAGCAAGAGCGACACAATTCAAATACCAATTTCGCTTTTTTTGCGCCCTAAAATACGAACATTTTCAAGGCAGTGTCTTCCTGTTTGGCCTAAAATCATCCTTAAAGTATCGCAGATCTGACACAACTAGAAATCAGATTTTGCTTCTCTGAACAAAAGAACACCGGAAATCCCCAGCTAAGGGTAAAGTCGACAATGGCACCGTTGTAAAACTAAAAAAATTGCTCAGCGCTTGATGAGGTTTTGTTTTCAACACATGTTCTACAACGGACCCATTGTCCGTTTAAGCGTTGCTAAAATGCTGGTTTAAACGATTTTGTACGCAAAATGCTAAATTTTGATTGGGCATAAGCTCTTAAGCTCAGCTTAAAGATAAACGGATCTTTGAACCCATGTGGACCAACCTGGGTCTAAATCGCGATTAAATAGCCATTTTGAGCTAAAACCGCCAGTTCTGCAGTGAAAAAGACTGTTTTCAGTTAACAGTTTTAGGGTGAAAACTTTAATGTAGTGTTAAAACTCGTCAGTTTTGTGATAAAATTGCCGGTTTCGGGGTAAAATGATCCTTTTTGGAAGGGGCGGATACGCTACTTCAAAATAGTCAGTTTACGAAAGTTTTTGGGATGAAATTGTAAGGTTGGGATCAAAACAGTCGGTTTTGGGGTAAAATCGCCAGTTTTGTAGTGATGTCGTCAGTTATGAGGCTACAAGTCAGCTTTGGCGTGAAATCGTCTGTTTTGGTATATAATCGTCACATTTGGAATGAATTCGTCAGTTTTCTGGTGAGATCGCCGGTTTTCAAGGCAGAGTCTTCATATTTGGCCTAAAATTATCCTTAAAACGTGTCGTGTAGCATCACACGAATGCTAGATTTTTACGCCTCTCATCGTCAGACAAGACGTTGATGAAAAGTCGGCAACCCTGTATTTGAGGTGCCATGCCTTTTCTACAAAGTATGGATTTCCGGTGAAAACATTGCCAGTTTTTGGACCGAAAAACAGGAATAGAAGGCTCATAGTCCTGACAGGAAAGAGTGTGCTCTTCCCAAATCCATCGTCAAAATTTGTAGAATGTCAGCTGGGAAGCGAGTTACTCGCATTTTGTCCAGGAAAATGATGTTACCCTAAAAAGATGCTAGAAAAATCATATCTCGAAGGGTTTTGATTTTCGGACCATGGGTTATGGGGTGTTTTCGATCGCAAATGAGGTCTAATTTTACCCAATTTTTTTCTTTACACTTATACCCTTCCACCCTGTCACCCCTCCCCCACCGGTTGAATTTTCCTTTTTTAGGCCGAGTAAATCAATTAAGGGACCAGACTTACAGTTGCCGCCAGTCACACGTCAGACAAATTGGCATTACATATATGTAATGTTTTATTACATAACGGGATCAATATCATCGAGGTACATACACGTTTATTCAGTTAATACAACGAATATGTTGGACAGCAATTTTGTAGTCTATTCACGCATATACATATACATAATTTTGTCTTTATGCATTTTAGCCTGGATATTTCATGCAATATAATAGCCATTTTAGGTTAAATTTCAGGAACATATTTTTTGATTAATTTGGAGGGGCTTATTTTATAAAATGTAGAAAACAAAAAACCAATAAAAAGGTCTTTTTTCTTTTTAAGTTTGGTGTCATGGCGTTTTTTGTCTCACATTTACCCTGTAATTAATATAACATTTGACAATATTCATTAAATAGGTACGTTGAATGATAAAATAACCACTTATACATACACATTAATGTTCTATTAATTGAGAATTATTATTTGTTTAGATTATCTAGGGAAATAAAATTGATCTACTTAACTTAAAGGAATGTATAGCAGCTAAACTTTCTTTCCATTTTCGAAATTTTCATTCCTCGGTAACCTGGAAATATTTAAGAAGTATTTCTGCGTTTAAATTCGCATACGTAACACGTTTTCTATAGGGATTATAGAAATTAGAATAGTAAACTCACCACATGGGTGTAAAGATGGCCAAAAAGCTGGGGTATAAAACTACACATTTGTACAAAAAGAACAAAACGTGACAACAAGTGGGTGGGAGACGGTCATTCAAATTATAACAAGTATTGCCCATCCTAGAAATAATTGTATCTATTCTTTGTAATTGATTAATTGACCGGTTCTACCAGTTAATTTAGCATAAAGGAAGGGGTTGGTAACAGTTTGATCAGTCTATGAAACGCAAACAAATTACAAATAAATGACTAGGAAGCACTGGCAAGGGCGGTAAGCATCTTTGAAGAAACGGGAAAAAGTGAAGTTTCATGATAAATGACAGTGATAATGAGACGGCCCTAAGCAAATACCAGCCCTAATTGCGTTTTGCACCGGTAAAAATACTGTTAGTACCCCTCCCTTTTTAATACGATGAATCAGGAAATTGCGCAACACTTTTTTTTTTTTAGATGGTCCAATTTGACTGAATTCACTGGAAGTTTTGCCGGCTTATCCTCGGGGCTAACCGTTTCTTCGTCCGATTTATCCTTTTCCTCTTCAAACCACTCTTCCCCGGAAGAACTATGATGACTCTGCAGTCGATACAACGACCCATTTAAATCGTCCGTAGAAATGAGCCGAACTCGAGACGACGTTGCTAACCGGCCGCCACCACCACCACCGGCAGCGCCGGCCCGACCGGAATTAATCGACACGGAAACGGATCGCGAGCGCCAGTCGCCGGCCGACAGAGAGCACGTCGTCCCACGAAGGAGACCGACTTTGACTTCGACGACTGACGCTGAATTGACGCGTTTCACGAGATAGCGTTCGGTTAACGGTTTACCGGTTTTGTCGTCGGTGGAGGAGGCATCGCCTAGGGCCGTCTCACCGGGAAGGGATTCAAGGTCGAATTTGACGGGCGGGGTTTGCGGTTTGTGCGACTCACAGCAAGACAAACGGCCGGCTCCTTGTTCCAGATAGCCTAAGAGGTAGACGGGCTGTAAAAATAAAATCTGGTTGGTATTTTTCCATGTAGACAAAATAAAATATTCAACTAAATTCATGCGTAGTTAGATAATGCAAACAGAAAAAACAAAACACATTAAAAAACAACCACACAAAGAAACCAATCAAACACCGCCCAGTATTTACCTCTCCATAGTGAAAAACAGTAGCACTGGCTGCATGCAAAATTTAATTAATACGATTAAATTTGATAATCCTGAATCCTGACACCCCCAAAAATTGGTTCATCAAATAAATGAAAACGAATTCCCACTGATATCCTCACCTTATGGTCTCCCATGCACGATGTTTTTCCAATTAAGCCGTACTCCACTTGATCTTCGCCATTCTACAAAAAAAAAGAATAAGGAAAAAAAAACATCATTAGCACTCAAAATTAACTCAACCCGAGAGAACGCACTTACTCCGTGAACCAAAGGTCGTGCTGTTTGGCTCAGTAGCACTCTGTCGCACCAAGCCGGACATCGAGTCTTCATGTAGTCAGACACGCCGGACGACGAGTCTTCGATAAACGGGTAACTGGGTGGGAAATGAATTGGAAATTCGTAGACCTTAGAGCAGAAATCTTCAATTTCTTTGTCAAACTCCTTCAACTGTTTGAAAAGAAAGAAATGGGTTGTGTCACTCGTGGAATTTTTTTGTTTCTATCTAGATGAGCGGGACGGGGAAGATATCAGACGATATTTTAAAACGCAAATGCCTTCAAAATCCTCCTACTGTCCATCAGTTTCACTTGCTATAACGACTTGTTTGTGTTGTGGTCGGTTATATTTTGAGGTTAGGTATGTTGCCCTCAATAAGCTAAATCTTCAGCTAAAGTGCTAACTCGCGGCTAAAATTGAGAATAAGCCCCATTGTTCGCAGCTACAATAGGCCAAACGCCAATCCACGGTTTATGAGGGTAACTTTGTGGCTGAAATCGAGAGAAATGATTTGAGGAACAACGATAATTCGCGGCTAAATTGAGAAAAACGTTGAATCCCGGATGAAATTGAAAAAATGCTCTAATTCGCGGCTTTTAAATGCTGCAGACAGGAAATCCCCACTTTTTCAGGCTGAAACATATCCCCAAATTAAAACGTTGACTTCCCGTATTCTTCAACTATTTGGACTCGTGCGAAATTCAGAAATTGTAAGAGGGTGGGTCTCGAAGGGTCTATTCCATACATCGAACATTTGAAGCCTCGGCACTTGACGGAATGAGCGACTAAAGGCAATAACTCCAAGGCTCGTGATGAAAAAAATCATGAAAATGAGCCGCCCCCACGATCTTGGTTCATGGTAATGAGCCAAACACACAGAATAATTTTTATCGCGGCCAAATCCGCTAAATTGGTTTCTCGAATTGGCCAATGCACACAAATCAGACAGAATAAGAGAATAAGAGATTATTGGCGCCCAGAAAATATCTGACAGTGTGTGCAGTAAAATTGGCTAAAGTGCATAGTCACGCCCTGAAACTGACAAAACTGGTTAAACTGATTATTCCTGCCCTGTAAATGGCAAAATCAACTATTCGTGCGTCAAAAAATGAACTAACAGAGCCTTTACGGGTTTAAAATGCCTGAACTGACTATTCAACTGAAAATAGCAAAAACGGGCTATCCGCTTTTGGGCGAGCGTCCTAAAAATGGCCAAACTGATCATTTGCTTTCCGCACAGAGGCTATACAGATGGTGCTAGTGACTTTGGTGCCTTCAAAGTGGCTGTCTGCACCCATAAATGGCCAAACATGGCTATTCGTGTCGTTAATAAAACGGTTAACTGACCACTGGTGTTTGCACTCTGAACCTGAGCCTTCCCCAACTTACCAACTGATCAACCCCGCCCCCTCCCATTAACTTTGGTTACACGCAGCAACCCTAAGGACTGGATAAGCTGACTACTCTCGAGCTATAAAATTACTTGACTGGCTAGAATCACACCATAAAAATAGCTAAACGGACCGTTCGTGCCCGGAAAATGGCAAAACTTACCATTCGTGCTTCAAAAATGTCCAAAATGAGCCTCTGCGCCTTGAAAATGGCTAAAATTCGTCTCTTAAACATAGCTTAAACTAACGATGTATGCCATTAAAATGTCTAATCTAAACTCGCTGTGCCGAAAAACACGGACAAACTGGTTATATATTCGCGCCCTTCAAATATTAATTGATTATTCCCGCCCTGAAACCGATGAACTGGCCATTTTGTTCCCCCACCGAATAGGACTATCTCCGTCACCTTAAGAACTGACGGCTCCCTTCACTTTTCGCAACAGCAATTTGTACTTTCTCGTGCTAGCTCGCTGGCGCTATAAAATAGCTCAACCGTTTATTCGCACCATAAAAATGGCTACATGGTTATTTTGACCTGGGGCCTTATTCTGAACGGTCAGGGAAAAATGCCGCACGCGGGATCCAAGGACGCCGAATAAGAAATAACATTATCCCACCATAGCAAACGCTTTTTGCGGCATTTTCACACGTCTTAGGAATACGGGCCCCGGTGTGAAAATGATTTCCGAGGACGCCTGGCTTGAAAAATTAGGACAAAAGTAGGACGCTTGCAACGGAATTTAGAATACAACCAGAAGGAGTACGCCTACACCCAGTTTTACATGGGGGGGGGGGCACATTATAGGTACTCTTGCCACATCACCCTCCAACATTCGTTTAGTTATGCGCGCGAACAAATTTTCGTGAGTTCGACTTTTTGGATTACAGGCAATATCGCTGATTTTGCTCACTCAAAAAGTCAATCTCGCAAGATTACCGCCTTAAAATGCCAATTTTGCCGGAGTTGTCTCGTTGAGAAATGCAGGCCATTTCCCTGATTCGGCTCTTTCAAAGTTCATATTTTGTGATTTGACACATGGGCATAGCCAGAGGGAGGGGGGGCAATGGTGGACAGTTGCCCTAGACTCGGAAGCGAAGACTTAGTGGTGCAGCCGCCCACCCGTGGACACCGTCGGATGTACAAATCCTTCAGGGTACACCACATTTTGTTATGTTCACGCTCACACACACAAAAAAAAACATTTCTCGAATTTCGCTAACTAAAAAAACAATTTCAAGGATTTTTGCGCCATAAAAAGTACATTTTAGCATAATCTGATTCAACTAAAAGACAAAGTTCTCATGTACAACATCATAACCCCAATTTTGCGAATTTTTAAACAAATTTCGCCCTAAATAACACGTTTGCACGTTTGGCCCATTCAAAACCAACTGGTGAAATCTTGCTACCTAAAAAACATCAATTCGCGAAAACCGTGAGTGTCGGTGGCTGGAAAATTAATTTTGTGGGGTCGCCTAATTTTGCAGATTTTTCATATCGATTATACTATTTTTCCACTCACTGAAAACCTAATTTCTCGGATTACGCTTCACCGAAATCTCAGATCATTGCCAGCTTAGTGATAAAATTAGCAGATTTGCGCAAAAATCACAATATCAGTAAACCAACTAGAATCGCCATTTTTGTTCTACAATCGCAATTTTTTGTGCTAAAACCTCAATTTCGTGCTAAAATCACTAGTTTCAATGTAAAATTTTGGTTTATTATTCATTCCTTTCCTCATTGCATTAGAAAAAACTCGTTCTTTCGCACATAGACTCCATTTGGGATCTTGTTGGTCCTAACATCTGATCAGTTTGATCAACTAACCCCCTGGGCGTTTTTTGGGCCATAAGTGGGTCCAAAATTAAAATTTTCAAAGGTTTTGAGATCAAAGAGGTGTGGGGTGTCAATTTTCATGTAATTTCGACCCGGGTTTGACTACATTCATGAATAATAAACCATTGAGTAAAATTTGCAACGTTTTTAGTTATGAGGTAAAACCACTTAATTTATTTTTAGGGTGAAATTGCCAGGTTTTAGTGAAAAACATCAGTTTTTTGTAAGCAGTTTTGGGGTAAAAACTTCAATTTTGAGGGAAAGAAATTTGTCAGGGCCATTTTTATGGCACGTAAAGTCAGTTTGACCATTTTTAGACCAGGAATCGCCAGTTTGGCTACTTTTGGCGCGTTAATAATCAATCAGTTAAGCCTTTTAGCAATTTTCAAGACGCGAATCGTCAATTTGGCCAATTTTGGGGCTCAAATAGTCAGTTGAGCCATTCTTTGGACATAAATAGCCCGTCAAGGCCATTTTTGCTGCACGAATGGTTGATTTAACCATTTTGAGGGCGGGAATCGTGATCTTTTCTGAGCAGCACAAATCGTTAGTATAGCCATTTTAGAGCGGAAATAGCTAGTTTTGGCAATTTTTAGGGTACAAATAATCAGTTTAGTCATTTTCAAGGCGCAAACCGTGAGTTTTGCCATTTTGGGGAGCGATTATTGCCCGTTTAGCAGTTTTTACGGAGGGAATAGCTAGTTTCGCTATTTTTAGGCAGCGAATGGCTGTTAAATCATGTTATTTAGAGTGAGTCACATATTTTCCAGAGCCTCTCCCTCTAGTTTTCAGGCAAATTTAGCAACAGGCGAAAAATGTGGCCGAAAACTCTCTTATTCAAGAGAAGTGAGATGAAATGCGTGCTTTAGTCATTCAATCAGAGCTTTTTACCCGTAACAAGTATAATTTGATGCGTCCCCCCCCCCTCTCTTTAAACGCCAAAATCGGGAGCAGAAAGTTGTAGGGGACCATGATAGGCAATTAAGGGTGGGGAGCGTTGAACTGACACCGTTTCTATAGCCCGGATGACGTTTTCTGCCACTGAGGTGTCAAACAACGCGAATTTTCTCCTTATTTGGCTCATTCGTAACTCAATTTGGTTTATTTCGCTCCTTCGAAAATATTTTTGCGGGAAGGGACCTACGATAAAATTTCGTGGATTTTGGCTCTGTCTAAGCCTGAAATTCATGGATTTGATACGTTAAAACCCCAATTTGGAGGATTTCACTTTCATAACAAATGAATTCGCGGGTTGGCTCTTTCATAAAACAAATTTCTTCGTTTTGGCTCTATAAAAGACAATTCAGCGCGTTCCGCAATTCATCAAAGTACAATGTTCCGTGCTTGACTCTTTCAAATGGGTCAAAATTTAGCAGGCTTGTTCATGTGAAAAAAAAATAAAACAACAAATTTCGTGTTTTGTTGATCCAAAGAACTAATTTCACGGGTTTGCCTCATTCAATCTCAATTTAGAGGATTTCGCTTTCAAAACATCGTAGGAGTTTCTTGAGTGAGAAACTTAGGTGGGGAAGTCTAGAACCACACGTTTGATATTTGAGGGTAAATAGACACCCACCAAATTTGAGTTAAGCATCTCCCCCCCCCCCCATTTCCAGTCAGATTGTGCCCGAAAAGCCCTTTCGTGCTCTTTCAACCGAAAATTATCCGTTACATGACGTGTTTGTTCTTTTGAATAATTATTATCCTCCTTTATGCATTAGTCAATAACACGATCGATGCGATCACACCGCTGGTGAAACAGTAATTACAGGTGCCGAACTTTTACTTCGAGAGGGGGTAATCGAATCGTTTAAACCGACATGAGACGCCATTTGAGGATTCGTCAGAGTGTGGTCATAAATAGGAATGTTTCCAGGATATCCTTTTCTCTAACACATCAATTTAATATCTATAAGGACGTAGCTGGACGATACGATCTAAGTTGAGATTTCTTCGCGGACTTTTTTTTAACGTGGGAAACATGCCAAGCACGTAGCAATTAAGGCTTGCGATTAATAGTCGGATAACCGTTGGGAAAACGAGACTAATTTGCTTAAATTCGATATGTATAGTCATTAATCGGTATTATGCAGCGCTGTGAAAGAAAATTGATACAACTGAAATTAGTGGATAAACTTGCCCAAAGCTGATCCAGAAACATGGCTTGATGGTTGTTATGCCGAAACTCTTTCTTCCCTAGTGTGAGAATCACCTCGCACTCGGCATTTTTGTATTCCACCATTGAACTTTTCCCATTGTTTGAATGAACCGCTTCCAATCCAACGCAGAGTTTCTACGTCAGAACGCGAAAAAAAAAAAAAAAAAATTAGTGGAATGAAGTTATGCTGAAGCGGAACTTGTTACCTCGACGACACCTCGAGTATCAGTCCGAAAATTGAAGTCACCGAAGAGAAAAAATGGTGCGGTGCCGTGCTCATCGTTATGAAACCTGTGGCGAGCGGGGGGATGGAATGAAACGATTATTCAACTTAAACAAATTAATAGTTTACGAGATTGAGATTATAATATACCTATCCAAGGTGTACTCCAAAGCTCTTTGCCTCGTCTTGGAATATTCGGAAGGGAACTGAACAACAAACAAAGACAAATAATACCACAAATATCTATTAAAACAAGAGGAATACAATTTTACCGATTCCATTGCCACAAAATTGGAAGCGTCGTGGAACAAATGAATGTTAATAAGATCAAAAACGGTACCGTTCAGATTCCATCTCGTTCTCAAGAAGCCCTTCCTCGACCATTTACACTGCAAAACAATAATGTTTAATACGATTTTCTATGTTTCATATTTTCCGACATCAAAAGAAAGTCGTTCAACCTCTGCCAGTACCTCCGGGAAAAAATCTTGAGGAAACTTCGCCTTCTCTTTGGTGCTGACGGTTTCAATGTCTCCGGCGAACACCATTTTCCCTTCGACTACTTCGAAGCACAATCCTTAATGCAACAATTAAGCGTTTAAATCACTTACGTCATGTTGGAAATTGAGGGGAGTTTTTTTTACCTTGAAAATCCCACATGAGAACATCATTGATCGATTCATGAATGAAGTAGAAATTTCCGAGTGCCTGGAAATTGAATTAGGTGTCACATTAATGAACTAAAAGTCTGAGGGAACACCCTAAAAATTTAAATTAAGGCCTGAAACTTCCTTCAATCAAATTTTATTTTCAAGGCCCAATTCTCTCTTTTAGTGAAAATTCGCGTCACGAATCCGCGTGGCATTACTGATGGAGAACAGGATTCATTAAAAAAATGGGGCTAATTGGTTTATACTCCTCACCCTTGGGATATTCTCTTTTATTTTACCTTTTTTTTATTATTTTGTTTTTTAACGGCTTTTTAAAGAAGCGTGAGGTATCAATCTTATAGGGTAAACGGTATACGTATGAAAAAAAGCGGCGGTGAAAGCAATATGATGAAAGGGGTGAAAGAGGGGGGAGGGAGTGTCACAAGAGATTTATGTTGAGCTGAAAGTTTTCGACACACTTGTAGTCGATAAACCGCTGCCACTAAAACTGTTTCTTTCTTTCATTTTTCGGGTTCAACGATGGGTGTGAACGTACGTAAATATTACAACAAATGGAGGGATCAGAGTAGGCATTCAGTATAGCGTACACTGTGGTATAGAGACGAAGGAGGCGGACCTCCACGGGCCTCCGTCTAGAGAGAGAGAAAGAGTGAGGGGGGGCTAAAAGCTTAAATTTTCATGGGAAGTTTCGGGTGCACTAATTTGCTGTTCTTCAGGCAAGTACAGCAAGTTGAGCAAGAAGAATTAATTTTGCTGGTATTTGGCCGTTTCGAAATGCAAATTTTGAGGATTTTTCATCACAGATCCTAATTTCACGGGATTTCTTCCCTCAAAAAACCATTTCACAGGATTGACTCCCTAAAAGGCAAATGCCGCGGGATTGGCCCATTTAAAACCCCCGTTTCACGGAGTCAGTCATACAAGCAACTCCGCTGGACACGCATCAGTTTCGGAGTCCGGATCTCACGGCTTACGAACACTCAAATTCGCTTTTTACGCTGAACAAAAAAGAACAAGCCGGTTTGGTTATTAACAAAAGCAAATTTTGCGGATCTGGCTCTCCAGAAATCAATTTAGCGGGGTCACCTCTCCAAAAAAGTATAAGCATCGTGGGATTTAACACCTTTCTTCCAAAGGTGTAATTTCCGGAGTGTTGACTCACTTTAAAGAGCAATTTCACGGGTCAGAGTCCTTTCAGAAGCAAAATTTCGCATCGGGTACTTATTTTTCCAACAGTCAAAATCATTTCAGTGGAATTGGCTCACACCCAAAACAAAAAACAACAATTTTGCTTGTTTCGACCACGCGAAAACTTAATTTGGCCCGTTCAACATTTTCAATGATGAAATTAAGCTGAGTTGGTTCGTTCAAACACTATTTTGGAGGGCTGGGTAGTGGGTAACCCAACAACAACAAGTTTGCAGGTTTCGCTGCTTTAAAAACAAAGTTTTGCGCGTTGACCCATTCAAAAAGTTTGAGGGGCTTAGCTCATCCAATTTTGCTGCCTTGGCTCATCCATAAAATACAAATTTTCAAATATAGTTCGTTCAAATCCCAAATTTATTGGATCTATATTACGATTTGCGACCAAATTTTCACGTTTATTAAGCAGCTCTCCCGCGCTAAGCGCCCATTTCTGGTCATTTTAAAGAGCCAAGGGCGGCCATCCTCAGAGAAATGTGAGGGAAAGGAAAAAATTACTTTGGTGATATTGTTCGACGCGGATGGAAATGACTGCATTTAGCAGTCATGCAGCTGGATGGGATCACGCATTTAGCAAGTTTCAAGGAACACCCCTCCCCTCCTCATTCAGATTTCTTCAGGGGCTTTACGACGTTCGAAGGATTTGGGTCACGGCGAGCTGATAAACAGGTAGTTCTGAGCAGGAAAATCCACCAAACCTTGTGCTTGGAAGACCTAAACCAACGAAGTTTGTTTTTTCAGGAGCCCATTCCAAGAATATGGGGTCTCATACCACAATGTTCAAAACATGAAATGCTCGAACCCGGTTTGCGCCTTGTCCCTGCGACTAACGGGTTAGATCATTAATGTGACCCTTTCCGCATTGTGAGATGGCGACAATCGCCGCTACGACGTGGGATGACCCGTCACGTGCCAGACCGCGTTCTCGACCGCCCCGCCCGTTGGCTGATGTCACACGGCCACTTATAACCGCTATAATACGCTATGTACGCTGACAACATTCAGCGTGGACCCCGGTGAAGGTGGGCGTTTTACAGAGGTGCAAGTAGGCGGCGAAGCGCTTGAACCACAAAAATTTCTCACTCCAAAGTGCTCAAAACCAGAAAAAGCGCGAACCACACAATTCTCGAACCACAAAAAGCCCTAACCACAAGAAAATCGAGGCCCAAAAACTTATAACCACGACAATGCTCAAATCACAAAATTTTCCATCCGCAAAGTGATCCCACGCAGAGGCGGATCAAAACCTACCGGGTCCCCGGGGTCGAAAGCACTGTGAGTCCCCTCAATCTCTAAATATACAAGGAATGTAATTTTTACTTTGCGTTAAATCACGGCTTTTTAAAATGTTAGCAACAAACTTGCCTCTATGGTAACTACTAATTGGCGTTTTCTCAGTTGTAGCCTTTAATTTGTGCTTTTTCTCAATTTTAGCCGCGAAAAATGTCATAATTTCAGCCGCATCCACACAATTTTAACCGGGAATCAGTAGTTTTCCCCAACAATTTTAGATGCGAGTTAGCTTTTTTTTCTTTACTTCTAACCCTTGCGAAACAGCGCTTTTCTCATTTTATCTGTGAATTGGCGGTATTCTTAATGTAGCTGCGAATTAGCGTTTTATTTCAATTTTAAATGGGAATGAGGAAGTTTCATGGGTCAGAACTTATTCATAAATTTATTTTTTAAGGTTTATTTATGCTAAAATAGAGCATAAATCGTGATCCGTTCGTAGAACAACCCAACAGTTAATAAATACGCAATTTTTGAAGTTTTAGGTCATTTCAAACACGCCAGCTAGCATGTTTGTGTCATATGCGCCTTCCGAAAAAAATCCGCCTGTAACGTTGCTGTTGGAGAGCGGTTTGTTGTGTTTCTTTGCCTTATTTTCTACTAGAGCTCTCCGATAATAAAATAATGGAGGATAAACAGATGAGCTATTTAGAGGCATGAAAAGGACAGAGAATACAACGGATATTACGTAGCGGAAAATGTTCGTTTTGGCGGGATTTCAAATATGCCAACTTTTGTTAAGAAAAAAAAATATTTCCGAAGGGTTTTAAATTTGTATTTATCTATTTACATGGAAAGATTGATATGCCTAATCGAAAAAATATATTTTTGGAAAATGTGAAACTTCCTCATTGGCGGTCTTTCTGTTTCAGCCACATGTGAGCGAATTTTCGCAAATAGATCCTCGAATTATCGTTTTTTTCTAAATTTTCATGGTTTTTTTGATCAATTTTGCCGCGCACAAGGCCTTGTGTGAATTTTAACCACGAATTATAATTTTAACCCAGAATTACCGCTTCTACTCTTAGCAGATTTTCCCCGAATTTTGATTCACGAATTAAAATTTTTATCTATGCTACCTGCGAATGAGTGCTCATTCTTAATTTAGCCTCGAATTAGCACTCCTGCTCAATTTCAGATGCGACGGAGTGCCTTAACTCAATTTTATTCGGGACCAAGACTGTGATTATTCTCAGTTTCAGAGGCGGGGTTTCTCATTTGCCGCTTTTTCAATTATGGCCGTGAATTAGCGTTTTTCTCAATTTTTAGTCGTCAATTGGTGATTTTTTCCACTGTTTAACATATGAATTGACGCTTTTTCGCCAATTAATAGTCGCAAATGCATTTTTTCATAACTCTTTCCCGCGTCAGAGTCAGCCGCTTGATTCGTTTTGGATCAGACATTGAGCCAAAACCACGCTCACACAGCGCAGCGCGAGTGTTTGGGTCTTGTTTTCGGCAGAATGTTCCGAGTTCTTGGACCGAATCTCCCGATTTTGTTTTGTTTTTTTAATTCAAATCACCTCACTCTACATTTACCCAGAGTGAAGATCTCGGGCACTGCAATAAAAGATCCGGTTTTGGGGGCGCTATTGTTTTTTATAAGAAAATTAAGAAATTAGGCCACGTGGATAATTGGGAGGAGGGATGAGAAGAAAGTTTACCGTCACATGGGCGTAACACCGCCCATATAAAGAGCCCTAAAGACCCCTTGGAATGGGCTTTTTGCCAGAAACGACTTCATTCATCGATTGAGCATTGTCTGAGTAACTCATAAACCACGTTCGGCTCAAATCAAAACTGGACGTAAAATTGAGGCGGTTTGTCTGTCAGACAGTGCCGTCTTTAAGGGGGGACCGACGGGCAATTTTAGCGTTTGGAGCGGGTTCAGCGTTTGTAGTGGGTGCGCGATTTTTCATCGATAACGCACAGATTACAGCACTACGGGCTCTTTCCGCTGAAAAAACGCTCATGACGCTGACATTGCGCGACTCCCAGGCCGACGCCAGGGGCGACGCCCCAAGACACAAGGCTGTTTTATAGCGTTTTTCGTTAATTTCAGCAGCGCTGATTAATTAGTGATTTTTCTCAATATTGGCCGCCATTTTTTTTGTTTTTCAACTTTTAGCTATGGACTAGCGTTTAGGCCAGAAGTTGCATTCAGAAGCAACAGATTATTGTCTTTTGCTGAATTTTAGCCCCGAGTGAGCGTTATTAATAAATTTTAATCGTGAATTGGCATTTTCTCTAATATAGCCGATTTTTTTCATTTGAATCCGCGAATGAACGTTTTTTCTTTACTTTATCCGCAAGTTATCCGATTTTTTTTTTTTTTTTTTTTTTTTTTCTTCAATTTTAGCTGTATTTATTCTTTTGAATTAAGTCCGCGAAATAGGATTTTTTTGGGGGGGGGGCGCCGGGCTTTGAACCCGGCAGGCGCCTAAGCCTCACTTGGGCTCCTACGCCTTACCCAGATCTAACTGTGCACTTCACATCCGTACTACGCGGGCGTTTCGGTCGGTGCGCGGTTTGTTGAACGCACATCGCCGGGAACGCCCTCACGAAGCCGGGTGTGCCGTGTCACAGCTCGCCGCAGCCTTATAGTGTAATGGGCAATGGCTGGATTCGAACCCAGGCCCGCTGGGTTGCGAAGCGAGCATTGTATCCATTACACCATCGAGGCGCGCGCGAAATAGGATTGTTCCAAGTTTAGCCGCTAAGTAGCGCTTTTTGTCAATTTCATAAGCGAATTAGCTATTTTTCTCAATTTTTGCTGTGGATTAGTGTACCTATGTCCCAATTTCAGCAGGTAATCAGCCTTTCTTCTCAATTTTAGTCGTGAATTAGCATTTTTCGAAAATTAGCTGTGAATTAGTGGCTTTTCACTTTTTTATCCGCGAATGGGCGATTTTCTGCAATTTCAGTTGCGAATTTGTCATTTTTCTCAATTTAGCCCCGAATTAGATTTTTTCCATCTTATAGCCTTAGTGGGTTTTCTTGCCTTTTAGCGCTTGCAGAAATGCAAAAACTGGGCCATGTCTCAATGTTACCAACAGCAAATTAGCGTTTTCTCAGTTTCAGCCGTGAATTAGCGCTTTTTCTCAATATAAGCAACAAAGTTAGCTCCAAAAACCGCGCTATCAATTTTTTTTAATTTCGACCGCGAATCCACGCTTTTTCTTAATTTTATCCGTTGAATGAGCAATTTTACTCAATTTTAGGGGCAAATGAGCTCAATATCTCATTTTTCCTAGGAGTGAGCGATTTTTCTTTAAGTTCCCACCAAGCGTTTTCCCGTATAGCCGCTAATGAAAGTTTTTTCTCACTTTCAGCCACGATTTAGCGCCTTTCCTTAATTTGAGCCACGGAATTGAATAGGTATTTCATTTTTAGCCGTGAATTAGCGCTTTTTCCAAATTTGAGCAACGAAGTTGCCCCCAAAAACCGCGCGTTGGTGTTTTCTGCATTTCAGCAATGAATTCACACTTTTTCTTCATTTTATCCGTGAATGAGAAATTTCTCTCGGTTTTAGCCGCTAAAGAGCACCTTATCTCACTTTTATAGCCGCGCGGCTTTGCTTATTCCCAATTTTAACCGCGAATTAATTAGCTTTTTTCTCAATTTCAGCCAACGCATGCTTTTTAGACGCGTATAAGCATGTTTTCTGAGAGTGAGCTATTTTTCAACTTCCCATGAAGCGCTTTTTCCCAATTTTAGCCGCTAATGAGTGCTTTTCATCACTTTCAGCCACGCATTAGCGATTTTTCTCAATTTTAGACGTGGAATGGGATATTTCTTTTTTTTGCAAGAGTTAGGCATGAATTAGCGCTTTTTCTCAATTTGAGCAACGAAATTAGCTCCAAAAACCACGCATTTTCGTTTTCTCCACTTCAGCGATGAATTCGCGCTTTTTCTTAATGTAATTCGTGAATAAGTAATTTTTTTCCAATAACGAGCGCATTTTCTCACTTTTAGCCACGCTTCAGCGCTTTTCTCCGCAAATTTTTGCACCGCAAATTAATTAGATTTGTTTTCAATGTTAGCCAATGAAGTAGCATTTTTCCCAACTTAAGACGCGAATAAACATGTTTTTTTTCACACTTTTAGCCGTGAGTTAGCGTTTTTTTTTTAAATTTTAGCTACGGAACTCCATCTTATCATCTCATTTGGGTGGCTCATTTTAGCCACGTAACATTTCTCTCTCTCTCACACTCTCTCTCTCTCTAGCCTTAAGATGGCGTTTGCTCAATTTCAGCCCCGGATTGGGCTATTTTTCAGCGTTGAATACGCATCCGTTTTATCCGCAAGTTATTCTCAATTTTTCACGAACGCGCTTTGCCCCAATGTCAACCTCTGCTGAGCTTTTTTTATCTCTTCTAGCCATCGATTAGCACTTTTTCACATTTTTAGCCACGATGATGCCACCGAAGACCGCTATAATTATTAGTGTTTTCTTAATTTTAGCCACAAATTAACAATTTGTTTCGTAATCTTAGTCGCGAATGGGCGCTTTTCATCAATTTTAACCGTGGATGTGCGAATTTTCTGAATTTGAAACATTACAATGAGCGCTTTTTCTCAATTCCAACTCCAAATTGGTATGTTTTCAATTTTTGCCGCGAATCAGTAATTTGCTTCTATGTTGGCCACGACAATGAGCGTTTTCTCAATTTCGGCCGCGAATTATAGTAATTGTATTCACTTTTACTCCAGTTTTCGCGCTTTTCCGAACGTCTAGTTCCGGGTGCATGCCCTGAAAACGGCACATTTTACGAGCATTCTCAATATCATCTGATGCGTAGGATTTTCAGAAACTGAGTACTAGCTAATTTTTCTGTATTTTAACCAGATTTTGCCTCCAGGAGCCATGAATCGGTTTTTGATCAAGTTTCAGAAGTGAACTGGCTTTCCAAATGGCAGAACATAGCGATTTTAGGGCATTATACCGCCGATACCACGGAATTTTTTTTTTTTCTTCTTAATTTTAGTACCGAATAAGGTGTTTTTCTTCATTTCAGCCTCATAAGGACCTTATGTGGGCCACATTGTTGTACCTGGACTTACCACATGCCACGGATTTTCCCGAAAGTACACGAATTGATACCGGATCGTGAGTCTGTATCGAATCCGCGCGAAAAACTCCTTCTTAAACTGCTCTTCAAAAGGGCCCCCCACTCGTGGCCACTCTGTAGCGTTTATGGGCTGGCATTGGCTGTTTTTCTCGGTTGAGCATATCTCGAAGGACTCATAAGCCAAATCTGGCTCGTAACTTCGAGTAAATGACCCTGTGAAGTCACTTTCACAAATTTCACCCCAAATTTGGTTTTGAAGATGGTTTTGATGTCGCTTTTGTGGGAGTAGTAAATTTGATTTCAAAGGGACGCGTGGGCAGTGCCACGAAAGAAACAGGGAGGAGAGTGAAAAAGTAGGACGAAGGCATTTTTAAAAATCGCCACATTTCACCAGTTTTTTCGTGGGGTGGCACAAACATTTTGCCCGTCGATGGCTTTCGATCGCCGTTTCAATTTTTAAAAAGTAGTGGGAGCGGTCTCAAGGGGGTGAAATTGTCAAAAAATTGTTAATTTCATCGTTTCAAAAAAATTAACGGAACGATGTCCATTGAGAACGTTGACATTAAATCCAAAACGAACAATGTTTTAAGCTTCGCGGGAGTGTTTGTGGGTGTGAATAGTTGTGAGCAAGTGAGAGCGAGGATATATAGAAAGTTATAGACTCTGGCACTCAGAATGCCAACAGACGAGTACATCCATATAACATGAGATAATTAGTGTCAAGTAGCGTGAGTGGCAGCTTTTGGTTATGACTTCTCAGAACGACGGATAACCTCTGCAGTTGGAATGTGATCCTGTGAGTTTCAGTGGAATTTTTTTATGTTAATTGTACAGGAAAAATAACTGAGCAAAAGGAGGAAAGATGGGTTTTTATGGCCCAAAAGGACACTTAAAATTGAAAAAATCAATTTGAATAGATACAGGAAAATCAAGAGCTCTTTCAAGTAAAATTTAATTTCATGACCTGCAAATATCAAGTTAATCAAAACGAGTTCCCCTTTTAATCAGAAACCGTTTCCACGAACAGAAGGGACTGAGGAAGGAATATTTTTCGTCGGTCCCAGGTGTTACAAACTGAATTGGTTCGCACCTCTTTCAACCTCCAATTTCCATTGTCTCTCGTCTTTCACTTTTTAATTACTTCCCACCTCTCTTTCACACTGCACGCGGACCGGCGCACAAATCATAAATCCTACACCATATATACTGGCCGTTTTCAAACTGTACGCCGAATATAATAGGCATTGTTGAGGTCATCGTAACTCATAAGTTCAGCGAGTTTAATTATGAGAGCTTCGATATAAAAGTATAGAAAACGCTCTTTCAACTCACGGACGAGAGCACGCGTCCTCGCCAGAACGGTGTGGCGACGAGCGAAACAAAACTTCACAAAATGATGATGAAACGTCGTCCCTTTTAGAAACGTGACTTTATCAAAATATTTTAGGCAATTCATTTCTGTTTATTTATGCTCGATGAGTAATTTCATTTCGAACCCACTCGACAATTTTGACGATGTAATCGAGTTGAGAGTTAAATGTGTGATCGTTTGTAAATTTGACTGAGGATATTTTGAGCAGAAAAGAAGAGAATTCTTATGGGCCAAAAAAATTGGATTTACGGGGTCAAAGAACCCAGGAAAAAAAAAAAAAAAAAGACGCGATACAACACACGACAGCTTCTACAGTGTGGATGATGTCGAAGATCACGTAGTGTCCTCTAAAATCTAAATCCTCGTTCTACACAAATCTCAGCACTGGAGATGGTGATGCGACCGCGCTGCCACCCCTCCACCACCATCTCATCACTCTGTGAATATTCAATAGAGGAATGGTTTTTTATTTAAATATCAGTGTATATAAAGGCGTATATATAGCAGATTCAAAACATCAATATTTTAAGTTTTGCCTGTCAAAAACCTAATAGTGATAGAACAAACTAACATTAAAGGTGTTCGGTCTGCACATACCGAGTGCGTCCCTCCTTTATGTACTGGGAGGGGTGGGGGGACGTTTACGACAGCTTGGCAATGAACGTTCAAACAAAAATACGGATCAAAACAAAGATATCATCATGAACATTGACAGAGAATGTCAAAGGTCCTAATACAAGTTATTTTCGCCTATGCCACAGAGCCGTTAAACAGGGTTTAAACCAAACCAAAATCCAACATTATTTGTTCAAAAATCACGGTTGAGTTTGAATCTTGAAAGTGAACATCCTCTGAATTGTAATTGGCAAATCCCACAATACATGGAAGTTGCCTGAAAATTGTTGCTTCGCTGTGTTCAATTAAGTATATGGTGAGATACACTCAGTTTTCTACGTAATCTCCACTCTTGCCTGGATCCAAAAGGGAACCTATTGGGTCTATATACGTATAGCGTACAGCCCCGGATAAGACATTTAAGGATCAGTAAAATATGATTATATACTGGCCCTTTATCGCCAGTAGTTTGGAATAGTTTCTCCCAAAAATGAGATTTTTGTCACCAGTTTTAATGTCCGAAAATCACCTTCAATGTCGTTAGCCTTCAATGGGTTACGGAACGTTACGCCGGCCGGAGGGTGCCCCCACTTACATTTTCCAATTGTATCGCCTCTCACGAATACTTTTGCGTACGGCGCCTTTCATTAGCGTCTGTTTTGCTTTAGTATTTTTTTTTTTTTTTCAAACTCTCAATATCCGAGGCATCCTCAATTTCCTCGAAGTTCTCGAAATAGTAACAAATGAATAACAACACTCGTCAAATCTTTCAATTTTCGTTTGAGATAGATAAGGTTCAACTATGAACGGAAATATTCACTTATGGATGAAATTTTAGTATAGACTTTAACTGATAAGTGATGTCATCTCTTACACAAACCCTCCCCCACCCCGTCACGAAGTTTAGCCAAAATGGCGCAGGGGTGGATCATGAGTCCCTTGCTACAATGCTTAATTGATCAATGTATAGCTGTTAGATGCCATAACGCGTTACTGAATGCCCGTTGGAAGCCCATTTTGCCTAAAGTGAGCGTTTTTCATTATCATACTGTTAAAATGTTATCCTTTACCACCCATTTTGTTCTCCCCAGAGTGCCCCTCAGATTCATTCATACCTTCTCATCGAAAACCTCCCAGTTCTCTCTCTCTCTCGCTCAGTGTTTTTTTTTTTTTTTTTAAACCACGTTTATTCTCTCGCTTTAATTTTCGTTCATTAAAAGTTTCATGATCGGTTTTTGTGAGTTTTTTTTCTTAGGCCCGAAACAAATAGCTGTTCCAAATCAACAGGTTATGGGCCCAGCAGCATTCATTTAAAGTTATTTTTCGGTTTTCGGTAAGAAAACATTTTCTAACCTCTCTCCGGTCCCGGTTTCGTGGTTCTTTTGTTTTTTATTTTCTCGTCGCCTGTGAAAAATGGATCGGTACGTTCAAATAAAGAAATTTGACGGAGAGAATTTCTCTTTATGGAAATACCAGATGGAAATTGTATTCCAAACAGAAGGTATTCTGAATGTCGTGGATGGGTCACTTCGTAGACCCAATGACGCAAATGTACTTGAGTACGCCTCATGGGAGAAGAAAAATGCCAAGGCAAAACTAAATATTTCCACTTCAATGGAATTCCCCCAGTTGCAAACCGTCATGGCTTGTGCGACAAGTGCGGAGATGTGGACGAGACTAAAAATCATTCACGAGCAGAAATCGGCAACAAACAAAGTCGTTTTGAAGCAGGAGTTCTTCAATTATCGTATGGCCGACAGCGACACAATCGCTCATCAGATCAGCAAGATCGAAGCGATGGCCCAAGGACTCGCGAATGTGGATGAACCTACTCGGATTTGGATAAAATCGCCTACCATTTTAAAGGCGTACGCGTCCAGGGGCAGCTACGTATTTTACGTTCTTGACAGTTTCAGTCTCTTCAGGCGCAGATCCTGAGTTTTTCTGAAGGGGGCGCGCACAAAAAATTTCCACCGCGTGTTTTCTCAGTTTTAGCCACAATCAAGCCCTTTTACTCAATTTATCCTTGAAAAAGTCTCGTTTTCTTACTTCAGTGGCTGTCCTTCTTTCTCTTACTTTTGGTTTGGATTACATAATATTCGCATCACAAAACTAGGAATTGGTGCGTTTTTTCAATTTTAGCCGCGAAAGAGCATTTTTTCTTGAATTGACCACGAATTTGCGTTTTTCCTTGCGTGCTTCCTCTCAAGTCTACCGTAAACGAGCCCCTTATCTCATTTTTAGCCGTGAAGAGGTCTCCATAAACCGCGAATTAGCGTATTTTCTTTATTTCGACCGGGACGTCGTAGAATCGCGAGACACGAATGTGTGTGTTTTCTCAAATTAAGATGCGAATATCACCTCTATTTCTCCATTTTATCCCCGAAGTTGAATGAACATAGCAATGAGACCCCCAACATGTTTTTTTTTTTTTTTATCCGAGTGGTGGTGGGGAAGGGGCCGTGCGCCCCCTTTGGATCTACGCCTGAGCCGCTTAGCTGTTCTATTCACTCTCACGCAGTCACAAATTTGATCCTTTTCTCGACTCCGGCCGAATTTGCTCTCCGTAAACAGCAAATTATTGGTGCTCTCCTAAAAATTTTAGTCGCGATTAGCACTGTGTTTATCAATTTTAGCCACGAATCACCGTTTTTCTCCATCATTTTAGCTTTTAGCAGTGAATTAGCCATTTGTCCATCTTCTATTCATTGATTATTTGATCTTTTTCATGTGAAAGTTGCCTCCTGAAACCGCAAATTGGTGTTCTTTTCTCAAAAGCCGTGAACCAGCCGTTTTTTCACTTTTATATGCACGACTTAGCGGGTTTTCTCGATTTTAGCCGAATTCGTTACCAGAAAGCGCAAATTAGCAGCAGGTTTTCCCAATTTTAGCCTGCTGTTGTTCTTAATTTTAGCAGTGAATTGGCGATTTTTTTCACCTTTTATCCGTGAACTTTTTTTCTCAATTTTTAGGAATAATTGCCTCAAAAACGACGAATTGGCGACGTTTTTACCCATTTCAGCCGTTAATTACCGCCTTTTCCCAATTCCGACCGCGAATTAGCGTTTTTTCTCCATTTTAGCCGCTGTTTAGCGATTTATTTTAATTTTATCTGACAATCTCCGTGTTTTTCTCAATAAGCACATTTTCTAAACTATTTAGCCATTTTTCTTAATTCTCATCCTCTGAATTAGAACCTTGGGTGCAATCTTGACTGAATTGGCGTTTTTTTCGATTTTAGACGGCTTGAATTAACGCTGTTCCTCTTTCAGGCGGGGACTTGGCCTATAAGAGCAGCACAATTTGCGGGTTTTTCTCAATTTTATCGCAAATTGGTCTCTAAAAACCCCGGAATCTGCGATTCTCAATTGTAGGTACAGCAAGTTAGCTCCTTTCTGCGCTAATGCGGGCAAATTGGACCTAATTTAATACGTTTTTTTCTATTTTTTTGGAAACCGAATGTACGTTCCTCTCTATGCCGGCGTTCATCTCTATTTTTTATTTATTTATTTATTTTTTTTTTCATTTTTAATCAAGAATGAGCGATTTTTCTTGATTTTAGCCGCAAATTATCGCTTTTATTCATGATTAATAGTGGATTTGCCCTATTTGTTAATTTTAGCCGCGTATATTACCCATTTTTAAGGCCTAGCCACACAGAACGCGAACTGACTGGTCCGCTCGCCAAAAAACCATGACAATTGACAACGTGGATGAGGTATACCCCGTTACCATATATTTTACCGCGTACGGGCATTCGCGTTCAGTGTGGATGAGGCCTTCAGCCACACATTTGCAATTTTTTTTTCTCTTGAAGCGCTTTTTTCAAGTTTAACCGCTGACTTTTGCCCCAAGAACAGCAAATTAGCTTGCCTTCTCAATTTTAGCCGCGTCAGGATCTGTAGAAACGGCGGGATTCCTCGTAAGCAAGCCGAGAGTGTGTGTAATCGATAGAGAATTCTCCGTCCAGCAGGATTCAAATGTAATTGTAAGATATACCTACACAATTATTTGTTGCTGCATTTGTTCGGTACCATTTGACGATTTTTTTTTTTTTTTTTTTAACGGGATGGAATACATTTTTATATACGAATTTCTCACGGGATTTCGGATTTTTGAGCTTGACAGGGGGAAAAAATGTCAATTGGCAACGCTGCTTTCTGGGGCTGATTTATGATGATTTTTTTGTATATTATCCTTCAGCCCATTACCCATTAATCAGCTTGTGTTGCTGGAGAGCAGAGGGGACTGTATTTTAAAGGGAGAGCTATTAATAAAATTTGAGAGATCGGAAAATGGAGTTAACTAAATTTGTGGAAAAAGGAAGAGAGAGAATGAGACTGACTTTTAGGGTTGCCGGAGTTTTGCGGTCCGGAGGTTTGCGGTCACCATAAAAAAAAGGATAATCCTATACCTGTAAAGGATAGTAGAAAGAAATGCCTTGGAGAGCTGCGGTCATGTCTCTCCCCAGCCTATAGCTCACCTTACCTTCTGTACAATCGTTCCACTGCCGTAGGAACACACAGCTTTGAAATCAATGAGATTGCTTGGTAGGCCGAGTTGAACTTCTAGGGACCAGTTTGGGATGCTACTGTAAATAATGTTTTTACAGTTTTGTTTTATTTTTTTAGGTGCCGTAATTATAGTTAGTTTTAAGTTAATGAAGAAAATAAAATAAATTTAAGTCGCAAATCGAAAGAAAATTAGAAATAGCTGAGAAAGAAACTTAGCTCGCCCTCTATTGGAAGACCCTGAATTCCTTCCTCAAACCCCATCCTTCTCACTCAAACCCCTACCACCACGAGCCGGGGTATATAAGCCGATGAAACAACACACTACACACAGAGAGTTGGTCTGATCTAGTCTTGGCGCAATTGGAGACTAGAATCGTGCGAAACCAACAGCCGCAAGTGACGAGTGCAAGTCGAGTACAAGCAGGGTAAGGAACCGAGCAGCAGAAAGTGCAAAAGAGTCAACGTCACGATACGTGCACAGTGTATTCTCCCATCAAGAGTAAAGCAAAGTGTGGAGTCAGTCGAATCCGTCAATCGGTTTTCCGTCGTGTCTGTGTTCGTGTAAGCACCACACCGTAAAAGTGCTAAACGAAAGCTGTCGGTCAGTGTAAGGTGTACTGTGCGCTAGAGTGTCTGTGCAGTACGAACGTCAGCCAGAAGGGAAATTCAACGCAGAGCCGCAGGCGCCTTTCCGACGCCACGGAGCACGTAGCGAACGCAGCACCCGCCCAACGCTGCACAACGATACCTGACTACGTCGAGCAACGAACGAAGCAGCGATAACGCACGGTGTATCGAATCGAGCGCTAATCCACCTGACTCGAGCCGCTACGCCCTGCGGCGCCGTTACCCGCATTCGACTACCCAAGTCAACCAAGTCCCGACGCGGCTTACCCGGACGAGATACCCGTCGCAGACATCGCCTACTGCATTCGCCGTGACGCAGTTACGCTGGATTGCCAGTTACCCCGGCCGCCGTATCGCCCAGTATTTCCCCTTGCCTCCGAAGAGCGGCGAGCGAAGTTTCGAACTTAATTTCTGGACGAAGTCCCTTTGCACGTTGATATAAAAATTAGAAAAATTACAATTGTTTTTTTTTATTAGTATTTTATTGTATTTTTTTCTATTTTTTATTATTGTAGTATTAGTCGTGTTCAAGAACTCATTCCGTGAGGCGATTATTTCATGATTTTGTTGTTAAAAATATAATTCTGTTCAACAATTCGAATCGCAAATTTATCTCCATGTCTCCACCCTCCCCGATTCCTAGAGTAACAAAACGTACCACACTACAGTTATGCTATTAAAGTTTCCGTCCGTGAATAGGAATGAAGGGACAAGGGAGTAGGGTTTTCATCAGTTCTTGTTCGCCAAAATATATGTAGAGTTCTGAGCTACACCTTTAGATAACAGTTAGTATTTAGTAACTATGTACCAACATGCAATCACTTGATTGACTCGACTTTGTCGAAAAGGCGAATGTGAGTGACTGTTGCAAACGGCGGATGTTGCGGAGAACGCTCTTGAGTCATTTTATTGGTTTACAATACGATAACATCCTAAAATCTAGAGAAATAAGTCACTTCATTCCTATTCACGGACTGAAAGACTGAAACTTTTAGCATAGCTATAGCATCCCTAACTAGTCCCCAGAATTTCGACTCCACCAACCAAGCTTATTTCATTGATTTCAAAGCTGTGTGTTCTAATGATAGTGGAACGATGGTACAGAAGGAGAGTTGAGCTATAGGTTGGGGAGACACACGACCGCAGTTCCATCAGGAAGTATAGAATGCCTGAGTTTGCCGCCCACCCTAACAAGCCCCAGGGAATCAATGAAAGGAGCAAGTTTCGCGTAACTGCGTGGCAATTGTCGATTACTTTTCAGGACAGCCGTGAGCTCCTTGAAGTAGAGCTTTTGTGAGGCAAAAACGCATCGTTTTAGGGCAGCCTCACGTTCACTTATTGTAAGTTGCTCTGTTGGAGATTTACTTCGGTTTGATTTGGGAGACCAGCGCAAAATTTTGCATGTCACTCTTATCAGAACTTCAAGGGAGGAAAAACGAGTTATGAAATCAACACTTTCGAGTTCTTTTACTACTGCTAGAGCGGTTTTGGTTTTCACTTGAGGGAGAGGAGCTGAGTGCTCCAGAAGAGAAGAGTCAGGCCAAGTTTGTGGATCGTCAAGGAGAAATGAAGGTCCCTACCACCAGAGAGTGTTTTCCTTCAGAGCTTTGGGAGGCAGTCCTCGAGATGAAATATCCGTGGGGTTCAGATGTGACGGTACGTGACGCCAAAAGGAAGGAGAAGTGTTTTCTAGAATTTCGACGATTCTGTGTGCGACAAACGTTTTGAGAGTGTGAGGAGGAGTTCTCACCCATGCCAGAACTGTGGCTGAATCTGAAAAGAGACTTATTTTGCTGAGGAGGTCGAGAGTTTTGAGAACGCGGGCGAGAAGGTGGGACAGGAGTAGAGCGCCGCACAACTCGAGTTTTGGAATAGTTAGCGGCTTAATGGGAGCGACACGAGTTTTCGCTTGAAGCAGCTGGAATTCGATGCCTTCCGAGTTTTCGCAGCGTAGATAAATTACCGCGCTGTATGCGATAGAGCTGGCGTCACAGAATCTCACGACAGATACACTGGATTTTAAGGCTGGAATTAACCGAGGAATTTCCAATTCATTTAACAGAGGGAGTTGGATGACAAATCTGCGCCAATCTAGAAGAATGTTGTCTGGTAACGGATCGTCCCAGTCAATTTGGAGTTTCCACGCTTCTTGAATCAAAGTTTTGGCCCAGAGAACCGTGGGTGAGCACAGACCTAATGGGTCAAAGAGTCGTGCTACGATTGACAGCATGCCTCGCTTGGTAGGTTCTGAGACGGGTTCTTGGACCGTGAAAGAGAAAGTGTCACGTGAGGGGTTATATCTCAATCCGAGGAGCTTCAAACAGTCCGAAGTCGAGTCTACTTTGTCGAACGACTGGTGCTGAGCTTGATTTTCTGGCAAAATATCTTCGAGCAAACAAGATTCATTTGATACCCACTTTCGGAGCTCAACTCAACCTCGAGCGAGGAGTTCGATGATTTGATTTTTCACTTCCCGCGCATCTTCAATAGAGGAACCACCAAACGCTAAATCATCAACGAATGTGTTCTCGAGAATCACTTGAGCGCCACGAGGGAGAGTCTCAAGTTGCTTCAAGACCCTTTGAGCAAGGAAAGCGCTTGGCGTAGCACCGTATGTCACCGTCTTCAGCTCGGATTCCAATATAGGTTGAGAAAGGCTGCTGCTCCAGAAGATGTGTTGGCACTGACGATGTTCGGGAGTCAGCATTATTTGTCGATACATCATTTTAATGTCAGCACAGAGGACAACTTCAAAAAGCCTGAATTTCATGAGAATGACTCCTATGTCTGGCTGTAGCCGAGGTCCAGCCATAAGCTGCTGGTTTAGAGATGGGGAGTGATATCCGACAGATGCGCTGCAATTGAAGACTACGCGGACTTTTGTCGAGGAGCTTGCCTCACGCAGTACTGCTTGATGAGGGATCACGAATGGTGACGGTTGTTGAGCCAATTCCATGTGACCGAGCGTTTCGTAATCGCTAAGAAATTTGTCGTATTCGACACGAAGAAATCTATTTTTTGAGAGTTTTCGCTCAAGAGACACGAGTCTTTTTTCCGCTACTTCTCGAGTCGAAATGGGAAGAGGAGAGCGGTTTTTAAAGGGAAGGTGGACAGTGTAACGTCCGGTGGAGTCTCTTGTGTGAGTCTTCGTGAAATGGTTTTCACAAGCCTCTTCTTCAGGGTTAGGCGGAATAGGTTTATTTATTTCTTCAATTTGCCAAAACTGTTTTAATTGGCTTTCGAGAGGGGCGAACGAGAGTGAACACGTGTGGGGTGACGGAAATTTTTAGATTTGCGCTTCCTCTATAACCATTCAGCCAAAAACTGTGTTTATAGCTGAGGGCGACTCATGTAGCAAGGGTATTTGAGGCTTGAGTAGGTAGGGGAAAATGCCGCCTCCGAGAAGAACATCGATTTCGCTGGGCTCGTGGAAAGTATCGTCTGCCAACTTGAGATTGTCGAAGTGGCATTTGATGTCATCATCGAGTTTGACGGTTGGCAATGGAGGAGTGATTTCGTCGAGAACGATAGCTTGCAGGGCGAATTTCAACGATCGGTCGTCTTTAGGGGTGATTTCAAATTCGGTGAACCCTTTGTTAGATGAAACTTTGGCATCGCTTATGCCTGAGACAGCGGTAGATGATCGTTTCTTCGTGAGGCCAAGGCGTTGGACGCACCGTGAAGTGACGAAATTGAGTTGAGAGCCGGGGTCGACGACGGCTCTCGACGAGGTGAGCAACACCGTACGCGTCAAAAGCTAAAATTTGAGCGGTTCCAAGTACGACGGTTACGTCGTCAGTGGATTTCTGAACGAAAAATGTGCTGGCACTTAGCTTATTTTCTGAGGAAGAGGTGGGTAATTTATTGGTTGAGTCAACTTGCGGGGCTTTGGCTCCCCCCGGAGAATGCAAGAGCGTGTGGTGTTTGCCGTTGCACACACGGCAAAGGCCTTTGGACGAACAGTCTTTGACGAAATGTTTGCCTAAACACACAAACAAAACTTTGTTCTCAGCGGCGGAAACCGCCATGACCAGTTTGGTTGCTTGACCTCGACTAGATTTTGTATGAGGCTGTGGAGTTTCATTTGCCGAAACCGTGGTCGAGACTTCTAAAATGTTTGCTATTTGATTAATGAATTCAACGAGGCTTTCGTATGTGGGCACATCATTTTGCGTTGATTCGAAAGTTTTTCTGGTTTCGAGGGGGAGGCCTTGGAGAGCGATGTAAAACAGAGTGAAATTGTTGTAATCTAACTTCAAATTTTTGAAAGCCTTGACACTGGTGTCGAAGATTTGAAGAAAGTCCTTGACACCTGCCAGCGATTCTTTATGGAGCGTTTTGAAGGAGAGAATTTTGTTGAGATGATGACTCGCGCGGACACAGTCATATTTTTCTTTAAGAGTGGTATAAGCCAATTCGTAGTTATTTGCAGTGAGGGGAATTTCACTTATAACGGAAGAAGCTTAACCTTCAAGACATGTTTTTAAGTAATGAAATTTTTCAATATTTGAAAGGGGTGCGTTATGAAAGAGCCGGCCTGATTGTCAGAGTCGGATTCTGAATCTGAACTCATCAGGCGAGTTTTTCGATTTCAAAATAAAATCGATAAAATCAACAATTTACAATTTGAAACTTTGAGCGTCTCATTCTCAGCGTTCTACGCGTCTGAGTTTAACGTGTTTATTTTATTCCAAACGCTATTTACAGATTAATCACTCGTAATAGGCTAAAAACGGTTTGGGCACTCAATTATTCACTCGCTTGGCGTTGACGAGGGCACACGTCACGCAGAGAGGTTGAAGTCGAGACGGCACACGATCGAATAGTAAATTAACCGGTGCGAGTGCGGCGGGACGGGAGATCAAACGACATGATATAGCCACAGTTCGAGGGTTTTGTTCTATTCAAACTTGAATAAACCTGTAACGAATTATAAATATACGACCCTCTTTAATGGGAAAAATTAAGATCTTTTATCGGCGCTTGAAAACTCTATTTAGAAAGGACAACGATTAAAAGCCTACAGTATTGTAACTTTGCTCTCAACGATCAATCCCTTAGACGGTTATACCGAGGCTGATGGCCCTTCCACGATTATTTTAATTTAATATTGATGGATGATGGACGATGGCACTTGAAGGACTACATTTTCAGAAAAAACGTTCAGGAATAAATATGTCACAGTAAAAGCCCAACAGGTGGTTAATGTTAAAGTCTCCAGATAGACCATTAAGCGCTAAGTTTACCACCCGTTGGACTTTTTCAGAAACATATATAATTTAAACATGTTGAATTCCAACAGAACCGTTTTTACAGAATGGAAGCGTACAATTCCTCCTGAATTTTACAATAACCCCTTGCCCCCCCTCCACCATCTCATCCTACGACTACTTAAAAAAATTGTTTGCTATGTTTCCCGGAGGTCTTTTAGGCAAGAAACACGCGAACCGTGAGATGAATAGTGAAAATAACAAAGAAGCGTGATATACGATTGAAATATTAATCTCGCATGCACATTGTCGACCAATACGTGACTGGTAGGACTAATATGCCTGTACAGTTATACCCTCTCCTCCTCCTCATCATCCTCATCCTCAGCGCGAGAAGTCCATTTTTGTAAATCTCTAATTCTAAGAAATCAAGACAACGACACTCACCGTAAATGTTTCCGCTGACGAATAGTTTTCGTCCAGATAAATTCGAACCTTGTCGAACAGTCGAAGCTCTTCACTCTCCATAAGAAGCCTGAGAGAAAGATAACAAATGGAATTAATTTCCTGTTCGCCTTACTTAGCAAAATATAAAAGCTATAAGATCTTACTTGACGAAATCACTGACGTACTGCATGCTTTGCTCGTAATTTTTTCCGCCAACCTCTTGGCAATGAAGACCGATAAATTTTGGATCCAGCCGAGCGACAGTCTGAATTCGACGCGGGATTTATATTTTGTTTATAAAGGGTTTGAAAAAAACAAAGAGAAGAAAAATGGTAATCCAACAAGATCAGCCAGGTATTTATGAATTATTTTTGTAGTTGGGGTGGAAATGACGTACATTTCAATTGTTTGGGTGGTGGGGAGGAATACAGGGGTTACGTACATTTTAGGATAACTTACAGCGAGAAATTCTCGCGTCCATATCTTCAGCATGACAGCCGGCTGAAACAAACAAAAAGAAAAACTATTTATTTGACTGGAATAAATATCTTACAAAAAGGAAGCAAATAGATAAGTGTGAGGCTAATAAGGCGTTATTAACCGCGTTTCCTTTAAAGGGCACGGACTCTGTATAACATAAAAGCTTCTAACACAATGACCCCCCTCCCACCCATCACCGTCTACCGACACACTCATTCTTTGAACAATACTTTCAATTAAAACGAAACAAACTGGATTCTCATTGTGTATGAGTTTTGAAACAAGATAAAAGCATTTCCTCTTTCACACACTTGTCACTCTTTGGGGCTCTGAAAACAAAAACAACAAAAAACCGCCTCTATCCCTCAGCCATAACGTTGTCTTTTCCTTGATTTTTTATACGATTTCGAGAGGCTGACTTCACAGTTGACATCACTGTATCGCATGCAGTAGCTATGAAATGATAGGAGGGGGAAAGCAAAAAGTCTTTCCCTCGCTCGCCTAGGGCCCATAGATAAAAATCTGGCCTGCTCTATGTAGCTTCAGTACAAAACCAACGAAACCCTATAAAAACGTGAAAAACACTCACTCAGATCTCTTGTTTCCTGAATTTTGCTAGTTCACCCGGTTACTGACTATTTAGAGACAGTGTCATGTCCTTTGGTCTCAGAAGGAGCCCGTATAGACCAGATTCTTGTATATTGTTTTACTTTTGTATCTTGCATGTTATCCTGATGTAAGATGTATTCTTCGACTGTTTTATTATTCTCCTGCTGTATTGTTCTGCTGTTGTATTGTTCTGCAGTTAGTGCTATTGTATTGTCATCAGTGGCGTGCACAAGATTTTTTCTTGGGAGGGGTTTTCACATTAAAAAATTATGTGTATATAAAATGGTGATTTTTCTGACAGAAATAGTGGGGGGGGGATCAGTTCGTAAGATGGACACGGTCCTTTATAGTCAATGCTGCGCCAATAGTCAATTCATCTTTTAAGGGCGCGAATAGCCAGTTTGGCAATGTTTTCGGTGCAGCATGGCGCAAATCGTCATTTAAACCATCTATACAAGGCGTGAATGATCAGTTCCGGTATTTCTAAGGCACAAGTTGTCCGCAGTTTCACCGTTTTCAAGCCGCGGAGGATCAGTTTTTTTTTTTTTTTTTTTGGATGCCGATAGCCACTTTGAAGACGCGCAGTAGCCTCTGTAGGGCGCAAATGATCTGTTTAGCTAATCTTTGGACTGTGAATTTCTGGTACGAGTATGCCATTTTTAGGACTTAAATAGTCAGTTTTGCTATTTTTAGGGAACGAATCGTCAGTTTAGACATTTTCAGGGCACGATGTTCAGTTTGGCCATTTTTGATGCTGGATAATGGTCGATTTTTCATTTTCAGGACATGAATCATCCGTTTCGGACCCTTCAAAGCACGAATCTCGCGGGCCGCTATATGTAGAGTTGGTATTTGTACTAATTTTAGGACGTGAATAGCCAGTTTGGTCATTTTTACGACGCAAAATGTCAGAATGGTCATTTCTAAGGCATGAATAGTCAGTGCGATATTTTCAGTG
This sequence comes from Corythucha ciliata, assembly GCA_038030265.1. Taxonomy (NCBI): domain Eukaryota; kingdom Metazoa; phylum Arthropoda; class Insecta; order Hemiptera; family Tingidae; genus Corythucha; species Corythucha ciliata. The sequence continues at coordinate 38,285,170 of CM075939.1, forward strand.
CTCGAATTATCAGTTTTATCAGTCGAAATGGACGGTTTTGCTGTTTTTAGAGCGAGAAATTTCAATTTTTCTAAGCGCTAATGGTCAGTTTGGCCAATTTAAGGACAGGAATCGTCTGTGTTTAGGCATTTTAGGCGCGAATCGTCAGTTAAGCTATTTTTAGGGCGCATAGAGTCAGTTTTGCCGAAGCTTGACATGTATACGTATAGGGCGCGAATGGGACGTCAAACCAAGGCGATAATAGTCAGTTAGGGCATTTTGGCGTACGACTGGTCGATTTTGCCATTTTCAGCGCGCAAATCGTCAGTTATACTTTGCCCAAACATTGCAGCATTGGCGGGTTCAATTAGTCCCTTCTAGCCAATTACGCACGAATCGTTATTTTGACTATTCTTGGCGCGCAAATGGTCTATTTTGCAGCTTTTAGGACAGGAATAATCTTTTAAGGCATTTCCAGGCCACCTAGAGTCGGCCAGAGTTGGCCATTTTAGAGCGAGAATCGCCAATTTGGCTATTTTTAGGGCGCATGAAGTCATATTGGCGGTTTTATAGAGTGGTAAATGCCAATTTTTAGGGCGCAAATGGACATTTTCAATGCAAGAATCGTCAGTATTGCCATTTGGGAGCGCGATTATAATAGTCATTTTAGCAGATTTTAAGTACTAGTAAATTACTGTCCTGTCAAGCCATTTTTAGTCAGTCGAGCAAAGCACACAATCCCTCAAGCCCAAGCCCCTCGCTTGAGCAAATCGTGGCGAAGAGTCAGTTTTGCCATTTATGGGGCGTGAATAGTACGTCAAGTCAAGGCGCGAAAACCATCAGTTTGGCCAATTTTGGCGCGCAGGTGGTTGATTTTGCCATTTTTGGAGCAGGAATCATCTGTTCAGGCATTTTCAGTGCACCAATTGCCAGTTGATCCAGTTTTAGGACTCTTAAAAAAAGTCAGCTTGGACAATTTTAGAGCGGGAATCACCAGCTTGGCTATTTATAGCGCACATACGTATAATCAGTTTAGCTTTTTTCAAGGCGGAATCAGTTTTAGCCATTTTCAGGGCGCGTGAAGTCAGTTTGGCTATTTCCATGGCTCAAATAGTTAGTTTTGCCATTTTGGGGCGCGCGTATAGTCAGTCTAGGATTCTGTATGGTGGGGATAGCTAATTTAAGGCAGCAAATGGCTGCCAAGTCATCTTTAGTAGAATTTCTCAAGCCCCTCTCTCTTGAACAAATCCTGAATCCATGCCTGGACATTGGAATAAATACCATTATGCCGTGGATAGTTACTTAGCGGGACTAATTTGCTAAAAAACGAACTTTTAGGGTCATACAAATCACGTTTTTGTTGATTCTTTTTTTACTTTCTTACTTATTCATTTCATGTTATTTATTAATTTATTTTTTACTTCTATTTCTTAACTATGGTGGGATGAAGTACTCTGGGAGGGGTTCTGACCCCCAAAACCCTCCCCATGGACACGACACTGATTGTCCATGCACGTTGGCACTGTTGTGGAGTAATAGCCAATTTATTATGACTCGGAGCATAATTAATGGTCACAGATATCCAAATATTTGGTTTTAGGGGCTGAAAGGCGAGTTTTGTGGTGAAACAATCACATCGAGATTCATTTCTATAGTGTGGGAAGAATAGTCTGATGCGCTGATGCCCACTGCAAGCTTATGTTAGACGATGAATCCCCAGCAAGAGAACTGGTAATCCATCAACTCAAAACGAGGCACCGGAAATAGTCAATTCACCAGAATCTGGATTTGCGCAGAAAGCGTCGTTGTATCCATCACAATTTACCATCTCTGCTGGGAAACTGTCATTATGGTCTTCTATTATTTATTATCTAAAAATTGAAACCGGAGCTAAACTTGTGAAATATTTGTCCTCCGGGACTTCCTATAGGCTCGCTAACAGCAGTAATTTAGATTAATAGTTCGTTGTCAGGACAGTCGTCAATAGAGCGTATAATAACCACCACTTGACCTTGGGAAAGGTCAAATTCTCTGAGAACATCGCGTGACGTCATCACGTCAGGGACAGAAGTGCGACTGTGGTATGCCTCCCTCCGCCCACTACTGCTGTAGACTTCACTGGAGCACGGGGCTAGCGACATTTTTCGGTCACCACAATTTGCAACCCCCCACCCCCCCACCACAATTTGACCTGTTTATTTAGTGAGCCAGGCCAACAAAAATAGTCCTTTGGCGAGCAAAACCAACGAAATTGCCGTTTTAATAAGCTGGAATCGCGAAAATGGTTTTCAAATGCGTTAAGTCCACGAAAGTAACTTTTTAATGAGTCAACCCCGAAAAATTGGGTTTCCAGCTAAAAAAAATTAGCAAAAAAGTGATTTTTAGCTCGCCAAACCCGCGAAAATACTAGTTTTTAGTGAGCCAGGCCTGCGAAAATGTGTGTGTTTTTTTTAAATCCCATAAATTTCTTTTTTAACAAACCGAATCGGCAAAATTATGTTCTACGAAAGATCGAAATTCCAGGAAATTGTTGTTTAAAATTAGCAAAAAACGTAAAATTTGATTTTTGATAGTGCCAGACGCTATAATGGCTGACATTGAATCTGTATAGAAGAAAGAAGGATAATCAGCAGGAAAGAAATAAAGAATAATAAACTGCGTGCGGATTTCCACCTCGGCGTAACCGAATCAAGTATACCATGTGTGTGGCCGGCTCTGCTTCAGAGGCTCGATGTCCCTCATTATTTTCACACAGCTTCTTACCTACCCACCGGTGCCCACCCCCCTTCTATATCCGCTATGATGTCTACGACACAACAGCAGCAAAATCCTGATATCTATACCTTGCAATAATCTGTCCTCCCTACCCGCCCCACTCCTTGTTGAAACGGATCTTCTCCTATTGTTCCCCGAACGATTATTTACCCTCACACCTTCTAAAAAGACTGCTCTAAATGCTCACAGTGATCGATTCAGGTTATTTACCTTGTCTAACATTTTATACACGCCCGCTTAAAATAGACCCTTCGATAAAAAGAAGAAAAAAAGAAGGCTTTTCGTCTATTTTAGAAGTGGAAAACAACACACAAAAAAACGGTCAAGCTCAAGCTTGTTGTATCGTGATTGAAAGTATCGTTGTCACGATTTATCCAATGCAAACAATCATGAAAAGAAGAAAAAAACTACGGATACCTACAGTATAAAGAAAAAATGTGGCGAACTTCACCGAAACACAGAACAGCTTTGTTTTCACCTCTGTTTATATCAGTCAAGAGTAGGGGAAAGGGAAACATTTTTTTTTTTTTTTCGGACCCCAACGTATAAAAAATGTGTTTTTGTGGCAAACAATCAATCTGTACACACATCATGGGCGTAGCCAGCGGGGGGCAGGGGTGGGTGTTGTATTTTGCATAACTTGAAACACTATAATGACGAACAAAAATCTATTTATTTAACGCTGAACAATATTTTACAACTCTACTCTTTAATCAAATCTTTACTTGCTTATAATATCACGACATAACCTTACATAACCTTTTTGTAACCTTCATATTCTACACCTTCCCTTTCAAGTAACATTTTTATTTATTTATTTTTTATTTTAATTGTTGTTGTTGTTGTTTTTTTTGTTTTTTTTATCATGATATTACTTTTTCTCAATTTATTTGCATTGTGTTTTTCTTTTTTTTTTTTTTTTTTTTTTTTTTAGTTAGTTATATTATTCAACTTTGTATTAGATGTAAAAGTACGATTTATTGGGAATTTATAACGAACAAAAATTGGGAAGAAACACATTAAGAACGTAAAATCAGAACTCTTAAATTATGGGTTTTAGAGCACGCTTGCGAAAAGTTTGGTTGGGCGGATACCGTGGTTTCAAAAAACGTCTATTTCTTGGTAACCGACTACCACATTCACCCAAAGTCAAATAGGATCTATGAGGGTAGCATTGAAGAATTTTCCCCTTTTTCCAATGGTCTTTTGAGTCACTCAGTTTTTCTTTATAGTAAATTTGATCATTTGGTTGAAACGGTTTTAACGGTTTGGCTCATAATACGCAGCCTGCGTTGCTCTGTGCTTTTCTCGCGAATTTCTCAAAGTACTACTGTTAATAATGTGGGGCTTCAAGTGGGAATCAAGACACGGCAATCGAGATTTTAACGACCTTGACATCAGTAATTGGGCAGGCGAATAGTTCAAGTGCCTGACAGGAGTATTTCGGTACTCCAACAAAAAGTAATAAACGTCCTGGCCACTTAAATACGCACGCCTCAATACATTTTTGGCAACAGCAACTCCCTCTTCTGACAACCCATTGGACTGACTATATCTTGGACTGCAAGTTATTGTTTCGAAATTCCAGTCCTTAGCAAAATTCAAAAACTTATGACTGTTAAATGGAACGTTGTCACTAAGTAAAACGTCAGGGACGCCAAGCCGGGAAAAAATTGACTTGAGTCGCGAAATAACAGTATCCACGTCTTTGCCGCTCAAACTACACAGCCAATTAGAGAAAGAATCATAACAAATTAAATAGTCTTTATTTCTAAATTCTAACAAATCACAGCCGACACGTGACCAGGGGCGTTCAGTCATTGGATAAGGATGAAGGGGTTCTTTACTAATATTATTGGAAAGGGAACTGCACACATCACAAGATTTTATGAAATTTTCAATATTAGAAGACATATTTATCCAAAACAAGCGTTGTCTGGCTCTCTGCTTCGTTTTGACAATACCAAAATGACATTCATGTAACAGCTTCAACATGTCAGGAACGAGGCTTTTTGGAACCACTAGTCGGTTTTCAAAAAACAGCAGGTTCTCAGACTCATATATGGAGTCCTTACTCCTTAATGCTCCAATAACGGAATAGCTCTGATGGTACTAGATGTTTAGCGGGCCAGCCTTGTGTAATAAATATTTTTAATTTGGCAAGGGCAGGGTCATTATTCGTGGCTTCCACAAATTGACGTTTCTTCTCGTCCGACATGTTAATCTGATTCAACAAATTGTGACTGTGAACCTTAAACTTCGTGTACGACAAATCAGCTGGTTCATCGTTGAGGTACGCACGAGACAATGTATCGGCGATGTACATTTCTCGTCCAGGAAGGTAGGAAATGGTGATATTGTACTTGATGAGTCTGAACATTAGTCTTTGAAGTCGAGGGGAAACTTTATTCATTCCTTTCTTAAAGATACTTTCCAAGGACGATGATCAGTTTTTACATGAACCAAATTTCCATATGTATAATGGTTAAACTTTTCAAGGGATACAACAACAGCTAATAACTTAATAATCGCTAATATCGTTGTTCGGCTTCAGTCAATGCTCGGGATGAGAACGCTAAAGGATGTCCATCCTAAAAACCTCAAAACTCCTTTTTTATCGACCGGCCTTTCCATCTCTGTAATTGCCTTTATTTGTTTTGGATCTGGACGTAAACCCTCACTATCAATAATAAAGCCCATAAACTTGACGCTAGGCATTTTCAACTGTACTTTACTAGGGTTGAACTTGATGCCATAAGTCCTTCCACGATTCAATACAGAACGCAATAAAGCGTCGTGATCCTCATTAGTTTCTGCGCAAATAATGAGATCGTCAAAATAGGGAAATACACCTCCAAGGTCACCGAAAATCTCCATGGCTTTTTTCTGAAAGATTTCTGGCGCAGACGCAACACCAAAACATAAACGGTTCCACTTGAACCTCCCGAAAGGAGTGTGAAATGTGGTTAACAAAGAGGAAGGGCCATCCAACTCCAAATGCCAAAATCCGTTGCGCATGTCGAGAACGGAAAATATTTTTTTGTGGCTTAACTTGGAAGTAATATCATCTATTGTCGGAATGTAAAACCTAGGACGTTTAATTGCTCTATTCAAATTTTTTGGGTCTAAACATAACCTCAGTTCTCCATTAGGTTTTTCAACTGCAATTAAATTGGACACCCAATCAGTAGGAATGTCAACTCTGCTAATAATTCCTTTGGCTTCCAAGTCAGCAAGAGCTGCCTGTAGTCTGTCAACAAGTTTATGTGGATACCGCCGGGGTCTCTCTATGACTGGTTGAAATTTGGGATCCAAATATAGTTTAATTTTGCCAGGAACTCTGCCAAGACCGTTAAAAACATCGTGAAATTCTTGAATAATTTGCTTAGAATCCAACGAGAAGGTTTTTTTGATAAGTTTCAAAAACAAAGAAGCACGCAGGCCGATGATACATTCTACATCTTCAGAAATGACCTGAAACTCTAGATTAGCGTTAACATCGTTACAAACAAGTCCAAGGAAAACTTTCCCCACTGACCTTAATAATGAGTTATTACCAAAAGGAGCCAACAAAGTATTAGACGGCAAAATTTTCGGAAATGGGGCAATCTTTTCTAGGGAGCCCATGCTAATTACGTTTGCCTCAGCACCAGAATCCACCTTAGCTCTAATTGTACAATTTTTGAAAACTAAGGCGGCGTTCATACTATGGCGATACGATATCGTTTCTACATCACTCAGACACATTTCCAGTTGTTTCTATCTGTCCCAGATGCTGTTAATTTGCGTCGGCAATGTCGAAACGATATCGTATTGCTCTAGTATGTTCGCCACCTTAGTCTACGTACCACGCAGTATCGTCGTTGCCACTCCCCGATAACGGCGCAGAACTCTCCAAAAAGTTGATACTCGCTCTCTGTTTGGTGCTCCTGCACATCCTGGCGTAGTGATTGCGTCCCTTGCACAGGAAGCATTCTTGATTAAATGCGGGGCACTGTCGAAATTCATGATTACGTCCACACTTCGAACAAGAATATTGATTTGAAGCGACCGTAGACCTCCTGCTTCTAGGGTTGTCTGCCATCGCGGATCTCGTAAAAACTGACTTCGTTATTCGATGACGGCTTCGTACTGATGACATCTACCTCCGCTGTTTCTGCTACAGCGTTGGAGAACTTTTTATCTCTTCTCTCAACAGCGTCAAAACACTCAATTTGACCCCGCTTGGATCCGTGAATTTCTTCGGTGTGCCTGCGAGAAATCTCAGCCACTAGACAGATTTCTTCAGCTTTTTTCAACGTTAGGGCGGAGTCCCGTAGCATGGTTTCAATGAGTGCCTTATCACCGATGCCAAAAACAATCCGATCTCGTATGAGACTCTCATTGTGATTTTACCTCGGTCAAAAAACTGTCGAAAAGTTGACCATCTTTCTTCACAATTGAATTGAATAAGTAGCGTTCGTAAACCGTGTTTTTCTTCGGGCTGCAGTAGTTATCAAACGCCTCTATTATCTCATCATACGTCGGCGAATCGCTCAACTGGAAGTTATTGTAAACTGCGATGCCTTTATCTCCCAGGATAGTCATCAAGAGGCCGATCTTTTGTTCATCCTTCGACTTTCCCAATCCAAAGCCTTGAACATAGAACGATAACTTTTGCTTGAATTGGGTCCACGAAACAGACAAATTGGGCGAATCAAAGTCAATTCCCCGGGGAACGAGTGCACTGCGGTGCACTTCTGACATCATGTTGTATTTTGCATTACTTGAAACACTATAATGACGAACAAAAATCTATTTATTTAACGCTGAACAATGTTTTACAACTCTACTCTTTAATCAAATCTTTACTTAAGGATACTATAAAGACGAGTAGAGGCGATGTTTGATAAAGTTTTTACCGGGCTCCACCATTTTTGTTCTGTTATCATATCATACAACAGTTACCATGACAACAGTGATTGTTGAAATGTGAACATCATGCTGGAAAAAGCATGATCTGTGCAAATTTAGTCTCCGATGACCGCGAATTGACGCGATTCCTTAAAACTTCCAGATCCTGTTATAAGCCTGCTAAAAGGCAATGGTGCATCTGATATTTTCTCCAGTGAAGCTAGCCCACAGGCGTGGATCCAGTTTTTCTCAAGAGTAGTTGCACAGAGTTTTTTCCCCCGATTTTACTCGTGAATGAGTAGGTACTGTTTTTAGCCTCGAATTGACGTTTTCCTTAATTTTAGCTGAAACTGCGTGCATTGTCTCAATTCTAACTCGAACTAGCCCATTTTCTTCATTTTAGCCGTGAAAAGGTCTCAAAAAAACCGTGAAATAACGCATTCTTGATTTACTATTTCAATTACGGCCAGCACTGGGCATCGCCTAACTGCAAATTGGTGCGTTCTGTCAATTTCAGCCGCAAAAAAAAACAGTTTTTCCTCAATTTAACAAGTGGACGACCGCTATTTCTCAATTTTAGCCACGAGAATTCCACCAATCAACAACAAACGGTGACGATTTCGCCAATTCGTTTTCCCTGAATTCTAGCCGTAAATTAGTGCTTTTTCCTAATTCTGCCTTGAGCAATTTTTTCTTCTTCCAAATTCTAGCAGTGAAAAGGTTCATATAACTCGCGTGAGAGCGAATTTCATTAATTTTGACCCTGACGTTGCATCGCGAAACCTTGAATTCCGTAATTTTAGCCGTGAATAAGCAGTTTTTTCAAAAATGTATGCGCTAAGTCACGCTCTTTCTCAACTTCACCCGCAAACTTGCCATAGTATATGTATAAAAACGGTCAATTAGCACTTGCTCGCAATGTTTACCGATGTTTGAGAAACCACAAACTGGCACCTTCTCTCAATTTTACCAGCGTGAATGAGCTCCATTTCTCAATTTTAGCCGTGAATTGCCGCTTTTCTTGAATTCCAGCCGCAAATGAGTGATTTTTCTCAATTCTACATTAAACGAGCAATTTATTTTGTCAATTTTAGCTGTGAAAATAGTTCTATAAACCGTGAATTAGCGCATTTTTTAATTCCGCCCCAGACTTTGCATCGCGAAACCGCAAATTGGCGTGTTTTCTCAATTTCAACCGCGAATAACGAGATTGATCTCTCAAGTTTAACGTGAACCAGCGCTATTTCTCAATTTTAGCCGTGAATTGGTGTTTTTCTTCAGTCTTAGCCGCAAAATGTCCTTTTCTAGATTTCATCCGCGAACGAGAACTTTTTCTCATGACGTGCGCACCCCCCCCCCCTCCGCTGTGGATCCGTGCCTAGCTGGCTGGCCCACCCCTTGATCACGGGCTGGCTACGCCCCTGACACACATGGTGCTAACATTCTGGCAACCAGAAAATTTGATAGCATAGGATAGAGATAGGAAAAGCTCAAAAGTACCTCTGAAAGCTGAAGGGTTTCGCGCACTAAATGGATTAAACGCTTAAATTAAATGAAACGCCCAGTAGAGTGGCCGAGGTAGCTAGGGCGTCAACTCTCATATGTCCATCAGGTATCGACTGCTGAGTGGGTTCGATTCCCACTAAAGGCTGGATTACTTGGGCAAAGGTCAACTTAATGATTATGCGTAAAAAAGTTATAAAAAAGTAACGAGTGTGCTCTTGCCCTCGTCCCTCGTCCACGACACCGGGCGAACAGCCCCGTTGGTTAACCACTTAAATTAAACTGGCCGTTGGGGATAATGAATGCCTCGGACGGGGGTGGGGGGGTCAGAAGCATCGTAAAACACTCGCCAGTGTACTTTGCTTTCATAAACTCCGAGTTTTCCCCCCTAGAAAAAAGTACAGGCTGTGGTGTATCAATAAAATAATAGGGTTGGTGTGAGTGCGGTTGTGTAAGCCTCACACTCATCGAGTTCATGGTTCTTGCAACTGAAATTGCACATAAAAAATTATCGCACAATTAGTATGTAAATAAGAGAATAGATGCTAATTCACTGCAAAAATAACAGAAAACGCTATTTATTAACAGATAAAATTGAGAAAAATCGCCGAAAATCGGATACAAATGAAAGAAATAACTAAATCGCAGCTGAAATTGAGAAAACAAAAATTCGTAGCCTCTAAAAGCTTCAACCCTCAAACTGAAAACCAGCGCTAATCCATAGCGGAGAGTAAAAAAAAAAAATTGCTCATACGGGGCTAAAATATAAAAAACAACACGACGAAGATTGAAAAAAACCACTAGAATTCAGCGCGGCCAAAATTAAGAAAAACTCTCATTTTCAGATCAACTTGACAATAAGTGCTAATTCGCTAATCTGCGGCTGAAATTAATAAATGAATAATTATTATTAAAAAAAAAAAAAAAAAAAAAAAAAAACGCTAGTCCGTGGACTTGAGGAAAATGACCAATTCGCAGACAAAATTGTGGTAAAATTTAACTTAATACTTGATACTTAAAACTTAAATACTCGACTTAACGCCTTGCGAAGGCAACATTGTGGCCAAAATCAAGTAAAAATGCATGGCTATGAGTTAAAAAAGACACCGCTGATTCGTGACTGGAGCTGAGAAGAAGCGCTAATCTATGAATAAAAGAAAAACAAAATTGCTAATCCTGTGCTAAAATGTAAAAAACCGCTAATTTTCGAATTGAAAATGTTTTTAGCCTGGCTAAAATTAGGAGAAAGGCCAATTTTCAGCCTAAATTGAGGAAAAAAAGCTAATTCGCTGCTAAAAATGGAAAAAATGGATAATGTGCGGCTAAAATTGCGAAAAACGCCAATTCGTGGCTAAAATTGAGAAAATTTGCAAATTCACGGGTTGGAAGAGCTACAATACGCTGCTAAAATTAAGAAAAAGCACTAATTCGCGGGTAAAATGGAGGAAAATCACAAATTGGTGGCCAAAAATGTGAAAAATTTCAATTTGCATCAAAAATTGATAATACCCCAATTCGCGGCCTTAGAAGGAAACTTTGAGGCTAAAACTGAGAAAAAGCGCCAATTTAGGGCTTTATAGGCTAAAAAAAAGGTGATTTGCGGCTGAGAAAAATCTAAAGCAAATGCGCTAATTCATAGCGCGTGCGGTAAACAAAAAAATGTGATTTGTGGCAAAAATTCTGAAAAACCTGCTATTTTGCGGCTAATATTGGGGAAAATACGTGAAAAAAACGCTAATTTTCAGCCTCAGTGACGACTATGAATCATACATTCAACCGTATAACGGACTGACCACAGACGTGAGAATGCACCCAGCTGCGGTCCAGTCACCGTTTCGACCACAGACTTTCAGGTATCAGAGCATCTCGCTATACTCGGTCATCAGCTCGGCATTTCAGCCGAGTGCGAAGGAGCCGATGGGCGTGGACTTTGGTTTTCGGTTACTTCGGTCTGGAAGTGGACGCGAATTGTCCCATTTTCTCAATTTCAGCCGTGATGTGGCGTCCATGACAAAAATTGTGGTTTTTTGCTCAAGTGAGACAGAGGAAAATTCGGTGATTCATGGTGTACAGGGGCCACTTTACGAGTAATACGGATGAATGAGGATTTTTAGGTTATCCTAGGTTAGGGATTTGGCTACTTTCTACGAATTTCAATTTATACGACCTGATGGAGAACATAAAGGGGTCCAAAACGTGCAATAAATTTGTACAATATTTCGTTTCCAGATGCTTAGGGATAAAAAAATAGGTTGTTCATTATATTGTGCAACCCATCAATACAACCCACAAACGTTCAATTTTATTGTACAACCCCTATTATTGCGCAATATTATTGTACGTGTATGGGCCGCTTAAAGTTGCAAGTGATATCAGCAAAGACTGTGGGCTAAATATTCGATTTAGCTCCCGAAAGCGCTAATCTGGTAGCTCAAATTGAGAAAATTCGCGCTATCTTGAGGAAAATTCACTGCTAAAAAAAGAAAATACACCGTGTCCTCAGTTTCGTTAGGTCCTTAATCCCAGTAAAGTGCTGATCGGCAATTTGCAACTTGCTGACGCGGCAAAAAATTGAAAAAACCGCTAATATTCGTGACTATAACTGCGAAAAAGCGCTGATTCATGGTCTCAATGTAACTTCCAGACTAAAATTGAGAAAAAATCGCTGATTCGCGGTTGCCATTCTACGAATAAATTGTGGAAATCAACGCAAAACTGTTGTTTTAGGACCAACCCCGCGGTTAATTCAGACCCGCGCGTATTATGCGTACAATATATTCTATAATACGCTATAATATTTTTCAGGTAAAAATTTGGCAAAAATAGCAAATTCACAACTGAAATTGCGAAAAATCGCTAATTTGGTATTTGCGGGTATAAAGTTGAGGAAAAACGTAAATTCGCGGATACAACCGAAGAAAATCAACTAGAAAAAATCATTAATTAGCGCGGCTACAATTAAGAGAGAAAAATGCTAATTTTCGGTTCGTACTGAGAAGAAGTGAAAATTCTCTGCAAAAATGGAACAAATTGCTAATTTGCAGCTTAATTAGAGGAAAACTCCAATTCTTGGCAAAAATTGAGAAAATTCGGAATGCACGGGTTGTAAACGCTACTAAGCTGCTAAAATTGAGGAACATCAATAATTCTCGGATAAAGTGTGGTGAAATTTGAAATTTCTAATTCAAATACGCGCCTTCTGAAGGCAACTTTGTGGCTAAAATTCAGAAAAACTGGAAATTCATGCAAGGCTATAGGTAAAAACAACGCTGATTCACGGGCTAGAACTAAGAAGAAGCAATAATCTATACATAAAAGTAACACAAAACTGCTAATACGGTGCTAAAATGTGAAAAACCCACTAATTTGCGGGTAATATTTAGAAAATAAATAATTAGTCTGGCCAAAATTAAGAGATTTTAAAGGTTATTTATAGACTAAATTGAGAAAAAGTGTTAAGTCACGGAAGAACCCGCAAATTCACAGCTGAAATTGCGCAAAATGCTAATTCGCTAAAATTAAGAAAATACTAATTTGCGTGCGTCAAAACTGAATTATACACCATTCGCGGCTTCTGAAGGCAACTTCTGAATTTTTTCAAGGCAACTTCTAAGACAGAAATTGAGGAAAAGCGGCAATTTAAGGCAATGGGTGAAAAATCCGCTAATTCGCGGGTAAAACCGAGAAAAATCACGCATGGTGAGCCAAAAAAATCCTAATTTGTGAAAAGCCCTCCATTTTGAGGCTAATATTGAGGGAAACATTTAAGAAAAACGTTAATTTTCAGCTAAAACTGAAAAAAGTGCTAAACTCCTGCTAAAAAATTGAAAAAATCGCTAAGCTGCTAAAATTGGGTACAACGCCAAAACTCGTGGAAAATTAAGAAACATCGCTCACGGGATAAAAACGCTGCTTTGCTGGTAAAGTTGAGATAATGCGCAAATTCATGGCTATGGTGGTAAGGGGTCAAAACCACTAATCCGCGGCTGTAATTAAGAAGAACAATACACGCGGGCAAAATTGAGAAAAGCGCTAATCTGCAGGTTAAGTTGACAAAAAGCACTCATTCAAGGCTAAAATTGAGTAATTCGCGGCTTAAACTGGTCATAAGCGCTAATTGGCGGTTATAAAAGGTGAAATAGCGGTAATTTGTGGCTAAAATAAGGAAAAAGGCTAAGTAAAATTACATTTTCTTGTTTATACAGAGACTTAGGGCGAAATTACCCCCTGCCCACCCACCACCAAATTGAGAAAACGCCCAACCACGGCTTTGCAGAACTATAATAATATAGAGCAACGTTAGAGAAAACTCGCTACTTCACGGGAAAAAGGTACCTACTTCATATCTAAAATTGAGGAAAAGCGTAAATTCGATGATGAAATTGAGAACTATTGCTAATATGAGGTATAAAAACGCTCCTTCAAGGCTAAAAATCCAGAAAGAGCGCTAATTCACTGAAAAAAATTGAGAAAATGCCAATTCAGGGCTTTCTGAAGACAACTTCGTTACTGAAATTGAGTAAAAGCGCTACTTCGTTGATAAAATTGAGATAAATCGATAATTCACAGCTGAAATTATAGGTAAAAAACACTAAATTGCTGTCGAAAATTGAGAAATAGCGTTAATTCACAAAATTTAAGCAAAAGCTCTAATTCACGGCTAAAAGTCCATGACTTGAGAAAAATTCCAATTAGCGGCTGGAAATTGAGAAAATTTGCTAACTAGCGGCTAAATAGAAAAAAAATCTAATTCAAAGGACAAAAAACCTACTTTGAGGCTAAAATTTAGAGAAACCGCTAATTCACGTCTAAATTTGAGAAAATACACATTCGCGGCTTCTGAAATCAGGCAAATTATCGTCCCACAACCGTGACCGTGACACACTCAAATGTATCACTGGACGAGGTCTACCCCCCCCCCTACACCCCTACACTGGTACACTGCTACTGCAAATTATAAATTCGGCAAACTGTTAGCCAAATTAGAAATTCACACCTCCATAAAATTCGATGCATTTGCCCGAGATGCTGAAGATTATGAATTAGAATCTGTGTTTTTCGGCCCACGAAATGTCCTAATCAGTGGTAGTTTGAGACGAAAAACTGTAGAAATAACTTAAGAGATAACGAAAATGCCGGGCGGACGTCGACGTGTTTCGGGCCCTACGTAAGCACTTCAGACCAAACGCTTAACTGCTAGTTTTCCGAGCTGAATAGTCCTGCTTTGTTAGACTCGAGCGTTACAATTTCAAGGTTAATAGGTTTTTAGATAAACAATTAACTGTTCCATGCCAAGATAATGGACAATTTCTTGGGCTAAATTACTAGTTATACAGTTGAATAGCCAAGAGGTGTATTTATAGGGATAATTTAGCAATTTTTGAATTGAACAATTTCATTACATTCTACATATACAAGCAAAGTTGACAGTTTCCAACATATAATTTTGTTGCTCTTTCTACTGTTTAGGAGAGGGATTTAACTTGTTTCTGTAGCTAACTTCACCGCTTTCAAAGTTAAATTTATGGTTACTGATTCAAATAGTCAGTTAAAAAGGGAGAATAACCTGAATGTGTCTGCCTCAAGGACGCCTCCAACTTTAAAGGTTCAAAGGTTCTAGGAAACTAACCGTTGTGAGTTTGCCGGTTTGCGGTTTCAGGTATATTTTTAATAATCAGGAGATATATTAATAATTAAGGGTTTTGACTGACCAGAAGCTGACTATAGAAATGTGAATTTAGCAAGCGCATAATTATAATTAAAAATGTACTATGCATGCATGTATAATATATTGATTATCAAAGGGACGGCTTCTAAAGATCCCCTCTCCCCTACTTCCGTGTTTATGCATTTTCAACGTAGCGTGATCCGAATGAGGAGCGCTTTACTTCATTATACGTAGAACAAATACGTAATAAAATTACGCTGAGACAATAAAAAGCGTGGTTTTACTTAATAAGTAAGCCAGTAATAGGATAACTGCAGTCCTTTTATTCTCACTAATTCATTTTTCCCTAGCGCTAATAAGACTCTTAAACATTAAGAGCGGGGAAGCCACACTGATACTATTGCACTGAGTCACGTCGACGATGCGAGGGAATAAAAATGTATTCCTATATTTCCATGCCAAACAAGAATTCGAGCCTTCTATCGAGCAGTCATATTCACTCAAGTTGTTTATTTTTTTCCACTGACAAATATTTAATTACTTCTTCTTCGAGAAAATAAGGTAATTCAGGTTTTCATCAAACTCCTTCTCATTAATTATTCATTTCACGTAACCCACTATTTAGAAACGGATCCGGGGGTCCGGATAATTAAGCTTAGTACACTGAGTCAGACTCGGTTAGGTATATGATTAGCATAGACAGAAAAAAATTAAAACAATTTTCTCTCTCACTCTCTCTCCTTCAAACTGTGAAACAATACCCTCCACCCCACCCCCCGTGATGTTGAGGAGGGGCGCCCAGTTGACATTCTTTTATGGCTGTCTGTGGGCCTGTTGAATAATATTGATTTGTTTCGAGCGATTTATTCCACGTAAATTCTCGAAAGACGTCATGAACCGAGTAAATGAGTTCTATTTGTAGTGTTTTCAACGTGAGGGACTATAGATGCGTGCGGAAAGGAATGAAGGCTGAACGTAACTTGGGACAATGGTATTATTTCGGTAAAAGAAATAATCTCATTTATACATATAAACTGGAAGCTTTTATAATAGAACACGCCATCGCACTCACGTAAGTAGATAAGCGGTTTTGTCGACTTTGGCGTCATTACAACATTAACGTCCTCATAGACAACGCGGGTTGCGGTGTAACTTCGTTCTTTTCTATTATGTATTTGTCTCGTGAGCTGCGAGTGCATCTCTCAAGAAAGAAAGCAATTATCAAAATTGTCGAGATTAGCAACTTGTTGATGCCCTTTTGTTCTCTTTAAAACTAAAGGGTGGAAAAGCCAAAGATCGATTGATCTTCAAGTTCAATTACGTATACACTTGTCCTCAAGTGGAGCAAAAAGTGGAGACAAAATAATATTTATGCCCTCAAAAAGACGCCAAGGTGTAGCTGAATGATAGCAAACAACATGTAAGGGCGTGAAGGACGACGCCCTATGCTCGCAGCTCAAAAGGAGAAAAAGCGCACTTAAGCGGCTAAAATTTCTGGCGGCAACTTTAACCCGCCACTAAAATGAGGAGGATTCCGGCAAATTCAAGGAAAAACGCTAATTCTCGGTTAAACATAGGGAAAAGACTTAAGCACCGCTGAAATTGGTAAAATTCATGGTAAATCCAAGGATCGCCAAGTCGTGATTTCTGGAGGAAACCTCGTGTCTGAACTGAAATAGCTCTAATTTATGGCTAAATGTGAAAAAATCGTTGAATATCGGCTGAAATTGTGAGAAATCTCTCATTCACGGCTAAAACGGAAAAAAGTAGCTAATTCGTGGGTAAAATTGAGAAAACGCCCCTTACAGAGCAGGCTACAGAGCGGTCCAGCTAAACTACGTCCGAGAGCTGCGGGACCACTTTCTTGTACTGCGCAGGCGGGTCGATTGCTTGGCCATCGTGTCACTGCAGCCACCTCGTGCGGTCAAAAACGAACCTGGCGCAGCACATCCTCTGACACCGTGGCTCTTGGGCGGCGCAAGACGAAGATAGACTCCGAAAGCTGGGACGAGAGCTCCGCGATATGTCTATCGATCGAAAGAACAACCCGAGAAACCTGACCGAGCCGTTGATGTCCTGAGGTCGAAGAGAAGATCCTGGGTCTTGTCTCCATTAAGAACAAGTCGGTTCGCCAGACACCAAGACTGCATCAAGGCAGACGCGGACTCCAGCTCACTAGACAGGTCAGCCTCTGAACCCCCAGCGTACAGAACCGTCGAATCGTTGGCATAGAGGAACATCTCGGACAGCGGAGGAGAGAACGAAAGGCACAGGTCGTTCAACATGTAATAGAAAGAGCAGAGGACCCAGGATGGAACCCTGCTTTACTCCAAGATTAATAGCCTGGGCGAGCTCAGATCTAGAGCCCCCAAGCGACACGCACTGTAGCCAACCAATGAGATAATCTTGAAGGAACCTGACGGATTGCTCTCCAAAACCATAGTAACGCAGCTTAGAGGCCAAAATCTCGTCGTCAATGCACTGGATCGCCACCAGAATGTTATTTACTTCAAGGAAGTCGAACACCTGTGCAAGGACCAGGCTCTCAATCACACGGGTAAAGACCGGAATGATTGAAATTGGGTGATATAGCTCTTACTGCAACTCTTCTTGGAACAGGAGTAACGACGGACACCTTGAGGCAATCGGGAAAGGAGCCAGACACGAGCAGACTATATTGATGAGATGGGAGAGAGGCTCAGACAGAAGGTCAGCTGAAGCCTTGACAATATTAACCTTCAGACCATAGTAGTCAAGGGCAGCCGAGTTATTTAAGTCCATGATGGCTCTGTACACCTCCACAACAGAACAGAAACGTCTCGGAAAGAGAATGAGGCCCTTGATTCACGTTGGGGCAAAAACTGTTGGAAGTCAACGGGAGAACATGGCAACCTGTCAACGGTCTCAGCAGCCGCATTGATGGAAACTTATTGAAGGAGGCAGCATCGAGGTCAGCATGTAGCTCGGCCAACTCCCTCCGGCCCGCCGGCAAATGCTCCCTAACCAACCACCACGCAGCCCCGCTTCTTTTTGGCGCCGCCTGAATAACAGAGTCGTTGTAGGCCCTCAATGCCGTGATGATGGCAGCGCGGAATTCCCTGCAAGCCGCGCGAATTGTGTCAGTCAAGACCACTGCAAGTTCCGACTGCGCAGAACAGTTACGGAGGGCCACGAGGTCCTCGCACAGCGTCGCTTCATATTACGGAGTTCCTCAGTAAACCGCACCGGTGCCGCGCGGCACCTCCGCCGGTAATCCTCACCAACCGCGATGGAAGCGCGAAGTATTCAGTTCTACAATATAGCTCCAACCACAGCAAAGTTCCTAAACTACCAAAGTAAAGCTCCAGTCACCGTAGAGCTTCAACAACGATGAAAAGCGTCCATTTTAGTGCATTTTTTGGCTTGTTGCCAAACCCCAAAGGAAGGCCGGGCACAGTGGTGACGGACCCAGTGACCCCCCCCCTCGACTGGCCTGCTAGACAAGGTGCTAAATAGTAGGACTAATTGTAAGTAGGTATGAAATTGCCAGTTTCAGGACGAAATAGCCAAAAAAGTTTCAAGCGGTGGCAAACATTCGAAGGATAAAAAACCATGGCGTATACTTATAATTATATTAATATGAATACACATATTAGATTACATGATATATCCGAATATTATATTCATATAATGTTGTACAAATTAATATGAATATTAAGTAATATGAAATCACTATTTTGGAGGGACAACCAGCGAAACAGTGAAACAACCAGATCAAAAAGCCGCTAAGTACTGCAAAATTACACAAAGTTGCCGCGTAATTGCGGATATTTATCTGCAAAAAAGCACCCTTCTGTTCTTACCTTTCGCAAAAAGGATAGGTCCCCTGATATCCCAAATTTTGATGAAGGTCTGCGAAATTACATCAACCGGAACGAAATATCTGCAAAACTGTAAGTTTCTAAACATTCAAAAAATTGATGAATTGAAAATTGATTTCCTCAATCGCAAGTGGCGGGCATTTCTGTTTTAGTCGTTGCGAAACCCGAGCTAGCCACCACGAAATAACACTACATCTGCGGAATTGCGAATTTTGGGTCTGAACAGTGAACACTCGGGAAATTGTAAGTTTCCGGGTTGATAAAATTGGCTAAATCTCAAATTTCTGATCTTTAATTTATACAAATTGCTAGTTTTTGAGCCTTTTTTTTAGTGACTGTGGAGCCACCGTGAATCGACCCCGACAACGCCCAAAGCCGGGCAAATATTGCCACTAAATAATAAGGATCTAAAAATATTCGCGAAACAGCTTGTTTCTGTTTTTTGTTTTTGCAATGTTTCGGGTTGTTTCGGGCGTCTTCAGTGGTACCGGTCTACCCTGCCACGACAGTGCCGCTAAGTATTTACAAAATTGGAAGTTTCTTGGCTGAATATTCGTGAGATTGCAAGTTGCCTTGGTGAAATTGCAAGTTTCCTATTTATAATTTTTGTGAATAGCAATATCAACATCCACGAAATTGACAGTTTCGAGTTCTAATTCAAGATTATTGCAAGCTGAGGGTGTTAATTTAAGCAAAATTGCTAGTTAGGAGACTTTTTTTGTGACGGCAGAACCCAGAGCGGCCAGAAAGGTACCCAAAGTTTGACGAATACCTACGACATTGGCTGAATATCCAGCGGCATTGCAGCTTGCGGTTCTTAATTCCTGCGGAAGTGCAAAATGGTCTTAATTTCAGCTAAATTGCAAGTTTCGGGATTTTTTGTGGTCCAGCTGGCCCCGAGAGCGCCCAAAGCTTGGTGAAGAGCCCACCATTCGGAGCTAACATATCAAGTGAATTCGCCAGTTTTGCGAAATTGCAAGTTAGCAATTGTTTCTTGTTAGCTCGAATAGCACATACGACTTCAGGGATTTAAGGATATCTTCGGGATCTTTTCTAAAAAAAAAAACCCCCCAAGGGCCTACGTGAGCGGGAGTCATGCGATTTCAACTTTAAGCGTCTTGAGCGTTTACAGTGGATAACGCCCTATCTGTGCTCTTTCAACGAAAGTCGCTACAAACGCTAAACCCACTGTAGCCGCTAAAATCGCGTCAAAGCCCCCCCCCCCACCCTAGAATCCGTTGGTCCTTCTTTGCAAGTGGAATAATTTGTTCGTCACATTCAATAAATTCAGCCATCAATAAAGCATTGAGCATTATTGAGATGACTCACGAGACCGTGCGTATCAAACCTTAAAACGTTTGGAGCTTTGAGCTGTTTTTGGGCCTTCTTTGTGGTTGGAGCTTTGCTGTGGTTTGGTGATTTGATATGGATCAAAACATTCGGCATTATAGCAAGTTACTGAACAGTTGAACAGCGGAAGTTTGTGAATGGACCCCATTGAATTCTGTCCTCGGGCCCAAATATTCTCTATTAACATTATTTAACCGGAACTCTGGCTCCAAATTGATTGTTCACTGACTCAACTCTGATTTTCGGCCGTTATTTATCAGTTTCTGAAGTATAGGAAACTAAAAAGGGTCGTCACTGGAATAGAGGGAAGGGTGCATAATCGCACGGGTGGAAAATTCGAATTAAAACACTTTTAGTCAAATTTCGAATGTTATCGATGATTATAATCAGCTAATTATGCACCTCACTTGGTTTATTTTCCTTCAAGCATTCAACAAAAGAACACGGAAAAAACAAGTCTTCCTTATTGCGAAGGAAGTTTTGGGGATATACTCTCAAAGCTTCCCACCAATTGGATTAATTTATTCCCCAACTTAAAGATGAGCCGCTTTCCTAAATTGTTTTCGCAGATGCAGGCTATCATTTCATTAATATAAAAAAGCCCGGAAATAAAGCGAAATAAATAAATTAAACTATCTGGTGAAGAAAGGTTAATTGTATACCTAATACACACTTGCACGGTCGATGATTTATGGAGGAAAAAGAATATAATAGCGAGCCCCCCCCCCCTCCTACAACAACCTAAGCATTAAAACAAAAGTGTTCAATTCATGTTGTTGTGACGCACGTACCTTTGAAAGTACGCAAACCAAGAACATTTTTAATCGTTCGTATTTATAGACAAAAAAAAAAAAAAAAAACGTATAAAATTAGAGGTGATCCCCCTTATAAATTACATAACGTTCGAAAGCTTACTTATGGTCATTTAACGCACAAATGAATATGAAGAGAAAAAAAACAACTACCGTATGTTGGTTGTTCATCATTCAATCTATTTTCGTCGAATGTGTATAAAATACAGTTGAAAAACTAGTGAACGGCTCCTTAAACGACCCATAGCGATCACGGCGAGTATTCAAAACAACCCCCTCTCACTATCCCTGATTCATGGGAGAGAAATGAATTAATGGGTGGGGTTTAAGAAAAACATGCTTTGAAAACGGTTGGGGGGAAGGGGGAGGCGTAACATTAATAGTAGTGCCGTAATATTTATGGTTTGTGCAGAAATGATAACAGTTGAGAAAGGGGGACCGGTTTAGGATGATCGATCACTCGAGACTTGCGGGCACTAGAACGATAGGAGACGAAATTACTCGCGCGATTTTTTTTTTTACTAATTATTAGTGCATATGAGCCAGTTAAGCGACACGCGATAGGTCGAAAAATTTGCAATTGCAGATAACAATAATTTATGGAATCGTCAAAGGCAATAAGAATTAAAAGAAGAATAAGAAGGAGTTTCACCTTCAAGCCATTCAATTGACTAGACTTTTAGTCAAATTTGTTCAGCTTGAGTGACCATTTCCAGTAACGACTTTGTCAGTTTTCCATAATAAAAATTGCCTCGGTTTTTCGTTTAAGTTTCAGGTTCCGTGCTTTCAGGGATCAGGGCAAAGGGCCCCAAGAACTGAACATCTCAGCAAGGAGTGAACGCTTTTGCACCATTTTTGGACAAACTCAAAATTTGGCAAAATCGGGGCAGCATTTTCACAGTATACCGGGACAAGGAAGAAAAAAGGAAAAAAAAACCGAGATACTCAACTTGCAGTGTCGTCATATAGAGGGCACTTGTGAAGGACATGCTTGAGCTCTAACAAAGAAGCTCTAACCACTGAAAGTTCTTAACCAAAATATGGTCTTACTAAAAAAACATTGAAGCACGAAAAAGCTTCAACCCCTAAGAGCTCGAACCATAGAAAGCTGTAACCCCTAAAAGATCCAACCACAAAAGCTTTAACCGAGGAATGATCTGGCCACATAAACGATTAGCTGATCTCAAAATGCTGTAACAAAAAAAAAAACTCGAATCAAAAGAAGCGCTGACCACAAAAAGGTCTAACCACAAACAAATTGACGCCCAAAAGACCAAAATATCATAAGCTGAATATCTAAGAAGCTCGAACTATAAATAGCTCTAATCACAAGAAGATATAACCTAAAAAGCTCTAACCACAAAAAGCTCGAATCACAGAAAGCAGCAAAGCCAAAATGATCTGACCACAAAAGTCTAACCATCAAAACATCGAACCAAAAATGCTCTAACCTCAAAATGCTCCAAACACGAAATGCTCTAACCAAAAGTGCTCTAACCACAACAAGCACCAATCACAATAAGTCCAATCACAGAAAAAATCAAACCACAAAACCTTGAACCCAAAGAGACCAAACGCCAAAAAAGCTGCAACCTCAAAATACTCCAACAACAAAACAAACCAACCCCAAAGATTTCGAACCGCAGAAATCAGCAACCTTAAAATGAGCAAATAACAAAACGCTCTAACCACAAAAACCTCCACCCACAAGAAGCTCTTACTACAAGAAACACTCAACCACAAAAAGGACTTGACCACAAAATGCTCTAACCACAAAATTGTCCAACCACAAAATGCTCTAACCACAGAATGCTCTCACGAAGCTCGAATCACAAAAAGGTCTAACCACAACAGGCCCTGATCATAAAAAGTCAACCCAAAGAAAACTTAGACCCAAGGAGGCCAAACGCCGAAAGCTGCAACCCCAAAAATGCTCTAACCGTAAGAATCCTTATGCACAAAGCGTTAATTCTTCAGTTTGAACAGCGCATTATGGCCAAACAGACGTAAAAAACAAAGTTTTGTCCGAGAAACAAACGATTCCTTTCATCGTTCAGGTTTGTGTGAAGTTGGCCCTACACGTACAGTTTAAACAAAGTACCTGAAAAGTGAAAAATGAAAAAATCGGCTGATCAAACGAATAGGACGATTTTCATTAATTAATCTCTCTTGATGTACATCAGGCAAGCTTCACGCGCATCTTAATTCAAGAATACAATTATTACATACGCCAAATGTCCATTTTTTCCAGAAATGTAGAGCAGAATCCTGGACAAATAGCGTTCCGGGATGACATTGGCCGGGACGCAGGACAAAATTAGCCAAACCGAGTCGGCGTACCAGGGACGGTTGGCAACCCTTCATTTTTCGGAATTATCCAAGTAAAGTAAGTGTGCCTGTAAAAGACACCCAATTTGAGGCAGTGCGTTCTACTTGAGTAGTTACGCTCAAAACCCTAATTTCGGGGGTCTTAGTTACCGAGAAACCCAACTTTCACGGGGTATTGACGACTTTTATAAATGCCCCAGCGCACTCATTGGCCAAGATGTGAAACCTCGCAATGGGGTAGATTTGTAGGCAATAATTTGGCGACTCGTCATTCTGAGTAAAAAAAAAACTAATCATTTGCGCGTGGAAAAATACAAACTGCGAAGAAAAACTTACGGAAACCCAGTCCGGTGGTCAATCTGGCAACAAAACTTACCCCGCTGCGTGGCTTCACGACTTGGCCGATGAGGGCGCTGGTGCATTAGAAATCAATAGTCATTGGAAAATGAAAATTTTGCGTTTTGAGCTCCTTCAATAATGAAATTTTGCGTGTTTTTTTCTTTAAAATATCTACCACAATTTTGCGGGGCTGGGTAATTAAAAAGCTTAATTTCGCGGGTCCAGCCCTTCGAAAAACCACTTTCGCCAGATTGGTTCACTCTAGAAAACAATTTCGAGGGTTAGATTATCCAAAAATGTATTTTCTCCGTTTCACCTCTTGAAAATCCCAATTTCGTGCTGTTGAAGCCACGGATGTCTGCTCTGTCAAATATGTCCAGCGTTTTTAGGAGGAGGGGGTGTCCGTCGTGCTCGGAGATGTGTGGCCGGTGGTGGAATGAAACCGGTGAGCCCCGCCTCGTGCTGGGCTGTCATTCGACTGATAGGCCCTCGAGAGGGAATGGCGTCGCCAAGACTCGGCTTTCGGGGTACCTTTTTGCGTCTTAGGGTGTGCCCTGGTCTGCAATCTGCAATGAACTTTGGGCTCCCCAATACCGGAGGGCGGTTTTTGAACTTCCTAAAGGACCTCCTGAACCCACGGTTTCTTACACGAAATGTAGAGTGTGTAGAACCGATGGTACACGGGGCAAGGTTGTAGTACATTTTGGGCCACGCGAATATTCTACTGTGTCCCGCACTTGAACATAATTCATGTTGAAAAAATGTAAAGCCTCAGTACTGACACCCAGTGCCGATTTTGAGAGGAGGGAGGGGCGAGCCGGTCGAACGCACGGTGGCGCTGTATCCTGAGGGGTGAGGGGCACGCCTAACAAAACGAAAGGGAAAAAGGCGGACAACAAAAAATTGTCCAAGAAGCACGTTTGATTTATGAATGTTCCGGGTAATGATGTAAATGCGGTTAACGACTGTTATTATGAGGTTAGTAACGTCATTAACTGTTGAGTTGGTTATTGTCGATATAAGCCGGTTATTAACGTCATTGTCCAGCAATTTCGGTTAATTTTGATAATATGAACATTACATCATATAACAAGGTTGATACTTGATGATATCACATATTGATTATATCGACATTACCCGGTTAATCCCGTCAATACCCGGGCCTTGTGTGGGTGATGTTGCGACAGGGCCGGATAATAGCGGGGGACAACCGGGGCTATAGCCCTGGGAGGCAAATTTTGAGGGGCGGGAAGATTTCAGAAATTGTTCATTTCATGCGACACACCCTGATCAAACTGCAGTGCACTTAGTGCCCGTATTAAGCGGGCTCATCGCCCGGTTCACCATTTGCTGAACGCCCACACGAAGCCGAGTTCGCTGTGCCACGCAGCCTAATATGGCGAATTGGGCAATAGCCGCATGACCTACACTCCTCGAAGCTCTCGAAGGGTTTGGCTCTTTTTAAATACCAATTTCGCTTTGGGTGCTTCCAAAATTCAATTTTCGTGTCTTTATCTCTCTCAAAGCCAAATTGGCTGATTTCCCTACAATAAAAAATCGTTAAGCAAAAATGTCTGAATGGTCGCTTTTAGCCTTAATTTAGGTCGTGGATTTTCCAAAAAAACACAAGAGCGTTTTTTCTCTAATTTGGCCTGGAAGTTGTATCAGCAACTACGAATTGACGCAATTTCTCAATTTTAGCTGCGAATGAGCGCTTTTTTGCAATTTTGGCCAACAATATCAGCATTTTCAAAACTTTTAGCCGCGTAATTGCCCCGAAATCAGCAAATTAGCGAGTCTTCTCAATTTTAGCCGCCTGAGGACGTACATAAACTGGGAAATAGCGTTTTTTCCCCCAATTTCCGGCGTAGACTAGCCCGTAAGCTTGCTCGCACAAAATAACCGCGCACAAGGACCTCGATAGGCTATGCGTGAGGAGGCCACAAAAAAAAAAACTCAACGACAAGGCACATATTTAGGCCATGTTTGGCGGCGCCGATGACCACGTCTGAAGACGTTTTTGGCTGTGGCTGGTAAAAATGGTCCTGTAAATCGCCGCGAGCGCGTTTTCTGGGGTTGAATTTTTCTTGTTATTTCTAAACAAAACATTTTAGAGTTCCCACAAATGCTTCACAACTGTACTTAACGTCATTTCCCTTCGCACCATCCATCCCCGCCTGAAGAACTTTGAAATTTATTTTAAAATCACCAGATGCACCAATCGGGCTCCAACTACCGTTGATATCCTTCTGTCCATGTGCCAATTCACCGGTATACTTTTCTCCCAAATCTGGCATTCATGCAAGTTCCCCATTTCAACCCGAAACTTCCAATTTTGGGGATAATTAATCAGCTCCCAAATGTTGAAAATTTGCGGCTCACGTCAGCTGTAGTGGGGTCTAGACCCCAAACGTCATTCGCGTTCATCACTAAAAGCCAAGATTCATCCATCTGGGTTTCCCGTCTTCGGGCAAGGAAAGGCCCGGAAGGGGGGAGAGGTTGAAGAAATGTATAGTTTCCCTCTAATACTTGTAGAATCCATTTTCTTGTTACTTGCTTCGCCCCACAAGTATTGGAGGAAACGTCAGTGCGGGGGGAGGGGAAAATGCCGCATGGGGCGGCAAAATCAAAGTAGCCCCGGGCACTAAAAAGCAGGATCCGGGCCTGAGTTTCGAGCTTATAAGTAGCGGCTCTAAAGTGTAGAAAAAGCGCTTATTCGCGGCTAAAATTGCAAAGACGCCAATTCTCCTCTTCAATTCGTCGCTCAAACTAAGAAAAAGCTCTTTAAAAAACACTAAAAGTGGAAAAACTCGCCAATTCGTGTGGCTAAAATCATTAAAAAGCACTAATTCAAACTGACATAAATCTAAAACACGAATTCACGGCAATAAAATCGCTAATTAACGGGCAAAATTATGAAAAATTGCTAGTCCGCGGCCAAAATACAGAAAAATCCCTAGTTCGCGGCCAAAATGGAGAAACCCCACTAATTCTCAATTGAGAATGTCACCGAAGCGCTGACATGCGGAAAAAAAAACCCAAATCGCGGCTTCTGAAGGCAACTTTGTGGCTGCATGAAGGTGAACAAAATCGCTATAACTCGCGGATGAATGAGGCTAATTCACAGATAAGTGGCAAGTCGCAGCTTCTGGAGGCAAAATTGAAAAAAAGCGCTAATTCTTGACTACATATAAAAAAAAAGAATCGCTGGTGAAAGATTCCGCCGGCAGTGGCGGATCCAAGGGGGGCCATGATCCCTACCTTGTAGTCGCGAGGTCACTTTCACATAAACATAATCAAAAGCACCTCCCAAAATCTAACAAGGGATTGTCACATTCTCAAATTTTAGGGTGAAAGGTTCTGGTCTGAGGCAGACGTGATATATTAGCCCCGTGAAGCGTTTCTAACAGAAAAATACTGTCCCTTAATAAACTGTCCAGAAATGAATATTTCATGTCGTCAGGTCGTCGGTATCAGCCGATTCTATTGACTCCAGTCCAGGGCCACTATAGTACGAGCGGACGGTGACAAAACGAAAGTTTTGTCCCAATTTTTGGTTTCCCTGTGTAGAGAAACCACAAAATAGAAAGATTCAGCCGCTGATCAGACTTGTTAATGAAGGAAGGGCTTGAAAAATTGTGTTTCGCTCTACTAGAAATGGCTTGACAGCCATTAACTGCTTCAAAATAGCCAAACTATGGCTATTCCCACCATAGAACCAGCTAAACTGACTGCAATCGCACACCCCAAAGTGGTTAAACTGACGATTAGCGCCTAGCAAATGGCTGAACTGACTATATTCGCGCCCTAATTGCCAAACCGGAAATTCCTGCTCTAAAAAATAGCCAAACGGACTTGAAGCGCCCTAAAAATGGCTAAGCTGACGCTGAAAATGGCTAAATCAACCATTTGCGCGCCAAAAATGGCAAAATCAACCATTTGCGCGCCAAAAATCAAAAATGGCTATTCGCGCGCCAACAATGGCTAATACTGATCATTCGCGTCTCTGGCTTGAAGGGCCATATTCGCGTTCCAAAAAAACGGTTAAACTGACTATTTGCACCCAGAAAATGCCTAAACACATGATTCCAGCCCTGAAAAGTTCAAAATCGACCATTCGCGAGCAACTAATGGCCAAACTGACCATTCTTTGCTTTTGGCTTGACGTGACTATTTTTATGGCCTGAAAAATGGCAAAAATGACGATTCGCGTCTTGAAAATGGCTAAACTGACTGGCGATTCACGCTCTAAAAATGGCGAAACTGACTTTACGAGCCCTGAATTTGCGCCCTAAAATGCCTGAACAGGTGATTCCAGCCCTAAATACGGGCAAAACTGACCATTCACGAGTGGAAAATGGCTGAATATGCAATGCCGAAAACTGACGATTCTTGCCTTGAAAATATCGCACTGTCTAATATTCACTTGTTATACAAAGACCAGACAATTTGCCCCTTGGAAATGGCAAACATGACCATTCGCAACCTAAAAATGGTGTGACGGACTATTTGCACCACACAAACGGCAAAACTGACTGTTTGCGTCCGAAAGTCGTCTTTACTGCATTTGCTCCATGTATGTATATGTATACAGCTTAAATGACGCTATTCATGGCACGCCTGATGTGACTTGCTGCGCCGAAAAAAATTGCCAAATAGGAGGTTATTCGCACCCTTAAAAAATATTAATTGACTCAATCGGTGAACCATTCGACCCCCCCCCCCCCCCCGAACACACAGTTTTCATCTTACCAACTGAAGTTATGGAGAGGGCTCAACCCTCCTGAGCCTGAGATCCGTGACTGCTAAGGTTGAACCTTTGCAGTGTACTGTGGTTTGGAATCTGGTGTCACAGCGAAAACCACTTCAACCGCTCGTCAAAATACGCGGTTTTGCCAATGTTTTTAAAATTGTTGGTCGTTTTTGCCAGAAATTGCCCGGGGACGACGGTTTTTAGGCTGAACGTTTATGTTTTCAAAGTGTTTCTATTTGAACTGGACGTGGTTTATGAGACCCTTGGGCATTTACCACAACCATTTACGACTAGAAAACGTGCCAAAGAGGTCAAAAGATAAGGGCGGGAGCAAGATTGAACGCGCATATTTTCGGGTTCCAAAACTGCGGTGGACAGGATGGGGGTCATGGCCCCCTCCTTGAGCAAACTCTGGATCCGCGCCTGTCCCTCGGAGGCACCAAATCTCTGTAAGGCCGGCACTGTTGATGCCTCATTTGAAGAAATGCCCGGGGCGGGCCACCCCCGCGTACGCTACGCCACTAGAAATAGCCCAACATTTGGAATATAAAATGGCAAAACTATACTTATTCTCAATTCCGAATTTTTGAAAAGTTCAACTTTTTTAACTGACTGATTTTGCCCGCGTCGTTGTGTTCATCGCGGGGGTGGACACAGATTTAATGGTTTTGATGTCTGACCAAATATCATTCATGATTCCATTGAGGCGAAATAGTGGACTATTCTTCAAGTAGTTTACGAAGGACATAATATTTATTATTTCGGTTCGGAACCGGGTTTCGGTTCATTCTAGACCATCTTTGAACCCAATTAGATAGACCGAAGATGTTCGGTAGAATGGACCGAAAACCGGTTAACCATAATATTATAATTATTTTGGAGCGATTACCTCCTTCGAAATTCACCAAATATTACTCTGGGAGCCCACCGTATGGGAAATCCTGATCATTTGATTGTGTCTGGCACCTGCAAAGGACGTTTTTTTATGGTCAAGGAGATGACACTTATGAGATCGCCGGACATTTTTCGTGGGACAGGAGTTCATAACAGAAGTGCATAACAGAGGGTGTTGACGACTGGAGGGAGTAAAAAGTCGTTTCCCGCGACGAATATACGAATAACTCCATCCAAATTGATCGTACATAGCGCTGTGAGCGAGCTTTAAAAATGTGAAATTCCGAGGCTTACTAGTGGTCATTTGAAACTGGATGGCGATGGTGGTTTTCCAGTTTATTGGTTGGGTAGAACCAATTTTCACACTTGCCAGCCGTTTTCAAGCAGTCCAAAGTGGTGTTCACAAGCAGAATATCAGAAGACAGTGTCATCTCCTAGCTTAGACCATAAAAAATGTCCTACGCGAGTCCCAGACCCAAACTGATTGTGAGAATATGTCTGAGACCTATGAGTGGGGGGGAGGATGCAAAATGAAACATCTTGTTTCTTTTTACTTTCTGCGGCTACAACCCTACTTCTTCATTTTTCCTTCAAGACAAGGTCAAATTTATCAACACCCTAGCCAAAAATCCTGACTTCAATGTTGCCTCAGGATTTCTCGATCATAACTAAGCCACTCCTGACCGGAATGTTGAGGCTGGAACGAAGTGCATTGCAGCCGTTTACTCAGGCAACAGAGGGCAATCTTTCAACCAACTAAGATTCCTACTGTTCCCCTGTTCCCTGTGAGTGTGTGTTGAGAGCCCTCTTAAAAAACTCTTTCAACTTGGCATCGTTGCCCCCAGTGAACTGGCCGTTCCCCAACATTCTTTAAGGACGTTCTTGCAAGTACAGAAGTGGAGGGACTAGCATATCAACACAGAGTAACTGGGATATGAAAATACGCCCCAGATGGTTTGATATACACATCCACACGACTCAGCCTCTAGCACCTGAGGAATATATCGCTCTACTCCATTTCTTGTAGGAAAGTCGGGATCAAGTGCTCAGCCACTTGTGCCCACTGCAAGGGGCTTGTGTGTCTCAATTCTATAAGTGATCAGCATCATGAAATTACCTTCAAGTCCGACGGAAGACGAATATCATGTGGAGCCGTGGAAGAGGAGAAAGAACAAGAACTTAATTCCGACGACGGCTCCCTCGAACAAGCCGAACCGTCTAAAATAAGAAGCTAAAATGTGGTTTGGAAATGGTAATTTTTACATTTTCAACCTGCAGGCGTTAAAATTTGAGGGTTGTTAACTTTTAGTGAAGTTGATGAACAGTCACTGACCGGCAATTGCGGCTGACCGGCTCGAACGATTGCGATGTTCCAATTGTCATTCGACAGGGAGTTTGATGCTCTTTGAAAACGGAAATAGTACCATTTTTAGTACTTTTCGAGATCGAGTTATACGCGACAAACTGGAAAAAGTGCAAAAATGTATCGGTTTTTAGGCTCTCCAATCTTAAGCATAACCAAGAAACCGTCGCAAACTCAAAACTTTGTTATTTAGGACCCCCAAGAGGGATTAATGCAATTTCCAGCTCTCGAGCAATTTTACTGACCCGATTCGTGCATTTGAGTTCCGAGAGGGAGTTTCTCTCTGGTGGGGTTCGCTCTTACCGCGAGCTTCTCAGGCTAGCTCAGTGGTAGAACGCCTGGCGCGAAACTAGGAGGTCGTGGGTTCGAATCCCGTCTTGGAAGCAATTTTTTCTCGGAACTCAAAACAAGTAAAAATAGTAAGTATTTAGCTTCAATAAAGTTTAATTCTTTATTTTCAGCCTCCCCACCCCCTCGAATTCACAAGCGTGACTAGGGTGGTGCGGTGAGCGGGGAGTAATCCCTTTAAAAGTCCTTGGACAAGGGTCGTCTAAATTTCAAGTAATTAGCTTGAATACAGAAAAATGACTATTTTTAGCTTATCCATGGATGTTGGTATGTGAATGGGTCGTACGGTTGGACAGCGATTTGGCTCCTTTCCCCGAATTTCAGTCTATCCGACCTGGAGAATATAACACGTTGCAAGTGATATCAGCAAAGAGAGTGCGAGCCGAATATTCGGTTGAGCCCCCGAAAGCGCTAGTATTATAGTAGCTATAACTACTTATATCAGCTGCTATCTGCTAATAAGCGATGACTCGTGGTCTCGCGATGCAACTTCCAGACTAAAATTAAGAAAAAATCGCTGATTCGAGGTGCATGGAGGCCATTCTACGAATAAATTATGGAAATCAACGCAAAAGTGTTGTATTTGGGCCAACCCCGCGGTTAAAGTTTAGAAAACAAGCTACAATATTGACAAAAAAATACGCTTTCAAGTTAAAATTGGAGAAAAATGGCAAATTCAAAACTGAAATGGTGAAAAAACGCCCATTCGTGCATGAAAAAGGGAATAGGGTGCTAAATGGCCGCAGAATTAGCAAAAAACGCCATTTCACAGCTGAAATTGGGAAAATTGCTAATTTGCAATTTGCAGATATAAAGTTGAGGAAAAACGTTAATTCGCGGATACAAATGAAGAAAATCACTAATTCGCGGGTAAAATTGCAAAAATCGACTATTAGCGCACCTAACACTAAGAAAAACGCTAATTTTCACTTCAAATTGAGAAAAAGTGCTAATTCTCAGCTAAAAATGGAAAAAATTTGCTAATTTTAAGCTTAAATTGAGTCAAACGCCAATTCTTGGCAAAAATTGAGAAAACTCGGTAGGTAATGCATGGGTTGGAAACGCTAGCACGCTGCTAAAATTTAGAAAAAGCGAAAATTCGCTAGATACTAAAATTGAGGAACATCACTAATTCTCGGATTAAGTGTCGTGAAATTTATAATTTAAATACGCACCTTTTGAAGGCATGTTTGTGGCTAAAATTCAGAAAAATGGCTAATTCATGCATGGCTATAATGTTAAAAAAATACGCTAATTCAGGGCTAGAATTGAAAAGAAGTAATAATCTATGCCTACAAAAGTTATATAAAATTGCTAATGCGGTGGTAAAATGTTAAAAACCGCTAATTTGCGGGTAATATAGAAAATAAATAATTAATCTGGTCAAAATTAAGAGAAAGTCTAAAAATTGAGAAAATTGGTAATTCGCTGCTAAAAATTGAAAAAGTTGCCAATTTACAGCTAAAATTGCGCCAAACGCCAATTTGTGGCTGAAACTTAGAAAATTCGCTAATTAACATGTTTGAAATGCTACGACGCCACTATACAATTAAGAAAAAGCGCTAATTCGCGGCTAAAATTGAGAAAAATTCCAATTTGCACCAAAAACTGAATACACGCCAATACTCATGCATTGCGTATGGTGAACCAAAAAAATCCTAATTCGTGAAAAGTCCCCCTATTTTGCGGCTAATATTGAGGAAAACAGTTAAGAAAAACGTTTATTTCCAGCTAAAACTGAGAATAGTGCTAATCCCCTGGTAAACAAATTTAAAAATCGCTAATATGCTACTAAAATTGAGGAAAACGCCAAACCTCGTGGATAATTAAGAAACATCGCTTACGGAATAAAAACGCTACTTTGCTGCTAAGTTGAGAAAATGCGCAAATTCATGGCTATGGGAGGGAGTGGGGCAAAACCGCTAATCCGCGGCTGAAATTGAGAAGAAAGATACACCCGGCCAAAGTTGAGAAAAGCGTTAATTTGCGGGTAGTATCCAAAAATCGCCCTTAGCTGAGAGATTGAGGCTATGATGAGGCCAGCAAGATGTCCAGATTCAAGAGTGTGCTGGCTGGGTGGAATGATGACTAAAATGTGAAATTCCCCCCTCCTCCTCCTCCCCCTAACGAGATTTCGATCTGATCCCCCCCCCCCAGGACTAATTCCTAGCTATGCCACTGCAACTTATTGGTTAAAATTGAGAAAAAACTATAATTCAACGCCGTGTAAAAATTACGTTACCTCATGGGCCCCGGATATAGGTGTAGGTCCACCACAATGGATGGAACCTTCCTTTATGTAAAAAAAAAAAAATTATTCAGTAGCCCTTATAGACTATAAGGTCGCGCTATCGTAATACAAACGTGGGACGGGGAGAGGGCTTTGAACACGCCCAGTGTCTAGTGCATGTTGTCTGATTTGTGATAGATGTGTCATTTTCTGCTATAGTGAATGATCAGATAAGTGTAAAACGATTTCTGCTTCATTCTCCAAGCCCCTTTTTCATTGATCGGACTACAGGCTCTAAAATAACCTTGAAAGAAAAATTTAGAACACAGAGATTTCAACCTTTTTATGTAATTAAATTTTACTTTATATTGGTCTACCTATCGGGTTTGGTGGCGTACTGTGTTATACGAGCGACCCACCAACACCTACCGCTTTTGAAGATACGAATACACTCCTCTGAAACGCCGATAATGCTTTTTGATTTGGATAATTTAGTTCAGCGGTTGGGCTGCGGGTGTGGGCAAGGGGCGGCGGCGGCGTATCTTGAATTGTTTGATAACAACCACTTCCTTAAAGAGTCTCACTTTGATTTCCACGATGTTATTTAATTTTTACTTTTTTAGAACGACTAAAAACCACGACAAATCCCCCTGAGATTCAGTCCAACCTCCTCAAAGATTTGATGCTGGTAGACGCGTACACTTCCCCGTCCTCTGTTTCAATAGAGCTTGACTTCTATAGTTAGTCACGAAGCGGTTAATGTTCTAACGTCACAAGAATTTTTACTGTAAGACATTTTTTCTTTTTTTTCTGTAATTTTTACGCTGCGAAGCTGAAATGCGCGCATCAACAGTACATTATTTATTTCAATTTTGTAATCAATTAACTATTTCTTTTTTCATTACATCATTCGTTTCACTCAAGCAGGGAGCGCCGGACTATCAAGACCGGTCCTGTTCGCATTTCATTTCATTTGTACAGGATGGTGTAAAATAATTTTAATAATAACCCTAGACACAAAAACCCCCGAAATTTGTACGGACATTTCGTACCATTAATACTATTTTCATTTCAAAATTAACACTATTAGCGAGCTTTTTCGCAAAGCGAATTAAATTAGACTAATACTGAGTAAATAAATTTTAAAAAGTATACTAACGTCCTCGAAAATAGAGCCGACATTTGCTGTCACAAGTAGGAACGGCGTTGTCGCTACTGCCATGGCTGAGTGTGTGTGTGTTCTTGGAAGGGGGAAGGGTGGTTGGAGTACCGCACCAAAACCAAGACTTTAAAATAAGCTTCGGAATTTCAAGCGAATTTTGAATTCATTTCAAAAGATTTTAGTTCAAAGAGATCACTTGGTACGAGTCAAAATTTGTTTCAAAATAGATTCAAATTCCAGAGTATTATTATTGCAATTTATCGAACTAAAAGGGTCATTTTTACTCGTTCACGCAATTAAAATCTAAGTGAAAAGAGTACCCCGCGACGCGACGCCCGATTTTTATTTTTTTCAAATTTTACGTTTTTAAACTTCCTCGAACTTCGAACATCTCTCGAGGGCAAGCCTCACAAGACTGGCTATACAACAAACCACGCCCCCCCCCCTTGCTTGGGGAAGGCATTGACGTCAATACCTACTCCCCCGTTTTGTGTCACCCGCCTGTCTCTCTTCTCGTCTGCGTCTACCCGCACGCACGATTACGATCACACACTCGCAAGTTTCCCCTCCGCCCACTCCCCGCCCACCTATCAACACCAGTCGTCAACCCTTTTCCAAATCATCACAGGGGGGCCTATGGGTGAATACGGCTGATGACGAGGGGAGAGACCATTACGCGTCAGTTAGGAATCGGGGGGGGGGGGTAATACCTACGTCTCAACTGTCGCGTCGTCGTCGTCCTCCGAACCCGGCACAATCACAAAAAATTGGAAGAGTAGAGATTTAAAAGCGATAAATAGTTGACTATGACGGAGATTGGAAAGCGGAGCTCTTTATTTTCGGACAGATGCCAGAGCAATAGGACAAGGACGTCAAGGGCAGTATTACATTGTAAGTTTAGCAGGTGAAACCGAAAAGACAAAATGGGGTTAGGTACAAGATAGAATCAACGTCTTGTTGAATCTATTCATCAGTAAATCAAGGAATAAAACTGTAAAAAACGAGAAAGAATATTTTATCATAATGTATTTATGATGTGTGGTGTGAATTACTGTCGACTTAAGAAAACAAAGTGCCACTATACGGGCTTGGTCAGGGAGTTGGGGGGAGGGGTTGTTTGACATATTTCAAGATAAATGCTTTGTAAGTTGTTTTTCTGGCTCGAAAATCACAATTTGTTCGCCCATTCAAAATCTCATGAAAACAGAATGCGCTTGTACCTGTATGTTCCCACTAATATTCTGATATTCTTCAAAAATACCACGATGGCTTTAAGTACACCAAACATGTTTCTTTGGTGGATAGCAAGAGGTGAGGAGGGAGGCAACCGCAAGACTGCTATAATTTTGACTCTATTGCGTAAAAACCGGGAAATGACCGAATGAGAAACTCAGTAAACTTTACCTATTTGAAAACCGCATACATAAGGGGGCATATAAGTACACCCCCCGCCCACCACAGCCGTGCCCAAAACTTTTTCTTGGGAGGGGTTTTCAAATTACAAAATTATATGTATACAATAATTTTTAAAAAATAAATAAAGGAGGAGTTTCTTCTTTCAAGATACGCGAGTATTCGAGGGATTCAATCGTCCCTGTGACACAGAGGTGGGAACCGATGCACTAAAATACCCTCACCCATTGTGTTCACTGCAGAAGAGTCCCGGGTCTCTAAACTCCCCAAACTCGTAATTAATTTCAAGCTATAAACTGCCACTTCAGTTGCACACCTGCGATCATTCGATAACAAGATCAAATTCCCCCCATCCCCGCAGCTCCCGTAGGTCTTTATAGACCGCTAAAATTGAAAAGGCACACTGATTTGTTGTTTTAGGGTAAGTCCGTGGCTACAGTAGAGTACCGAGGTAGGGGCGAGGGGGGCGGACCACCCCGGGCCCCCTGACAGGCGGGGCCCCCGAAAAGCTTAAATAAGGAAAAATGAGGATTTTTAGATTCATTCATGTGAAAAGGTTGGACAGCGATTTGGCTCCTTTCTACGAATTTCACTCTAGTATATCCGACCTGCGGAGATTATAACGTTACAAGTGATAACAGCAAAGAGTGTGGGCTGACTATTCGATTGAGCCCCCGAGAGTGCTATTCTGGTGGCTGAAATACAGCAATTTGCGCCTTCTTGAGGAAAATTCATGGATAAAATAGAGAAAATAGACCGTCCCCAGTTTCGTTAGGTCCTTACAAGCGCACTAATGTACTGATAGGCAATTTAGAACTGGCGGACGCGGCAAAAACTTATGAAAATGCGCTAATACTCGTGGCTATAACCGAGAAAAAGCGCTGATTCGTGGTCTCACGATGCAACTTCCAGACAGAGATTGAGAAAAAAATCGTTGATTCGCAGTGTCCGCGGATAAAATGTAGAAATCAATGCAAAAGTGTTGTTTTTGGGCCAAGCCCGCGGCTACAATTGGGAATACACGCTACTAATTCAAGGTTGTACAAGTAAAAAAGAAACATCGCGCTGATATCGACAAAAACAACGCTAATTCGATTAAAATTGGGCCAAAATGGCAAATTCACAACTGAAATGGCGAAAAGATATGCTAATTCGCTGCAAAATTATCAGAAGACGCTATTTAACAGCTGAAATGAAGAAAAATCACTAATTCGCGGATAAAGTTGAGGAAAAACGCTGTTTCGCGGATGTGAAAATGAAGAAAATCACTAATTCCCGGCTGAAATTGAGAAAACGCAAATCCGTATAGCTTCTGAAAGATTCGAGGCTCAAACTGAGAACCACCGCTAAACCATAGCAGAAAGTAGAAAAAAATTGCGTATGCGAGGCTAAAATCTAAGCTGATGTGGTGCTAAAATGGAGAAGAACCCGCTAATTTGCAGCTAATATTGTGAAACATTATTTTTGTTGTTGTTATGAAACATCGCTGATTCACAGGATATAAAAGCTACTTTGCTGCTAAATTACGAAAAAGCGCGTGTTTATGTCTGTAAGTTGGGGGGGGGGGGATACCCCACTAATCCGCGCTAATTTGCGGCGAATAGCGCTAATTTGCTGGTAAAGTTGACAAAAAGCACTCATTCGCGGCTAAAATGGAGAAATTCGCTGTTTGGCGGATAGGTTGGGGAAATAGCGGCGATTTGCCTAAAATAAGGTAAAGGCCTTGGCTACAATAAGGAAAAGGCCTTAGCGGTTACCAATCTCTCAAGGGTGAATCCAGAGAAAACTGCTGCGTCTTCGGTTGCTCCTCCCGTCGTAACCGAGACACCACATTGTCATTTCATTGTTTCCCAAACATTGAGGGTTCAACGGTGTCAGCTATCAATTAGCCCAGTGTTGGGAGAATGTCGACCGCCGAAAGGCTTAGGAGTTTGCTTGACGTTTGAGAGTGTAAATGTATCAGAAACCATGTTCGTCTGTTCTCGTCACTTTTGGCCAACTGACTACTTTTTTCCCGGAACGTTACGGACGTTGACCCCGAAAAAACACTTTAAAAAAACACAAAACTTGTTATCATTTAACATATGTTGGAAGTACTAGCGCCGCTACATGACAATCGCCAATAGCGAGTAAAAAGAGGAAAAACGCAATATTATGAGTAAATTCTATAGAAAATTGGTAATTCACGGACGAAATTGAGAAAAAGCGCTCATTTGTGGCTAAAATTGACGAAGCTCGGCAAATGGGCGCGAATATAGCCATTTTT
Organism: Corythucha ciliata; assembly: GCA_038030265.1. Classification (NCBI taxonomy): domain Eukaryota; kingdom Metazoa; phylum Arthropoda; class Insecta; order Hemiptera; family Tingidae; genus Corythucha; species Corythucha ciliata. Next base: position 38,323,106 of record CM075939.1, read on the forward strand.
GGCCATTTTTTGGTATGCTGATAGCCATTATGAAGGCGTGAATCGTCATAAACACTATCTGCTGCAGCCTCTGCAGGGCATAAATAATCAGTTTGGTCATTTTTAGAGCTTGAAAGTGTGAATTTCCAGTATACGAGTATGCCATATTTGGGGCGTGAATAATCAGTAGTGCCATTTTGAGCACATGAATTGTGAATTTAGGCATTTTCAAGGAAGCCCCGGGGATTTTGGGTTGGTTTTGCCATTTTTAGAGCAGGAATTATCTGTATAAGCCTTTTCAAAGCCCGAATTGTCAGTTTTAATAAATATCTATAAGACACATTATGGAGTCATATTTGTCAATTTTAGCACATGAACAGCCAGTTTGGCCATTTTCATGGCACTATAACTGTCCGTATGCTATGGCCATTTCTAGGGTTTGAATAGTCACTAGTCAGTGTGATTTTTAATATTTTCAGGGCACGAATCGTCTGCAGTTTTGCCACTTCAGGATCCGAAAGTCATTTTTGCCGTTTTTAAAGCGAGAATTGCCAATTTTACTATTTTCAAGGTGCGAATATGCTGTTTGGCTATTTTCTGACCGGAATCACGGTCGTTAAGCAATTTTCAGGGCGCAAAATGTCAATTTAGCTTTTTTCTAAGGCATATATAACGTCAGTTTTACCGATTTTATGGATTGAATAACCAAAGTTTGACCATTTCTAGGGTGCGCATAGAGTCAGTTTTTAAATTTATGGGACGTGAATAGTACGTCAAGCAAAATGCGAGATCGGTCAGTTTAGCCACTTTTGGCGCGCGCATGGTATTTTACTGTTTTTGGAATAGGAAACAAGAATCACAGCTGGTCGGTTAATGCATTTTTAGGGCTCTTAAAGCCAGTTTTGGACTGTTTTAGAGCGGGGAATGCCCGTTTGGCTATTTTTAGTGCACAAATAATCGGTTTAGCTATTTTTAAGGCGTTAATCGGCAGTTTGACCATTTTCAGGGCGCAAATAGTCAAGCCAAGGTACGAATTGTCATTTTGTTCATTTTGGGCAAGCTTACGCTTATGGTCGAATCGGCAATTTTCATCGCGGGAATCCTAAACTTTCGTGAATTTTCAGGGCCAAACGAATAGTCGGTTTGGCAATTTTTAGGGCGCATGAAGTCAGTTTGGCAATTTTTAGGGCATAAATAGTCAGTTTTTGAGACGTAAATCGTCAGCTTTGCCAATTTGGGACGCGAGTATTCAGCTTAGCCGTTAGCTAGTTTGGCAATTTTTTGGCAGCGAATGGCTGCCGACTTAGCGGGGCTAAATATCGAACTTTTAGGGGCAAACAAATCAGTTTTATATTGTTTCTTTCGTTTTCTAGGTTTTGTGCTTTTACGTTATTTACCCTGAATGTTGCAATTACACGGCTATTCGTCTCGCTATGGCGCAGTCGGAGTAAACACTCCTCGCTCAGTTCATACTTACTAAGAAAAGGGACCAGAAACTATTGCTATTTTGTGAAAATGTGAACCTTTCAATTGAAAACGTGAGCCCTCGTGAAACTTACAATTTCACGAAAATGAAGGCCAAAAAACAAAAAGGCAATTTGGCATAAGCAAAAGTCGGCTCCAAACATGAGGTATTTGCCACGTAATGAGCAAAATCTTTATATTTTTCAATTGGGCGGTTTCTAGGCTGGAAATTGAGTAATATTTTGCTTGTTATTTGGTGAGTGCAGCATGTGTGGAGTCGGCTAAAGACCTGAAACCCGCAAATGCATTTGAATATTCAGCCAGGAAAACTACAAAATGCTGCAATTGGGCGGCTTTTCGTCAGGCATTGGGTACTCCTCAGAGACTGAAAAGAAGCCCCAAAACACTCAATTTCGCGATAGTAAAAACCAGAAATTTGAACTTTAGTGAGAATGAAAACCACGCAAATAAAGAACTGAAACAAAGGTTTTTGGCTCTGATGTGAGTGCTGAATTTCGTGGTAATTTGTCCGGGCTTTGGGCTCGTGGTGGGGGGGGGGTCGGTTCACTTGGGCTCCACGGGCACGAAAATAAAGACCAGAAACTAGCAAATTTCGCGAATTTTGAGGAAATTCGTCAGACTTTAAGCGCCGTCCTGTCCGGCTAGCCCGGGTTATATGGTCACGGAAAAAAGGCCCGAAACTTGCAATTTAGATAATATTAAGACCATAAACACGCCATTTTTATAATATTCAGACCCGAAACTTACAAGTTCGCAGATACTTAGCTCTGAAAGATGTAACTTCGCGGCTATTGATGAGCTGCTAGACAGAAACTGGACTTCACGCCCACTATTTAAGAAATTACCGCCATTTTGCCAAAGTAAAGACAAAAAACTTGAAATTTCGTTAAAATATTTAGACCTGAAATTTGCAATTTTGCCAATGTTCAATCTCCAATGTAGCGATTCGGGGCAGCAATGTTTCAATACAGCCGCTTTTTGGCCAAACAACTAGTATATTTAATGACTTATCAGCTACAATCACGTTCATAAATAAAATTCTTGCACTACAATTCCTCTGGTTTCCCCCTTGAAATAATGATTTCACGACTTTTACTATATTTGCAATTTTTTGGTTATTCATCCATCAAATCTCGACTCTTTGGCAGCGTTGCCAACAGGCAATTTGCTTTTCCCGTCAAGTCAAGATCAAAGTTCCGTCAGAGATCCGTCAAAATGTGTTCCATCCCGCTGCTAAATCCGTCAAAATGTGTTCCAGCCCGCTACAAAATCCGTCAAAATGTGTTCCATCCCGCTACAAAATCCGTCAAATAAGTAATAATCCGTGTGCGGGCAAGAGGGGTCAGGCAGACCCGGGCCCATCTTCTGCGGCCCCTCAAGAGCTTTAAGATGAAGAAATAGGGGTTTTTAGGCCTTATACGTTCATGAATTTAGGAACGAAATTCCAAAACAAAAAAGCGCTCATTCGAGGCTGAAATGGAGAAAAACTCCATGGAATGGAATGGAGTTTGGAATTCGTGTTTTATGATGGCGTCTCTTTGACGGCTAAAACTTTACAAAAACCGCTAACATGACGCGTTCATTGGCAAAAAGCCGAAATTCAAGACCAAAAGAAGAGGAAAAATCGGTCATTCGTGGCTAAAATTGAGAAAAACGCCAATTCTCAGCCGGGGGGGGGGCGCCAAAACGTAGTTTATTCTGGAGGCAAGATATATCGCGCCTAAAAAGATGAGAAAAAGCACCAATTCATGGCCATAATTAAACAACGCCGCTAAAACTGGGGAAAAGCACTGAATTGACGGCTAGAACTGAGAAAACGGTAATTCATGGCACAAATCACGAAAACGGCGATTCGTAGTTCCAGATGTTCAGTCGTGGTGTAGCAGTCGTGGTGAGCACACGTACTTTGTAAGGTGTCAGTGAAATCGTATTCTGTGAGCTTAAAACTTTGATACATTAACTTGATATCTTGGCTCAGTGTTTTCTTGGTTAAACCATTCTCTGCCCAAACCTTTCTTTAAAAAAGAAAGGGGGAAAAGAGAATAAAGAATTGCAGAATAAAGCGGTGAGAAGAGTTTGAGCTTTATCTCGTTTTACTACGCGCTTCAGTGGACGTTGCACATTTTTCTCTTTTTTCTTTTTTGGACTGGCTGTCAAGTATAAAAACCCCGGAAACTACAATGTCAACTCCCTGTCAAAGGTGTGAGGAACCCGTGATCCTTAAGGAGCAGTTAAACTGCTCATGCTTTAAAAAGATATACTACCACTTTAGATGTGCGGGTAAAAGTGAGGTGAATTATCGGAAAATGTCAAAGGACCAGAAAAACAAATGGAAGTGTCAAACTTGCATTTCACTGGGGAAAAGCGTAGAGGGAAGCCCTACAGCTACATCGGTCGAAAGCTTGGAAGAGCAATTAGAGGTCGAAGAAAACCTAACTGACTCTCAAATGCTCAAGGAACTTATGCGTAAAATGACATCCCTCGAAGCAAAATTAAAGAAGATCGAAGGCTTCGGAGCAAATCTAATGGAACTTCAGACATCTGTTGAATTCATGAGTGCCCAGTTTGATGGCTTTGAAACGAAAATCAAAGAACTGGAAACGGAGAACAAAAGCCTTAAAGAGACGGTGTCTTCTTTGGTAAGTAAGGTTGAGAACCTTGAACAAGATTCGCGTAAAAAATTTTTTGAAATTCGAGGCATTCCGAAATCAGCCAAGAAAATTGTACCGCGATCGTTCGAAAGGTTGGCTCATTATTGCAGGAAGAAATCCACGTCAAGAAAGCGTTCAGATTTGGCGTGGCCAGATCCGATTTTCCTCGTAAAATAGTTGTTGACGTTGGGTCAGAGGACGTTAAAAATGCGATCATCTCCGCTGGAAGTAAGAAAAAAGAGGGACTGACAACGGACGCGTTAATTCCCAATTGGGAGAAGCGACGTTTCTACTTGGGCGATTTTTTAACGACCTTCAAGTTGGAGCTATTGCGTCAAGCCAAAATAAGGGCGAGGGAAGTTGGGATGAAATTCGTTTGGGCTAAGCATGGAAAAATCTATGTGAAGCACGACGAAAGCTCAAAACCACGGGGTTTGAGAGACATTAGTGACGTGAACAAAATGTGATTGACACTACTTTTCCTACTCGACTATTTTCTTTTTTCCTTTTTGTGAACATGAATAATGAAGTGGCAGATATCTTTTGGGGCAATTTTTCGCGTGTGAGTGAAGAAAGGTGCTTAAGTGTTGATGAACTCAGTAACGCTTTAGGGTGTCAAGAATCTTTTAATGTACTTAACAAGAACATTCGTAGTATGTATTAATAAAAATTTTGATGAATTAATTTTAAGCCTTTTCTTTGTGTTTCAAATTTGAACGCGTTAAACGCCCCGCGTCGAAAGTAGAACAAGTTGCGTTTTTTTAAACGCGGCGTCTTTTTAGACGCTGGTGTGTTCGTTCTCATACAGTTCTACATATGTGTTGCATTTTTCACGCGGGCGCGTTTTTTTAATCGCCGCGTTCAAAAAACGCAAGTGTGTGTAAGTCAACCTTTCAGGTCGTAGTATTAACTGAGTGTTGAAACTATGATGATAATCTGTTCATGAATCGCTGAAGCGCTGGAGTTGTAGTCCTACTTCACGATAACTGCGTAAACATAAAATTCCGCGAAGTTCAGCTATTTCGCGCAACCTGTGTTTTTGTCGAATTCGATTGGTTTGGCAACAGAGTATGCATCTTTACAGTTTACCGTGTTCAGGACGCACTCTAAAGCGAGTCACTTCAGTTTATTGATCAATTGGGCCTAGAAATAGGCAAATTAGTGTGGTCTCCAAAAACTCATCTTCTTGTTATCGGTGACTTGAATATTAACATAAGTAATGACTCGCGAGATAGCCTCAAAACGCCATATTTAAACATGTTAGCGGAGCGCGGGCTGGTCTCTTGTATTAGTAATTATACGAGGATCCAATGTGAGAGCAGGTCAACTATTGATCATATATTTTACAAGGGATGCGCCGTTGAACCGCGATCTATAGTTTGGACAACCGAAATTACAGACCATTTTTCAACTGTTCTTCAATTAGACCTGGCACGCCAAGTCACAGAGCCCAGAAAAATAGAAGGCGAAATACCCAAGGTTGATTATAAGGCAATAGAAGTCGCGCTTTGGATGAAGGAGAGAAGATAATTTGTATCTTTCAGGATCTTACTAAAGCCTTCGATGTGGTTGCTCACGATAAGTTAATAAGGGCGGTGGTGGACACTGGCGTCGATAGTGGCTTCGTAAAATGGACCGCAAGTTACTTGGAAAGAAGGAGGCAATTTACGAAAATTGGACAAATCACTAGCGAGGAGCAGCTGTGCAAGTTTGGAATCCCTCGAGGAACCGTACTAGGGCCGATATACTTCTTAGTCTTTATAAATAAACTGTCAGAAATGGAGACTGGAGGAGAAGGAGTAGGCTTTGCTGATGACACTGCCTTCGTAATAAAAGGAGGAAGCTGGAAAGAAGTCGAAAAGAAAGCAGAAGATTGCCTCAGAAAAACGCATAAATGCCTGAATGAAATGGGCATGAAGATTAATCTGTCAAAAACCAACTTTATAGCTTTTTCATTCCGCGAAGCCGACATCCCCCCCCCCCTCCATTGGGCAAATCAAATGCCACGTGACAGACTGCGAGAATCCTGAAACCTGCCCCTGCTCAGTCATTCGGCAAGTTTCTTCGACTCGCTATTTGGGGGTGGAAGTGGATCAATGCCTGAGATGGGACCTGCATGTGAAAAAAGTCACGACTTCTATGCGGAAAATGGTGTACATGTGTCGGGAAGTGAGAAATTTCCTATCGAGAGATGTTTGTAGGCTATTTTATTTGGCACTTGTACAGCCGTTGATGATGTACGCTGTCTCGGCGTGGGGTTGGTGTAATGAAGCTCTTCTCGATTCCGTATATCTGATGCAAAAACTCATAATTAAAGTATTATTGAAAAGAAAAAGGAGCTACCCGACAGTATCTCTCTTCAGAGAATTTAAAGTTCTTAAGATTAGAGAGTTGCGTGACAAAATAACAGTCATTAAGGTATACAAGGATTTGAACAAAGGGGACTTGAACTTCTTGGATGACGGCATCACCAGAAATCGAGGGAAAGGACTAGCTCTAATTCCTTTTCGCAAGACCTCCCATGGGCAACAAGCGTACGACTTCCGAGGGACGCATCTGTATAACGCCTTACCTCTTGACCTACGGTCTGGGATTCTTCAAAAGAAAAATAAGAAAATGGATTCTACTCCAATCATCAGAGTAAAAACGGGGGAAAAAAAAAAATAAATACAAATAAAAATAAAAAAAAAAAGGATTAAGAAGTGAAATGGAAAATACATTTTATGGACATTTAAATAAATAACCACCAGAACAAAAACTTGTGCACACTACATATTTATATATTATTTACAATGTATATGTCCACAACTCCTCCCCACAGCTCAAGTCTATGACTTTTAGTGGGGAGTAGCGTAAAATTATGTGTTGTAATTATTCTGTATGCTCTGTAAATAAACGCAATTTAAATAAAAAATAAAAAAAATAAACACAAGAAAGGCGCTAATTCACGACTTGAAAAGATAAAAACCACAAATTCGCGTCTAAAATTTAGAAAAAACTCACATTTGCCGCTAAGATTGAGGGAAAACGCGAATTCGTATCATAAATATTGAGAAAATGCGTTGATTCCTTGCTATAACTAAGAAAAAACGCCAAATCGGGGCTCTAATCCATCAATTTAATTTTTTTTCGAACGCAAGATAGCGGCTAAAATTAAGATAAAGCGCAAATTCTCGGCTAAAATTGAGAAAAACACCAGTTTGTTTGTAAAATTTGGGGGAAAACCTAATTTGGAGCTTCTTGATGAAATTTCAAGAACAAAATTTAGGAAAATATTTAATATGTTCTATGTTGTTCTAATTGAGAAAATTGCTAATTCGCAGCTTAGCTCTATAAAAACGCTAATACACTGCAAAATCCATGCTATTTGCAGTTTCTGAGGACTACTTTCACGTCTACAGATGGGAAAAGGCGCAAATTGTTGACGACCACAAGTGACTAAAAGGCGATAATTCACGGCTAAAATTGCATAAAACGCCATACGCGGTTAAAATTGAAATTAAGCGCTACAAGGGTGCACTAGTACGTAGTAAGTCAATGTGTCATTAGATGACTTAGCGGGTAAATCATTTAATATACAAATTGTATGGCAATTCATACAAATTGTATAGGTACCTATGAATTTCAACATCATGGAGCCAAGACACTGCGAATACCTACGCAAAATTCGGAGATAAATTCTACAAAAATTGCCAAATTCGGGATTCGGGTCGAAATATATTTTTGTAAAATGGCAAATTCTGGGACTCTATTTGGAAAATAATGTTCGTGGAGTCTAGTCTAGCCGGTTCTGATAGCGGCCAAAGCTTTCATGAATAGCCGTGAAATGACGTCATATCGGAGCTAAAAATATCAATTTCGCTCGCTGTAAAAGCAAAATTTCACTCGCTCGGAAACCGATTTTGAACGCTAAAAAACAGCGGGGTACCTTGCTACCTTGTATAAGGAGAAGCGCCTAGAGTTTCGAGAAACATTGGCCTTGATGGGTGGGGTTCGGCTGAACCCTCGCAGTACGACTGCCAAATGCGTCACCCATCACCGTGGCGCAATTGGCAGCGTTCTGGACTAGTAATCCAGAGGTTACTGTTTCAAATCCCGCCGGGGAGTCCATTTTTTCTTAATCGTGTTGGGCTGTGCCCTCCCAGCGTCGTCCGGAAAGATATCAATTTAATTTAATTAGCTTAAACAATTCTTCGCTGGTTTTTTCTAAATGGGAAAGCAATTTCGTGGGTTTTGCGGGTTTCGGTAGGAAGTTGACCAAATCAATTTAGCGGGGTTCACTCTCTAAAATGGCAATTTCGAGGGGATTGCTCACAAAAAGCAATTTCGCTCTCTAAACAACCAATTTCGTGGGTTTTTTTCGCAAAAAAAATTAATTGTTCTCTGCGCAAAAGCGATTTTGCACGCTAAAAAACTAATTTTCTTTCAAGTTCCTTTCCCAAATGCAGCTGTTTTCGGTCGGGCTGCCCCTTCTGAAGTACAAAAGGGGGCTCTTTCATTGCCCCTCTCCCACTGTCGACTCCCGCTCTGCCGGATTCTGTAGCTGAATCGTCGTACTTTCGCCGAGTTTCAATGAGTTAATATGAAAAGTTTAAGACTTTCAAAAATCGAGAGGAGCTGTGAAAATGGCTGCCATACGAAGCTTTTCGGAGCACTCTGCTGTGCTCTGGTCAGCCATAAAGGCACCCTTACTGGATCACCTAACCTCTCACAAACAAAACACGTTTGTATTTGTATTTCCTAAGGGGGCGGGGAGTATTCTCTACAATCCTAATCGCATTAGCTACATTTTAGCAAAATTTTTTTTTTTTTTTTTTTCAAGTACATAGCCATTGAATAGCCTCGATTGTTGGGTGTACCCCTACTCCAATCACAAAAAAGCTCATGTCGCTTCTCCAAGAAGAGGTCTCCGTTCCTTTATCCCGGGGGGCTCAAGGGCTTAAGAGATCATCATAATTTCACGGGTTTAAGAAGGGCAAATCTTCAGAAATCGGATTTGAAAAAACATTTGGAAATACATTATCCTTGAAGCTTGAAGGTAACATTTCGACGCTGTTAGTCAATAATTTAGGTAGAGTTTCCCAAATACAGCCCTTTAAGCAAGTTTTAAAATTGACCTACTTCGACATGCAAATAAAGTTACCCCTCAAATCAATGCTAACTTGAATGTTGATGCGCGCCGACCGTATAACCAGGGCGCATCACACATAAATCAATATCCCCCCGCAACCCACCCTTCACAATACACACACACACATTCACACACCCAAAAGAAGGCAACCCAAGTTCTATAAAGCGAAGTAGGCTAGTGTAGTAGAAAATGACGGGCCAATTTAAAACTGAATCAAGTGCGCAAATGCGAAACGAGGTGGCCCACCCGCGAAAGAAAATGTCTAGGGGGTGTGCGTCTAAATAAAAATTCTGGAGACTCTCCCACTATCTCTTTACCGGATTTTGACTGTGTATATTTTCCTCTTATAAACAAACATTCCAACACGATTGAAATCATTTTTAGAACCACCAAACGTTCAGTCGGCGTTGATGTGATGCTTTGTTGAACGTGAAGCTATTTCGAATGTGTTTTTAATTGGATCGAATCAACATGATTTTTTTTAATAAGGTACATTTTTATTAATACTGATAGTAAAGTAGGCATGCTAAAATTTGTTTTACTTTTAGATTGTTCTCAGTCTCCTTGTTTTGCTATGCTATCAACATTCATGCCGGGCAGAAGATCTTCAAGCGACTAAAGTTTTCATTCTGCCCATTGAGCCTCGACTGTTTAATTGGTCGTCTAGTTGTGAGTTGCTTTTCAGTTAAGGAGCATCGCTCAGATAAATGTCTAAAATTATTATTTTTTTTCTCGAAAGATTTGTCCAGTACGTTCTGGTACAGAGCATCGTTACTCAATGCACCTGATTTACCACAATGGATGACCTATCAGTACAGTAAACGACACAGAAAAGGGTTTATTTACGGAGTACCGCCTTTAGACACCGAAAAAGCTGATATTGAAATTATTGGCATGAACAGAGACGATTATCAAACACGTAGGATTGTCCTGAATTTGAATATTACGGACAAAGCAGGTACACTCTACACCTTGGACCATATTTTATCCTAAAATAATGAATTTTGGGATTCAGACAGGGCGAAATATGAAGTTCGATTGAAAATAGACAATTTAAACATCGAAGATATGTTCGATTCGCATAGGCTTTTTAACTTGCTCAGAATTTTCACCACAATCCTGTGGCCTGAGAGCGCGCCAAATTTGTACATGACGTTTTTGGCGCCTGCTGTTAAATTTGGCGCACGGCTTCCACTTCATCCGAGCGACGGAGAGGGGTAAATGTTGCAATACTGGGATTATGTAAATTTTCAGGTTAAATCTATAAAAAAACGCGTCATTTTTTTTTTTTGTCTCCACAAAAGAATCGTGATACACTTGGGTAGCACTGAGGAATTTTCGAATACTCTGATCGATCTTCAGGAGGAAGTGAAACCCCTGTGGAAATTAGCCTCGTGCCCTAGAGACTTCAAAAGATCAACAGTCGACCGTCATTTTCGGTCGGGCGGTCCGTATCAGTTTTTAATAGACTGGTGCTCGTTCCGACTGGTAAAAACTAACACAAATTAGAATGTTTCACCATCTTTGTATACAAGCGTTGATTTCCTCCCCTATACGTCCAGATCAAAGTCGACGAGGATCTCTTCTCAAACAAAGCGCCCTACCAAGTACCATCGGTTGACAAGTACAACCTCGAGAAGACTGATGACAGCGAGCTGGTGAAAGTCAAAGAAATGCCGACGAGAGAGTACGGAATGGAAATCATAGCGACTCTAGTCGTTCCGTCTATTTCATTGGTGGTCTTGTGGGCTTTACTAAGCGTCATAATGTGTTTTCAGCACGATAGCGCGTAAGTATTTCAACTTATTCAAATGAAACATTAAAAACATGAAAATATGTTGAGATTTTCCACAAAAAATTGCAGACACGATCCAAAATCTGAACAATTCTTTGAATCAGTTTTTAGTATTTGCGAAAATTATTTCAGGTATACTTTTGGAATGACCCAAAACAAGAGTTATCGACTAACAATTGCGTTATTGTGAAAATTAAATTTCTTTATTGATAATTTTTTTTTCGTACTGATGATACGTAGTGATAAATTTTCAGGAAGGACGACAAATTTGAAGATAATCCGTCTAATAATTCAATTCAAAGAACTCCTTGTCATTTAAGACTTGCATCGAATAGTCGTGACGTCAGCCCCAGGCAGGTTTATTTTTCTTTTTTTAGCTTCGTTAACGAGTTACACCAAAACACAAGTTTTTTTTTTTCAAGGCTTGGCGATAGCGTTGACGGTTCCAGGCCAAGTCCTCCCCCCTATTTTACTTCAAAAAGATAGTAAGACGAATATCAAAAAACAATAAGATTTCGCGTCATTTTATTCTAACTGTAATTTGTGTACTCCAGCGGTCACGAATCCTGACACGATCTGATCGGGCAAGAAGCTAAAACGTGGTACTGTTGAAGGGAAAAAATGAAAATCGGGTACCACAAAAATGGAAAAGATCCAGCGCAAGAAGTTGTACTCCTCCCGGATACGTTTTCATTACCCTCACACAGACTCCGCCGCTATAGTAACTTCTCGAAGAACTTTTTTTTTTTTTAATTCGTGGCTACGTGAACGCGTTCGATCTCATCGACTTCCGTCACGGCTACAAAAAACAAAGGCCAACAGAAACATGGAAGTCACAGATCCGTTCGCACCTAGAATCTCCCAGACCACCATGCTACGTTCAGTTTGCCCGTGGCGTAATGATACACATTACACAATCCTGCGTAGATTCCAAATGACGTTTTAAACGTCTTACTGAACTGTATGTAACTTATTAGGTAAGTGAAAGTAATTAGGACACTATCGAATTGTAAGCAGTCCAAGCATATTTAGCTGTTAATGTCATTGCCACAGTACAATTTTCTGACTTTGTAGTGAAACGTAACAGTGTAATTATTCCATTAATAACAACAATAATAATTATTATCATTATTCCTTTCCTATTGCTATTATAGCTGAGGCCGCAGAATTAACAATTTGCCAGCAAGCAAAGTTGTAATAATTACTTTATTATACGTAGAACGAAAGTTATTACTGGAGTTTCTTAAACGTAAAATTGGCCCATGAGTGCGGTAGTTCGCGAGCGCGCTTCCAAGATGAGAAAAGCATTTAGTACGTAGGTACGTGCGGGCTGCCAACGCGTATATTGGCGTCTTTTTTTGAAACAAAATAAATAATTAAATAAATTTGACGGTTTGGCTTTCTATATTGCCAAATTTTGCGTCTCTGACACGTCAGAATTAAGCGTCTCTCAAACGTTGTGCGAGGGGGAGGGGGTAGTATATGACTGATGATTATGGAGGGCCAAATTATGTTGAATTACATTTATTTTATTTTTTATAGTCTGTCCAATGAGTGATGGACTCTCGTCCACCCATCTAATGCAATTGCTTGGTGTGTCTGTATGCTTATGGTGCCAGCGGGGAAGCGCAACCCCGCCAGTTCCCGTTTCGACCTTACCGGCTCTCGCGTCAGCTTCAGCACGGTACTCCCTGAATTGTGAGCTTATGAATTCTGATAATAATAATAATAATTTCTTCCTTTGAAGTCTTGATGCAGACTTAGGCCGTCAACATGGGTATTAACAAAATTTAACTTTTGAATGTCTCTTGGTAATTTCTAATTTAGCTATAAAACATAACTTAACAAAAGAAAACCGGTCAGTTTCTCCAAGAAGCCTTTTTAATTTAGCACGAAAAAGAGGCTAACATAGGCCCGTTGATATTTTCAGGATGCAGCAAAATTGGTTTCTGACGTACCAGATCCGCGAGATTAGTTCTTGAATCAGCCAAAACAATAAACAATTTTGTAAAAAACTTCATTGGAATTTGTAAGTGTTAAATTCGCGAAATTGTGACTCCGACAAAGACCAATCCGGGGAATTTGCTTTTTATAAGGGTATAGGATCGGACATTGGTTGTTTGAATCGGTCATCTCCGCAAAATTGGCTTTTTTGGGAGGCATTCCTGCATAACTTACTCCACGTTTTTCCTCAATTTTAGCCGCAAACTAGTGCTTATCACAATTCTACCGTGAACGATCCCTTTTTCTCAATTTTTGCTGTGAAAGGGTGGCTTTTCTTACGTTTTTCCCGGGTGCGTTTTCTCGAGTTTAGCCACGATAGAGGGGACTTTTAACCGTGATGGATGTGCATTTTGCCACCATTTTAGGCGCAAATGAGCAAATATTCTCATTTCTACAGTAAATGAGCCATTTTTTTTTTAATCTTAGACTCCATAAACCACGGATTAGGAGGGCCTTTCCTAAATAATTTTTGCCTGTACTTATAGCATCGTTAGACGGCGAAAGAGCGCTTTTCCAAAATTTCAAACGAGGATGCAGCGCGTTATTTCTCAATTGTACATTGTTTAAAGAGCGCTTTTTCTTGAGCGCAACCTCTTTACTTTAGCCAATAATCAGCATTTTCCCCCCAAGTTTAACTGCGTCGGTTTTAGCCGTGAAAACCGCGATAGCCGTGTATCTATAAACCGTGATTTAGCGCGTGTTCTTAATTTGGCCTGCACTTTGCATTGCGAAACCTCGAAATTTGGGTGTTTTCTCAATTAAAGCCACGAAAATTCCCATTTCCTCTATTTCAGCCGAAAATAAGCGCAATTTCTCAATTTTAGCCGTGAATGAGTGCTATTTCTCAGAACATGTTTTTTTCCTTAGGTTTTTTTCTTAGTAAATTGGGGTTTTTCCTATTCATTTTAGCCGCGTTCTTGTCCGAAAAACAGAAAATTAGATAATTACCACGTAGCGCATTATTCGCACATTAAGCGCATTATTTCGCCAGGCATTGTTGACAATGCCTGGCGAAATCAGGCAATGTGGGAATAATAGGCCCGCCGCAAATTCAGCCCACCCGCGTGGGTCTCCCAAGCTCAGAAAACAGTTAAAAGACTGTCCATTTTCAACGGTTTTTTGAGCTTGGGTGACCCACGTGTGGGCTCAACTTGCGGTGAGCCATAGAGGTGGCTCACTACGTGGTCCCTAACAACATTTTTAAAAAGCAAGTTTACATTGTTTTCTGTAATTTCCGATGTTTTATATATTATGACTGGCTGGCGTATAATTGATAATCACAGTTCAAGAGAGAGAGAACGGAGTTCTAGGACCTCAGCTAATAATCCAATGCCGGCAGAGGCGTAGAGTTAGGGGGGGGGGCGAGGTGGGCCATCGCGCAGGCAATGTTCCTATTGGGTCCCCCCAATATTTTCACCTGATTTTCAACAATATCGTCCAACAAAGGGTGATGTACTATGGTATAACGATGAGTAATGGTATTTTCTTAATTTAAACCGCGAATAAGCGCTTTTTTGCATCTTATCCGCGAAGAAGCGATTTTTCTCAATTTTAGCAAGCCTTTAAGGTAAGCTTTTTTCAATATTTTAGCCGTGAATTAGCACTTTTTCTCAATTTCATCCATGAATTAGCGAATTGGTGGCGACTTCTCTCAAAAATTTGTCTCCATTTTACTGTCGCAAAATTGGCGCTAGAAGCCGATGAATTGGCATGTTTTCAATTTTTTTCATAAGTGCATTAGGTACTTAGTGTATTTTCTCAGTATTAGATGCGAAGTACAGTGTTTTTATCCCGTGAATTAGAGACTTTTCATGTTGTAGCCTTGAACTAAGATTTGTTTTTCAGTTTTATCTGTGAAATAACGCTAAAGTGCCGTATTTGTCCTGTGAATTTTGTGTGCTTTTTCTTCATGTTATCTGCGAATTAGCGTTTTTTCTCATTTTTAGCTGCATTTTCGCGTTTTTACCCCTCAAATTATCGACTTTTTAAGTTTCACAATTCTAGCCGAGAATAGCGACTTTTCTCTTCTCAATAGTAGTCGCAAACGTGGCTTCAGAACTTCAATTTCGGGCGTGAATCAGTGTTTTTCTAAATTTGAGCTTTGAATTAGCACATTTTCGCGATTTTATCCGCGAGTTAGCGATTTTTTTTCAATTTTAGCCGTGATTTAGCGCCTTTTTACCAAGGCCCAAAGGCTTTTTTTAATTTCAGCCGTGAATTAGCACTTTTCCTCAGTTTTATCAGTGAAATAAAGCTTTTCCTCAATTTTACCCATGAATTGACATTAATCCCGCGAATTAGTGATGTAGGTATCTTAATTTTTGATCGAGATTTAGCGTTTTTCATAGTTATAGGTGCAGGCTAATTTTACCCGTAATGTAAGCGTTCTTATTCCCCAAATTAGCCATTTTTCTCTATTCGTCGCACATAATCAATAATCAACCCTCGGCCCACATCGACTAATCTTCAATTACCGACCCTTATCAATCAACGACTATAACCATCAATCGTCCATCAATTTTCAATCCTCCTTCAATCATTCGTCTTCGTTCTTTCATACAAAATCCTCCTTCAATTGTCTGTCTTCGTTCTTTCATACCAAAAAATCAAAAAATAGAAAACAGTCCAAAATGCAATACTCAGTCGAAAACAGGTGATTTTAGGTCCTTTGACCATTTTGGAACAACAATTTCGAAAAGCTGTAGCCCGTTCCATATTCATCGTGGAAAACTACTTTACATACAAAATTTGTTAGAAATTTATTGCTCAACAAGTTTTGTGAGTGAAGATTTTCCTGTAAAGTAACTCATTTTCGGGATATTTAGAAGAAACTAAAAGAAGTGCTCAATAATTTTGGTTTTTGGGCTGCCAAAAAAATTGTACGAGCTTTTCAGAGTTCGCATTTTTTTTCTCGAACACTTCTGACCTACACATACAAGATGGCGAAAAAATGCCCGTGAGTAACATGGAAGAGAAAGAGGTTTGTTTTCGGCAACTTTGTAGTCAATTCGCATGGAAATTGATCGAGAAATCTTAACAAAATAGTTACAAAATTCCAGGACCAATTGTTTCGAGTTTAATACCGAAAATATTATTCCGCTACGGGAAGAGCAGGCCTGGAAAATGATTTACCTTCAAAACAAAGGTCATACTCGCGTTTTTCATGCCAAGAAACAACTAGATTTGGATTACTATGCAAATCTGTGGTGAATAATTTTTAACGCAGTCACGCCAAATCTATCACCTCCCACAATTTTCTCTTAACCTCAGTTTTTTTTGGGTACAAATATTTGCAATTAAGATACAAAGGGGCTCTAGAGGCCTTTTTTTTGCAATTTCGACCGTCATTTTTGGCTACTGGTCCTTTTGCGCTAAAAACGACGATTTTGGCCACAAAAAAAGTTGCATATTTTCGGCATTATTGTGGTCAACTCGCAAGGAAATTTCACGAGGAATCCGAAAAAAATATCAAAAAAATTCTGGAATGACTTGTTCTGAAGTTATATCGAAAAACGACATTTCGTTACGGGGAGAACATGTCCGATAAATGATTTTTTCTCAAAACAAAGGTCAGATTAGTGCTTCTCATACTAAGAAATAGCCAGGTTTTCATTTTCATGCAATTTATCGAAAAAAAAGCGACAGACCGACGGCATGCCAAAAACCACTTTTTTCAACTTTTCTGAGGTTGTACATTATGAATGTGATGTCAGCTCGGACTCGATTTTTTTCACGAACACCACACTTCCATTCCCGTAGGGAACATGGAAGTAAAATGAGAAAAAGCGCTTAGATCGCGAGATTGAGAAAAAAAACTAATTCACAGATACTAGTGATAGAAAAGCCGCTTATTCACGGCTAAAACTGAGACAAACCGCTAATTCCCGTCTAAAATTGATGTAAAATGCTCATTTGCAACTAAAATAAAGATAATTAAATATTTAATTCGTGGCTAATTTTGGCAGAAACCGCTTATCAGCAGCTAAAATGGAGAAATACGCTACTTTCGGCACAAGCAAGCGCTAATGTGAAGCTAAATTTCAAAGATACATTTGGTAATTCCGCTTTTTCACGGCTGAAACTACGCTTTTTCACGACACAAACGCTAATTCCCGGCTACAATTGGGAAATTGCGTTGATTCACGGCCAATATAACAAAAGGCGCTCATTCGCGGAGCTGAAATGGAGATAAACGCAAATTCACGGATTTTGTGAAAATCCTCCAGTTCGAAGCTGAAATTGAGTAAAAGCAGTGATTCAGGCGTGAAATTAAGGAATAATTCACGGTTAAAATTCGGGAATACTGCTCAGCTAAAACGAAGAAAACAGAACGCTAATTCTCTGCTAGAACTGAGGAAACGATATAACTTGCGGCTAAAATGGTGATAAGCGCTAATTCGCGTGACTAAGAAGTGAAGAAAAACGCTAAAATTAGAGGAATGAAACGTTAATTCGTGGCTAAAACTGAGACAAACCGCTAATTGCCGTCCAAGATGTAGAGGAAGAGCTCATTCTCTGTTAAAGATGCAGTGAATTCGCGGCTAAAGTGGGCAAGAAGCGCTTATTCGCCGCTGAAACGGAGAAAAACGATAAATCGCGGATCAATTTGAGAAAATCCACTAATTCACGGCTAAAATTGAGGAAATGCGGTGATTCGCGTCTAAAATGAAAGAAAAAAATTCGCGGCTAAAATTGAGAAAAAGCACTTAGATCGCGGCAAAAATTGGGGAAAACCGCTAATTCATGATTAAATTTGAGAAAATGCCAATTATTGGTTCGTATAGAGGCGTGTTTGCGGCTGAAACTCAGGGAAAAAGAGAGAGACTCATGGTAGAACCCCTCCCAAGATAAAATCCTAAATCCGCCACTGATACCGTTCAAACCCCTACATTTCCCTGTCAAAATTATCATAATTCGCCGCCTCGTCAAGAAACTGTGGAATATGATTCACAACTTAACCAGGGAAAAGAAGAAGATGCTCCGGTTCTCAATCATTCTGAAGTGGATGACGGATGGACAGTTGTTACTGGTGGACAAGAAGCGGCAGGAATTTTCGAAAAAGCATGGACGTTAAAGAGCCCATAGACGGTCAGTCTGTTTTTTTCAAAATATTGAACAAACAGATTGAAGTGAGCTTCAATAATTTCTTCAGTTGTTTGAACAAAACCCTTCCCAGTACCAATGTCTCTCGCGGTTTGGTGCTGAGTGCAATGAGTTCAAACCAGGATTTGTCGGTGCTTTTTTTGTTGACTGCGGCTGCACTCCAACTGAAGAGAAATAAGATGAGGAAGATGAGGGGAAAAGGCGGTGGTCATCCAATCTTCTTCAGTCATTGACTCAATCGTAAAACACGCTTCTAGACGGTCAATCATGGCTGTCACAGTCGATTGATCCACCACGTTTGATCAAAAAACTGATCGTCTAGGGGCTCCTTTACTCTTTAGAACTTTTCAAGAAGAGGAAATGTGTTGGAATCGAGTTTACAACACATGAGTTTTGTTTACTTAGTTGGAAAATAAAATAACCATTTTCGTTTAATGTTAAGGGGGAGTTGTACATGTGTTTCCTCGACCCCCCTCCAATCTTACCTCGCCTACTCCGCGTTACGGAAATTACCGCCGTATTTCTGCACCAATCGTGGACTTCAAGGGCTCATTTAAATCTTCAGGAAATTCCGCACAAGCGTACGATCTTCCTTTTTCATATTTCATCCCTAAAATAACTGTAAAACGCACACAAACTTTTACCTTGAAAATTCACACTCTTTCGACGAATTATTCAGGAAAGCAAGATCGTACGCTTGTGCGGAATTTCCTGAAGATTTCAATGAGCCCTTGAAGTTCACGATTGGTGCAGAAATACGGCGGTAATTTCCGTAACGCGGAGTAGGCGAGGTATGATTGGAGGGGGGTCGAGGAAACACATGTGGAACTCCCCCTTAAGAATTGCAGTTCGACAATTTTCCACTTTCGATTAAATTGATCGAAACCGGCCAAGTTTGTGATTCCCCGTCCAAGTACTTCGTTTCAGCCGCTTATTTGGGACACTTTTGACGGCTGCAGAGCTGAACAGGCAGGTAATTTCATTGGTCGAAAAAGCAAAATATCCTTTTTATAAAAGTGAAAAATAGGTACTGTTCGGTTTAATCTGCTATTAATCGCAAAAATAACCCGCAGTTTCATGGCTGAATCGCCATTTTTGAACATCATTATTTTATTGACAAATAGTCTGTTTTGGGGGGCTTTTTGGATCTTTTTGTATGGTGCCAGGGGTGGGCAAAATACTTTGAAAATGTATTTTAAATACAAAGCCCAAATACTTTCAAACATTTATTTTAAATACTGAAATACAAATACTTTTTGAATTGTATTTTGAATAAAATGCAAATACAATTTAAAATACATTTTAAAAATTCGATTTCGACGGCAGATAGTGCGAAAAACACGAAAAATAAATAATTCAAAAATATCAGGTCCTTCAATAGACAAGTTGACAAAATGTAGCAGCGCGAAATGGCGCTGCGCCGCGATGCGCAAAAAAAAGTAGGCAAGTTGTCACGAAGTATTTAGTACCGAACCGGCGAGCACTGGTGGATCGTGAGCTGAAAAGGAGGTGAGGTCACTGGTGGACCTTTATCGGGGCCCGGTGCGGAAATCTTCAAGAGGCCCCTAAAAGTCTCTAACTATACATAAAACCTCTATTGGTAACCTCTAAGGCCTTTTCCTAATTTTAGCCATGGCCTATTCCATATATTGTTGGCAAATTACCGCCATTTCCACAGTCTATCCGCTAAACAGCGCTTACGCCAAGTTTAAACTGCAAATTTCTCCATTTTAGCCGCGAATGAGTGCTTTTTGTCAACTTTAACAGCAAGTTAGCGCTTTTCGCCGAAAATTAGCAACTGATTAGCGGGGTAATCCCCCCCCCCACCATAAAGACAAAAATGTGCGCTTTTCCCCAACTTTAGCAGCAAAGTAGATTTGGTATCCTGTGAATCAGCGATGTTTCTTTAACTTTCCTCGAGTTGGCGTTTTCCACAATTTTAGCTGCAAATTAGCGATTATTTCTAGCGGTTTACACAGTATGAGCTGAAAATTACTCAATATTAGCCGT
This sequence comes from Corythucha ciliata, assembly GCA_038030265.1. NCBI lineage: Eukaryota > Metazoa > Arthropoda > Insecta > Hemiptera > Tingidae > Corythucha > Corythucha ciliata. Next base: position 38,343,264 of record CM075939.1, read on the forward strand.
AAAATTCTCGAAACATTTACCACAAATTAGCATTTTTTGTTCACCGTAACCATACACTGCGGAATAGCAATTTCGTCTCAGTTTTAGCCGCGAATTTGCGAGTTTTTCACTCATAGCCATAAATTAGCGCTTTTTCTCAATTTTAGCCTCAAAGTCTGCCGAGGAAGCCGCGAATTAACGTATTTCTAATTTTTGACGTAAATTTAAATGTGTCTCAATTTTAGCCGTAATTTAGCGCTTTTTCGTAATTTTAGCAGTGCAGTAGCTATTTCTAGTCCGTGTGTTAGCGAATTTTATTCATTTTAGCAAGGAATTGGCGTTTTCCTATATTTTTACTGCAAATCGGCAATTCTTCTATTTTTTTACAGTGAATTAGCACTTTTTGTTTCAATCTAGGCTGAAAATTAACTTTATTAATATTATCAGTTTTTAAGCCATAATACTTGATAAATGTTATATTTTTAGGGTTTTGGCTAAGGAAACGAAGAAGTAGAAGAAGAAAAAGGAAACGAAGAAGTAGAAGAAGAAAAAAGCCAAAACCCTAAAAATATAACATTTATGAAAATTAACTTTTCTCTTTATTCTAGCCAGAATAATTACTGATTTTTTTTCAATTTTAATTATATGTGGAATAGGGCTTCATCTCAGTTCTAGCCGTGAATCAGTGTTTTTTCTTTTACTTATAACCATGAATTTGCCATTTACCTCAATTTTAGCCACAAAGTTGTCGTCAGAAGGCGGAATTAGAAATTCCAACACACTTTATCCGCGATTATTTTCCTCAATTTTAGCCGTAAATTCGCGTTTTTTTCAACTTTAGCTGCTTTGAAGCGTTTCTAATCTGTGAATTCGCGAATTACCTTAATTTTTCAGCCACGAATTCGTGATTTCCTCAAATTTTAGCCGGGAATAACACTTTTTCCCAATTTGAGCTGAAAACGAGAGTTTTTATTTATTTATGACAGGCTAATTATAGTGAATTTTTCATCATTAGCTGGGTTTTCTTTACACTTCAGTCCCACGTTGGCATTTTCCCTTCAATGTTTGCTATGGATTAGCGTTTATTGTTTAGTTTTAGCCTCGAACAGAAGCTACGCATTTGTGTTTTGTCAATTTTTCAAGGTTTAGTGACTTTGTGGGTCGCGCTCTCTTCGGTATACAAAATAACGGCCAACGAAAAATTTAGAGATCTTTTTTATAACGACAATAAAAAATTGGGAAAATACGAGCTCGCGATCAAACTGACATGTTGTTTTTTTAACATAATATTTGTTATTTTTTAAAATAAAAATGGAGGTTTGTTAGCTGTTGGCACGCTACAACTTAACCAATTTTTGCCACGGGTTACCAGCGCTTTTAATCAATTTTAGCAGTGCAGTAGGGATTCTTTCGTTTGTTTGGCGATATTCCTCCATTTTAGCCACGATTTGGCGTTTTCCTCATTTTCAGCTGCTGTTTAGCAATTTTTTAGCAGCCAATTAGCACTTTTTTCTCAGTTTGAGTTGAAAATTAGTGTTTTTCTTAAAGTTGGCAACGCTAATTAATATTTTTGTCCATTCTAGCCGCGTAGTTTTTTTAGGTTCTAGCCCGCGTAAGCAATTTTTTTCTACGGATTAGCGCTGTTTCTCAGTTTGAGCCTCGATTCTTTCAGAAGCTATACAGATTATCGTTTTCTCAATTTCAGCCCCGCATTATTGATTTGTCTTCATTTCAGCTGTGAAATAGCGTTTTCTGATAATTTTGCAGCGAATTAGCACATTATCTATTCTCTTTTTTTTTATTAATAGGCGATTTTTCGCCATTTGAGTTGTGTATTTGCCATTTTGGTCCAGTTTAAACTCGAATTAGCGTTGTTTTTCGCAATAATTGCCACGAGTTTTGTTTACTTGAACAGCTTTGTGTAGGTACTTTTAGGCTAGGGCTCTGTATGATCCATTTTTGTGCCAAGTTTCCATCCGCTAGCATTATTTTTGCGGCAGTTGTGCTAACAAGTAATTCGGAACTTCTACCTCCCACCAAGACTAACCTTCCCTCTCCACTTTTTCGAAAAATGAAAACGTCAATCGAAGGCTGTTATTACACAACCCCAAATATGGTGTCACTAAGTTAGGTTATACTGGTGAATATTGGCGAAGAAGTGGAAACTAAAGAACGTTGAAATTAAAAGTATTTGTATTTGTATTTTCGTTGAGTGCGAAATACAAAATACTTTTGAAAATGTATTTCAAATACAAAGCCCAAAATACTTTCAAAAATGTATTTTAAATACAGAAATACAAATACTTTTCCAAAAGTATTTAAATACAATTACAAAATACGTATTTTGTATTTAAAATACGAAGTATTTTAAATACTCAAGTATCTTGCCCACCCCTGGGTGTAACTATCGTGGGGTTGTAGAATTTTCATAATGAAGGCAAAGAAATGAAAAATCTTCTCCCATTTGTTTTATTTGAACTATCGTGACCGCGGTTTCGGCAACGCCATTATTTTCAACTTTATAAAACACAACCGGTGTTGATACTTTTAGGGCACGAATATATTTTTAGGACGTACAGAGTCAATTTTTGCACATTTTCGGGAGCGAAGTAAAGGCGAGAGTGCTCAGTTTTGGACATTCTTGGCGCACTTTTGCCATTTTCATGGCGGGAGTCATCTGTACATGCATCTTTAGGGTGCGAATCGTCAGTTTTTAGCCATTTTTAGAGTGCGTGGAGCCAATTTAGCTGTTTTTCTGACGCCAAGTATCCAGAAAGCCAAGGCCACTTTTCGTGCGCGAATGGTCGATTTAGCCATTTTTAGGGCGCGAAACGTGTATTTTGCAGGTATTTTCATGGCTCCCTAATCGTACGTCTAGCAATGTATAAGGCACGAGAAGTCAGTTTGGGTACTATTGGAGCGACAATCGCCAGTTTTGCTATTTTTAGGTCGTAAATAGTAAGTTTAGTCATTTTCAAGGCCCGAAAATCTTCATTTTTTGGTGCGACTTTAGTCAGCTTATCCGTTTTTTTGTGGGAATACCTAGTTTAGCTATTTGAAGGATGCGAGTGGCTATCTAGCCAGTTTTTTTTTTTGTAGAGCAAAGCATGCAATTTCTGATCCCCTGCCTTTTAAGTAAAACCTGAATCCGTGTCTCCACCGGCTGCTAGGGGGCCCCCCGATAGTTCTCGCCTAGGTTGAACCAGCCTTAAATGAATTTAAGGCTGGGTTTCCGGTTTCACAGACAATATAGCAGGCTTAGGGAGATTGATACGACACATAATTTGTTGTATTTATTTATTTTAATTTAAAAAATGTACTAAAACATGGTTTCGAACATGGCACTACGCTGGAGTCTTAAAGGGGGTATTTTATAGCCTCAAATTTGTCTGGACAAGACAATGCTTACTGATCAGTGTGCTTTCGAAGATGATTAACAAGGCTGACCTTTTGGGCGGCCTTGTAGTCACAGTGTGGACAATTGAAGGGTTTCTCGCCGGTATGCGTTCGCATATGAACAACTAGGTTATTTTTCTTGGCGGTCTTGAACTCACATTGTTCGCATTTGAAGCGTTTCTCATTGATGTGCGTTTGATTATGAACAACAAGGTTACTTTTAGTAGTGGTCATGTACTCACAGTGTGAGCATTTGAAGGGTTTTTCGCCGGTGTGCGATCGAATATGAACAACTAGGTTAGTTTTCATGGCGGTCTTGAACTCACAGTGTTCGCACTTGAAGCGTTTCTCACCGGTGTGTGTTCGAATATGAGCAACAAGGTTACTTTTAGTGGCTGCCTTGAACTCACAGTGGTCACAATTGAAGGGTTTCTCGCGGGTGTGCATTCGAACGTGCTGAACAATGTTAGTTTTAACGTCGGTCTTGTACTCACATATTGAGCAATTGAATCGTTTCTCAGCGGCGGCGTGTGTTCGAAGATGATCATTAAGTTCACTCTCTCTGTCGCATTTAAACTGACAGTTCGGACAATGGAAGGGCTTCCTACGTTTGTGCGTTCGAAGAATATGATGATAAAGTTCGCTCCTCAGTGAGCACTCGCACCCACAGTAATGACATATAAACTTATTCATTATGGTTTTGAGATACCAAAGTCAGGGGAAAAAGTCGTGAGGGAAGCACTCAAGCAGGTTACAGGAGACTGAACTGATCATTTACTAGTAGAACATTATTTCAACGTGAGAGCAAAGTGTTTACTGGAATAATCTGACGAAAAAGGAAATATATATAATGTTTAAATAAAAAAAAAGAGCAAAGGGCCACGAATTTTGTCATTCTTTTCTTTATCGTCGAGAAAATAAATATTTTGTTTTTATTACAAACAGAGTCGAATGGGGGAGTTATTAGGCAGATTTTGCTGTCTATACGCGGTAAATATTATAGGTACTTCAATTAAAAATCTAACTGGCTGAAATTGAAGCCTTTGCTTAACTTAAATAAATCCCCCCCCCCCTCCGGTTTCTAAAGCGTTCAAATAAATTCGTTATATTTGACGATTTCCCTACAATGTCAATTGAACGGTAGGTACCGTAGAGCGTACCGGGGACAATTTTGGTTTTTTAGTTAGAAAAAAAAAGTTTTTATGCCGAATTTTCACGGTTTCCGTGGCAAGGAAATCTTTTGACGGGAAATAAACTAATTTCATGGGTGGATTTTCGAGAACATCCGGTATGGGCGCAGTCGGGACCGGCAGTAGCTGACCTTATCAGAAAAGTCATTGAAATTTTCAATTTATCTGAATATCAGGGAATTAACGAATTTTCTCAATTTTAGCCGCGATATTGCGTTTTTTCTCAATTGAAACTGTAAATGAGAGCAGTTTCTTAATTTTAACTGTGAATTAGCGCTTTTCCAAATTTAGCAGCGATTTTGTTAAATTATCGCCAAGAACTATTGATTTTTCTCATTGCAAGACACCATTGTGTTGCCTCCAGAAACCGCGAAGTGGCGTTTTCTTGATTTTGGCTGCGAACTTGTCTTCCCACGAACACTCTGCGTCATTGCGTCCTCGGTTTCTCTACAGTTTAGCCGTAAATTAATAAAAAGCATTAATTCAAAACTCGACAGCAATTCACAGCACAAAAAAAGTATGTTTATTCGGTGCCATAATAGCGAATAAGCGATATATCCGCTGATAAAATTCCGAGATTTCTGGAGGCAACATCTGTATGATTCAGTGGACTGTATTAAGATGCAAAATATAATAGAAAGAAGACAAAAATAAGAAAAATTACCCCCAAAATTACCTGGGGCTTCAGGGGGTAGGACGTATAGGACGTCCTTAAAAATTACGATAATTCACGGATAGAAGAGTGCAAAATTAGTTAACCAACTGGTTTAGCGAAAAAGCGCTAATTCGCGCCTAAAATTACGATCTTCTTGGGAATTACGAATTCTTGGCACATTCATAGAACGGCAAGTTCGTGACTTAATCTGAGAAAACGAGCTAATCATGGCTAATAGTGGAGAAAATCGCTAATTCACCAGAGACATTGAGAAGAACTGATGAAAGTGTGGAAAAAACGTTTATTCGCGGCTCTTGAAGGCAACTTTATCATGTGGGGGGTGGGGCGTTATAGTGAAAGATTCATCAGGGGGCGCCAAATGTTTAAGGTCAGCACTGCAATGAGCTGCCTCAGGGCACATTGTTGTGCAAATGGAAAACGCTATTGTACTCTGTCGTTAGCTAATGTTTTTTAAGTTAATGAACTGGCCCCCAGTGCGTTTTATTCAGAGCGTGTCTTCCAATGTCAAAGCGTCATTACTAACATCAATGTGTTCGAGCTGTTGTGCTCGAGCTTCCTCCGCCACCCCCCTCCCACTGGGCGAAGATGGGTGGCCCACTTGAGTTCTTACAACCAGGTTTATGGCCCACGATCAAAAAAGGGCCCGAATCATCGACTAAATATGAATTGAATGATAAAATTATGAAAAGTACACTAATTATTCAGGCAACCTTCAACTGACAACTGTTGCATAGCTGCCAAAATAGAGAAAATGCGATAACCTCCGCTAACCGAAGGCGCGTAAATGTGCTAATCTTAGGAGCAAGTACACGCGTGGCCAATTTTTCAAAATCGCAACGAAAAGAACTTATCGTAGCAAAAATCCAAGAACATCGCAAAGCCCCCTGCCACACGAGGCCACATGAGTGGTGCGACTCGGTTGGCACGTACCACCATATTTCCCCTTGAAGTCGCCCCACCCCGTGTGACGAGGCGCGGATCCAGAGTCGGCTTTAAGGAGGGCGGCGCCATGACCCCATCCTACCACCGCATCTATAACAACACCACACTGCACAGTTTCTCAACTTCATATTTTTCAGGGCAACAATCCATGCCATTTCAAATCCGAATGGCCATTTTTTGCCGTTTTTAGAGCGGCCCATTGCCAGTTAAGGCAATTTTTACAACAGGCAATGCATGTTTAGCCATTTTCTACGTGCGAATGCTCAGTTTTGGCCGTTTTCAGGGCAGGAATCGCACATATTCAGGAATTTTTGGAACGCAAATTCGGGGCTCGTCAAGTCAGTTTAGCCATTTTTAGACCGCAAACGTCCATTGTTGCAATTTTCAGGGCGTTTACAGTCAGCTTGATGGTCATTCATTGCACGCGAATGGTCGATTTTGCACTTTTCAGGGCAGAAAATTATATGTTTATAGGCATTTTCAGGTCGCGAATAGTCAATTTGAACGTTTTGGGACGCGAATATGGTCCTTCAAGTCAATGGCGCGAGTGGTCAGTATTGGTCATTTTTGACTCGCCAATAGCCAGTTTGGCCATTTTAGGTGCGTGGATGGTTGATTTAGCGTTTTTCAGGGCTGGAAGAATCGTTGGCCATTTTTAGGGCACTTGAAGTTCGTTTGGCGATTTTTAGAGCTGGAATTTCCAGTTTGGCCATTGTCAGTTCAGCCCTTTACTTTGTTTCGTCTGCAAACTCCACGAAAATTGTATTCTTCAAGTCGTTGGGGACGAAACGTTGTCAAAAACGGCGATTTTGCCTCATGTTTCAAGCTTAATGCGGCGATATTGAATCTTTCGTATGTATTAAGAGATAATAACGTGAAAGGAGTTCGGCTTCCATCAAAAAATATTTCGTCAATTTAGGCAGTGAATGGTTGTCAAGCCATTTTTAGGAGAGCGAAACACACAATTTCCCATCCCTTCCTATGAACAAATCCTAGATCGGCGGCTGCAGCCTAATATTTTGGGGTTTCTACACACGGGGAATCCGAAAATTGAGGCACATTTTTGATAACAGGAATCAATGAAAGGGTCCTCACTGTGATGCACCTGTTTTTAACCACCTGCACTGCACCCAAACTTTCCCGCGGACAGCCATGAAGTTCAAGGAACAATTTTGATGCACAGGGACCTCTCTGGGCACCTCAAGGGCCTAGGAAAGAATGGTCTCGAAAAAATGCCGCAGAAGGGATCCATCAAGGCAACCACACTTTCGGTTGTTTTTTCTTATCCACCGCTCATATTTGTGGCCCTGGAGCAGTGGCGGCGGAAGTCAGCCGGCATTGGGGGAGCAAGAATCTGTGCAGTTCAGATTTAACCCCCCCTCCCTATAAAATACCATTTTGCGAATCAATTATGTCTTACATGTGCAAAATACAATTCTTGAGGCAAAAATTCCATATCCTTCACCAAATTTACCGCCTCTTCATGAAATTCTCTTGTTTCTGGGTTAATTTTCCTGGATAATTTAAGTCCTAAATACTCAGTTTTAGTAGATAAATGACGTGTTTTGTGCTAAATCGGCTACATTAGCCATAAAATGGCGTATTCACACCTCCAGAGCAGAAACTTAGTGTGAAAGAGCAAGGGTATGCCGTGAACAGTAGCGTACCGAGGTAAGGGCGAGGGGGGGTGGACCGCCCAGGGCCACCTATGAGAGAGAGCCCACGAAAAGCTTAAACATGGAAAAATGATGATTTTTAGGTTCATGTTCATAGATTTAGGTCCGTGAAAAGGAGTTTTGGTATACGATTGGACGGTGACTTGGCTTCTTTCGACGATTTTCAGCCCATCCGACTTGGAGAATAGAACGTTACTGGTGATCAGCAAACAGTGTGCCTAATATTCAATCGAGCCCACGAAAGCGCAATTCTGACGGCTAAAATTGAGAAAATTTGTGCCTTCTGGAAGCAAATTTGTGGCTAAGATAGAGAAAATACGCTGATTCCCTAGTTTCTTGAGCAGATAAAATTGAGAAGGCGCTGTAATGTGCTGATTTTGGGGGGAGTAGGCGGCAAAAAATTTGGAAAAAGTGCTAAAATTCGTGGCTAAAACTGCAAAAAATCGCTCATTCCTGGTTTCTCGATGAAACTTTTAGATCATAATTTAGGAAAAATCGCTGATTTTCGGTGTATAGGGCCAATTTTACAGCTAAAATGTACCAAAAAACCGCTAATGTGCTGTTTTTGGGCCAAGCCCGCGGCTAAAATTGAGAAAAATCGCCTAATCCGTCGATGAAATTGAGTATAAGCGCTAATTCGCGAGTAGTATAAAAATCATTAATTTGCGGATAAAAATTTAAAAAATCACTTATTCGCGGATAAAATTGAAAAAACGCCAATCCGTATCTTCTAAAGGACATTTCGAGGCTAAAACTAAGAAAAAGTGCGAATCCATAACTAAAATGAAATGAAATGGATAATGTGGAGCTAAAATGTAAAACAAACGCCTTACTCACGGCTAATATTGAAAAAATCACTAATTAGCGCGGCTAAAAATAAGGAAAACTCTAAATTTCAGCTCAAATCGGGGAAAACCGGGCTAATCCGTGGCTAAAAATTGAGCAAAGCGCCAATTTGTAGCAAAAATTGATAAAAATCGCTAATCCATGGAATAAGGCCCGCTTTATCCATCGTTGATTAAAGAACTGACTAAAAACTTCATGGTTTCATGATCAAATATTTCCTCATGGTTCGCAGATGATTTGTCTGAATCATTTCTTTAAATTTCTTAATCGACAATTGATAAAGCAGGCCTAAAAATGATAATTTTACGTTCAAATTCCGAAAAATGGTCATTCCCTTCTGAAAATTGAGAAAAACGGACAAAAATCTGAGACTAAATAGCCATTGAGTACATTGAAATATAATTTTCGAGGGGGTTAGCCTTTGAATGCCCAAATTTCGTGGATTTTAATCCCAAAGAATCAAATTTCTCGGGTTTTAATCACCCAAAAAGACCAACCAGGAGGACGAAACAGTTGATTGCAGATTCACATTCCTCTCTTTTATGGTCTTGACCGGAATTGTTTTGGTTAGATGGCTAGAATTGACAGTTTTCACCCCACTCCAGATTTGTCCCTTTAAAAAATCAATTTTGAATGAATGATTCCCTCAGAATCAAAATTTGCGGGGATGACTCCTTAAAAAGTAATATTTCACGGCGTTCAAGATAGCAATTTCACACGTTTGTGGCCATCGCTCATTTTTGCTCCTTTTCAGCGGTGCTGCGTGGACGGACCCCTTTATAGTCGAGGAGGGGGGGGGGGCATTTGAATTTTGACTTTTCAAATATCTAAACACTCGAAATTAGTTCTTAATTGGCCTGTGGTTTGAGCCAAACCTTTTATTTTATTGGTCGCATGTAATGGATCATGGACATTTAATTTTTTGGAATGCAAGTAGGTAACAAAAAATGCAAAGAGTTTAAAAATTTATATAAATATATTAATATATTTTATATATATTCACAACAAAGCACTGGATTTTTATGCCGTTGTCAAATTTGTCTAAGAGAAACCGTTCGACAATTTAGTTCTTTGGAAGAAATGGGTCGATAACAAAGATTCTACTGGGCTGCATCGGTTGGAAGTTGTTAAAACGATAATGCTCAGGAGAACAAAAGAAGAGACCCAGGGAAAAGGGTGAATTGAAGGACACGAAAGACAAAAAAAGTAGAAAATAAAACTTAGAAATATATATAAAAAGAAGGGTTACTAGTCAATCTTTTTGGGGTTCAGTCTATCGCTGGACGCATTCATGCTCTTCATCCACAAGTCGAGGTCCTCGGTTGGCTGAGGTTTGGGCCCGGGATTCAGCTCTTGAATTATATCCTCCATAACGGGTTTATGAGAAGTCACTTTTGACAGAACAATGGCTCGAATAAATCCATCCCTTGTGATGAATTTGTGCTCTAAATACATGGAACGATCCTCCCAGTAAATCATCTTCAACGAAAAAAAAAGGAAGAGATCGATTAAAATTTAAAAAGTTAATTGAGAAAAAAAGACTGCGGCGTTTACTTTAGTAGTGACTTTGTAGAAAGAAAACAAGGGGGTAACTCGTCGGTAGCGGATGTTGGTCGCGGCCTGGACGGCGTCAGTTCTGTGTTTGACCATGCCGTCGTATATACCAGTGGCGACGAAGAAATTAAAACGAGCGAAATCCAATTCTCGAACGTATCGAGCGTTGTTCATATGTTTGAAGACCAAATCCAAGTCCTGAGTGAAGCAGATGCCTGGGGGAAAAAAATACAGATGAAATATCTACCGAGTACTAGAAAAACCCCAGTACACACTACAAATTCACCTGTTAACAACTTAAAATTGTAAGGAGGATGGGGGGGGGGGGTTAAAAGTGCGCAAAAGTATCACGTATGGCTCGTTCCCACACATACGCGGTAACACGCAACTGCCGCGAACACAATCCGCGTGACACCGCTTAATGCCGCACACATTGTGCGAGAGTGTACGCGGTTTTCTTTAAAGCGCCAGTCAAAACCGTGCCGGCCTAAGCATTTGGCGCCTCCAAGCGAATTCCGGAAAAGCGCTTAATACCCAAAAACGCCTCTCCGCGGCAAAAATTGGTAAAAATAGCTAATTCCTGGAATGTAATTAAGAAAAACACTAATCCGCGGCAGAAACTAACACAAATAGCTAATTAAAGTCAGTATAAATTATAAAAACTCTTATTGAGGCATAATGCGAATTCACGGTTAAAATGCAGAAAAAAAGCTAATTCTCGGATGAAATCAGAAAAAAACGTTTATTCATGACCAAGAGTGAAAGAAGTCAATTGAAAAGTCGCTAATTCGCGGCTAAAGTTGAGAAAAATCGCAAATTCGCGGCTGAAGTGGAGACAATCAATAATTCTCGGCTAAAATGGATAAAAATTGCTAATTCACTGAAAAAATTAATAAGAAGCGCTGAAAATAGGGAAAACGTTTATTCGCGGCTTCAGAAGGTAACCTCGGGACTGAAAGTGAACAAAATCGCTAACCCGCGGGTAAATGAGGAAACCCCGCTAGTTCGTGGGTAAAATTAATGAAAAGCTTTAATTCGCGGTAGGGGACAAAATCTCACTCACGGCACAAATCGCTCACTCGGAAGAATACTGGTACAGCTCAAAAAAGTTTTTCTGACCATTCCAGTTTGGATTAATTTAATTTTATTTAATCCAACTGTTTCCGTCAGAAAAACGTTTTTGAGTTGTACCATTATTCTTCCGAGTGAGCGAAATGTAGAAAATTGATAATTAGCGGCTATAATTAGGTAAAATGCTTATTCGCGGCTAAAAGATTTGCCCACGGGGCGCCAAATGTTTGGCTAAGGCCAGCAATGATTTTTATTCACTGTACTTTTTCTACTACAGCTCTTTAATACTTGAGAGGGGGGGGGGGTACTGCTCACCAAGGAGGGTTTTCGCGTCCAGCCATCATGGGGGGATAGACGCCACTGGCCTCGTGCTACAGTGGTTTAGAAATTATCGGATTTCATTAGTTTTTCAAAATTAGTCAATGAAATCTCTTGGCTTTCTTCACTACTACAGAAAAAAGGACAATATCTACCATTTATTAACATTGATATTCACTGTAGGTACTTTTTCTTCTACGATGTTTTAATTCTGGGTGGATGGGGCGCACCATTCAAAGGGGGAATTTCGCGTCCAGTCATCAGGGGGGGATAGACGCCGCTGGACTTCTGCTTCACCTTATTAAAACCGTTTCAGCGCCACTGGACTTCCGATGGTATCTAGGGGTCGGCTACTGCCCCTCTCTAAATCGTAGCTCTCGACTCTAAACAGGGGAGGGCAACAGCCCACCCCAGTCCCCCTCTGGCTACGTCAATGGGAAGGGTAACGAATAATTTACACCAAACCTTCTCCTGTTCTTTTAAATGACAGGATAAGGGGCGTTGGTACGGGGGAAGAGGATATGGGGGGATAGATCCCCCCCCCCCAGAGCCACAAGTATACGAACGAAGAAGCACTAGTACCATAACGAAGAGCCCCATTAAATCTCCATGAGCGTTTCACGTTGAAGTTGAGTTTAGCAGATTTTCTGGACTTGAAGCAGCCCGAAAAGGTCCGAGTACGTCCAGCTTTTTCCTTGGACTTCAGACCCAACGCAGTAATGCACCGAGGAACAGTGGGGGGGGGGGTGTTGCCCCGGACCCTCTATCAGACGAAAATCGGTAATATTCGTGGCTATAACTGCTAAAAAGCGCTGATTCGTGGTCTCGCGATGCAACTTCCAGACTAAAATTCAGAAATAAATCGCTGATTCGCGGTACGTGGAGGCCATTCTACGAACAAATTGTGGAAATCAACGCAAAAGTGTTGTATTTGGACAAACCCCGCGGTTAAAGTTGAGAAAACACGCTAAAATATTCACAAATAAAAGACGCTTCTAGGTTAAAATTGGACAAAAATGGCAAATTCACAACTGAAATGGCGTAAAATCGCCCATTCGCGTATGAAAAAGGAAATAGGATGCTGAATGGCCGCAAAATTAGCTCAAAACGATATTTCCCAGCTGAAATTGGGAAAAATCGCTAATTTGCAATTTGCAGATATAAAGTTATGGAAAAAAGTTCATTCGCGAATACAAAATGAAGAAAATCACTAATTCGCGGCAAAAATTGAAAAAATCACCAATTAGCGCAGCTAAAATTAAGAAAAACGTTAATTTTCAGTTCAAATTGGGGAAAAGTGCTAATTCTTGGTTAAAAATTGCTAATTTGCAGCTTAAGTTGAGTCAAATGCCAATTCTTGGCAAAAATTGACAAGACTCGTTAGGTAATGCACGGGATGGAGACGCTACCACGCTGCTAAAATTTAGAAAAAGCGAAAATTCGCAGCTATAATTGAGAAACATCACTAATTTTCGAATGTCTTGAAATTCATAATTTAAAAATGATGATTTTTTGACAGAAATGGATGGATAGATGTAAATTTATTCGTTTGAAAAAACAAATTACATTTATAATTTAAATTCGCACCTTCTGAAGTCCTTTTTGTGGCTAAAATTCAGAAAAATGGCAAATTCATGCATGGCTACAGTACAATGTTAAAAAATACGCTAATTCACGGCTAGAACTGAAAAGAAGCAATAATCGATACCTATAAAAGTTATATAAAATTGCTAATGCGGTGGTAAAATGTGAAAACCCGCTAATTTGCCGGTAATATTTAGAAAATAAAATAATCAGTCTGGGCCCTATTGCACAATGTTTTATTAGCAAATATTATCACAGCTGTTTTATTAGCTAATATTAGCTATATTATTATCTAATAAAAAATTGTGCAATAGGGCCCTGGTCAAATATAAGAGAAAGGTTAATTTTTAGCCTAAAAAAAATGAAAATTGCAAATTCACAGCTAAAAATTGAAAAAATCGCCAATTTACAGCTAAAATTGCGCCAGACGCCAATTTGGGAGTGAAATTGAGAAAATTCGCTAATTCAAGGTTTGAAACGCTACGACGCGTCGCCGTTAAAATTTTAAAAAAGCGCTAATTTGTTGTTGAAATTGAGAAAAATTCTTACTTGCACCTAAAGCTGAATATACGCCAATTTGCGGATTCTGAAGGCAACTTTTCAGGCTGAAATTGAAAAAAAGCGCCAATTTGTGGCAATGGTGAAGAAACCGCTAATTCGCGAGTAAACTGAGAAAAATCGCTCATGCATTGCGTTTGGTGAACCAAAAAAATCCTAATTCGTGAAAAGACCCTTATTTTGCGGCTAATATTGATAGGAAAACACTTAAGAAAAACGTTAATTTCCAGCTGAAACTGAGAAAAGTGCTAATCTCCTGGTAAAAAAAAATTTAAAAAATCGGTAATACGCTGCTATAATTGAGGAAAACGCCAAAACTCGTGGATAATTAAGAAACATCGCTCACGGGATAAAAACGATACTTTACTGCTAACGTTGAGAAAATCCGCAAATTCATGGCTGTGGGAGGGGGTGGGGCAAAACCGCTAATCTGCGGCTGAAATTGAGAAGAACGATGGACTCGGCCAAAATTGAGAAAAGAGCTAATTTGCGGGTAGAGTCCAAAAATCGCCCTTAACTGAGAGATTGAGGCTATGATGAGGCCAGCAAGATGTCCAGATTCAAGAGTGTGCTGGCTGGGTGGAATGATGACTAAAATGTGAAATTACCCCCCTCCCCTCACACGTGCGAGAATTCAATCTGATCCCCCCACCCCAGGACAAATTCCTACCTACGCCACTGGTCGGGATCGAATAATAATTGTCCTGCACTATAAGTGAAAATGCCCCAGACGAGGAAATTTCAGGATTACAAAATTACCGCGACCTTTAGTATTATTAGTAGGAAATTACGTTAGCAGTTTACGCTAATAATTCATTCATGTATGTATTTGGTAGATGACTGTCAAAAGAGAAGGTAAAAAGTTGGTGGGGGGGGGGAATAAAGTTTGTTGACGCGAGAACCTTTGAGCCATAGCTCGCGCGTCATCAGCCAATCTTGTGGAGTAATAATGACAAGTAAAATTTTGTACGCTGCCGGTTATTATAACGCTCGTAGCAAGTGACCTTCAAACTATTCGTAATAGAAATATGAAGTGTGAAGAGCTTATTTCAATTTAAGTCGAAGTAAGGAAAAAAAAAAAAAAGTGTAAATACTTTTTTGCAATCAAAATAAAAGGTACAAAATACGGGACCATGGGGTCCGCATAATCTTAACATAATAATCAAAAAATGACATGTAATTTGATGTAAGTACTCACCATAGGTGACCAGTTCTTCGGTTATTTTACGCCTCCTGAGTATTTTGGCCAAAATTACAGTCGAAATAATTCGTAAGTAGTACTGAACGTCGAAGAACCACAGAAGCAGTATAAAAGCGACATTTATCCAGCAGACCATTTTCACTAAGTTTAAACTGATTCTTTTTCGAAGCTTTCAGCTTTATCCTTAAAGATCATTCGATGCACAACTACTGAAGAACAGGTACAGGGTACAGTTGAGTTTTGTAGGTCTCAGGGTCACTGTCATCCCCTCTTCCTCGTTTTGCTAATAGAAAAAAAAAAATAAGGGACAGTGAAATGTTTAAAATTGTGAATAAATCCAACACGCTACTGACATGCAGGAGAACCGGCGACAATAAATAAAAGTGAACTATTCAAGTATGGGGAGCATGGCTAGAACAGACACACAGTCTCTTTGGGCACTCGCCCACAACCGAAAAAATTTATTTTTGGGGAAA
The DNA here is from genome assembly GCA_038030265.1 of Corythucha ciliata. NCBI lineage: Eukaryota > Metazoa > Arthropoda > Insecta > Hemiptera > Tingidae > Corythucha > Corythucha ciliata. The sequence continues at coordinate 38,358,731 of CM075939.1, forward strand.
TTTAAACAATTTACCTTTTTAAAAAAAGTCCAACGATCAACCTGTTTCTCGAATGAAGTTGAACTTGAAGGGATCAGCTGGCATCGTTCCACGATTTATCAAATTCCCTTTTTGTTGTGATTTAAATCTTCAAAGTCAATGAACGATTAGTGATTTGACCCAGAAAAAGATCATTTAAATCGAGTGTTGCGCGACTGCAAATCATTGCCGAGAAATAAAGCCACAAAACACCAATTAATACTCACAAATAAACTATTTTGAACGCACTTTTTGCACTATTTTTTAACCAATTCAATCGTCTACAAGGTCATTCCCTCCAGACCCCGCCCAACCAAGAACGAGTCGATGAGAATCGAGTTTTTTGACAGGTGTCAGCTGTTCGGAGTAAACAGAGCTCTGCGCAGTTATATTTCTGTTTTTCTTGTTGTTGGTGGAATATTCGAGGGACTCCCCCTTTTTTAAGCAATTTTTTTTTATTATTTTAATTTATTCAAAGTTTAAAAATAATCGCTAATTCAGCGAGTGATTTATAGTATTGTTCTCTAGTGAATTTCGGTATTGAAAACTAAGGGAAAAATGTTGGAACTCGAAGTAATGCCTGAAAGGTCGATCGGATGCGAACAATGGGAATTTATTTTGGGTGAGTGCTTAATTTTCGCATTTTATTTTCCTCGTCGCTTAATTTTTTTTTTTTTTTTTTTCGTCGAGAAATTTATTCATTTGCAATCGCAAGGTTATTTCATTTGTAATACTATCCCTCGCCCCAGAATTGTTCCAATTCGTTTTCTTGTTTTGAATAATCGCTTATTGCGCAATAAAATAAAAATAAACAATCCGAGGAAACGATTTCAAAGCGCTCTAGCATCATTATCGAAAGTCGGAAAAACAATTTTCGCGCCTTTCGAAAACGCCGCGGGGGCGCTTTTATGTTTGTTTTTTTTATATTTTAAGTGGGGATCAAAAATTATAATTTTTGTTACTTTTAATTAAAACCAGTTCAGGTGGTCGTTCAACCTTTCGGAGAACACCCCCTGCACCCGTCCCATCAACCTTTTAATAATCTGCCAGCGAATGCGAGCCCCCTTTTCATACGACTGTTCTGCACGTCCCAGTTGGGTTATTTTCCAGAACCTTTTTCAAGGAAATTGCAGGTACAAAAGCATTCGGTTCGCAGAGTGTGTCACCAACCTTTTAAAGGCGTCGGCACCAAGGACAAATGCCCTCCCCCCTCCGTCAGCCCGTCAATATTCAGAGTTCTTGTCGAAGGCCCTAAGACACAAAGCAAGAGGCATTGCTCTTTGAGCGAGAGTGCACTTTAGCTTCGAGTGGAAATCTTATCGGCCAAAAACCTAAAACTCTATTGTTTTTTGTTTCCCCTCAATTTCATAATTATTTAATTTTATCCTGCTGTTGTCAGATTAGGCTATAAACCCAAGCCCTCGGCTAAAATAAATAAAACATTCTAAACGCGTTTTAGGCAGTTTGCATTGGTAAGGTACACGCCACAATATCTGATGATTTAATCCAAAAATACTCAGAAGTTAAGGTGAATGGGGGGAATCTCTGTCATGGTGCATCGTAGAATGACTTCTGGCTCGAAAAAGTAGGACGTTTGCGACGGAAAGTAAGACATAATAGTGCAAGTTAAAAACGGCTATAATCGTTTATCTCTGATACGCTTGAAGCTAAAATTGTAGTTTTTTCTGATATCAAAAGTCTTCAGTGGCGTAATCGAAGCGAGTGGGCACACGCGGAGCTCGCTGCTAAAAATGCAATCCCCCTCCTCCCCTGTCAAACACAAATCAGCGTATTATTCTAGAACGGGGGTTCTAATCTTTTTTGGGTACGAAGTACACCGATTTTAAAATCCATGGCCATGAGCGGATACAGTAGACCGCCTGATCGCAGGGGCGACTTCCAGGCTTACTACACGGTTTATGGGGCAGATTTTGATATTCAGGACCGCAATTTCGTTGTGTACTTATTTGGTTACTCTCAGGGGCGTAGCCAGACCTTGGTCTAGGGGTGGGCAGAAGATGCTATAGATGCACCCAGAGCCCCCAGCAAGAGAACTGGTAGTTCGTCTACTCAGAATCCGTCAAAGACTAATATTTCCGATGGGAAACAATCTTTGCAGCCTTATATTCAGGATTTTCTGCCCAAAAACTGACAATGGTTTCCCCATAAATATTGATGCTTGTAGGAACGGCTTGACTCTCCAAATGCAGGGTGTCTGATTTTTTCAAGTCTTGCCTGAGAGACGCTAAAAAACTGACATTTTTAACCCAAAACTAAAGAGTTTACTCCGAAACTGAATATTTTATTCCGAAACCGACAATTTCACGCAAAAGCCGACACTGAAAATCCCAAAACTTAAGTTTTTACAAAACAACTGGAGTTTATACCATAAAACTGGTGGTTTGAACCCAAACAGATGATTTTACGTCGAAACTGATGACTATGCCTTAATTAAATTATACGTTAATGGAGAAGACGGGTGGAAATTAGTTGCCCCGTTGCAAAATTGAAGGCAAATAGTGAGCGCTATTCGTCATAATTTTACTTTTAAGATAAAATAGCCAGTTTTGTAGTAATGAAAATTGGTAGTTTCACTTCAAAATGAATATTTTACTCGTATTATACCAAAACAGACGATTTCAAGTGTTACCCCATAACTAATGATGTCACTACAAAACAGGTGATTTTACCCCAAAAGTTTGGCGGTTTTACCTAGAAGATGAATATGTCTCTCCAAAACTATTTAATTTACTACAAAATTGATAGATAAAGAAAGATGTTGTCGTCGGTATTTAATTGAATAAAAGTGATATCTTCCGGACGACGATGGAAGGGCATAACCCAACACGATTCGAGTTTCGAGAAAAAAATGGGCTCCCCGGCGTGATTTGAACCCGCAATCTCTGGATTACTAGCCCAGCACGCTACCAACTGCGCCACGGTGACGCCTTTAGAAGTCGTACTGCGAGGGATCAGCTAGGGGTGTGCTTAGCCCATTTTTTCTCGAAACTCGAATCGTGTTGGGCTATGCCCTTCCATCGTCGTCCGGATGATATCACTTTCGATTAATTTATTTAACAAAATTGATTATTTTTAACCAGAAAATTAGAGATCAAAATCAAAATTCGAGTGGAATTTTTTAAATGGTTAGTCGACGTCTTTCACTCCAGTTGTGTCAATATACATATATAGAAATGCTAAAATAGTACCGGCGAATGAACGGACAATTGGGAATAATTGACGTGTAATGAAGTTTGTTACAAAAACTAGTCTTGGACCTACTTCCGGTGGCGCTATAATATGTATTGTGCGTGACGATATGACAGCCTGGTGTGGAAGGATTTTTCACGATGTTTCTTCTTTTATTTCCTTGTGATTTACCTGAAGAGGGCGGCATACCACGCCGTTGAAACGTTGTATTAATAATATAGTTTACATTTGCCCATAATTGGTCGTTATTTTTTTTCAAGCATTTAAGCAGAAAATTAGAGATTTTACTCTAAAACTGGTGATTTTACTCCAAACCTGAAGTGTACTTCCGTAGATGTCACTACAAAAACTGGCAATATTTAAGTTGTTAGTAGAGTCGCTTAAACTACGAGGGTTAGTGGTTAAATCATGCATAAGTCTGTAGCCGTAGGAGCCTACATCGTCTGTCTTCCCTCGTTGAGGTTCGTCAAAAACGGACCGGTTTCGGCTGCTCGCCATCTTCAGCATTTGGTTTCCCAACTGAAACTTGGTTGGGAAACCAAATGCTGAAGATGGCGAGCAGCCGAAACCGGTCCGTTTTTGACGAACCTCAACGAGGGAAGACAGACGATGTAGGCTCCTTCCTACGGCTACAGACTTATGCATGATTTAACTGGCAATATTACCTAAGAACTGTCGGTTTTAAGGGGAGGTTTCAGGCGGGTTTCCTTGATCCCTTCTCGATCAACCCCTCGCCTAAACTTCGCACATAAATTTTGGCTCCATTTCTGCATCAATATTCGATTTCAAAGTCTAATTTTAATCTTCAGGAAGTTCTACAGTTACGTTAGATCTTGCTTTTCCAAATTTCATCCCTGAAATTGCCTTAAAACACATTCGAATTCTAAAGAGCTTTTTATGTGCGAAGCTTAGGCGCGGGGCGACTGGGAAGGGGTCGGGGAAACCCGCCTGAACCCCCCCCCCTTAACACCAAAACTATAACTATTTAATCCACAAAAACGCACGCTACACCCCTTAACAACAATTTCGCCCTAAAACTGGTGGCACCACCTCAAAACTGGACATGTTACTCCAAAACTGACAATTTCACACCATTACTGACTTTTTCCCCAAAGCGGATGATTTTACGCCAAAACTATTTGCGACTCTGCCTTTTGAAAAGTCTGGCTTTTTTAACGTGAAGCTAATAATTTCACCAAAATACCGACGATTTCACCCCAATACTGACGATGAGTTCCCTAATGAACCGATATTTCACCAGAACGGGCGGATTTTGCTATAAAACTGGCGATTTTGTCCCAAAAATTTAACGGTTTCGCCTCAAAATTTAATACTTACCCCTCAAATATTGCCTAGTACATTTTACCATGAAAATAACTTCGTTTTAACCGAAAAAGACGGTTTTAATCTAAAACTAATGATTTCACTCCCAACCTGAAGTGTTGTTCAGAATACTTCACTACAAAAAATGACATTTTTATCCGAAAAATTACAGTTTTAACCTAAAACCTTGCGATTTAATTTTTTAAAAACTCGCGTTACGTACTTAAACTGACATTTTTACCATAAAACTGATCGTTAATTTCACTCCAAAAATGTTTATACCTATTACTGCTAGACTGACAATTTCACACCAAAACTGACGTTTTCCCCAAAACAGATTATTTTACGCGAAAACTGATGACTCTATCTTGAAAACTCTGGTTGGTAAAATCGGCAGTTTCGTAGTGAAACCTTCATTTTCTGGTAATTGTTTTGTTTGAGATAGAAACTTGTATTTTGGGTTAAAAAAAATTTCTGTTTTGTGGCAAAAGCACCAGTTTCGGAGTAAATTAGGCGTTTTTGACTTCGGATTCCCAGATTTCGAGCCTAATTTGGCAAGTTTGAGAGTCTCACCCCCACCCCTCCCAAGTTTCCAGGCATCGTACGTCACTCCAAGAGTGCTCAATCACAACTCTTAAAGAATTTTGTGTTCCTTCAAATTAAATTAATCTTCAATCAGTGTCCTTTATCCGTCAAAAACACTGAATTTGTCTGCAGGAAACTGACCGGAACACTAACTAAGTAACCTCAAAACTGAAAAAAGTGACCTGAAAACTTACAACGTAGTCGGGAAACTGATTAAGTGACATGAATATGGCCAAAGTGACTTAGATAACCCGGAAACTGATAACTAAGTAACTTGGAAACCGAAGAAGTGGCCTTGTACACACAAAAGTGGCCTGAAACTGACACAGCGTGGCCTGGAATCTGTCAAAGTGGCCGGGAAATTGAAAAAGTCGCCTGGAAACATACACATTTCACAGGAAACAGGCACAGTTGCCGGGAAACTGGTTCAGTGGCCTTATGAACTGGCTAAGTGGCCTAGAAACAGACATAATTAACCTGCATACGGTTGAAGTGGCCTGGAAACTGACAAATTGGCCTGGAAGTTGTGCCCGAACGCTCTGAAAAGTTGGACATGACTGGAGGAAAGTAGGACGTCTGGTCACCCTGGTGGTTTTTCACCTATGAATTATAGGTTCATCAATTTATACGTGGAGTGGAGCTGTCCAGATGCGGCTCCAGGGGGTGGGCAAGCGTGGAGCGACCGCCCAGGGCCCAGTGCTTAGACGTTTCAAGCTGAATGGTCACCACGCCACCAAACTACTAGTTTTTTGTTTTGTTTTTTTGTCAAGAAACTGATGCTCACGCCTTGAAAACGGATAAACTGGCTATTTGCGCACTAAAAATAGCGGTACTGGAAATTGCTGCTGTGAAAATAACCAAACTGATTTTTCGCGTCCTAAAAATAGCTAAACTGACTACAGTTAGCGCTCCAAAATGGCAAAACTTAGCCTCGAAAATGGCTTAAGGCTAGACTGATTATTATAATGCGAGCTATAAAGAGAGAAACTGGTTATTCCCCCTCTAAATATGGGCAAACTGGCTCTACGAGCCCTAAAAATGGCCAAATTGACGATTCCTGCCCTGAAAATGGCAAAGTCGACCATTCTTGCAAGCCAAGAATAGCACAAACTGTGCATTGGCGTGGCCCCATCTTGACTTGACGTGATTAGCGCCCTGCAATTGAAAAAAAAAAACGGACTCTATGCACCCTAAAAATGGCCAGACTTGCTATTACAACCAATCGGCATAACTATTAACTACCGGCATAACCGGTATAATCGTCAAAACTGACGATTCGCGCATTAAAAATGACCATAAACTGAGTTCATGCCCTACAAATTGACTAAGCTGGAGGATTTGTGCCGTGAAAGCGTCAAACTGACTATTCACGCCCTAGAAATGACCATATATTCACAGTTTGCACCGTAAAAATGGCTTAACTGGCTATTCACGCCCTGAAATTGGCAAAGCTGACTGTATGTGAGGCCTATAAGTACTTTGAACTGACGATTCGCGCTACGAAAAGGCCTAAAACAGAGTTGACTTCCTGACCTGAAACTCGTAAAATCGACAATTTGCGCGTCAAAAATAGACAAACTGAACGTTTACCCTTGAAAATGTCTAAACTGACGATTCGTGCCCTAAAACTAGCTATTTGTGCCCTAAAAATGGCGGCATATTGGCATTTGCCACTCTAGAAATTCCAAACTGATAATTTTCACTCTAGAAATAGCCAAATCGATTTTTCGCGCCCTAAAAATAGATAAACTAACGATTGTTGCAGCCCAAACAGCAGGCAAAAGCTGGAAGAAATTCGCGCGGTCGCGCCCTAGCTTGACGTTACTGTATGCGCTCCCTGTAAAAGGCAAAACTGACTCTTCGCGCCCTAAAAATAGCTGTAACCTGGCAAAATCGACAATTCCCGCGTCCCAAAATGGACAAACTCCCAGTTCACGCCTTCACGCAGTGAAAATGTCTAAACTGGCCCCGAGAAAATCTGGCTATTCACTACCTAAAAATGGCAGGCAACTTAATAGAAAATTCGCGGTTTAAAAATGGCTAAAGTGATCATTCGAGCCCTACAGAGGACACTGAATGACGATTCGCGCCTTAAAATTGGCTAATCTCGTGCCGTAAAATTGCTTGACGTGCAGATCACGTCCTCAGAAACTGCTCAATGGACCATATACGAGCCTGGGAAATGGTGAAATTTGCCATTCGTGTATCAAAAATGGCCTTCGCGCTTTGAAAATGGCTAAACTGCGGACGCGGTTCGTGCCCTAAAAATAGCCGAAATGCTCCAAACCCGTTTCTGAGGCTTTGGCTCCTCAAAAAGGCCCAAATAGGCCCTTATACATAAAAAATTTAAAAGGAAAATCGCCAATGTGCTGTTCTTGAGGCAGGTCTGCGGCTAAAATCGAGAAACAGCGGCTGAATCCTGGTTAAAATAAATAAAATGCGCTAATTCGCGGCTAAAATTGAGAAAAATCGTTACTTTATGGCTAAGGCCCCGTCCTAAGTGAGCGGGAATCGCGTGATTTTAGCGTTTTGAGCGGGAAACGCCCGATGTGTTCTATCTATGCGTTTTCGATGAAAATCGTGCGGGTCCCGCCTCACGTAGGACACGGGGTAAAACAAAACAGTCACATATTGGCGGCTAAAACAAGAAAAATCGCTAATTCACGACTAGAATTGAGAAAATGTCAATTCGTGGCTTCGTTGCTAAAATTAACTAACAGCGATAATTCATCGTTAAAAATAAAAACGCTAAATCGCAGCTAAAAAATTGCTCATTAGATGCTAAAATTGAGAAAAATCTATATTTCGTGGTTTAAATTGAGAAAAAGCAATCAGTCTAAACCAAATTTGGCTGTTTCCCCTCGGGTTGGCACTTACCAAACCAAATTTCATGGGTTTGATTACTTTATTAATTAATTTCACGGCATTGGCGCTGTAAATAATTAATTTTGCACTCTTGGCGAGTTTCGCTCATTCAAAAAAACACACTCGCGCTTTTGACTGCTCTAAAAGATCAATTTTGTGTGTTTTGGCGCTTCGAAACTTCCCTCTTTCGGCAACTCCAAACCCCTACTCGCCCAATTTCGTAATCCCCCGTTTTTGAGTCGTAACGCTCCAAATTTCCGTGCTAAATAATTCGTTATGAGGAGCAAAATTTCCCCGATTTAACCAATTTGAATGCTTTGAGAAGGTGGAAAAATTGTTCCGCCGAATAAACCTTAAAATGCAAACTTACCAATTTTCAGGAATGCACTTTTCTCACGCCGTCGGCATTCTTCAATCACAAGTGGGGCTCATACGTGGCGTTCAAGTCAAATACAGTGATTGCGTAAGTTTCACTTCGTCGATCGCCCGTTACCTCTAAGATGGCTGACTATTTGTTTATTTCAGAATCCTCTGAGCAAAGACATCGAAATTGATTTAACGCAAGACGGAATCAGACTGAAATTCGACCCTGTAAGCCAAAGATTAAAGGTAAAATCACGTATTCCGAGATTCATTTAAAATGTTTGAGCCTAAAAATGTGTTTCCATCTTCAGATTATAGAAGTGTATAATTTGAAACTAGTGAAACTCAAGTATTGGTAAGTTTAATTTGAAGATTCAATAAGCAAAACGTACATCTCACCATGTTTTACCTGTTTTTCAAGCGGAATATTGTTCAACTCATCAGACATACTGCCGACCATGGACCAAATCGAGCATTCATTTGGTGCCACACTGCCCGGACTATACTCGCCCACAACGCACGACTATGTTGTCTATTTCCGAGGGGTTTCCTTCTATTTTCCGGTCACCAAGTATCAAGTAAATGACGAATCTGTAATGAGAAGTGTATTTTTTGAATAAGCAATGTTCCTTTAAAAAAAAAACAAAGACGGGAAGCCCGAAATTCATCAACGCTCCATCGCCATGGGCGTCTTTAATTACCATTTACACGGGAAATGCCGAAAGGTCGGAAGAGACTGCACCACTGCCATTGTGTTGTTACCAGGGTCAAGTTTATCTGTACACACTGTCCACGGAGTATGTCAACAGGGACGCGAGGCTTCTTCTCTGTCTCAACATGACCGGTACCTTTTTTCCAGGAGAAATCAAATGTGGTTAACGATACAAGTTCTTTCAGGGGCGACCCGATCCCTTGAGCCTAAAAGGGAGCACGTAACGACGACTATAGCTCTGGGCGACTCGAGCGAAACCGTCGCTACGTGTCTCGGTGCCCCTAATCGAGTATTCTTCAAATCGGAAGATAAAATGAGAATTCACGCGTCGTCGAGTCAGCGACGGGCTATGGACCGGACGTCGGACTACTTTTTCAATTATTTTACCTTGGGCTTGGTACATATTTTTCAAGATCAAGTTGAGCCTTGTTGTTTGCTAATTATTCTTTTTATTTTCTCTCCGTTAGGACGTTCTTTTCGATGCGAGAACCCACAAGGCAAAAAAGTTTATTCTTCACACGAACTATCCAGGCCACTACAATTTCAACATGTAAGAATTTTATTTTAACGTCCCTGCTACGTTTTATTAATTTAAATTGACAGGTATCACAGGTGTGAGTTCGTCATAAGCCTCCCTGTGGACCGATGCGGAGAAAACGAACCCTCCACGTTACAAGTGAGTCCCTCTCCCCTCCCTCACACCAAATGCCCAGCACAGAAATGACATTGAAAAAAAAAAAAAAAAATCTATTAACCACCAGGTTACTGCCTACACCCGATGGGACTCGATCAGTGAAAGACTCAACGTAAGTCCCAAACCAGTCGTGTTGAACCGAGCTTCGTCCATCAACACGAAAAACTTTTTCGGTGCCACCCTCTGCTACGGTTACGGCCACTATATTTTCGAAGTGATGCCAAATCAACACATAGCCTCGGTTACCATCTATAAAAACGATCGGGATCGCTGACAATAGCGACCAACGGTGCTTCTGATTTCTTAGAAAAAACGCGCAAGAATCTAAGGGGATCAAAGCAAAAACAAAACAAAAAAAAATCTAAAAATGACATTATGAAATAAAAACAAAAAAAAGTGATACTAGTAATTTAAGTTTAACGTTTGTCGATTAATTTGTTTTTAAAATAAGCAATCTTACCTTATTTATGCTTGTATAGGTAGCGAAATAGCGTAAATACCCTCACGGAAAAGTTATAGACCCTTCTTGTGGATATTTTTGTATAAACAGAAAATGTACAAAAAGTGATGAAATCAATTATTACACCACTTAATTTTGAAGCCAAATCTTTTATAAGTTAACTAAAAAAAAATGGATCTCTATTGTTTTGTTGTAGTCAATAAACAAGACATTCATTTTGTATTAATTTTTACGTTTTACCTTTTTTTAAAATACAAAATCTGAATTGAAAAAAAAAACAACAACAAAAACGATTTTTTTTAAATTAAAAAATAACATATTTATACTTGTTTTTGTTTATGCCTTTTAATTCGCTTGATTGACGTCTGTTTCGAATGTGGCCGACTGGGTGAGAATGAAGAACGTTGAGACTTGTTCGTCGTTTCGTGTTTCATTTTCTTCCGAGGCGAATTTCTCGCCATGGGAATCTTTGTCGTCTTCCGACGGTTGCTCGGCGCAGGCGCGGCCGTCGCCGTCTCGTTCATTTTTTCGTTGGAGGAACTTTTCCCCGGCCTTTCCTTCGCGGTGGGGGCTTTTTTAATCGGAGTAGAGTCTGACGACGAAGACTCTTCTTCAGTTGCAGAGGATTCAGCTCCTGCAATAAGACAAAAATATCAAATTGAGCCGCATGAGCGTGCGCAGAGAAGGTCAGGGCAGGCCAGTAGCGCCGACAATCAACAAAAATAATAAAACTGTTACCCACAAGTGAATTATGTTTGTAACGGGCTTACACGACTTCGGACTCGGAACCCGTGAAGAGGTCCCCACATCTAATTCTCGGATTTTGGTCCCGATGTTTTTGGGTGAGAGGAGCAGTGGTGAATGCTAGGGAAGGGGAAGGGGGGGGGGAGAAAAAGTTTTTCTTCATTCTCTGCGATTAAGTGTTTTATCTTGATTTAACCCGGGAATTAGCCGGTTTTCTCAATTTTAGCAGCGAATTATCTCCTAGTTTCAGCCGCAAAAAAGGTAACACTTTTACCAAATTTTATTCCGTTGGAATCAGCTGCTTGTCTCAAATTGATCCGTGAACTGGATTTTTTAAAATTTTAGTTGCAATTAAGCACTTTTTATCAACCTTACCCGTGAACTCACGACTTTTTTCCATTTTATAAGTGAGTTACCGGGTTTTTCTCAAATGTATCCGCGAATTATCATATTTTAGCAATTTCAACCGCTATTTAACAATGTTTTTCTCATTTATCGCATGCGAATTAGAGAATTTTCTCCATTATTGTCACGAAGATGCATTGAGAAACCACGAACTGGCATTGTCAATATTAGCTCAAAATTGCTTTTTCTCAATTTTATAACCGCGAATTAGAGCTATTTCAATTTTTAGTCGCGAATTAGTGAATTTTTCGCTTTTTACTACGGTTTTTGCACTTTACCACTATTTCAGCCTCGAATTTCACCACCCTTTCCAACCATTTGCCACATAATTGACCCAAGATTAGCACATTTGCGCGCCTTCTCAATTTAAACCTCCTACTAAAGGCCCAAAGAAACTTGGGGCTAGCTAATATTCTCTATTATAGAAACGAAGTTGCCTTCAAATACACTGCCGTGTGTCGGTGGCCTCAAAAACTGGTGAATTTTTCTTCAGTTTAGCCACCGTTTAGCACTTTCTCTCCATTTTTACCGCGAATTAACGTTTTTCTCACAATTCTAGCCACAAATTGCCGTTTCCCTCAATTTATGACTGCGAATTGGCGTTTTCCATCATTTTAACCTTGAATAATTAGTGAATTCATTTCAATTTTGGCCGATTATTAGTGTTTGTCTGCACTTTAACTGGGAATTAGCGCTTTTTATTAATTTGTCCGCTAATTGTCACTATATCTCAATTTTAGCCGCGAATTAACGTTTTTCTCAATATCAGCCGCGCATTAGTGATTTTGATTTGTCTTAATTTTACTCGTGAACTAGCCATTTTTTCAATTTGAGCCACAAATTAGCGCTTTTTCTCAACATTTTAGACAAGAAGTTGCCTTCACAAGCCGTTTAGTTTAACCGCGAATTAGCGTTTTTATTAATTTCAGCCACGAATTTCGTTTATCTGAATTTTAGCCGTTATTTATTTTATTCAATTTTAGCCGTTTATTAGCGTATGTCTACGCATTACCCGAGAATTAGCGTTTTTTATTTTTCAATTTATCCGCCAATTAGTGATTTTCCTCAATTTCATTCGTTTACCTCTTTATCACCTCCGTGATATAATCGGGACCGAAATTGAGAAAAATTAACGGATAAATTAATAAAAAGGGCTAATCCACGAATAAATTGCGAAACATATTACTAACACAAGTCTCAAAAAAGAAAAAACCGCCTATTCGCGGCTAAATTTAAGAAAAGCGGTAATTCGCGGGAAACATCGATGAAACACCAATTCACGGTTTCTGAAGCCTACTTTGTGGCTGAAATTGAGAAGAACATTAATTCACGGCTAAGATTGGAGAATAAAAAAACGTGAATTCGCGGCTAAAATGGAGAGCAAGTGCTAATCGGCGGGGAAAACAGATAAAATCGATAATTCATGGCTATACTTTTAAACAATTGAAAATTAACGGACAAATTAAGTAGAAATGGTAATTGACAGATATTAAGGTTTAGAAAAAATCACTAATACACGGCTAATACTAATAAAAAAACGCATATTCACGGCTAAAGTTAAGAAACAATTGGAACCGGATACAATTGATGAAACGCCAATTCGCGGCTTCTGAAGGAAACTTTATGGCCAAAAATTGAGAAAAACAGTGGAAGAAACGTGAATTTGCGGCTGAAATTGGGAGCAAGTTCACAGCGAGTGAAACTGATAAAATCGATAATTCAATGCTAAACTTTGGAAAAATCGCAAATTAGCGGATGAATTGAGAAAAAGTGCTAATTTGCGGATAAATTGTAGAAAAAATCACAAATATACGGCTAAAATGAAAAAAACGCCTATTCGCACCTATTGGTGGGTAAAATTGCTGAAACACCAATTCGCGGCTTCTGAAGGCAACTTTGTGGCTAAAATTAAGAAAAATTGTTAATTCAATCGCTTTTTCCTCGAGCAAAACAAAACGAAATTGGAAGTTCATTGGCCTTTTCATTTTAGTGTGCACGAACTCTGGGCAAGCAGGCCATGACTGTGCCTATCACATTGAATTTGAATTCGAACTTGGATTTATTTGCAGTTGAAATTGAATGGTTCAGAAAAGTTGGGGTTCTAATTTGAGCGAAATTTCAAGTTTCCTGGCTGAATACATATACGTGAAATTGGCAGTTTCGGGTTTTAATTTAAGTGGAATTGCAAATTTAGGGACATAAAGCGAGATTGCAGTATTATAGACCTTTTTTTTTTAAGCTGCGGAACCCAGGCAAGCTCATAGCCTGGCAGGTCGCCTGACCACTCAAGAAATTAGAAGTTGATCTTATATTTCTGCGAAAATGCCAGTTTCGGGCCTTGATTCCAGCAAAATTGCAAGATACACGTTCAAATGTCGGAGAAATTGCAAGTTTCAGTCCTAAATATAGGTGAAATTACAAGTTTGCACTTGTTTTTTGAGGGCTCAGAACCCTGGCTAGCCGGCCACGACAGACCGCGTCATAGGCTAAACAAAGTCCATAAGCCGATACCCAAACAAAATTGCGAAATTCGATGTTTTCGGGTATAGTTTTCGCATAACTGTAAGTTTCAGGGCTAATTATTTTTTTTAGGGGTTGCTGACCCTGGGCTAGCCGGCCCCTACTGCACCCCTATCCTCAAAAATATCCGCGCAATTGCTGCTGTGAGTTTACAGAGTCGGGTGCTACTTAAAGCAAAATTACAAGATTCCTGGGTGAATATCCGCAAAATTGAGTTTATGGTCTTCGGGAGTTAATTTCGGCAAAATTGCAAGTTGGCCTTAGTTTGAACAAAATTGCAAGTTATGGGGTCTTTTTCGTGGCGACACGGTGAATCCGGTAGGCTAGCTGTTTTCTAACAGAGTCCAGAGCCTGTCGAATACCCAGGAAATAGGATGTTTGATGGCCAAATTTCCTAATGAATTTTTTGATTTCAATGAAAATGCAGTCCGCAAATCAGCGTTACCCAATTTCATGGCCTGAATTAGCTGTTCTTCTCAATTTTAGCTAAGAAAGAGCGTTTTGCGAATTAGCGATGTTTTTCATTTAGCGACGACTTAGCACTGTTTCTCAATTTAACTCACGCGATGTTTGGCCTCCAGAAACCACGAAATTAGCGTTTTCTCGATTCAATCATCGAATAATCGCTTTTTCTCAGTGTTAACCCTGAATTAGCGCCTTTTCACAAATTTGTCACGAATTAGCGATTTTCTTTTCTTTTATCAATGAATTAGCGCTTTTTCCGAACTTGGAGGGGAGCCTCTCCTATTTTACCTAAAGTTGATCCGTTTAATAAGTGGGTCAAGAATGGCTGATACTATAGTTTTACAGTTCAACTCCGGGAATTCCAGGCGCGGATCTAATGTTCCGGGACTACTATTTCCCGTTCCTCAGCTAAATAACTAGCCAAAGAGACAGAAGTGCAATTTTTTAATATAGACAGTTTTTTTTTGTACGTGTGCTGCCGGGGCGGTTCCTCGCGGCGTTTCGTCAACATGATTTTCAACGTCTTCTGGCGTACACGGAAACCATAACGGTCCCTCCCCCTTAAAATAACGAACTTCGCCCTCCTGACTACCACAATAAAAGTTGAAGACTTACCGTCACCGTTCGTGTCTCCGTTCACATCCTCATTTTCGTTGGTATCTTCTTCCTCGGTACCCTCCTCCGGTTCTTCTTCATTAGAGTCCTTCTTTGGAAAGAATTTTTCGTTGGAGAATTTTTTCAATTTCGCCACGAAAAATCCGTCCATGTTGTGCGTGTGCGGGTAGAACCTCCGGGTCAACTTCATCGACGGGTGAAACCGGAAATTTCTGTACGATGAAAATCCCTCGGCACCAAATTCCAACCCTGTGTCAACGAGTTTAACGCCGCGTCTTTTCAGGGCAAAATCTACGACCCATTCGTTTTCTTCAGGCTGTGGGGAGAGGAGAAACCGAAAAATTAGCAAATTTTGAACAAAAGAAGGACCAAGGGGGTTAATATTCACCAGAACTGAACAAGTGGAATAAACGATATATCCACCGGTCGAAGATTTGGGATTGACGGCGTCGATGGCCTCAAGAATTAAATCCTTCTGGAGCGTGCAACACCGTTGAATGTCTACCGCGTCCTTGCTAGTTTTAACGCTCGGATCCTTTGAAATGACACCAGTTCCTGAGCATGGGGCGTCCAATATCACTCGATCGAACCCGCTCATTATCTGTGATGAAGAGAGTTAGTCAACAATAAAAACTTGAAAAATGATAGAAAAGTACCTGCGTGAATTTTCTTCCATCGACAGTGCTAACAATTGAGTTAACGACTCCTAATCTGTGGAAATTACCAACAATAGCTTTGGCTCGGTCTTTATTCGAATCGTTGGCGAATAAAATTCCAGTGTTTTTCATGACAGCAGCTGAAGTGAAACAGTTGGCAGTGAAAGCTCAGAATAAAACATTAAAAGAGATTTACCTATGTGAGAAGCTTTTCCACCAGGAGCTGCACACAAATCTAGAACTTTTTCATTTTCCTGAGGAGCCAACGCCATCACCGGCAACATACTCGACGCTCCCTGAATAATATAATGACCCGCCAGGTATTCGGGCGTCGCACCGATGGGAACTGGCGAATTATACACGACGAGTCCCACTTTAGTCCATTTGCCCACTGGGTCCAAATTAACGCCCCGAGCGATCAACGCTTGAGCCAAGTCTCGTCGACGTGTTTTGAGACTGTTCGTTCGTATGGTCAACGGCCGTTGAGTCTCGGACGCCTCCAGGAAGTCCATGAGTTCGGTCAGTGGGAAAAGGTCGACGAGACGGTCAATGAGAAATGCGTTGTAGCTGAAATAATTGCACAGGTCGGTTTTCAAGAGTTCAATGTACTCTTTCCTTGAACGGCCTTCTTCTCGGTATTTCTTAAAATTCGATAAGACCATCAGATTGTCCTTGATTCGCTGTTCGAG
The DNA here is from genome assembly GCA_038030265.1 of Corythucha ciliata. Classification (NCBI taxonomy): domain Eukaryota; kingdom Metazoa; phylum Arthropoda; class Insecta; order Hemiptera; family Tingidae; genus Corythucha; species Corythucha ciliata. The sequence goes on from CM075939.1 coordinate 38,375,055, forward strand.
TTCAGGAACGCCGATCGGTTTCTCCATCTCTTCCTCTTTTGGGAACGCGAAGATTTCGCGGTCGGCAATGTTCAACTGAAGCTCCTCTTCAGCTTCTTTCCTAAAATGTGAAATATTTTATTGTAATTCTTTCAAAAATCATTAAAATTGACCTACTTTTCCTTTTCCTGTTTCTTTTTCAGTTTTTTCGCCTCTCTTTCAATTGGTAACTCATCTTCGTCTCCTTCAGACGAATCTTCTGGGTCGGACAAATCATCCAAATTACCAATTTTAAATTTGTCGTCCTCGTCTTCAACTTCGTCTCCATCCTCTTCTTCATCTTCTTCTTCTTCATCTTCCACGCCATCATCACTCTCATCTTCCTCTCCGTCACCATCATCCTCTTCGTCTTCTTCATCAGAGTCCTCGGAAGTCTCGCGCTTTCTTTTTTTCACTTTCAACCACGATTTATTATCATCAGTGAATCCTTGTGCCTCTTCCTCGACCTCCTCCTTTTCTCCATCCTCTTCCTCATCATCGTCATCGTCCTCATTCTCGCTGGGCTCCTCCTCTTTTTTGAATTCTAAAACAAATCGATAACGTGAACATTGTGTTTCGAATTGTTTTATCTCCCATAAAATCAATGGTATCTTTACTTCGAGGCTTTTCGACTGCTCGTTTTTTCTCCGTGACTTTTTTCAGCAGAGCAGCCTTCTTTTTCTCTTTCCTTTCCTCAATGAGTTGCTGTTTTTTCAAGAGCCTTTTTCGAAGACGCTGTTTCTGCCGATGGGTCAATTTTTTTTCTTCGCCGTCGTCTGAAAAGAAGTTGGTGATCACTTAAAATTTAGCGTACTTGAGTATCGAGTTTGAAGCACCCCAGGTATGTTTTTCGTACGGTGGTGTTTTTATTAACGAGTGAAAAAGAAACCACTGTCGTAAGGGAATCAAAATCTACTTGTCGAATCTCCGGTCCATCACGCAAAACCAAAATTTCTGCACTAGACCCAAACTGCGAGAAGGCCATTAATAAAGAGAATAGAACCTAAAATAGAACCCTGAGGAACACCATTACTCTCTAAATGAGATTGCAGATAACAGCCTGCTTTGGAAGAGTTCGACAAACAGAGGCGTCGAGCTAAGGGGGGCGAGAAGGCCCCCCTCGAAAATGCAAGGGTTCTAGACGAAATTTCGCACTTGAACGGTGCATAGGAGTTCCTTGAGGGTGGAAGGGCGAAATTCCCACTCATTTTCCCAGCTGAAACTCAGTCTCTGAATCCTAGATTGCCGATATTCAGTCAAAAAGTCCGTTTTTTCCTTGATGAATCAGACTTAAGTGGTGGGGGGGAGGGGATAGTGATTTCTTGGGGAGATAATTAGAATGTTTGCGGCCAAATTGCCGCATAGTCGTTTTTGTGGGTTAAAATTGCAAACGACGGCAATTGTGATGTACGGGACAGCGGAAAATGGTTTGGTGCCCAAAAAATGACAATATATCGCTGGGGTCCTCTAATCCACGTGGTCTTAGACTTTCTAGAGGCCCGCACAGGGTCGCCACGGAAATACATCGCACGGAATTCCTTGACTTTTCCCTGTTTTCCCTGACCAGTTACGTGAAATTCCCTGAACAAATTCGGGTAACACTGGAAGAACAAGGCCACGAAATTAAACACTTAACAAGAGAGAGTTACTTAATAGTGAGAACTCATTGCACGCTCGGAAGAATACCGTTATCAGGTGCAGATCTAGGGAGGGGCTCAGGAGGCCCGAACCCCCTCATTCGGGGCTACGCTCGTAAGCGGGTTCGAGTCCCAGGTCTGACGTTGGCTCCGGGAGCAGCGAGAAATTCCTGAAATCCCCCCCCCCCAATGTATCCAGCCCCAAAATTTATAATTTCACACCATCAACTGACTGTTCAGCTGCATGACTACGATCATTCGCAAACGCCCTCCACCTCACTACCACCAGGAGCACGAAAATGGCTAATTATCTGTAAAACTGTTGACTGAGCACGAAAATTGGATTTACCAGTTCGAATTCAAACTGACTTTGCTCCCATCCCGCTTCCTCAAACCGGTCATATGCCCACAAAACTTGAAACGTGACACCCTAAATCCGATGCATGGCTGCCAGGCATTTCAACCTCAAAAAACCTCAGCTGACGTGTTGCAACTGGTGGCTCATGTAGTTACTTTTAGAGCGTGAGTAATAGCCAGTCAAGCCATTTTATAGCGCGAGCAAGGCGAAGTATTACAGGAACCATCGGAGGAAGGGGGCGGTCGATGATTTGGTATGACCAGTTGATCGATTTTATCGAGCAAATTGTAAGTTTAGCCATTGTCATGGCGCGGATGGACAGTTTGTCCATATTTGGAGCACGAATGGTAAACTTTGCCATTTTTAGGACAGGAATCTGAGAAATCGCCCGTATATTTATCGTGTGAACCGTCATTTTAGCCATTTTTAAGGCGTAAATGGTCAGTTTAGCCGATTTTAGGATGCGTACAGTCACTGATGCCAATTTTGGAACGTGAATAAACCAGTTTGGCTGTTATCCGCGTCCAAATACTCAGCTTAGCCATTTTCTGAGCGCGAACAGCCTGTTCTTCCATTTTGGGACGCGAATAGTAGTGTAGTCGTTTTTTTGGCGCGAATAGTCCACCAAGGCCATTTTTGGCACGTGAATGGTCGATTTAGCCATTTTAAGTGCAGATATAATTTGTTCGGGTATTTTAAAGGGCACGGATCTTAAGTTAGCCAATTTTAGGTTGCTTAGAGTCAGTTTGGCTATTTTTTGAACAAAAATTGCCTGTTTGTTTACCCATTTTGAGGCGAAACCAGTTAGTTTAACTGTGTTTTTCTCGAAAGTAGTCCGTCAAGCTAAAACTATCGTGAATTATTGGCCATTTTGGCGTCCGAATGGTCAGTTTGGACATTTTTGGGACGCGAATGTTCGATTTAGTCATTTTCAGGGCGGGATTATGATGTGTTCAAGGATTTTCAGGGCTGCACAAATCGTCAGTCTATCCATTTTCCGAGCGCGTGAAGTCCTTTTCAAAGTGGGAACTGCCAGTACGGTTATTTATAGCAGTCAAATAGTCAGTTTAGCTATTTTCAAGGCGCGAATTTGCCATTTAAGAGCACGAGTATAATCAGCAGTGACGGATTTACGGGGTGGGTTTTGGGGGTTCAACCCCCTCTAAGAAGATGGCGTCTTCTATACCACCAAAGAACCATTAAAGAGGGAGATATACAGATGGTCCCCCCCCCCTCGACAGTCATTGTATTTAACCCTCGTCCACAAGGCATCAGCCAGTAGTGCATCGATGATGATGGAGAGACCACCATTTAGAGGGGGGGGGTACCGAATTTTTAGGAAGATTGCACCCAAGGTGCGGTCCAGTCTCCGTTTCGACCTCAGACCTTCAGCCACCAGGGCTACTCGGTCACTGTTTTGGTTTGGACGCTGGCCGCGGCGCCTATAGCCGCTACATCGACAGTCCCCGTTTCGCCCTCACGATTCTCATCGGTTCTGGTGTGCTGGGTCATCCCCGTCTTGGTCTTGCCAGAACAGGTGGACAGCCGGGGGCGGTGATCGTAGTGCCGTTGCACCACCGCTCCCGGCGAGGGGCGGTCCAAAGGCACCGTACCTACTCGGCTCAATTGCCGGGCTGAAGGGACCGCGACCGAATAGCCCTGGTCGAGGTCGGAAGGTCTGAGGTAGGTCGAAACGGAGACTGGACCGCACCTTGGGTGAAATCTTCGTGCTGCAGAGGTTTGGTGGGTGCATGGCCCCCTGCATCCAACTGTTCTGGTATGGTTTTTTAGGGTTTAACGCAATTATTAGCAGCAAATATTGAGAATAAGCGCTCATTTGTCACTTAAATGACGAAAATTGCACCAATTCGAGCTATTTGAAAGAAACTTTTACGATAAAACAGAGAATGTACGCTAACCTCAAGTTTCTATATGTTTTACGCCTTTAAAAGACTGAAAACATTAGAAGGCTTTCTAATGTGCTAGTCTTACGGCAAGTACGCGGGGAAAAGCGCTAAAACTCGCGGCTGAAATATCGAAAAAGCGCTGGCTCACAGTATAAACTAATTAAATCACTAATTCGGAGCTAAATATGGAAAAAAAACACTAACATGCGGCGATAATAAGCTGCAGTCCTTCGCTCAGTACCAGGCTCGACTATCGTTTTTTGAAAGCGCGAATTCGTGATTTCTCGAAGCAACAACGGGACTGGAATTGAGAAAAATCGCTAATTCACAGCTAAAATTGGGAACCCACCTAATTCGCAGCTATAACTGCGAGAAAATCGGCTAAATTCCCGCCTAAAATTATAGTAAACCGCTTACATTCGCAAATAAAATGGAGAAATACGCCAATTCAGGATCAATTTGAGAAAGTCCGCTAATACACGGCTAAAATTGAGGAAACGCGGTAATTCGCGGCTGAAACTGGGAAATAATTCTCGACATCGCGTCAAAAATTAAGAATAAAGCTAATTCACGGTCATAAATGTGTCATCAAAAACCCGCTTATTTACGCCTAAAACTGAGACAAATAGCTAACTCACGCTCATTCAAAAATAAAAATAATTATATCTTAAATTCATGTCCAATTTCGGCAAAAAACGCTCGCCAGGAGCTAAAATTGAGAAAGAAGCTAATTCGCGGATCAATTTGAGAAAATGCGGTAATTTACAGCTAAGATTGAGGAATGCGGTGATTCGCGGCTAAAATTAAGAAATGATCTAACGCTAAAATTTGGAAAATAATTCGCGGCTAAAATGAGATAGCGCTGATTCACGGCAAAAATATATTTTTTTTAAAAAAAAAGCACTAATGTCAAGCTAAAATAGAAATTCACGGATTTATTTGGAAATCCCGCTTGTTCACTGCTAAAACTGATAACAACCGCTGATTCCTGGCTGAAATTGAGAAAATGCGTTAATTCTCGGCTAATATTACAAAAAGCGCTCCTTCGGAGCTAAAATGGGAAAAACGTAAAAATTGATTAAAAGCGGTGATTCAGGGGTGAAATTGAGGAATAATTCACAGCTAAAATAATAAAACGCTAATTCGCGTGTAGAATTATTAGCTAATCCGCATGACTAACAGTAAGGCCCGGCGCACACTAGGAGAAAAAAGACGCCTACGCGCGCATCAGCGTCCGAATCGTGCAGTAAAAACACATAGAACTCTTATGGGGCCTTTCACATTGGACGCGTACGCGAGAGTCCTCTCTTCCCCTCGCGCGTCGGCGTCTTTTTTCTCCTAGTGTGCGCCGGGCCTAAGAAGTGAAGAAAAACGTGAAAAAATGGGAGGGGGGGGCGTTAACTCGTTGCTAAAACAGAGGCAAACCGCTAATTTCCGTGTAAAATTCAGATTAAGAGCTCATTCGCTGCTAAGCAAAAAAAAAAAAAAAATCACTGCCGTGGTGGGTGGGTAAGAAGCGCTTATTCGCAGCTAAAACGGAGAAAAACTATACAGCGGATAAATTTGAAAAAAATCCGCTAATTCACGGCTAAAATTGAGGAAACACCAATTCACGGTTCCTGTAGAGGCAAGTTTGCAGCTGAAACTCAGAAAAAAAAATTGAGAGATTTATGGTCCCTGATCCGCCACTGATAATCAACATAGCTGTTTTTATGGTTGGAATTGCTAGTTTAGCCATTTTTAGGCGGAGAATTAGGATTGCCAACCCTAATTCCGGGGTACCTGGGACAGTCCCGGTTACCCAAATTATACGTTTTGGTTAGGAACTTAAGCCCGGTGCACACGGTGCCTGTTTTCCTGCCCCGCTCGATGCATGTTTCATGAAATGGTAAGGCGCATGCCCCCCCGATCATGAAAGTGACGTCACTTGGAGGGAGCTGTGCCTGCTTCTCAAGATAGAAGCGGTTCCATTTTTCTGGCCGACCTGCCTGGCTGTCTTTACCAACAGCCAATCAGAGGGCTCGACGTTGTCGCTTAACTCTGAAGGTTTCTATTTCCAGTAGGGCTATACATGTACATTGTACAACCTTAACGAGTTTGTACGCAGGTACGAAAAAATAATAAATGGAAAACAAAACCAAAACGAGAAAGGAAAAACGCTAACGCAGGATATAAAAAATCAAACACAGTATCAAAATGGTTATGAACGAGGGTGACCTTCTAAAAGAAAAAGTTCGGAGAAGGCTATGAAGGAAGTGGTTGATGGGTGGCTGGTGGCTGCCAACCAAGAAAAAATCACCGTGTGAACACCGGACGCCAGCAGGCACGCTTCCAAGCGGAGAAACCTGCCTGGGTGAAAACGGGCACCGTGTGCACCGGGCGGTCTTAAAGCACACACTTTCTCAAACCTTAAGCAAATCCTGAATAACGCACCTGACTGGTATAACGTATAACTTAAAAAATCGAGAACTGTCTCTGTAGACTGTCGAAGGGTGTTTACGGATAGAAGAGCTCACATTAGTTTTTCTTCTCGTTTAACCACCAAACACTAGGAGTCTAGGACAAAGAAGCTGTACGCTCATTTTTCCCTGACTTTCCTCGGAAATCCCCGGTCTGTGGCAACCCTGCCCCATCTCGCATAAACTCTTTTATGGAGCCTCTGGGAACTCAGTTTCTGGGTATCTTAAAACTCGTAACAGATTTGAAACAGAGACGTAACAGATTTGAAACAGGTCCTGGGATTAGAGCTGATTTCCAGGCAGAATTGTCAGTTTCTAGTGACATTTTTTGCTGTTTCCAAGCTGAACAGCTTGAATCAGATGGAAAGTGCCACCTTTTTGTGTCGGACACATCCCAAACAGTCAATTTTTTCGGACTGGACTGGTCAGCAGGGAGACGGAATTCTGTGTCTCGGGCCAGATGTGGACGAACAGGTTCGATCACGAGACAGTTTTGTGCTTCTTCGTTTCATTGTCCCAACACAGAGTAGCCTTAGGAATATTTCCCCCAATTTCTTGTATTCGCCGAGGAGCTCCCCGCCCCTTTCCAGTTCTACGCAATAGCTTAATCATCGTATTGATGATTGTTGGGACGAAATAATCATTATTCAGTAAGTCAGACATTGACGAATGTGTTCATCAACGGGACTATTAACCATTTGGCAAAATTTATCCCAAGGTCTCCTAGGGCTGAAGTACGAATAGCACGGGTGTTACCCACGTGACAACCATTTTAATTGTGATAGGATAACGCTGTGTTAAAATTATAACACCCCTTCGTACTTGCCCCCCTAGGCGGAAGCAATATCTTCCGGCGCTCACAACGTTTAAACAAAATGTTCTGATGGATAAATAAAGCTATCAAGAGAAGCACTTCTGCACAACCCTGCTATACATACCTAGCTTGAAATTGAACGTAGGATCCTTCTGCTTCTTCGCCTTTCGGCCCGGGCCTTTCTTCACGACTGCATTCTCTTGAAACTTAGCTTTACGACCCATTTTTATCGAATTCTACCGCAAAAAAACTAAGCAATTACCTAAAAATCATCAGAGCGCTCACAAACACGTGCATGTATCAGGCCAACAAACGTAGATAACCTCATCGTAACCTTCCCATACACACCGCTATCACGCCATTGATTTCATTGGTCCTCTGGCCTCGGTTCAAATCGGTTAAATTCATCGGCGAAAAAGGTAACAAAATCATTATTTAATTTTATAATTTATTCTAACACAAAATGAATTTTGGGAGAAATAAATCCAACAAAAAATAGGCGGAGTAAAAGTCTATTTACAATGAACACTACACTTTTCTGTCCTCATGGGACGATACATTTCGGAGTACTCTTTACGTTCTTTGACTTGCCTGAAATACGACGTAATTATCGATTGAAAATATTTTGTTAAAAACATACATTTAAATGACATACCGATGAATAACTTAGACCGCCCCTCAGTTCCCTTTCGCAGTTGCCGTAAGCTAATCCGAAGCCGAACCCGCTCCCTAAAACTATAGGCCACTTTCTCCCTGACAAAATAAAATTCTGTAAGTTGTTTTTGGAAGTTCTTTAGTGGGAAAACTTGAGACACATACGCCTGAATAGAATTAGCGATGACACTCCTCCGACGACGAGACCACCCCCTAGAATTTTAAAATTTCGGTGTTTTACCACCCCGATAGGAAAGTCACGTCGTGTATTATACTCGCCTATTTTCATGAGTCCGTCCGTAAGACACGAATCCCACCGCTTTCCCATTTCATCCTCCTGACGATCCACTGGAATGGTCATTGCTTATTGTTTTGCGAATTGAGAGCGGTGAAAATACGCGGAAAATCTCGGGAAATCGCCAAATCTAGTCACACCATTAAAGAAAAAGAAAACTGATAAGGAGAGATAAATAGCTTGAAAAGTCATAACCTGATGGGGGGGGGGGTTTCTTGTGTCTGGGAGCAGCCGAATTTCCACATTCCAACGGTTTGCACTGGTCGAATGAATTTGTTGTTTGTCCTTGTAGGGGCCGCATTCGTTGTCGTGCTAGGAATTTTAATTATATTCCATACATTTCACTGTTCCACTGCTTCGAAGGAGGTTCATGTGAACATTTAATTGTATAAGCAAGCCAAGGTTTCTACTCATGAAATGTCGATCAAGGGCGAAGGTAGTACAAACGGCGTATGAAAAGTGGGAAGTAAACAGATAAGGACGTTGTATTTATTTTATTCGCCCGGCCGATTAAAAAATTGCAGTAGTATTCAAGGAGTCGTTTCATCGCTGTCGGTTCTCGTGTGACAATTAGGGCAAGAGAGGTAAGGACCGTAAATTATTGTTGACAATTTTTATATCTCATACATAGTCAAATGAGAAATGACTGAACGATAGGTGTTGTCTCCACCTATCGTTCACTCAATTGACTAATTGACACCACCACCACATCTTCGCACTCATCCACTGAAATCTCATACGTCTGAATAAGGATGGATATACTTTTCCAGGATGCTGAGTAGCTTCAGAAACGTAATTCATCTAAATTTTGTTGTATATTCAAATAATTTAACTATTTATTTCACCACCTGTTGCAAAGAAGTGATTTTGCGGATATTGATTTTTTTTCGTAGCGCTAAAACTTTGGTCGATGGCGTCTTCGTTTTCCCGCCATTAGTCAACGATGTTTGCTGTGAAAATATTGTACTTACGTAACGGATAAAAAAAAAGCTGAATTTGGTGGGATTGGAATTGCGATTTTTCCATTTAAGGTAGGATCCTAGGGGGGGGGGAGAGATTTTCCGAGTGACAGTTATAGAGAGCGGCAGAGCTTTTGTTTTCTTTGAGAGGGACATTCCTTGTGTTCATTTTGTGTAGAGTTTTGAACAATAAGGCCACATTTAGACAACATCGACATTTTTGCCACTAATCGCATTTCTTTGTTCACCATGCGCTAGAAATTTGCGATTTTCCTCAGCCGTAAATCAGCGGTTTTTTCCCTTTAATAGCCATAAATTGGCGCTTTTTCTCAATGTTAACCTCAAAATTGCCTTCAGAAGCTGCGAATTGGCGTATTTTCAATTTTAGATGCAAATTGGATTTATTCACAATTTTGGCCGCGAATTAGTCATTTTCCTCATGTATCCGTGAATTTGCGCTTTTTCTTAATTTTAGCAGCGTAGTAGCGTTTCTAATCCGTGAATTAGCGAATTTTCTCAATTTTAACCGTCAAAGTGGTGTTTTCCGCACTTTTAGATGCAAATTGGCGGGTTTTCCCATTTTTAGAAGCGAATTGGTTTTTAAAAAAACAATTTAGGCTGAAAAAATTCGCTTTTTTCCTAATTTTGATTTTTTCAAGCCGCAAAATTTTTTTACGTAAGCACCGCATGAGCAATTTTGTTTTTCTTTTAGCTATAGATTAGCGCTTCTTCACAGTTATAGCCTTGAATCAGCGGTGTTTTTTAACAAACAGCCATGAAATCGCCCCAGTGGCGTACCCAGAGGAGGGGGACAGGTGGATCTGCCCCTCCGGAAGGCCGTTTTTAGCCAAGTTTTTGCGAAATTCAAGCAAAACTAAGGGCATTCATTACAACACCCGTCCCCTGCCGGTTCTTAGTAGGCTGTCGACTGCCGGAATTGTCGTTTTTCTCAATTTTAGCCACAAAATTGTCTTCAGAAGGCGCGAAGAAGAGTTTTCAAGTTGGAAATTTTACCACTATTTTGGCCGTGATTCCTCACGTTCAACACACGGTGCGCATGCCTCTGACGCACGTGAAAAGGCACAAGTGAAGACATAGCTTAACGCTTTTTCTCAATTTTAGCGGTTCAGTAGTGATTCTAGCCCGTGAATTCGCGAATTTTCTCAATTTTAGCCACATGAATTGACGTTTTCCTTTTTAACATTTTTCCTCATTTTTAGCAGCGAATTAGCACTTTTTCTCAATTTGAGCTGAAAATTAGAGTTTTCTCAATTTTGGCCGCGCTAATTATGGTGATTTTTTCAATTTTAGACCACGAATCAGCGCTTTCTCGCAGTTTTAGCTACGAGTATTAACTTTTTTTCCAAAGTTTTTGCCACGTCAACAAGTTGCACACTGACGATCAGCACATTAGTGCGCTTAAGCACCTAGCAAAACAAGGGACGGTGTATTTTCTCCATTTTAGCCGCGAATTTTCCTCGAGAAGGTGCAAATTTTCTAAAATTTGAGCCACCAGAAGCGCTCTCGAGGGCTAATCGAGTATTCAGCCCACACTCTTTGCCGATATCACTTGTTGCAATGTTAGGAGAGACTGAAATTCGTAGAAAGGAGCCAAATCGCGGTTCAATCTTCCCACCTTTTCAGTTACCTACATCCATGAATATTGAACCTAAAAATCGTCACAAGCTTTTCTGGGGCCACCGCCCCCCTCGCCCTTATCTCGTTACGCTACTGGTTGGCATCTTAGTGATATCCCTCGAATTCCCACCCCAATACCCTCCACCCATACTAGGCGGCGCTCGCGCTGTGAGACCCATTTTGCCATTTCTGCCGAATCGGTCCCAATACTCCCGTAAAACGTATTCACGTTAATAAAAGAATACGGGTAAAGGGTAATTCAAATTCAGGATAGCTTGACTTTATGGCGATCATCAAAAGTAGAAATGAGATTAGATTAGTATAGCAACGATCTAAACCAACATGAACATTGACATGTTCATTAATTGTCAATGTATTATTGGATAAAACTAAAATATTTAATTCTGGACGACTGGATCTCAAATGTCGGCCCAAGCAAGGGCGTCTACCCCGCCTGGGGTAGAGAGGGGCTTGAGAAATTCTACTAAAGATTACTTGAAGCCATTTGCTACCTTAAAATAGCTAAATTAGCTATTCCCGCCGTAATTCTTCCCCTCTGCGTGGGTTTCGGCCCATAGAGGGAAATACCTATTTAACGTTATTTCTGGGGGGGGGGGGGACCAAGACTGACTATACTCACGTCCCAAAATGGCAAAACTGACTATTTGTGCCATAAATATAGCCCAAATTGACTTCACCGCGCCCTGAAAATGTCTGAACCAACTATTCGTGAGGCCTCATGACAATTCCTGAAAGATCATGATTCCCGCTATGAAAATGGTTAAATCGAACATTCGCGTGCTAAAAAATAACCAAACTGACAATGCGCGCCTTGGCTTGACGGACTATTTGCGCCTTAAGAACTGTTAAACTGACTATTTGCGCCCAGGAAAAGCCTAAATAGATTATTCCTGTCCTGAAAATGGCAAAAACGACCATTTGCCCTTCCAAAATAGCCAAACTGAGCCTTATTCACGCCTTGAAAATGTCTAAATTTACCATTCGTGCCCTAAGAAAAGCAAAAATGGCTATTCACGCCCTAAAAATGGCATACTCGTACTCAGACTCGGATCCAGGATTTGCTCAAGGGAGGGGCTTGGGAAACTGAGTGCCTCACTGGATTGACTAAAAATGGCTTGGCATTAATTCACTCTCTAAAAACTGCTAAACTGACTATAATCGCGCGCCCCAAAATGGCAAAACTGACGATTCGTGCATTTACCTCTCTATAAAATAGCCAAAATGACTTCACTCGCTCTAAAAAGAACCAAACTGGCGATTTCCGCTCTATAAAATGGGCGTCCTGAGGGCTTCAAAATGGACCATTTGCGCGCCAGAAATGGTGAAAATAACCATTCGTGACTAATTGGTTAGAAGGAACTAATTTCACCCTACTAAAAACGACTAAACGTAGCAAAATTGACAATTCGCAAAAATGGCAAAATCGACCAGTCGCCCGCCAAAAGTGCCCTAACTGGCCACTATCGCCTTGGTTTGACGTTCAATTCGCACCTTATAAATGTCAAACCTCATGACTATGCGACCTAAAATTGGCCAAACTGGCTATCCAAGCCGTGAAATCGGCAAAACTGACTCTATGCGCCCTAAAATTAGCTTAACTGACGATTCGCGCCTTGAAAATGACTAAAACAGACGATTCCTGTCCTTAAATTGGCCAGACTGACCATTAGCGCTTGGAAAACTGGAAATTTGTCGCTCTAAAAAACAGCAAAACTGGCCATTTCAACTGGTAAAACTTATGATTCGAGCACTGAAAATTACACACTGACTATTCATGCCTTAGAAATGACCATACTGACAGTTTGCGCCGTAAAAGTGTCAAAACTGGCTATTCTCACCCTAAAATTAGTAAAAATCCAACTCTATAGCGGCTCATTAATGGTTGAACTGACGATTCGCGCTTTGAAAGGCCCTGAACACAATGACTCATGTCCTGAAAATGGCAAAATTGACCATTATCGCGCGTCAAAAATGGCCAAACTAAACCTTCGTGCTCTGAAAATGTCTAAACTGACGATTCCTTGCCTCAAAATAGCAAAACTGGCTATTTAAGACCTAAAAATGGCATACTCTTACCAGAAATTCACCGTCCAAAAATTTGTCAAACTGATCATTGGCGCCCTTCAAAGGCTATACAGACGATTCGCGTCTTCAAAGTGGCTATCGGCACCCATAAAAAAAACTGATCCTCCGCGCCTTGAAAATGGCGAAACTGCTTGCAATTCGTGCCTTGTGGATGGCTTAAATGACGATTCGTGCCTGCGCCGAAAAAATTGCCAAACTACGAGATTAAGACGAATTATCTACTAGTGCCCTAAAATCGATGAACTGATCATTAGTCCCCCCCCCCCTCAATGGGGCAATATCCATCTTAAGAACTGATAGACTTCCCCCCATCGCTGACGGTTACAGCAATACTCGCTCGTGCTAGCTCGTTCGCTCTATAAAGTGGCTTGGCTGACTATTCGCAAGGCAGTTTTATGGCGTGAAGACCAAATGTGTCGAATTTTTGTGGACCCAGTGAGAACCCGCATCTGGGCATGGCTGGGTGGTACGCGTACGCCAATGACAATGCGTGGGTTCCCACATATGTCTCAGGGGCACATGAATCCTTTGAATATTTACGTATTTTGAAAGAAAATGCCCCTCTTTATTTAAGTTGGTAATAGGTATTCCGTTTTTATAATTATTGGATTGTATTTATATACATATTGCAAAACTGCCAGATTATATCATATTGTATAAATGTATTACATAATTTTGTAACTTGAAAACACCTCCCAAGAACTAGTCCTGGGCACGCCACTGAACTTGCCTCTATGAGAATTTAGCACTTATTCTAAATTTTCAACATGAATAAGTGATTTTTCTCCATTTTAGCCGCTAATTACTTATCAATTACAGCCGCAGATTACCGCGTTACCGAATTTCAGCCGTGTATCAGCGGGTTTTGACAAATCAATCTTCGTTTTTTCTCAATTTTGAACCAAGAGAGTAGGAGAGTAGGTATTTTCTCAATAATAGCTGAGTCTGCATGCTGAGCGATCGCTGCTTTTTTTTTAAAAAACAATTATAGCCGCGTATTAGCGCTTTTTCTAAATTATGGCTTGGAATTAGCATCTATCTCAATTTTTAGCAGTGAATTAATGATTTTTTTCTCGCTTTTTGCTATGAATTAGCGTTTTTCCGCTATTTTAGCCGCGAATAAGTATTAGCGTTTTTTTTTAAAAAAACTTTTGCCGCGTACTTGCCCCAAGATTAGTACATTAGCGCGCCTTCTCAATAATTCACGGAGTGTGAACTTTCTTGAAAAATGAACTAGTTGATAACTCAAAGGGAATAAGTTGAAAACTCAACTTGTGAATTTTAGCCGGTAAATAGCAGCTTTTTTTACTTCAGCCATAAATTATCGTTTTTCCCCCATTTCAGCCGAATATGCCTCCAAGAAGCTTTTTCCTCAGTTTTAGCCGCGAAACCCAGTTTTTAACAACTTCGGCGCGGTGAATTAGCAATTTTGTCCCCCTTTATATTCATGAATACATTATGTATTTGTATGAATGTATATTCATGTATTCTCAATTTTAGCGGCGAATTAACGTTCTTCTGATATTTAGCTGTGAATTCGCACTATTATCACTTTTAGTCGAGAATCAGTTGGTGGTCGGTTGGTGTTTCAGTGTAGTCGAGAATGTTACGTTCAAATTAAAGGTTTTTTTTTTCCAAGCCATGAATTAGCGTTTTCAATTTCAGCTTCGAATTTGCTTTTTTTCTCAATGTTATCAGTGAATTACCACTTTTTCTTACTTTTATTAGCGACGAATTTGAAATTTGTCTTATCTTTATTTGTGTGGATTAGCGTTTTTCTTTGTGTTTTTTGTTGTTATTGTTGGTTTTTTCAATTCTGTTTGCGAACATTTTCTATATATTTTGGCCGCGATGTAACGTTTAACGCAATTTTAGCTGCTAACAAGCGATTTTGTTCGCAGTTTTATCCGCAAATTGCCGATTTTCTCAGCTTTAACCGTGAATTAGCGCCTTTGCCTTTTTCTCAATGAATTTTTATCGGCGAATCAGAAATTTTCTACATATCCACCCCAAATTCGCCTTTTCCATTTGTGCAGTGAACCGCGAATTAGCGATTTTCCCCATTTTTAGCTGCGGTTCTCAAATTTATCTGTGAGTTAGGATCTTTCTCAATGTGATCCACCAATTAGAGAAAAATTTCATTATTTTAGCTATGAATTTACGTTTTGATTAATTTCAGCCGTGAATTGACGTTTCTGTTAATTTCAGCATTAGCTGCTTTTGTCTCTTAGCCATGAATTTAGCGTTTTTCTCTCAATATTAGCCGCTATAATTAGTGTTATGCGAATTTACAATTTTTTCATTTTTAGCCGCGAATTAGTGTTTTTTCTCGATTTCATTCGCGGATTTGAGATTTTTCGTTGTGTATTTTAGACGAGAATTCACGTTTTTCTTGATTTTGGCTGCGAATGAGTGATTTTTTTTTTTTTTTTTAGTCGTGAATTAGCGCAATTGCCTGTTCTCCATTTTCATCCGCGAATGCAAATTTTTCCTCAATTTTAGCCCCGGATTCGCGTTTTCAATTTTATTAGTAGTGAATTATTAGCAGTTATTTGCACTTTTAATCACTAAATAGCGCTTTTCCATTATTTTTAGTCGCGAATTGTAACTTTTTCCCCATTTTAGCCGCGACTTATCGGTTTTAGGCTTTTGTTGGTTTTCAATCAGAAAACCTTATAACGACGACATCCAAAAAATAAAAAATCACGAATTAAACAAAAAATCACACTCTCCGTCCATTAATCCCCGTCGAGGCACAATGTTATTCCAATTTTTAGCCGCAAATTTGCAATTTTTCCCAACTTTAGCTGTGAATTGGCGTTTTTTCGTGAATTTGAGGTATTCCTATTTGACGTGCGAATTTTACGTTTTTATCCATTTCTTTTTTCAATTTTATTGACCGCTAATTATCAGTTTTTCACGTTTAGCCGCGAATTACCGTCATGCTAGTTTTTAACCGCGAATTTGCTCTTTGTTTACTTGTAGCCGCGTTTTTTCTCATTTTCATTCGAGAATTACAGCTTTTTCTATATTTTAGCAGCGAATTTAGGTATTTAACAGTTTTATTTTGATTTAGTGCCTTTTCCTTTTCTCCGCGAATTGGATTTTTTTCTCTATTTTAGCCCTGAATTTATGTTTTTAATTTTAGCCGTAAATCAGCAGTTTTTTCTCACTCTTATCCGCATTAATTAGCGCTTTCTCTCAATTTTAGAAGCGAATTCGCACTTTTTCTCATTTTTAGCCGCGAATTTGCAATTTGTTCTTCTCTAAGTCGCGAATTAGCAACTTCTTACAAGCACATTAGTATTTTCCCTGAGTTTTAACCGTAAAAGGACTTCTGTGTTCCGTGAATCAGTGCTTTTTTATTCTTAATTTTGGTCTTGAAGCTGCATCGGGAATGTCGCGCATTAGAACATTTCCTCAATTTAAGCCATGAATGAGCGCTTTTTTTTTGCAATTGTAGCCACTTTTAGGAGCGCACTTGGTCCAAAAGCAGCAAATTATTGCGGCTTCTTATTTTTCTCTCCTAAGGACCTGCAAAATGAGAGCCAAATCACCGTCACCACTACCTCGTTACGCTTACTGTTTCCATCTTCAAGAAACCTATTTTCGCGGTTTTGCCTCTTACAAAAATCAAGTTCGTGGCTTTGACTCTTCAAAAGGCCTCGGATGTCTGCTTTGTCGAATTCTTTCGGTGAGTGGTGGTTGTGGTGGTGTGAGCGAGGTGTGTCCAGCGTCGGGATTCAACCGTTGAGCCGCCTTGTGCTGGGGTTTTATTCAACTGGCCTCGCCTCCCCCTCCCACTAATATTATTGTTAGTAGTCTTGACGCCCGTTTATGTGGCAAAATTGCATAGGTTTTCGGTTTTAGGACTCAAAAATGTCCTGATTGAAGGGCTTAATTGATGTTTTATAGTGTGTTCTGTGAAATTGGGTTGGCCGAAACCCGGATAAGTCGTTTTATTGCAGCTTTCTGGGCGATGGGTTGGGAGCTTCTTCACGGTTTTCCACCCCACCCCCTACCATTCCCAAGTATTATTCCACCTTATTTGCCCCGGATTATTATGATTTTACATTTAAAACGCACACAATTTTTCGGCGATAAGAGTATTTTGCCTTGAAAAGAAAATTTTGACCCGAAAATATTGTCTGACTTGGAAATTGGGGGGGGTTTGATGTATCCGCCTATATGCTAAGATGCCGGTTAAACAGGTAATTAACCGCGTTTATGCCATCGCAGCTGTGATACTTCGTGTTCGCTAAAACCATAAGCGTGGTAAAAAGTTCCATTGCTCCAATGTTTTATTTTAATTTTAATTTTATTCCTTTCTTGTCTGTAGAACCCCGCGAGGACGGGGCCGGTTTTACTAAAATCTGATGATAAATTTGCAGAAAGACCAAAATCTTCAAGATGACGTACTCAACTTTATTTATGTCGATAAGGAATGTCTTGTTTTGGAAGCGATGAAATTGCGTTTTTCAGTATATAGCGTTAAAACAAGTTAGATGGCATTGCGCAAAAGTGTAACGAAAAATTCACTTCAAGTGAGAAAATTAGGAAGGAGCTCATGGTTGAAGGGGAGGGGAGAAGCTCGACGACTTCAACGAACTAATTTAAAATACCAAGGTCGGAAAATCAACTGGCCACTGCCCAGGGAGCAATTAAAGCTGTGACGCTGTTATGAACTCTCTCTCTCTCTCTCTCTCATTAAAAAGTCGTTGGAAATAAAAGCTCTGTTTTAATTTTCAGGTAACGAACAAACATGGGTTTAGCCGATCACAAGGAGCTGATTGGGTCCTTCGCGGGCATTGTCACAATTGGTCAGATGCTTTCACCTGTGTATGTTTTAGCATTTTTGTTTTCACCACCGTATTTTTGTATGAAACTTCTAGTAACACTTTTTTTTACCCGCATATTCCTTTAAAGGTTCATGATCAAACAAATAATTCAACAGGGCAGCACTAAAAATGTAGACAGCATGCCATTTATCGGCGGTATAGGAATGTAAGCACTTGCTTTTGTTATTTATTTTACCTATTGCGTTTGATTTTCCACGAATCACCGTACAGGTGTATTCTCATGCTGCAGCACGGCTTAATCCTCAACGATCCTGCGATGATACCGGTTAACATCGTGGGTTTGGCACTAAATGCTACGTATTTCATTATTTATTTATTTTATTCACAAGAAAGGGTGTGTAAATGAGAATTTTACCAATTAAATTGTTTTTTTTTAAAACCAATTTAAATATTTTTTTTACGGTCTAAAACTCATCTTTATTTTTCAAAAGAGCGCAATTTTCAATACACTGGTGAAAGTCCTCGTTGGAACGGCCGTCATCGTCGGCTACGCCAATTTTGATTCAGGCGACCGACTTGAGTTCAACTATGGTATCATCGTCACCCTGTTAATGTACGCTCTTTTGGGGGCGCCCCTTCTTGATTTGGTACTTCAATGAACTTTTGGTAATAAATTACAACTATTTCATCATCTATTTACTTTATTTTTTTTAGAAAGAAATAATAAAAAATCAAGACACGGGAAGCATGCCGTTTCCTCTTATCGCTTCGGGTACAGTTGTAACTCTCTCCTGGTTGTTCTACGGATTGGCGTTGGACAACATTTTTATGGTGGTGAGTACCCCCCCACCCCCACCCATCGCTATTCACACTATCGCGCGAGATTTATAACGGAGCTATCATTTCCAGGCACAAAATGTCGTCGCTTTCACGCTGTGTGCTATCCAGCTCTCGCTCTTCGTGATTTATCCGTCCAAAAAGAAGGGTAAAAAACCAATGAAATCAAGTAAAAAGGCCGATTAAAAGGGGTAAGGCGATTGAAATGTGTAGGGTAGTAGAAATCTATGTGATACGAGAATTCCATTTTCTGTTATTAAGGACTTTGTTTTTATATGAAAAATGACACTTGTTATGTTATTACAGCTGCTACGTACATTTATTTACGTTTGATACCTTTTTCTTTGTTAAAGTTTATTGTTCACAGGTACACTCATCACAAGTGCACACATCCTCGCTCGTTGTGTCTCCTTTAGAAGAGTCTTTGAAAGGTTTTGGAATAATGCTGTAAAATGGAATGCCGCCCTTCAAAACTCGGTTATTGCGTTAATTACGAGAGAAGCAAACCTGGAAACGGGTGATAGTTTAAATTCGCTTTCTTTTTGAGCCGATTCTGTAGACTCGATGCACGTGCAGACATCATCGCTCGACGAGCTATCCTCAGTCTGAGAAATCCACCAGATTCCCTTAGCATTTCCATCCGTCGTCCCCTGTGCGTCGTCATTTTTGTGGGAGCACGCCTCCGGTTCGGCCGTTTCATCCAAGTACTTCTCGTATGTGTTCCCCCGGAGTGTTTCTCCTTCTTCGTCTTCGCACAAATCATCCGCACCCATAACCATCACTTGGTTGCAGGTTTCATCACCGAATGAGTTTTCATTGTCTTCACCGCACATTTCAACTTCTACTTCGAAGCATTCCTCCGGGGCGAATTCTTCTTTTTCAGCTTCTTTGTCTGACACTCTATCGCCCTGGCTTTTGTATTCATTTTGGGTTTCTCGTTGCTCTTCCTCCTCTTCTTCCTTATACTCCAAGGAATCAAGATCATCTTCTCCGCAATTCATGTTTTCTTCGACCTCGAGTTCTTCGTCGCCGTCCTCCTGATCAGCATCATCTCCACCCTCAACATCATCATCATCTTCTTCGTCCTCCTCCTCCTCTTTTTCGTTTTCAGCACCATCACCGATCGCAGTGCCGTCATCGAGAGCACACTTGCTCGAATCTTCCAGAAACTTCTCCCGGGCTATATATATTTTTAGGGTGGAGGGGGGGGTTGTTTTTTACGACTTTCCAAAAATCCCTAAGTTATTTTAAAGCCAGAATTTTACTGACGTTCTAATCGCCTGAAAATATCATCGGCTCGTTCCCCACTGGCGTCATCCTCCCGATACAGGGCCCGGCATTTACTCCACGACCACGCCGCGCCCAGACTAGCTCCATACATTGCTCCGGCCGCTTTATAGTCACAAATATGTTTATTGTTTCTCTCTCAATAAGAATTAACGGGAAAATGACAGTGGGGGGTTGGGGGGGGGTTTCTTACTATTTCCGAACAGAGACGAAATAACGGTACCCGCTAGCGTACAGGCGCCCACAATCACCGAACTCTTTTGTATGCAGGCGTCCCATTTTCTGTCAGGAATGTGACTGGGTCTCGTTGTCCTTTCAGTCTCCTCCATAATAATTTCAATTTTTTAAAATTTAACCCCCACTCCTAATTCTTTAAAAATTCAAAATGTCCAACTTTTTCAACCATTTTTTCTTTTTATCAAATTCCACATGATTCTCGTAGGTAAGTGAGGTTCATAACAATTAAGGCGCCTTTACATGCATCAAGCTTTAAAAAGCTGAGCATTGGGCTTCAACCAATCAGCGCGCACCGAGTACACTACGCGGAGCACTCTTTAGCATCGGATACTTTTTTCTCTTTTAACTATGAATTAGAGCTTTTTCTCAGGTTGAGCCACGAACTTGCATTCAGAAGCCGAAAATTGTCGTTTCCATACTTCTACCATCTAATTAGCGCTTTTTCTGTACTTTATGCTTTCGTTAAGGTAACTTTAGCCGCGAAGTAGCTAAGTATTCGTAGCTGAATATTCGTGGCCGAAGACGATGGGCCTACGATTCGACAATTCTTTGCTTTAATAGAAAATGCGACTAACGAACAAAAGATTATATTCTTACAGAGTAAATTGAAAAAGAGGGCTCTCGATTATTTCCTAACGTTGTCTGACCTGGGGGTTGGGGGGGGGGGGTGCATTCGAAACGCTCTCCTGGAACGGTTTACTGATTCGCGAACTCCCGAAGAGTCGTCAAACTACTGTTTGAGGCCAAACAGCGGGATGATGAAGGCCCTCGAAAATATGCCGAACGTGTCGTGGCTCTGACTGAAAGGACGTTGACGCCATTAGAGTCCCGTCAAGAACCCCAAGCCCAAAGAGAAGCTATTCAACAGCGTGCATTACTTGCTTTCGTTACTGGCTTAAAGAACGGGAACGCGGCAATTATGACCGCCCTGGAACCCGTAACCTTGGAAGATGCCATTCGTAGGGCGGAGAAGCTGGAGAAACAGCAAACTCAGAAATACGGTATCAAATTTCCTAAAATTTTTTACCGTACAACAGAACTCCTTCACCCGAATCACGACCCAAACTTCTCCAAATATTCAATGTTTTGGGTGTAAAGAATATATGGGCACCTGAAGAAGAATTGTCCCAAGGGCTCAAACAAGGCACGGTCCATGACCCCCCCTCCTCAAACCTCACAAGATCGAAATAGCGGCTCCTTTAGGCGACCCCTCAAGCCGTGCAAATACTGACAATCACTGGAACTTTTCCCAGCTTTCTGTGACCGGAAAGAACTCTTGTACACGCCCAGTTGTGATTACTGTGGCCTCAATGGTCATGAACGGGACGTTTATCGTCGAAGATATGCTTCAGTAGACGTGGCCAAACGAACAACTGCTCCAACGGCCGAGTGAGAGACAACCAAGTCCTGTAGCCGGAAGTGTTAATCATGTAAATGTTCCTCATGTTAAGACCTCGGGACCACCTCTCATTACCCTGAATATGACCACACAAGGAAACGTTATTCAAATGATCGTGGGGAGCCCAAACTTCTATTCTCTTCACTGCTATTCTTGGTGTCCCCATTGAGACATCTACGTTGGTTGCGCGCTTGGCAGACTGATCCGAATAACCACTGTCAGGAAGACAGACATTAAAAGTTTCCATACTTGGGCAAGAACTAATTCACTCCTTTGCTGTGCGACAAAAGCCTCACTCTTCTCTTGGTCTACTGGGAATAGACGCGTTAAAAAAATTACTGATTTTGATTGACCCAGTTGAGGGAAAAATTACTTAGGTAGCACCCTGTCTGTTCAAGGAGCTAACCGTCAAATCACAGGTTTTACTTGCCGATGTAGGCTGCTCGACAAAAGAAACGCAAGATGCTATTGATGTGTCCAGCTTGAGTAAACCAGACGACCCCTTAATTCCGAGAGAAACGTTCGGGTTACGACAAGCCCCGAATGCGCGGAGCAACATGCTCCGTGCAGAAGTCACCGCGCCTGAAGCATCGCCCGACGTGACGCGGCAATACGAGAAATGCGGTATAAAAAAGAGTAACGTAGCAGTAGGCCGCCTCAAAAAGAGGATGAAACACGACCCACCGAAGCTTTCATGCCGTTTGAAGACGTAGAAGAATTTCCGTGTGAGGACGAGTCACTCGGAAGAATCTCAGATAAGGGAACACGAGACCAAATAATCCAAACACGCGTAGCGAAGCGTTACCAGATCCTCTTAAGGGAATAGTACGGGAACTTTACGAAGAGTTTTCAGAACTCTGGGACCCCGTAGATGCACGAGGCTGCTCCAGATGTAGCTCATACAATAAGTATTTCTAACGATATTAGACCAATATCGGTCCGTCCATATCAGGTGCCTCGTGCGCTCAAACAAACCGTGGAGGACCACTTGTTAGACTTTTTGGAGCGCGGAATTATCTCACCTACGCAGAGTGTGTGGGCAGCCCTAGTGGTCTTAGTCTGTAATCGAATGTCTGATGGAGAAGACAAAATACGATTTTGCGTCGACTATAGGCAGCTGAACACGGTTACGACGGCAGACGCGTACGGGATACAAGACACCTTGGACCATGTAGGGGGAAGCCAATATTTTTCAGTGATCGATTTTACCTCAGGTTATCACCAGATTCCCGTAGCACCTGAAGACCGTGACAAAACCGCTTTTCGCACTTTAGGCCGCCATTTTCATTTTAACAAGGTTCCGTTTGGCTTGCGGAATGGGCCTGCAACTTTCCAGCGCGCCATGGATTCGCTGCTGGGTGAAATCAAAGGGCGTACCACCCTCCTATACCTCGATGACATAATAGTTCATAGTCCTGATTGGAAGTCTCACATTCGAGACGTTAAGGAGGTGCTCAACAAGCTCCGTGGAGCCCAGCTCCGCCTGAATGTCAAAAAGTGTCGTTTTTTGAACAATCTGTTAGTTACTTGGGCCATATTGTTACGCCGGAACAAAGCCAAACCCCACCCATCAGGGCCATTTTTTCTCGAGTCATCCGGACATCAGTTAATTAATTTATATATCTTTAATTAAAATACCGGCGACAGAATTACTCGTATCTATCTGACAACATATCTAGATAAGATCAAATTTGGCGTGGTTTACCGATCAGGAGAAACGCCTAGAGCTTCGAGAAACAATGGCCCTGGGTGGGGTTTGGATTTGTTCATTCTTCTCTATGCGTCAATCGTATTCATGAGGCCCAGCTAAAAGTAAAGCAAATTTTTGAGAGTACCTTTTAGGATCTCGAAGGGCCGTAGGGAGTGTTCCGCCTTTAGAACCAAACAAAATAAGTATAGTACTGTCCTTAATCCAAAAAGGGCGAATTTTTGTACCGCGGTTAAGATTTGTAGGTTCTAGGTGGTGAACATACCAGAGCGATACGATATAGTTTCGACGTCCCCAGCGCTAATTAACAGCATCTAGGGCAGATAGAAACAACTGGAAATGTGTCAGAGTGATGTAGAAACGCTATCGTATCGCCACGACAGTATAACCGCCGCCTTATTTGGTTTCTTGGGCTGAGTGCTCGGATTCTGAACCAAAGAGTCCGTGCGGATCTAGGGATAGGTGCTCAGAGGGCTAGCTTGAGCCCCTTCCTTGGCAACGGCAATCGGTTCGATTCGAGCCATTGATCTCAAGGCTCCGGAAGTAGCAAGGAAACCGTGAAAAACTTGAAAAACGTGACACCCAAAATCTGATTTATCAGCCACGCTTTCAACCTCTGAAAGATTCGCCATGCGAAACTCGAAGATTCCGTGTAGCCATTTTTGGAAGGCGAATAGCCTGCCGCAGTCAAACCATTTGAAAGTGCGAGCGAGCCCGCAGGGCGCTCATGGGTGGTGGAGGGGGGGTCGAGAAGGCTCTGTTCTGTGGGGGAACGAATGGCCATTGGCCAAGTTTACCGATTTTAGGGCGCGAAGTTACACCATGTACAGTGGGAGCGAGTTTGACCATTCTTAGAGCGCGCGTGAATATTGCCTTGCCATTTTGAGATTTTTAAGGTGCGAATAGCCAGATGGGCCATTTTTAGCCAGTTTAGCCACTTTTAGGGTGCCTACAGTCACAAAAGCCAATTAATTCATTTTAGAGCATGAATAGCCTGTTTGGCTATTTTGAGCGCCCAAATAGCCAATTTAATAATTTTATGATCTACCGTTTTGGGCCGGGAATAGTCAGTTTTGCGGTTTTTCGGGCGACATAATGGTCGGTCAAGCCAATAAACGTGAGTGAATGGCCATTTAGGCGCCATTTATGGCGAATGGCCATTTCAGTTGCATGAATGGAAGATTCTGCCATTTTTAAGTTCACGAATAATCTTTTTAGACATTTTTAAGTCACGAACCATCAGTTAAGCAAGAGACAGTTAAATTTTTGTGCGGGAATTGCCAGCTTTTGGCTATTTTGCAGCCCG
Source organism: Corythucha ciliata (assembly GCA_038030265.1). Lineage (NCBI taxonomy): Eukaryota > Metazoa > Arthropoda > Insecta > Hemiptera > Tingidae > Corythucha > Corythucha ciliata. Next base: position 38,399,473 of record CM075939.1, read on the forward strand.
AAAATTAATTTTGTTATTTTTTTTTTCTTTGTCCGCAACATATCAAGACATCAAATCGTCAGTTTTGTCATTATGGTGCGCGCATGGTTGATTTCAGTCATTTTTGGCACAATAATGGTCGATTGAAGCATTTTCACAAGGGCGGATATGGGATCTCTCTCATGGTGGTGGTGGTGGTGGGGGTCCAAACCTCTCCTCCACCCCACAGTGCATCAGCACTACCTCCCCTCTATGGTGATTTGACCTGCTCCATGGGAGGGGGGGGGGTAATTCTGCTACCCCTCCCCCACAGTTTTTTGAACAATGAAATTGGGATTTTCAAGAGCCAAACCCTCAAAAATAATTTTTGATTGAGCCAAAAACCATAATTGATGACAGATACTTTAAAATGGTTGTTTCAACGACTATAAATCATGCGAAATTGATTTGCACCAGTAGCGTAACAGTGTAGGGGCGAGAGGGGGCGGACCACATTCAGAGGGGGCACCGAAAAGATTTAGGTAGGAAAATCGCTATTCGGCGGCTGAAATTGAAGAAATAGCTAATTTGCGCGTTTAAATGAGTGAAAATGGTCATTTGCGGCTAAAATAGAGAAAAAGCGCTATTTCACGGCTAGAATGGAAAAATAGCTTATTCGCGGAGAAATTGTAAAAATGACTGATTTGCCTGCAAATTTGAGTTAAACTGGTCATTCACGGTTAAAACTGGAAAAAACACTAATTCACGGCTAAAATTTAAAATAAGTGCTCACTCACGACTATGTTCGAGGAAAAGTTCTACTTTGCGGCTAAAACTAATCTTGGCTCACGGCAAAATAGCTAATTCGCTGAGTAAAACTGGTAATTTGCGGCTAAAACTGAGAGAAAGCGCTAATGCACGGCTAAAATTTTTAAAAAGCGGCCATTCGAAGCTATAAATTTGAGAAAACGCAAAATCGTGGTTTTCGGAGGCATTGAGTCTCTGCAAAATTGAGAAATAGCCATAATTTAACGCTACGTAAAAACTATGTTATTTTTTCATTTAGGCCCGATTTCACCAACTTCTTAAACCACGATCAACAACTAATCACGATCTCTAGCGTACCGAGGCAGTGGCGAGGGGGTGGACCGCCCCGGGCCCCCGTTCGGATGGGGCCCCTGAAAAGCTTAAACATGAAAAAATTGGACTTTTTAAGTAGAAAGAATGGCTAAAATCGCTTGTACAATATTGAGAAAACGCTGATTCGCGGCTGAAATTGAGAAACATTTCTATAAAAGCGGTTGTGAATATTGAGAAAAAGTGCTAGTTCACAGCTGAAATTGAGAAAACACGTATTTTTTAAAAATTTTATTTCATTTGCCGACTAGTTTCTTCGACTATAGCAACTTCGCAATGCAATGAGACAAACGGTAATTCGATGGGTAGATTAAGAGAGAAAAATTAGTTAAGAAAAGCGAATTTGTGGAAAGAATACACAAAAAGTGCTAATTCGCAGCTAAAATTGAAGGGAAAAAACGCTAAAATTGAGAAAAATGCCTGAAATTTTGCAGAACTAGTTCTTTCGGCCAAAAATGGAGAAAAACACTAATTCTCGGCTAGAATTGTAATTAAGCGCAACAACATGCGGCTTTAAAACTTAAGAAATATCCCTAGTTCACAGCTGACATTGAGACAATACAAAATCACGAATTATTGGGGCAAACTCGGGACTGAAATCGGGAAAAAGTCCTTATTCACGCGGCTAAAACTGAGAAAAGCGCTAATTCAAGGGCAAAAAAGAGAAAAAAAGCGAATTCGAGTCTTAAAAGTGAAGAAACAAGCTATAATTCATAGCTAAAATTATGATAAAGTGCTACAATTCAGCAGCTATAAAAATTGAGAAAAAAAGGGAATTCACAGCTCTCACTGCTTCACAGACTATCGAGCAACATTGGGACTGAAATTGAGAAAAATCGCTAAATCACGAGTGAAATAGACAAGAACGCGAATTCACGTCTAAAAGTGGAGGAAAACGATAGTTCTTGTAGGTAAGGTATGAAAAATTACGATTTTACGGTTAAAATAGAGAAAAAGCGCTGAAAATGAAAACGCTAATTCACAGCTTGAAAATGAGAAAACGCCAACTCGCCTATTCATGGGGCCACTTCGGGGCTGACACGGAGAAAAAGCGCTAATTCGCGTCTAAAAATGGAGGAAAACTCTAATCCCCAGCTAGGGTACCTATGAAAAATTGCGATTTTATACGGATAAAATCGAGAAAAAGTGCTGTAATTCGCAGCTAAAATTAAGAAATGTGCTCATTCGCTGCTAAAATTGAGGGTAAAAAAGGCGAATTCACAGCTGAAATTGAGAGAACACCAACTCGCGGATTCCTGAGGCAAGTTGGGGAATAAAATTGAGAAAAAGCGCTAATTCAAGCGGCTAAAACTATGAACAAGTGCTAATTCGCGGGTAACAAACACTGAAAAACAGGAATTGGCGTTTAAAATGGAAAAAAGCGCCAATTCGCGGCTTAAATTTAGAAAACTTGCTAAATTGCGGATAAAATTGGGAAAGAGCACTCAAACGCTACCCAATTTGTAGATTCTTGAGGCAATTTCACGGCTAATAGCTTATAAAAAGCGCCGATTCTCGTCTAAAAATGAGAAAATGAGCTAGTTCACGGATGAAATTGAGGAAAAAGCTATAAGCAGTATTATAGCTATTAAAATACGCTAGTAGAATTGGGAAAAAACGCGCATTCGCAGTTTAAATTGAGAAAACGCACGAATACGGTTTTCGTTGGCAATTTCTTAGCTAAAATTGAGAAAAATATGTACTTCAACGCTACTAAAAAGTATTTCTAGTTTAATTAGAGACTGAAGGGCCTCCTAAAGATTTCCGCCCCGGGCCCCGATAGGTGTTGTTCCGCCACTGATCACGATTACAATGTAAAGACTTATATCAGAATTCATATGGGCCGTCATTGGCAACTAATCGCGATCAACTTTAAACGAGATCAATTTGTTGGTGAAAATGGGCCTAGAGACTAATGGCGTTTTCCATTTCCATAAAATTCAGCTCTGGAGCCGAGCATTTCCTCCTCTTAAATCCCCATAAAATCGGTTTTATACAAAGCACAATCCACGAGAATAGTTTTTATAAAGCTGATTTTTCAGCTATTTTATCCGATCGGATTGGGCAAGCTTGTGAAATTGGTTTCATTCGGACGCAAATATTGTTAGAATGATTTTTAAATTTATAGAATAGAACGAATGCCGCGTTTTCAGTTTTTTTCAATAGTCAAATGAGCCACACACTCTGTCGTGCGGGTTGTTGCCTATTCTGTCATGCTCTTTTTGCAATTGAATTGGGCATTGGATGGGCAGTGGCGGCAGAAGCCAGTCATCGTAGGAGCAATAGTCTGAGCATATTTTCAGCTTGTGTGCACCCCTCCCTTCGAATTTTCTCATCCGGGCCATGGATGTGGAGGCTTAAAAGTTGACAAAAAGGTGATTCAGAGAAACGTGAGTTCATCGTTGAGGCAGAATGAGCCCACAAATTTATTAACAAATTGATATCAAATTCTTTTGAAGAGTTTAAAACATAACATAAAATATAACAATTCCATAATGATAACAAAACAATGATAAAATTAATTTGTGTACCGAAAAATATTACGGCATACCACCTTGCCCCCTAAGTTTTAATTTCATTCACGATTTAAAAACACAGGGACAATTTTCGCCCCCCAAAAAACAGTTTTATGTTACTTGATTTGGTTAGCCAAGCAATATTGTTTTTTCTACAGGCCTTCTTTGAAGTTTATCACTTATTTTAAACTTCATCTCACACACAAAAACCACAACTATTAACAATTGAAAAAAATCAAGTTTAAGTGTTCGACTCGTCTTGACCTGTCGGCATCTTTTGATGAACGTCTGCGATTTCAACGTGTGTGGGCGAAACGGGCGATATCGTTCCGTCATCTTCGCAGACTCTCAGGCCTATGGTTGCACCGATTTTCGCGCTGGCCTTTCTAAAGGAATCCGAGAGTTTCTCTTGGACGACGTTGATGCACATTGAGGTGAGTGAGAGGCCGAATACTAGATAAATTATCGACGCCATCATGTACATTTGATTCTGGAAAATGAAAAAAAAAAAAAAAATTAAATTATGGGGCGCTAGTTCAGGGACGTGAAACAGAGCTCGTACTTTGGGAACAAGGTCACCGAAACCAATAGTCGACATTGAAATGAAGACGAAGTAGAATGCTTCGAAAAAGCTCCACTCATCCTCCCAAATGTAGAAGACGGTCGCTCCAAGGAAAATATACCCGAGGAGTATGGTGATAGCGACGGATATTGGTAAATTAAACTCGTCGTCGATGGCGAAAGCCGACAGGGCTGGCGTTGGCGGAGCCTCGGCTGGAGTTGTTGGATTCGTCGACTGGTCTCCAGCTCCGTTCTCCTGCGGAAACATGCTCGGCCGCCTTAAAGTGTCGTACATCATTTGAACGCCCTTCATAACTTCCTATAAAAAGATCAAATATTTAATTACGGTTTATTTTTCTTTTTAATTTTTATGATTGCACCTGGACGGGGGCGGTTCGTCTGACTTTTTTACAGCTACCAGTGTAATAGACTCGCCGTACGAGGGCCCAAAGGAATTTCATTCCCCGTGTGAATAATTTACCAAAATCCGTTAGGAGAATCAAAAACATTGGAATTCCGAAAATTGAGTACGCGATGGTAAGTGCTCGACCGGTCTTTGTAACGGGAGCAATGTGTCCATAGCCTTGAACAAAAGAAACAAGCGTGACTAAACTGAACAGGGAAGGCTGTTATTTGAATTCATCATTGCTTATAACAGATGATAAAGAAGAGGGGGGTGAGCTAAGCTAAATCAGTTTTACCTATTGTAGTGATAACAGTGAGGCAGTAAATAATTCCGTTGATGAAACTCCACGATTTCCTCCCACTGTAAGTCGTCACCCCAGCTTCAAACGCCTCTTGCAACTGATTTTCAAAATCCCACAATTTCCTTCGAGCTTTCGATTTCCACTCGTCTTCTCGCATATAGTGACTCGATCGCCACAACTCATCAATAAAATCGCGTTTCACTCGTTTGACACCGCATTTATAGAACGATTCAAACGCCCCTTCAGTCGTTTTGAAAACCATCGCTCCGATACCGCACATTATTACAATGATGAGAAGCTCGCAAGCGCATCGGTTCCTTAATTTCTTTAACACTTCCACTTCATTGGGGTATTGATTAACAAATTTTCGAAATTCGACCCTCGACTCTTTGATTAAGTGAATCCAAGAGATTTTAACTGGGTCCAAGTTGGTTTGAGCCACAATTTTAGCGAAGTCCGATGATAGGTCTTCATCAACAGGTGTCCCGTTGGCACGTGTTGACGTTTCGGATGGGTCGGCAGGAGAAGGTGGGGGCTTACGCCAGCCTAACCAGCTCCACCATCGTTTAACAGGCTGCTCTTCTTTGATTATGGCGTTGTCGTCGGTTGTTTTCTTGATTTTGGTATTTTTTTTCTTTTTGGAATCTTCGATGTTTGCATCCAGTTTCACCTCGAGGTCAGTATTGAGCGACGATGTGTCATCAAAACTGTTGTCAGCTTTCTCCTTTGGACGGTTTTTCGTCCTCCGTCTGAGAGTTTTCTTTGGTTCGGGTGGCGGCGTCACCGGTTTGGCCGGTGACACCGATTTCCTCGCTGGAATGGTGACAGGTTTTTGACCGGTGTCATCGTCAGAGCTCGTTGGAACGATCAATTCTCTGGGCGACGAGTGACTTCGTTTCGTCTCCGGGATTTTCTTCCTCCGGTGACCAGTCGTCGGACTCCGTCGAGAGGATTTCCTCGCCGTCGGTACGGGGGGAACAATGAAAACGTCGTCGTCGTTGTCGTCATCATGAGCGACGTCCGAGCGACTTCTCTCGACCTCGCTCCCATCGTTTTGTCGCTCTGACATCGAGTAATCCTCGCCGATTTTATAAATAATTAAACCGCGCAAACAAGACAAAGAGTGGAGGGTCGGGTCAATTCCCCCTCACGTCCCGCGCGCCCAGCTCGACTGCGGCAAGTTTCGTTCGGAGACGTCGTCGCCGTCGCCTAAAAAGTGAAGAGGCGGAGGAGAGTGCCCGCACCCTGCCGCCCACCGACCATCACTTCGACTACCCGAGTAAATTTAAACCGAACTAAAGAGGGAAAACATTCCCAGTGGAGGCTAAAAATAGTGTCAAGATGAAAGAAATGTTTTGTTTTTACGCGGCAGAAATTATTGTTTTTGTTTTCACTAATGCAAAACTTTAGAGCCATTTTACGACCTCCCTCGACGCTATTCATTAGCTTAGCAATTCACGCCCTGAGTTAATTAAAAAAAATAAACATTTTCTTCATAACTATAGCGAAATATTTGTAACTTATTTCTACTTATGCCAACCAGCCTAATGAAAAACCATGCTTGACAATAGCCTACAACAACTATAAAAAAGCTGCCGAAATTCATTGTTTATAGCCGTCTTCGCCTAGACTGAGACTCCAAGAGGAAGACAGAGGGTGAAAGTGAGGGCTTATTCTCCTCGCCCTTATCTATCAATTGTCTGGATTAGAGCCAGTTTTTCAGCAAGCAGGACTGCGAAAGAGCACACTATTTTTTTTTTTTTTTTTTTACCAATGATGCGTTAGTCGTAGAGAGAGGGGGGGTTGTAAAAATACCGCACCGTATTCCAGTTTATCATTTCGAGGATAGTATTCACGCCTATAGCCAAGAAATATACCCCCTCCCCCGCCCAACACTACCGTTCTTTCAAAGGAGCCAATTTAATATAAAGCCTTACCTATAGTTGTATAAATAGTGCCACAATAAAAGACAGAGCTCCAAAAATCCCACATCGGTTTATCACCCTTTGAAAGAATGTGGCTGTCCTGTTTGAAATGCTCGAGCAAAACAGACTCGTAACGTTTTAAAGAGAGAGCCGATTGACCCAACCATAGAAGTTCATTGCTGTCCACTTGAGCCGATCTATTCAGCGGGGTCAATTCATCGAAAATCTGAAACAGCAAAGCTTATAAATTCAAACATTTCCTCGCTGTGACGAACTCTAAAGATGTTAATTTTTATCAAATAAAGAAGAGGGCTGAGGGAAAGGGGGTTGTTACCTGTTTAATTTGAATGAGAACGTTTTTTCTATGCTTGACGATGTCAAGGTACGAGCGAGTTTCAGCGCTGCCTTCGATTTTTGAAAAGAGAAACCCGCCGAGAAGGGAATAGAGAGCGACGAGGAAAACTAAAAAAATATGAGTGAACCACTTTCTCGACAGTGACCAGATTTTTCCATACATCCAAAATGAGGCCTTTTCACCGACGCTGAGGCCGGACTTGGCCGACTTGAGCGTGAAATCTCGAAAACCTGTGGGGAAAACAGGGGTGAGAAAAACAAAAGAACGTTAGGGTCTCAAAACGTTTGTAATCTTAAATAGCTCAATGCTGCGTAGTACCCAGAATCATGAACCACCAAAAATCAAGGTCTAATAGTCTAATAATAAAATAACGTGAAATAGTCACGAAACTGCAAAGATTTCGGGCAATTAGCAGGAAAAATTGCAAGTGGTGGCCAAAGAATCGATTCGATGGATAAAATAACCACGAAGTTACAAATTTCGAGGATAAATATTCATAAAATTCCAATTTGGGAATAAATAGTCGCGAAACTGCATGTTTGTGGCCGTAAACAGTAAACACTTGAACAGCCCTGGAAATCACTATTTTAGAGGGAAAACCAAGTCTCACTCACAGCTCAAATGTATAAAATTGCTGATTAGCGGCTAAAATAGGTAAAACGCTGATTCGCGGTTAAAATAAAGAAACATTGCCGATTAAGGGTTAAATTGAGAACATTTGGTTAAATCACACAGAAAATTGAGAAAATGGCACGTCGGACATCGCAGTTTCCGGAGGTAACTTCGTGGCTAAAATTAGAAAAAAACGCTAAGTCATGGGTAAAATCGCTGATTAGCGGCTGAAATCAGGAAAAACACAAATTCACGGCAAAATGGAGAAAACTCGCCAATTCACTAATGAAATTGAGAAGACGGACTGAAGTGTGGAAATTGAAACGCTAATTAGCGGTTAAAAAGGAGAAAACGTCAAATCGCGGCTCCTGAAGGCAGCTTCATGAGGGCGCTGGGTGAAATAAGATTTGCCCGGAGAACGCCAAATGTTCAAGGCCAGCTCTGATTGTTATTCACTGTACGTTTTCTCCTATAGCCCTTTGATGGGAACGTGTGATGGTGGAGGGGGGCACTGCTAATCAAGGGGGGATTTGGAGTCCAGTCATCCAGGAAGGCTAGACGTCGCTCCTATTAAGACCCCGATTTTCATTTTGTCATATTGAAGCTTTCCGGGGCCCCATCCAAGCGCTGGGACAGGGGTGAGCCTCCTCAACGCCACTGTACATTCAAATTTATTGCCAACGCAACGCGAAGAAGTTACAAGGCAACGTCAAAAACAATATAAAAAAAACAAGAAAGAAATAAAAAAAACGCTGTAAATTTTACACATGAGTTTGTTATTCATGAATAGTCAAATCCGGCTTGAAATTACATGAAAAACGACACCCCACACCCCTATGATCTCAAAACCTTTGAAAACCCCCATTTTGGACCCGCTTTTGGTGCATACAACGCCAGGGAGTTATTTGATCAGATGTTGGGAAACTGATCAGATGTTATGACAAACTAGAACCCAAATGGAGTCTATGTGCGAAAGAACGATTTTTTCCGAGCAATCCTAGGGCAAAATATGGCCCTGACGGCGTACGGCGCACGGCGGACGGACATTGCAGAAATCGAATCTAGACATGTTAAAACGTACAACAGAAAAAGTTTACCAATAAACCAATATTATTCAAAATGAATAATAAATCAATAAATAAATCACAGTTGTAACGAAGAGATCTTCCAGATGCATTCATCAATTGAATAGGTAGCCGCATCCACGATGATACAGTGAAGCCGTCTTTTAAAGCATTCGAAAGAAATGCTAGGCTCCTTCAGTGTTTCTGGAAGCGCGTTGAAAAGAACTGCTTCCTGTACACGTAAGCTCAGGCGAGCTGAGGACGCAAGACGAGTGAAATCCAATCTCAAGTCAAAGGCGCGTCTAGTAGTGTGGAAATGGACAAAGGTGCAGGAAGGAAATTCCTCGATATGCGCGCGAACAAAAGGCAAAGTCCGAAAGATGTAGGTGCCGGACAACGTCATAATCGAAAGTCGAACAACGGGGGCGCAGGCCACACATCACGCGAATTGCGGCCTTTTGGAGGAGGAAAATCTTCTCCCTGTGCGTGGAATTGCCCCATACCTCGATGCCATAGGTCATACGGGAGTAAAAAAAAAGCGAAAAATGCTTGCCTAAGCAGATCCTGCGAGGCAGAGCCTCTGAGGAGGCGAAGGACCAAAACCTAGGCCTCGAAAGCTGAGACGAGAGGGCCTGAACGAGGGGAGCCCAGGAGTTGAAGAAAAGACCGAGGAATTTGACCGTTCCAGATGGGGATTTAAACCCCATGTACAGGTCCTGCGTTTTATCTTCATTCCTACTAGAGCACAGAACCGTCGTGTCATCAGCATAGAGAAAAAAATCGAACAAGGAGGGAGATTGGGCCAAGCACAGGTCATTGATGAACAACAAGAACAGAATGGGGCCCAAGATAGAACTCTGCCGAACTCCGATGTTGGCGGCCCCAGCAAGCCACATCGGTACGATACTGCATTGGAGCCAAGGTTACCGCGAAATCGCCACTTTCGAGGATGAAGATCAACAAGGTAAATAATCTTCAATTTCGCAAATGGCAAGTTCCAAGGCCTTTTTACTTCCAGTTTCCCGTAGGGAAGGAAGCTGGACCCCGAAAAGGCCTAAATCTCGATTTTCTCCGTCCATCCGTCGTCCACTTTATTCTCGTTTATTCTCGATAGATCTGGACGAGTGATGGCTCAAAAGTTGTGTCTTCATCTCTAGATGTACACCGTAAAATTTGAAAACGATTGGTCGAGCGATATGGAAGGTATTATAACAAATGTGCTCGAAGTAAAAATTGGTTGGATCCTTATAATTCCAAGAAAATATTATAAACTTTGATGATCGATCGTTCAAAATCGTCATCTAGGTTCCTAGAAGACGCTGTTGAAATTTGAATAAGATTTGTTGAGCGGCACAGTTCCTACGTGTTATGGAATGCGTTTCAGCTCTTTTTTGCCCCAAACCTATCTCCGCCCAGGATTTTAGTCCGATTTCTCTCACGGTGGCTTAAAATGACCACAACAAAATTCCTTATCGATGAACTGGCCATTTTTTCGAAATTCAATTTGGTTATTTTTAAATTATTTTTTTTTAAAAATTAACGAGGATGAATTTTGAGTTTTAACTAATTCTATAGAAGAATGTGGAAGAATATAGAAGAATTATAGAAAAATATGAAAGAATATAGAAGAATATAGAAGAATATAGAAGAAATAGAAGAATATAGAGGAATATGGAAGAATATAGAAGAAAATAGAAGAATTGTAGAAGGATATAGAAGAATATAGAAGAATTATAGAAGAATATAGAAGAATTATAGAAGAATATAGAAGAATTATAGAAGAATATAGAAGAATTATAGAAGAATATAGAATACTTTTTTAGAGCGTTCAGCCAACAATCGAACGTCAGAACAGATCTTTGAGATAGGAAGCACGAACAGCATAGCCCCAAGATGCCAAGCGGATCGCACGAGTAGGGTTGCGAACTATCCCGGGGTACCCCGGGTAGTCATGGATTGGATACTTTTGTCCCGCGTACCGGCCAAGGACGTCCCGGGACGCATTACGTCTCGGATTCTTTACGTATTTCTTTGAAATTGTGCATGCGATTCGCGATACCTAACTCTCAGAGAGCTTTGCAATGGCAGCTTTATATGTGGTTCGATATTTTAGTGCTTTGAGAATTTTGTGGTTAGGGCTTTTTATGGTTGACCATTTTTTTAAATGAGCTTCTTGAGGTTCGAGCTTTTTTTGGTTTCAGATTTCTGTGGCTCGAGCTTTTTCGTGCTTTTTGTGGTTGGGGTTTCGAACTTTGAAACTTTTGTACCGATTTTCTCAAATTTCAAATTGGCAACCCTACGCTCGAGGTTATCGCTCGTGTCATAATTACTTTGTTTTTCTTTTTTTTTAAATAGCGGGAGTGAAGTCCAGTTTAGCCGGTTCTTAGAGCCGTGATATTACATCATTCGGTGCTAAATATTTCCAAACAAGATGGCCACGGAACCCGCGGGCGCAACATCGCCCAAAGTCTGACGAATAGCCACAAAATTGCGTAATTTTGGTGCTAAATATCCGCAAAAATGGGAAGTTTTCTGGTTGAGGATTCAGGAAATTGGTATAGTTTCAGGGGCCTTATTAGAGTTGTCGGACAAAAATCTCGCAAGCGGTATCGAAGGACGCTACATCAGAAATTATACTATCCCGCCATAGCAACCACCTCACGTGAGTTTTCCCCGACAACTCTAACTACGGCCCCTGGTCTTTAGTATCGCGAAATTGCTAGTTGCTGGTCTTTATTTCCGCGATATTGATAGTTGCTGGTCTTTATTTCCGCGAAATTGCAATATAAAATCGGTACCTACTTTGCAATTAAAATTACGAAATGATTCGCCGCTGAAATTAAGAAATGATTCGTGGTTAAAATATAGAAAAAGCGGTAATTTGCCACAAAAAATAGGAAATACCTGATTCCTGGCCAAATTGATAGGAAAGAACGTTAATCCGCGGATCTGTTTGAGAATATCCGAAAATTCGCTACGAAGTTGAGAAAACTCACTAATTTCGAGCTGAGGTTGAGATAAAGAGCACACTCACAGCTATAATGGAGAAAAAGCGAAATTCGCGGATAAAGTTCACAAATAGCGCTCGTTAGCATTTTACATCAAATCATAAAAATATCAAATGCTCGGCTAAAATCGAGAAATTATTCGCGGCCAAAATTAATAAAAGCGCTAATTAGAGGTAAGAAGTGGAATAAATCGCTAATACGCCGCGAAAATGGACAGAAAACGCTGATTCGTGGATACAATTGAGAAAACCCGCTATTTCCCGGCTAAAACTGAGAAAACCTGCTAATTCCAAGCTAAAATTGAGCACTCTCATCAGGTACAAGGTGCAATAAAGAAGAAGAAGGATAATTAGCCGCTAAAGTTGACAAAAAGCGCTCATTCGCAGATAAAATTGTGTAAAAACGTCAGTTTACGGATCAATATGAGAAAATTCGTTGGCTCACGGCAAGAATAGAGTAAAATCGGTAATTCTCGGCTACAATAAAGAAATTCTTCTCTCCTCTTTTTTGAACGTTGACAGCCAATTTTTTTATGTTGGTAACTCTAAGGCTAAAAAGGGGTTCCGAATAGGGCCCGAAATGCATCCGTAAAAATTAAAAAAATTGGATATCAACGTTCAAAAAACGTGTGAAAAAACAGCCGTGAAGGAAGCAGGAGTTGTTCAACTTTGGAATAAAGAAATTATTCGCGGCTAAAATCGAGAAATTGGGGGGGGGGGGTTGACCAGACCACGCGTCAATTCGTGATCTGCGTACTGGCGGGGCCTTTAACCCCGATACAATTTTAACCTCGAACAGCCTTGTATGGTCCTCTGTCAACCGCGAAGTAGGGGGTTTTCTCAATTTTATCGACGAATGGGAGTTTTCATCAACTTTAGCTGCTGTTTTAGAGATTTTTCCAAACTTTTGGCCGCAAACCTGCCCCATGAACAGCCATTTAGCGTGATTTCTCAATTTTGACCTGTTCTTATAAGGACCTGGTACACCTTACTGGGGGGGCTGGCGCACATTTATTTCAAATATTTTTTCTATTGTTATACATATTATTACATTATTGTAGGAAGTTGCGCGAAATAAATAAATAAATAAGAAACTGGGATTAACGTGTTTTCTCAATTTTAGTGGCGCATTGGATCTATTTCAGTGGCAACTGAGCGTTGGTCTTTTCAATTTTTTGTCGTAAATTAACTTTGTTTTTTGCCTCTGAATTTTAGACGTGAAATGCTTTAAACCATACAAATCCACCATTTCCATATTTTAGCTTTTTAGGGGCCACCACCAAGAACTTATTGTCCGTCACCGTTGAACGTATGCCTCAACTTCCTAGATGTATGAGGATGAGGATCGTGTTTCCGAAGCGCAAAACAAAATAATTTAAAGTCATAACCATAATTCAATGATAGCAAGGCAGAAAAGTCGACTGAAATACGTCCGAACGGCCCCATGTTTTTCTTTGTCCGCGATACAATTTTTCAGAATTAAAGAAACTTCACGATACACTCCAGCCCCTACCCATTCCCATTGAACGGGTAGTACTGAAAACTAGAATGTCTAGAAAGAGAAATATGTCATTCGACGCTTTATTTCGCCCAAACTTACATTCCCGACCCACATTCAAAAGGCAGACGCTGAGTAAAAATTGCAATATTTTTCCCTTTCATCAGGGTCACATTTCTTCAAACCTCCCCGTATTTCGTCTTCGGTTTTTATTATTCGTACTCTTCGAGCCCTCTGTGACGGAAATTCTAAGAAAAAGAGTTGTTAAATTCCGGAAATTATTAAACATAATTTCAAAGTTGTTTGAAGTAGCAAAATCGATAAATTAATCCCTGAAAATATAGGCGCGGAGTCACATTCTGAATTCTGATCATCAAAGTAACTGATATCGTTCGTGTGGGTGGTTTTCGTTTGAATAAAGTTATAAACGAGAACCGTATGGCGGGGTTATTATCGTAAGGAAATCGTGGGGGGGGGGGCTGTTATATCTTTCTCGGAGTAAAAGATTCAAACGAAAGGTTTTCCTGGGTGCGTACGTCTTGGTCAGACAGTAAATTGAATATGTAGTTATGTAACACTCGCAAATCCGTGGGCATGTAGATTTTAGATTTTTTCTCTCTCTTACCATATAGCTGTTCCGATTATTTTAGAGGAAATTCAGGAAATAATGTTTGCAATGGTTTCTTTCATTGAAGACGACTAAAAACAGTGACAATTGTCGGGCAGATAGTGGGTGGGGGACAACCGGAGAATAGGCAAAAACCCTCATGACCTTATTCGCCTCTTGCATTGCGGTACAAGTAGCATCCATACTCCAGTCTTGAGTGGCCCAGCGAATTCCGCTTGCGTTGAAGCTCTTTTTTGAACGTCCCGGCCCTATGCGGTATGTGGCCACCGTCAACGGAAAAATTCGTGCGGCCCCTTTAGAACGGGTCAAATCGGGGGGGGGAAAACGCCGGAGGCACTGGGAGAGCTCCTTCAACGTCTCGTAGGATTGAAAATCCATTTCGATTTTCAAATTCCCGGCTTCCCAGCACATAATTCATATTCCCTGACAGATATAAGCGATTCCGTCCAATTTCAATCACCCTGACGTTTATTGGGCAATTTATAAGATTTTGGGGATTTTTTCCAAAGTGTTTCAACTTCAGCCACCGGAAATGCGTAAAGCTATACCGTGATGGTCTTGGGAGGGGTGGAAAAAGGAAATGTTTTGGACCAATAAACACACTAAAACTGTCGGTTTCTATAATTTTCTTTAGTACTTCATCTTTCATGACTCATTCGATAGCAACTGTAGTCACGCAGGTAAAATCATTTTTAAAAAATGTAGACATTTCTTCCACTCAAGACGTGGAAATTGGTTATCGGAGCGACATTTGCCTCCACAAAGGATTTAGCGCGTTTTGTACGAATAATACAGTGTGCGATGAGTGAACTTTGGAGTAAACCCCCACAAAAGTAACAAAAGCTTCCAGTACAGGCTATAGGACTAATTTATTCCTTTGGTCCTTTAATTTCCGCGTGTACTTTAACAAAGAAAACAGTGCCAATATACTTCATCATCGTTAATGATTCACCCGGTGAAACTATATTATCCTCCTACGCCTATACGCGTTTCTATTTATAAGAAGAAGAAGAAAAAACCCTGATAGAAGATGCCTTTCACGCAGAATAAGCAAAACTTGGAACAAGATTAACGTGAGATTCAAAACATGTTTAATGCCGATCCCGCCCATACTTTGTGCCGACGTCAATAATTATTCTGATACTTCCTCCTTGAGTCTTCCGCATCGAATACGTTTTTAGACCCATACTTAACTCGCTTCACCCCCCAACCCTTGCCAGTGGTCCGCCAGCATTGTAAAAATTACCGAAAATTATTGGCACAGAATTCAGGCACTCCTGTCACGCTGCTCATCACTGTTCGAAAACGAACATGGGTGCATCGATTGGAGAGCGTTCTGATCCCTCAGAACCCATCGGCACCAAAACTTCAACCAGTTGAAGTATTACATGGGTGTTTCGGCCTATAAAATCGAAACGTAACCTTAAAACTGACCATTCGGCTTCGTTTAGCAGTCGTGGCCACGGAACCAGAAAGCCCAGTAGTACCCATTGATAAAAACGTATCCTAATGGAACTGTTTTCTCGGTTTAAAAATATAAAAGAACTCTGAGTTTGGCAACTAATGGCGTTTTCCATTTGCAAAAAATTCCGCTCTGGAGCCGAGCATTTCCACCCGTCTTCTCCGTTACCATATATGGTATAATTTTGAGAAGACGGGTGGAAATACTCGGCTTCAAAGCGGAATTTTAATTTAAATAGAAAACGTTAGAAATTTTCGACCAATTTTTGAGGAAATTTTCGGATTTTAGGTCTCGAATTGAGGTGTCGTAAATCCTGACATTTTTCCCAATATCAAAACCAACCGCGCAAGTCTGGCTCTTTCGCAATTTAGGCTATTTCAACCCCCATTTTTGCTCTTTCAACACAAAATTTTGCGGATTTGGCCGGCTCAAATTAGAATTTCTGAGATTTTTCCTCTTTCATAAAACGTCGTGCATTTGGCTTATTCATATCACAATTTCGCGAACATTCGCTCTTTTCAAACCGAATTTCTTGAATTTGGCTCCCTCAAAACCCAATTCCGGGCTTTTCAAGGCTTTCTTTCTACAATAATTTTGGACAATTCAAACACCAAATTTAGCTCATTCGCAAAACAAATGTCGTGATTTCGAGTTTTTCAAACTACAATTGTGCCGCCAATTTTCGGCCTTCTATAACCAAATGCTGCCAATTTTGCTGCTTTAAAACCCAATTTCACGAATTTTCAATTTTTCAAAAACAAAATTTCGTGGCTTCAGCTCTTTCTAAAATCAGTTTCGTAGGTTTGGCAAATTCTAAAACTGATTTTACTCTATATCAGCAAAGACCAAATTCACGGATTTGGCTCCTTCAAAACCAAATTGCACGAAATTCTGCTATTTCATGCCTCAATTTCACCTATTTCTTGTATTTAAAGGAACAAGTTCACGCTCCCCCCCCCCAAATTGCTTGCGACCCCAATGTTGAGACACACTGCCCTAAAAAAACAATAATTTATCATTTCTATGCGTAACGTTAAATAATGCGTTTAAAGCGAAGCTTTCTCAATGTTGTCGACGAATGAACTCTTCTAATTTTAGCCGCAAATCAGCACAACTTATATTTTCCCTCAAATTAGCGTTATCTCCCAAGGGCATGCACTTTTTTTTTTTCAATCTAGCTGCGAATAAGCACGCTTTTTCAATGACTTGCATTTATTTCCCGTAGGGACAGGAAGTATGGAGTTCGTGAAAAACATCGATTCCAAGTTGACTTCATATTCGTGATCAGCAGCCTCGAAAGTGTGCAGGGAAAAGTGGTTTTCGATACGCTGGATTGCTGGGAGCTGCGAAAATGTCTTCAGACGATGGGCTCCCAGCACATTCTATTCTATTTTGGTCATTGGGGACCAAAACTTGTCCAAAATGACGAATTTCGCCCCTTTTTTTCTTGTGTTTTGAGGCCTCGAGTCAGCGATTTTCCCCGATTTATGCAACAAAATTGAGCATTTTTCTCCTGTGAATGAATCTACATGCAATTTTGCAACGACATTTTTCCCAATTAAAGCAATGAATAGGGATATTTTCTCAATTTTGCCCGTGGTTACGCCACCATAAAACAGCAATTAGCGATTTTTTCATTTGCAGCGATGAATTGTCGATTTCCTCAATTGTAGCCGCGAATTAGCGTTTTTTAAAACTTTTTTTTTTACAATTTTAGCCGTTAATTTGTGTTTTTTGTCATTTTTAGCCGGTAATTAGCATTTTTTCTAAATTTTAGCTATGAAGTCACATCCAGAAACCACGAACCGGCATCATTTTCTCAATTTTAGATGCAAATTATATGTATAGGCATGATTTTATTCAATAGGCTCTATAAGTTCCTTCGAGTACTGACAGTCCGCCATGTTTTCTCAATTTCAGGCGCAAATGAACGATTTTTCGCAATTTCATTCACGATTTTTTTTTATTTTTTAGAGAAACCTTCTTCCGCAGACTTTCAGTGGACGGAAAATATCAAATAAAGCAATAATAATAAATAAATAATAGGTATTTATCGATGCCAGTCGCTAATAATGTCCTAAAAAAACTGTAGACTAGTTTTTTCTCAATTATAGCCCCAAATAAGTTCCTCTTATCAATTTTAGCTGTGAAAAGCTATCTATCACGGTATAGCCACGGATTTTATCCGCGAATTAGCACTTTCTACATACTTTTTCAGTCGTGAGCTTGGTACAAAAACAGGCCATTATAGCACTTTTTCCCAATTTCAGCCGCTTAATGTCCTCCGTGATCCGGGAATTTTATTTTTCTTAATTTCCCCCGCAAAGTAGAGCTTTTTGTGAACTTTCAGCCACCGAATTGCCCCAAGAATATCCCTTTAGCGGGATTTTTAATTTTTAGCCGCCTAAGGGCCTACAGAAAATGGGGATTGGCATGTTTTATCGATTTTAGCCACAAAGTTGCCTTCAAGTTCAGATGTCACGAATTAGTGTTTTTTTTGCAATTTTATCGAAAAATGAGCCCTTTTTCTCAATTTTAGCAGCCAATTAACGCTTTAAACTCTAACATTCCCATTTTTCCATGGCCTAAAATACCGAGGCAAAGTGCCTCTGAGAATTATGATGACCCGGGTCAGCGGGGAAATAGGTTTAATAAAATTACAAAGCAGTACTTATGGCCCGAAACGTAAATTATAAGCTATAGTTTCCCTGTGACCTTCCATTTCCTGCTGACCGTGTGCGTCGGAATGAAATTGAGAACAGGCGCTATTACTCACATTGGTGAAAGTGAAACACCGCTAATTCTTGAATGGCAAAAAAAAACTAATCTCCGGCTAAAACTGAGAAAAAATGATAATTCTCGCCAAAAATGAAAATGAAACGCTCATTCGCATCCAAAAATTGAGGAAAAGCTTAAATTCGTGGATAAAGTTGGCAAAAAGCGCTTATTAGCAGCTAAATGAAGCAAGGACACTGATTCGTGGATGAATTTTGAGAAAATCCACTGATTCACGGCTAAAATTGAGAAAACACGGTATTCGCGCGGCTAATCAAGAAATAATCCGCCGCTGAAATTAAGCAGAAGATTCGTGCCTACAATTGATAAATAGCGCTATTTTGCGGCATGAATAGAAAAAAAGCGCTCGTGTGCGAGAAATTTGAGAAAGATAAAATATATATATTAAAAAGATTAAATATATATAGAATATATATTTAATAAATAAAAAATTTCTATATATATTAAAAAGATTAAATATATATAGAATATATTTAATAAATAAAAAAAAACTTTACTCACGGGTAAAACTAACTAACCTTAGTGAAATAAACCGCTAATTCTCGTCTAAAATTGAGATAAAAGAACACATTGCTGGTATTTAAAAAATTCGAGGTAAAAATTGACAAAAAGTGTTCACGCGGCTTCAAAATGTTGAATGTTGGCGAAAGCGGTAATTCATGGGTAAAATTATGAAGTAAGTCGAGGCTTTAATTGAGAAAAAGCGCTCATTCGCAGCTAAAATTCAAAAAGGGGAAAACCAATAAAAAACGCTAATTTGCGATAAATTTGAGAAAATCCGCTAATACGCGGCTAAAACTGAGGAAATACGATTATTAGCGGCAAAAATGGAGGAAACGCGCCAGCCCGCATGGCCATAAGAAGTGAATAAAAACGGTAATTCACGGCTAAATGGAGAAAAAGCTCAAATTCGTAGATGAAGTTGGCAAAAAGCACTTAGTAGCTGCTAAAATAGAGAAAGATGCTAAATCCTGGATCAATTTGAGAAAATCCGCTGATTCCAAGCTAAAATTGAGGAAATGCGGTAATTTGCGGCTAAAATTAAGAAATAATCCACCGCTAAAATTGCAAAACCAAGATTCTAATTAAAATTTAAAAAATAATCCAGCGCCTATAATCCAGAAGTCGTGACTAAAATTGATAATTAGCACTATTTTGCGGCCAAAATAGAAAAAGAGCTCCTGTGAGGTTTGAAATTGAAAAACAACTCTAAATTCATTTCACTTAAAATATTTAATAAATAAATTTAATACATACCTACATGAAAAAACCTTACCCACGGCTGAACCTGACAAAGTGAGACAAACCGCTAATTTCCGCCTAAAATTGAGACAAAGAGCTCAATCGCTGCTAAAAATTGGAAATTTTGCGGCTAAAATTGACAAAAAGCGCTCACGCGCGTCTAAAATATGATATAAAACGCCGCCGGATTATATTAAGTGAAATCAGTAATGCCCGGGTAAAATTAAGAAATAATCCGCGGCTTTAGTTGAGAAAAAACGCTCATTAGCAGCTAAAATGAAGAACAACAATATGTCAAGAATAGTACGGAAAGCGCTGATTAACGTCAAAAATGAGGGAAAAGCACTAATCCACACAGTCTCAAGAAGTGATGATTAAAATCGCTAATTCAGGCAAAAATGGGGGAGGGAGTGCTAATTCGCGGATACATTTGATCAAACCCGCTAATTCGCGGAAAAACGGAGAACAAAACGCTAATTCTCGCCTAAAACGCTCATTCACAACTAAAATGGGGGAAAAGCTTCAATTCGCGACTAAAGTTAGGAAAAAGGCGCTTATTAGCAGCTAATATGGAGAAAGACTAATTCGTGGATAAATTTGATAAAATCCGTTGATTCGCCGTTGACGTTGAGGAAATGCCGTAATTCACGGCTAAAATTGTGAAATAATCCATCGCTAAAATTAAAAAAAAATTAGACGTGGCTAAAATGAAGAAATAGCGCTAAAAATTAGAAATTGCGTTAATTCATGGATCAATTTGAGAAAAATTCGTAATTCACGGCTAAAATTCAGGACATGCTGTAATTCGCGGCAAAAATGGATAAAAACGTTAACTCACGGCTAAAATAGAGAAAAAGCGCTAATGCGATGCTAAAATTGATAAAAAACGCTAATTCCTGGCGCAGATCCATGGATTTTCACGGGGGGGGGGGGTCACAAAGAAGTTCCTCCACGTTTTTTTTCTCAAATTTAGCCACAATCAAGCCCTTTTACTCAATTCATCCAAGAAAAGGACTCAGGAAGGAATAACAGTGAATTAGCGGCTATCCTTACTTTCGGTTTGAATTTTGTGTCGTGAAACGGGAAATGGTGCCCTTTCTCAATTTTAATCGCGAAAGAGCACTTTTTTAAAATTTTAAACGCGAATCAATTGGGGGTTTTTCCACAAATGAGTGCTTCCTCTCAATTCTAACGTGAACGAGCCCCTTTTTTTCATTTTTAGCCGTCAAAAGATCTTCATAAACCGCGAATTAGCGTTTTTTGCTTAAATTTGGGAATTGAATATGAGCTCTATTTCTGTATTTTGACTGTTTGAGGTACTCTTAAACCGCTTCCGGCTCGAGCCAAAACATTTTGAAATTATATCACCTTTCCAATCCCTGGGCTTATTCAAATCGAGACGGATTGAGTGAAAAAAATCTAAAATTCACGTCTAAAAAGCGCTAATACGCTGCTAAAATTTGATGAAACCCCTTAATTCGCGGCTAAAGTTGAGATATAAAGCACACATACGCAACTAAAATTGAGAAAATTCGTTAATCGCTGGTAAAGTTGACAAAAAGCGCTCATTTGCAGTGATAGTGGATAAAAGCGATAAATCGCGGACCAATTTTTAGAAAATCCTGTCAGGAAAAGCGGTAATTCGCGGCTGAAATTGAAAAAAAAAACGCTCATTTATGGCTAAAATTGTGTAAACGCCGATGCGCGGTTCCTAGAGGCAAGTTTGCGGATAAAATTAAGGAAAAAACATAATTTAACGCAACGTTGGGTGGGAGGGGGGATGGAAACCTGATGGAAAAAATGCCTGGAAGAAAAAAGAAAGACTAAATTCATCAGATTTGTGGTGGAACCTCTCCCAAGATAAAATCCTGGATCCGCCACTGCACCGCATGCGGTAAGGGGCTATTCCGCACCACACAGTGCTAAAAGGCTGCACACCCTTAGAACAACGGCTGGCTGCGGCCCTGAATCTAAAATATACGTCGTAGTTCAATATACTTCCCTGTCTAATATACGTCATAATATACGTCAGATGGTCTGTACGATACGTTGGCACTCGTAACGGATACCTTTTTCGAACAAAATGTCCTCTTCCTCTTAAATTAATTTTCTAGCCAACTCGTTGGTAACTGCCCAAAGATAACGTCCAAAGTGCGTTTTTTAATTGGTAAGCGGCATGATAAGAAAAACTCCTCCATTGTAAACTAAAAGCAACCCTAAACTCACAATTCCTCATTTACCCTAAGATATTAATGCGTCAGTTGGGTGGCTTGGCGGGGGACGCTTATTCTACCACCCCACCATCCCCACCTACGCCTAGTCGAAAAAACTTCAGCGACTGTTGAGACCAACAACACGCACAAACCCGCAATGAGGATATTTATGCTACCCCGCCGCGGCTCTAAGAACAATAAGGGTGGGGTTTTAAATTGCGATAACCGTTGCAGTGAAGCATCTCCGCAAGATGGTTGCGGGTGTAAGAAGCTTTAAGGGTCCGGGGAAAACTATTCTAAAGATTTTTCTCGGAACATCCCCCCCCCCTACCATTGTGCCAAACAATGCTCTCTATAGTTGAATCACGTTGGGCAAAACGTCCAACATTTCCTGATATAGTTAGGCCTTTAGTAAGGCGATATCAAAATCCTCCAATTTTGGTGTGTTTTTTTTTTTCATTTCACGTTGGTTCCCCATACATTTTATCTCGTGACGACCTGCCGTCATCAATTTCCAATTAGAAAAACAAAAAATGTGCTACTACTTTTCCCGAAAATTTGGTCAGTGCAAGTTTATTTGTATCCAAAATTACCTTTGTAGGCCGATTGCCATTTTTCCATAACTGGCTGGTTAATGTTTCTGTACTGGTCGATAGCTGAAGACTGGAATGAATTCCGAAATGCCATCACTTTAATTGACCGATAGCACTCCCTTTTTTTCTAGATTACTCGCCAATTTATTCAAGGCATTACAATGAACACTATAGTTCAGGATGATCAAGGTATGTAGTTTGGATAAATGAGGATAAATCCACACCGGGTCTAATGGATTCACTCAATTTAACGCCGCCTTCAAGCACTCGTCAACCAAAACTGACCCAACGGTGTTTGTTGTCAATGTTGCTGCGACTTTTAGAAAAATAAGAAGCCCTAGTATTTAAAAATAAACCCCTTCTTTTTTTGAGTGACAGCTTGTGGAAGAGTAAAATGACTCAACAAATGGCTTTTCGAGAGATGAACGATGGGGTAAGGACAGAGCGATCCACGTTTCATGTACGGCTGATGGATTGGTGGTGGGGTAAGGGGTGGGGTATGCTTTATAAAGACTCGAATCACTAGATGTCATAATTTATGGGTTGAAATGAAGGAATTCACACAGAGGAAGAAAAGATGGAAATACGCGGTAATGTGCGCTCATCAAACTATCAGCAGTAGCTATAATTATGTCAGATAAGGTGCGGTTAAATTGAGTCGCTGGCATTGGTTTTTTTGCTTAATGAGAAGAGCTAATACTCTAATACGCAGTGTAAAAGCCGAGGGTCTCGTCTTATTATTATTTTTTAAAATTCTGGGTACTTAAGCGCGGAAAATTGACACGACTCACCAAGAAACTGCTTCGATATGAACTCGCCGGCCTTGTTGGGATACATCGCGAAAACATTGAAGCCACCCTCCGAGGGGTCGACTGTTGTCGGTGTCATCGGCCCAGTGTAGAAACCGAAGGGTTGCCGTGAACCGGCTCCAGCGGTGACTGCAGTTGTCGGCCCGTGAGGATTCACTCCTGGCGTAGGCGGTGGTATGACGAGGGTAATTTGTGGACGACCAGATTTTGGCGGCAATTTTGGAGCCGGTGGAGACGACCTGGTCGATTCCGATTGAGACTGACTTTCGGGTCGAGAATCGTGTTCTTCCATGGTCAGAATAACGAAGTCCCTTGTTATGAAAGCGGCTTTTGTTTCATTGAAAAAACAAATTAAAAAAAAAAGAAGATTCGATCGCAACAAAATAAAAAAAAATTACCTGAGAAATCCAACCAATTACTTGAAACTAAGCAATTTGGCAATTTATCGCGTCTTGTGTCATCGCCGCACTTGACAATATATCCGAAATCGCGAAATTCCAACTCCGCGACTCACAAGTGGGACAGTGACTATTCCAAAACACAAAACGCAGATAGACGGCAGGTTGTTGGATGGTGGCGGTACGGGGGTAGGATGATGCGAGACGCATACAGTTCATCTAACCTGGGTTACACCCCCAGAAGAGCATCCCTCCCCTCGATATCATCACTCGCTCACACACCCACTTACTCTATCACACTCTCTCGCTCTCTCTCAAATCATAATGCAATACTAATTGCAACTATAACACATTGTATTTTCGAGGAAATCTAAAAAAAAATCTGACTTACTGACCACCCACCGATTTAATAAAAATCCCCATCTCGCACAAATCCCCCCTCACCCACCCACGTCTGGAGACATCTAGTCTCCCACACGCTACACCGTAAACACTAATGAATGAGCTCATTACTTACTCTGGCAAAATTTCTCCTTCGACGTGATTCACTTGTACCACACTTTTCACGTTTAAAATTATCATCTTAATTGATTTTTAAAGCAATGCAATAATGATCTAATTAATTAAATTGAAAGCAAGTATTTCAATCCATTGTTCACAAGATTTCACTGTATAGGATTAATTCTTCGCTGACAACAATGGGCAGCGCAACAATAATAATAACAATAAAATTAAATTAAATTGTAAAAAAAAGGGTCAGAACTAATCACACCCCTAGGCTTATTGCTTTTTCCTTTTAACAGAAATTCCAAAGCGTGGGCAACGTTATTTAATCTTAAAACGATTGACATTCATGTTCTCGGATTTCACTTGGATTCTCGATTGGGTTGGCCTCCAACCCTTTCCTTTCCCCCCGCCTGCAACACCGCACGAGAGACATCGGACACTTGGGTGATTAAGCTCGAGCCGAAATGTGCTTTGCCATGCAGAAAAAAAAAAGAGTTTTATTTATTTTATTTTTTTAAACGACAAAAAACGATTCCTGACTGACGTTTCATCTTCAACACGTTGAGAGCTAATTTCATGTATTTGGCTACTCTGACTTATACCGTTATTAGGATACGACATTATGCAGTTTGACAACCAGCCAAATATTTTCGACTAGAATAGCCCTTGAGAGTTGAAAAGTCCCTAAGATTTTTTTTTTTTTTTTTTTCTCCGATTAGTATCAATTCGAAATAACTTCCTCCGTCATAATTTCATGATGTTATGATGTGCATTTCAGGTCGTTTGAGCTATTTTGAGGAAGAAGGACGATTAGAATTAAGGGTGGGATGTGTTGATGCCGTTGATCGGGAGGGGAGGGTCAAGCTATGAGATGTTTATGTACGAAAGTCACAAGGAAGTAAAACACGAAAGCTTCTGAAAATAAACTTGACGCGAGTATTTTATAGAAAATTTGTAATTTACTAACCCTAAAGCGGGCGCGTTGGTGAACTTTGTTCACCAAACACTGGGGTTGCCAGATCTCCGGTTTTCGTCCGGAGTCTCCGGGCCTGAGACTCGATCTCCGGTCTCCGGCCGGACCGAGAATGCCTCCGGGCCAAAAAATTGTGTGCATTAATTCGGGAAGTAACAAAAAATACCTGCATAAAAAATCTTGGAATCATTTTACGTGAGGTTACATGTAGATGCGACAAAAAAGCCCCGACGACAAAAATCGCTCCTACAATCACAAAAATGTATCCAACCAAATAGTTCTGATCAAATAACGGCCCTTTTCCGGCCCTTCCGCAAGACCATGTTGATTGCATGTTGATTTCAGCAAATGCAAATTTAATTATAACATAACTCACTGCAATTTAACCAGGAAATTAGCCCGAACATTCGGATACAAAATTATTGATTTTACAAGATTTTTTGCCAAAACTATTGTTAATTTTGCTTCCCAATAACTCACATGGGCCGAAAACTGTTAAATAACTACTGAAATTTGTTATTTGGCCATGCAATCGCCCAATTGATTGATCCATGGCCAGTGATGTATAATCACTGGCGAAACTACACCTTCAAGCATTAAATTATGGGGTTTACTCAATATGGCCATCAACTTAGCTCCAGAAATCGCGAATTGGTGATCTCTCAGAGAGCTTTTTTCTCTTCAATTTAGCGGCAAATTAGCGTTTTTCTCTATTTTGAGCAGCAAATAAGCGATTTTTCTAAATTTTTCTAAATGCTTTCAATGAATTCGATTTACCCACGAATTGGATCTTTGTTTTCATTTTAGCCTCGAATCAGCGCAATTTTCGCAGCGATTTAGCGATGTCTTCCCATTTAACAACGAAAATGGAGTTTTATTGCTTCAACTTCAGCAGTGAATTAGCCTTTTCTTCGTAATTTAGAGCTACAAATCAACACTTTTTCGTAAGTTCAGCAGCATTTACCAAAGATTTAGCGTTTTTCCTTCATTTCAGCAGCGAATTAACGCTTTTTCTTCAAGCTGCGGCTCCAAGCTGCTTTCCTCAAATTTAGAAGCGGGTTAGAAGATTTTTTGAAATTTTAGCAAGAGCAACGAAGGTGCATCCCGGAAATCGTGAATTTTCATTTTCTCAATTTTAGCAGTTAATAAGCGATTTTTCTTCATTTTAGCAACGAAATAGCGCTGTTTCTCAATTTGACCAGTGAATTATTTGCGATGTATTCACATTTAGCTATACGAATTAGCGGTTTCCATCAATTTTAGCAGCGAATTAGCGCTTTCTATTTATTTTAGCAGGGAATTACAGCTCTCCCTCAATTTGATTATGGATTTTTTCCAATTTTAGCAGCGAATTAGCACATTTTATCTATTTTAGCAGTGAATTAGAGATGTATTTATATTCAGTGACGAATTAGCGTTTTTCTGCAATTAGCCGCGGATTAACGCTATTTCTTAATTTTAACCACGAATTAGCGCTTTTTCTCAGTTTCATCCACGAAGTTGCCCTCAGAAATCTGGAAATTGATTTTTCTCAATTAGAGCTTGGAACGCTCGCTTATTCTCACTTTAGTCGTGTATTTTATCGCTTTTTCTAAAGTTTAGTCGCGAATTAGTGCTTTTCGTCAATTTTCAAACCGCAAATACCCCTAATCACAAAAACGCTCAGATAACAAAGACGTTCTAACCTCAAAATGAACTCACCACAGAAGCTCCAATTGCCCCTGTCATCAAATAGTGCAGTTTAGACCTTTATAGGCGTTCGGGTGTCGATTTGTACATAACTATGCCCCCCCCCCATAATCACAAACCATACACTTATGTACATAATACATGTATTATGTATATCTCCGGCTATCTGGCATCCCTACAAACCCAGATTTCAGCATGTTACTCCTAGGCTAAGATACTACTGGAATTCCCCTCTTCAGTACCTTCCTGACATGTCCTCTTGGTTTGATATGCGGCGTTATCCCTGCTAAAATCGGGTTCATAAGTCAGTTACTGGTACAGATTGAGAAAAAAAGGGCGCGTGAACCAGCCAGTAATAAAGTGTGCTCGAAGGGAATGATATGTCAATACGATTTGAGTGAACAATTTATTAAGCAAATGCTTAAATTGTTCGTCGGCGGCTCAAATTAGCTACCCTATGACCCAGGTGCAATCGCGCCAGTGTTGGTGGGTCAATTTGCCTAGTAGTCTCCCCCCTAAACACCTACAACTTTTATTTCCTTATTTCATGCCCAAAAACGTTCACTTTTGGCAAATTGGAACCATGAGTCGTAAATTAAAGGCGAAAATGTGGCAGGTGAATAAAGTTCACCACGCGTCCGGTAGTGCTACTCAGATGAACGCGCCCGCTTTAGGGCTAAGTAAGAATTAGTAAGAATATATAAGAAATAAGTATATAAGGTAAGTATACATTATAAGAATCGTGGAAGAGGTATGACCAGTGGCGCCGAAACGATTTCAAAGGTGTGTAGCCGAACTCTGGTAAAAGGACCCACCCAACCACCACTAGCAATGTTCCCATTGTAACAATTCTTAAAAAACCCTGGAAAAACGATTATTCGTCTACACATCGGGACAAACAAAAGGAGCGACCAGAGAGCTGAATCAGCGGAATAATCGCGAGAAACATCCTGTAAGCGATTCCCCTTCTTCAAATACTCAATTTTTCAGGTTTATAAACGAGCTTTGGGGGCGTCACTCACACGCATGGAGGAAACTGCTCAACTTGAGAATTTTTCCCTCAAAAATGGATTTTTTTCAGACAAGAAATGGAGCATTGACGGATTTAAGGGGGGCCGTAGGGACTTTGCCCCCCCTAGTTGGTCGTATTAGCCCGGCCCCCCCAAAGATGTTTATTCTCAAGCCCCTTTTCCAAAAACTGTAAAATTGATATTAGAACGACGATATTAATAGTTTCTAGTACTCTGATACAAAACCTCGCAATCAAGGTTTGGGATATTTGTTATGTTGGAAGAAATTGAGATTCCAAGTCAAAATTGTCAGCTCCTGAGGCAAAATTGACAGTATTGTAAGTCGAAATTGACAGTTTGAAGTACGACAATCACAGTTTTGAATGTTGAAATTGACTGTAATCCAACAGGGCTTAACGTCCAACTACCATAAAGTGTCGTGGACGAGAGCACACACTTTACTTTTTTACCCGTGATTTATCTTTTTTACTGAAATTGACAGTAGGTATCCAAGTCCGACAAATAGACGCGAAGTTGTAACATTTCACGGTCAAAAATATGTGAAATTGAAAGTTTACTGGCTAAATATTTGCGATATTGCAAGTTTCACGTCCTAATTTCAGTAAAGAATGATTAAGGGCGTGAACCCTGGGCAAGCCATGAATTTATTTGCGATTGAAGTAAGTTCAGGTCCTAATTTTAGCGAAATTACATGTTTTCTGGAAATTGACAGCCTCGGGTCTTCAGGTCTTAATTTCAGCAAAATTGCAAGTTCCGGGTCCTAGTTTCGGGGGAATTGCAAGTTCCGGGTCCTAGTTTCGGGGAAATTGCAAGTTCCGGGTCCTAGTTTCGGGGAAATTACAAGTTTCAGTGCTAAATCTCCATGAAATTGCAAGCTTTCAATTGTTTTTCGTGGGCGCGCTGCTGGCTCACAAGGCCATTGCAACACTAGGGGGGGGGGGATCTACAAAATTGGATGTTTCAAGGCATAATTTTCTTGAAATTGTAAGTTTCAGGTCCTAATTTCAGTGGCATTGCACGTTTTAGATGCCAATTTTTTTTTTTGGTTGTCGCGAGCCCTGGGATAGCCGGCCACGAATACGCATAATACCTTGATAAATAGCCGTGTTATCACAACATTTAGAGATAAATGTTGATTTAGAGATAAATGTCTCACAATAGCGAGATCAGTGGCGGACCGACAACTATCGAATCAGGCGGAAATCCTTACGAGGCCCCTTATCATTCATTGCTTGACCAAACATGGCCAAATTTGGAGATTGATTCTTCCAGAAAATTTAATTCCGCAGGTTAGGCACTTTCTGCAGAACGATTTCGCAAATTTGGCACTTCCAAAAATTAATTTCACGCCTTTTAGCTCTTTCAAAACCCAATATGGCAGTTTTCCCTCCTATACTTCTGAATTAGAATGATCGCTTTTTCTCAACTTTAATCGCGAATTAGAGCCCCCCCCCCCCAATCTTCGATGGGTAACGTTTTATTTCAATTTTAACCGAGAATTAGCGATGTTTCTCAGGCCCCATACGATACGTGAGCAGGAGTCGCGTGATTTCAGTGTTACTCCGTGTCCTAGGTGAGGCGGCAACCGCACGATTTTACCATTTATAGGAAGTTTAGCGTTTGTAGTGGTTGTGCGATTTATATAGAAAACGCACAGATTGGAAACTATGGGTGTTTTGCAATGTAAACGCTAAACACTGAAATCGCGCGACTCTCACTCACGCAGGACGGGGCCAAAAGCGTTTAGAGAGTTTACAGAAGCGGAAAACTTATAAATTAAAATTAATTTAAATAATGGATTAGCGTTTTTTAAAATTGTAGTCGTGGAATGCCCGTAGAACATGAGAGTTTTTCTCAATTTTGGCTAGGAAGTTATACCAGAAACCACGAATTGACTCATGTTTTTTCATTTTTAGCTACGAATAAGCGCTTTTAGCCAAGAACAGCAAATTAACTCGTGCCTTCTCAATTTTATCCACCTAAGGACGTATCGAAACTGGGGTATGGAGTTTTTTTTCTCTCTATTTCAGGCGTGAACATGCCTGTATTCTCAGAAAAAAGTAACTTTACACATGGACCTCGATACTCTGGAGTCGAGAAAGATCGTCCAAACCAACGAAAAGTCAAAAAGTGCAATTTTAGAGGCCGAAGACCCGTTATATGGAGACGTTTTTGACTGGACATGGGGGTAAAAATGGGCCTGAGAATTGCCCTCTTAACTCCCTCCGCGGGATAGGCAAAATGGCCTAAATTGAAAATTGGACGCTACCGCGTATTTCTGGGTTTCTCGGCCCGGAGAATCCCACAATCGAAACAAGCCGATCTTGAAAAATCGTTGAAGCAGTTCCTCCTCTGATGCCACTGTTCTTGGCCTTTCTGGCACATAATGGATCCCGGTGACAGGCTTGACTCACTCATTGGCTCAAAAGTAGCTCTGGTCATTATTTTGATCCCATGAAGTCACCTGATTTGATGCACCTCAGGTAACTAAACGACACAGATTATTCCCGTAACTACACAAATCGAATCCAAATCGTGGGCTAAATCTAATATTTAGCCACAAAAACTGCTTGGCACTTGCAAATTTGTTTAACTATCCTTGGTCGGATGGAATGAAAATCGTCGGATGAATGAAACGGATACCAAATCTCCATTTAAAATTTCCTTTTGAGCATGAAAACTAAAAATCCTCATTTTTCTATTTTTATGCTGGGGGGGGGGGGGCAAATATAGTCGCATGGGGCGGCAAAATTAAATTAGCCCCAGGGCAGCAAAAAACAAAACCCGGCCCTGTGTAAGACCCTACACTGCCAATTTAGTGGAAATTAAGACCCGAAAATGTCCATCTCGCGGATGTTCAGCCAGGAAACTTCCAATTTCGTCGGAATTAGCCAGGCTTTTGGGGTTGATGAGGCTGGCTAGCCATAGTTTCACCGCCCAAAATAGGCCCAGAAACTTCCAATTTTGCTCAAATTAAAAATTAAGACCCTAATTGTGTTTTCCAAACAATTAAGGCCCGAAAGTCGTATTGCGGCAGATATTCAGCTGAAACCACGGCTTTTTTCATTTTCTAAATTTTCTGTGAATTAGCAAAGCCCTCAATTAGCCATTTTTCTTCATTTTAAACGCAAATTGGCGTTTTTCCTCATTGTAGCCGCTAATTATAGAAAACAGGTATGACGACCAAATTGATGAACAAAAGGCTTTAAGGCCGAGGTTTCGCCAAATTTATTGGCCTCATCAGGGCAAATAAAGGAAATTAAAAAGTAGTTAAACTTGGCTTTTTGCCCTGATGAGGCCAACAAATTTTGTGAAATCTCGGCCTTAAAGCCTTTTGATTATCAATAGCGTAGGGCCGCATTAGGGGTTTTCAATTCAGTGTTTCCTAAGAATAACGGGTTTTCGCAGTTTCTCCGCAAATTAGAGTTTTTTCTCCATTAGTGAATTTTGTCAAATTTTGCCGCGAATGAGAACTTTTTCTACATTTTTCAAATTTTATCCGCAAATTAGCGATTAGTCTAAATTTTAAATGCGAATGACCAACTTTCTTAATTTAAGCCCTGAATTAGCGCATTTTTTCAAGTTTAAAAATAAAAATAGCTCCAGGACTCGCGAATTGGCATATTCACATTTTTAGCCGTGAATTAGCACTTTTTCATTCTCAGGGCTCTACTCATTTTTATCCTTGAATCAGCGCTTTTTCCTGAAATTTTAGACAAATTAATGATTTTAGAGCCTCGAATTAGCACTAACTTTGTCTCCATTTTAGCGGGGAATTATTGCATTTTTTCTAAATTTTAGTCGAGAATCGTGGCTTTACTTTAATTTTTGCCGCGCATTGGTGCTTTCATTGTTAATTTTAGACGCGCATTATTTTTCAATTTTAAACGAGAGTTACCATTTTTACTAAATTTTAGCCACAAACTAGCTGATTTTGTCATATTGATCCGCGGATAGGCGTTTTCCCCCGTTTTAGCCGCAAGTGAGCGATTTTTGTCAACTGAAGCCGTGTGAATCATTTTAGCCTTGAATTAATGCTTTTTATCAATTTACGGCTAAAATGTAGAAAAACCGAGGACGCACTGTTCGTGGGACAAGTTCGCAGCTAAAATTGAGAAAAAGCGGTGATTTATGGCTAAAAGTGAAAAAAAAACGACAACTAAAAAACAAACAAACAAAAGCTAATTTGTACGGGGGGGGGGGGACAAAATTGCAAGAAAACGCCATTTTGCGGTTTCTGGAGGCAACACAATTCTAGTGCCTTAAAATGAGAAAAATCAATAATTCATGACTAGAATTCAATAAATCACTGCTAAATTTGGAGAAAAAAAAAACAGGAAAGAGCTCTCCTTTGTAGTTTCAATTGAGGACTGCAAAATCTCCCTAACAAGTTCCCCACTCGACTTTGTTTGTAAATAAAAACAGAATATTTCCCTTCTCGACGATAAGAAAAGAATGATCCGATACTAACAATTCGTGGTCCTTTGCTCTCTTTTTAAAGCAACATAAATATACCTACTATATTTTCTTTTTCATCAGATTATTCCCGTAAACAGTTCGCTCTCAATTTAAAATCATGTTCTACCGGTAAATGTTCAGTTCAGAATGCATGTGCTTCCTGCTTGAGCGATTCCCTCGCCACTTTTTTCCCTGACGTTGGTACATCAAAACCACAATGAATAAGTTTACATGTCATTACTGTGGGTACGAGTGCTCACAAAGGGGCGAATTTTATCATCATATTCTTCGAACGCACAAACGTAGGAAGCCCTTCGAATGCCCAAACTGTCAGTTTAAATGCGGCAGAGAGAGTGAACTTAATGAACATCTTCAAACACACGTTACCACCGAGAAACGCTTCAAGTGCCCACACTGTGAGCACAAGTTCACCACTAAAACGGACTTTGTAAGGCACGTTCGAACGCACACCGGCGAGAAACCCTTCGAATGCTCACACTGTGGGCACAAGACCGCCCTTAAAGCTAATCTTGTTGTTCATATTCGAACGCACACCGGTGAGAGACCCTACAATTGTCCACACTGTGACTACAAGGCCGCTCGAAAGGACTATCTTGTTCTACATCTTCGAAGGCATCACACCGGCCAGTAACCATTTTTATGTCCACCAGATATTGAGGCTGCAAACGCCCCCCATACCTCCAATGTACAAATCCGAAACCATTTTTTTTTTTTTTAAATTGAAGTAAAATGCAAATTTTGGCGTGTTTGTTTCTTTTAATAACAAAATTTAGCGGTTTTGACTCTTCGATTCGGCTCGTCGAAAATCCGACTTCACAGGTTTGGCTGTTCTCAACCTTAGCCGCGAATCAGTGATTTAACTAAATTTGAGATGTGCATGTGTTTCCTCAACCCCCATCCAATCCTGGATTTCAAGGTCTCATTTAAATATGCAGGAAATTCCGTACGATCTTCTTTTTTTCATATTTCACCCCTAAAATAACTGTAAAACCCACATAAACGTTTACCTTGAAAATTCACGCTCTTTCGCCTACTTTATTTTAGGAAAGCAAGATCGTACGGGCGTGCCGAATTTCCTAGAGATTTAAATGTGACCTTGAAATCCAGGATTGGTGCAGAAATAAGGCGATAATTTACGTAACGCCGAGTAGGCGAGGTTCGAGGAATCACATTGTACAACTCATCCTTGAACCGCGTGAATTAGCGATTTTTCTCCATTTTAGCGGCATATTAGCCATTTTTTAAAATCAATTTTAGCAGTAAATTAATGATTTTTCACAATTTTAGCCGTGAATTACCGATTTATCTCAATTTTAGCAGCGAATTAGCCATTATTCGGAATTTTTGCGGAGTATTAGTATTTTTCCTTTTATTTTAGCGCAAATAAGTGATTTTTTAAAATTGCATCCATGAATTATCAATTTTTCTTAATTTTAGCTGTGAATTAGTGATTTTTAGCAATAAAGCAATGAATTAGCGCTTTTTCTTATTTTGAGCCTCGAACGATTGCCTTCAGAAGCCGAAAATTGTCGTATCCATACTTCTATAGCTTCGAATTAGCGCTTTTTCTTTAGCCGCCGTTTAGCGCTTTTTCTCACTTCTGTCCCCGAATCAGTAGCGTACCGAGGGGGGCGGACCACCCCGGTCCCCCTACCAGAGAGCCTTCCCCTCCCCAAAGCCTAAAGTTGAGAAATGAGGATTTTTAGGTTCTATGTTCCCGAATGTAGGTACTGTGAAAACCATGTTTGGTATGCGGTTCGACAACGATATTGGCTCCTTTCCACGATTTTGTCCATTCGACGACCCAGGTCGGAATGGAACCTTGCAAAATGACCAGCACAGCAGGGTGGTAGTTGAATATTCGATTTAGCCCACAAAAGCGCTATTCTATGGGCTCAAATTGAGAGAAATCGCGCTTTTTGTGGGGGTAACTTCGCGGCTGACTCACGCTGACGCTGATTCACAGTTTCTTCTTTAGGTCCTTAAGCGGTTAAAGATGAGAGGGCGCGATAATACGCTGAACTTGGGGCAGGCATTCGGCAAAAAATTTGGGGAAAGCTCTAATAGTCGTGCACTGTGAAAAATCGTTCATTCACGGCATCTCGATGAAACTTCCGCACCAAAATTGAGAAAAAATTGCTGATTCGCAATTTATAGATGCCACATTGCCACTTTATGGCTAAAATGAAGAAAAAACTTCGATTTTGCTGTTCTTTGGTAAAATTGAGAAGTGCCCAGCTTTTCATTTTTTTGCAAGCGCAGAAAGGCAAAATAAGGAGAAAAAATTCAAGGCTATAAAAGTGAAAAAAACCGCGTGTAAAATTGCGGGAAAAAACAAAACAACAAAAAACCCCGATAATTTGGCGCTAAAATGGAAAAAAATGGCAAATTCGCAACTGAAATTGCAAAAAAATTACCCACCCCAGAGACAAAATGCTAATTCATGACTGAAATTTAAAAGAACGGCTAATTAGCAGCTCCATTTTGGGAAAATGCTTATCCACAGCTAAAGTTGAGAAAATCATTAATTACAAAAGTGCTAAAATTGAGAAAAATCGCTAATTCACTAATGAAAAATTAAAATAGCTCTAATTAGCAGCTAAAATTGGGACAATCCAAATTCAAGGACACAAATCAAATGAATCACTAATTAATTCGCGGTTAAAATATATAAAAATCGCTAATTCACTGATGAGATCCGGATAAATTGTACAAAAAACCTCAATTCACGGAAAAATTGCCCATTCGCGGATACAAAAGTGAAAAGCCGCTAATTTGCACAACACGCTAATTCGCGACTGAAATTTAAAAGAATGGATAATTAGCAGCTAAATTTGGGAAAACGCTTATCCACAGCTAAAATGAGAAAATCACTAATCAAAAAACTGCTAAAATTCATAAAAATCGCTAATTCACTAAAGACAAATTGAAAAAGTTCCAATGAGGAAGTAACATAAAAAAAAAAAAAAAATCGCTGGAAACATTTTTTTAAAAAAGAAAATGACTAAATATGACCAGGAATGGAATATTAGTGCGTAAATGATTGATTTCGATTTATAGCGAAATAATAAAACTTGCCAAGTTTTTTTGTTACCTTAAACGGTCGGTCTGTGACTCGTGAAGTAGTTAAGGAGTTGTGACCCCTCCCAACCCTCCGCATCTTGGCTGTTATCATGTCTTGCCCCTTGTTGTCAATCCCATTCTCTTAAGTCCTTTTGTTTGATTTGTGGGAAACTATTGTAAAGGTCATGCGAATGCTGTTATTGCGTCATCAGCCTATCTAGCCTATTTCAAATGGGTCCCGCAACCCAATAGTTTTAAAAATTCATAAAAAAAATATGGGGCCGGATTTTATTTGAACGGATCGTGTTTTCGTGAATTTCGGTACCCAAGCTATCACGACAGCATGATTTTGGAAAATGTGTTACTTCCTCATTAGCAGCTCCTTACCCTAAGAGAACAGCGAAGTAAAAATGGCCAAAACTCGCCATGTCCCGAATTATCATCCACCGTTGGAACTTAATGTTGCAAATTTGTCCGTCGTGGCCTAGCCGCTCGAACTCTTATTTCACAAAAAACATTTACCAACTTCCAATTTTACGGATATTTAGCCCCGAAACTTGCAATTTTTTCAAATTTAAGACGCGTAACTTGCAATTTGCTCAATCTAGGACCCAAACTTGCAATAAACTCAATCCTTTGAGGCTTTGAGCGCTGTCGGCACCCATCATCAACGGTAATAAAAAAAAAATCCCCGAAACTTTCAAATTCACGAAATGGAAACGTGAAACTGCAATATCGTGGATTTAGGGTGACCAGCCGTCCTACTTTTTAGAGCTCATTTTTTCAGGAGTCTGAGGAGAGATCAAAATTGTTCAATTTGTTGTCCTACTTCTCGGTCTCAACAGTTCAACTCACTAACTTATTTCACGTTCATCTATTAAACAGAGCTGTGGGGCTTAGCAGCGACGTCGCCAGTCCTCGTTTTCGCCCACACACTGTTCTGTATCAGCCCTGGCCAGTCGGCGGTCTCTTCCCTGACTTGGGTTTTGCCATGTCAGGTCGAGCACGCTAGTGGCGAGGATCGTAGGAAAGCATATAAGACCCTTGAAAAGCCTGCGGAAGCTTTTGAAAGCCTTGTAAGAGCCTTAGAAAGCATTCAAAAACCTATAAAAGACTGTGAGCCCCCACGAAGCCTTCAAAATATTTTCCTCCAAAATTTTGCAAATTTTGGGGGTTTTCATGAGGGCGCTGGCGTGGGAGGCTCTCCACGATCACTTTAAGAAAAAAAATGTCGAGGACATTGAGTCCCGAAACTTAACAATTTAGCTGATAATTAACACCAAGTGATATAATTTTGTGACTATTTCTTCCATTTTCAGTTATGAATGAGCGTTTTCCCTCAATTTCAGCTGTGAATTAGCGCTTTTTCTCAATTTTATCTGCGAATACTGAGCGATTTTCACAATATTCACAGAGGATTAGCAATTTTCCACTTCTACCTCTGAAACATGGTTTTTTATCAATTTTAACTCAGTTCTAAAAGACAATTTCACGCGTTTGGAGCCGTGACGAAAGAAATTCTTTGGGTTGGGCTCTTCTGAGGACCAATTTCGCGTGTATTGTTGCGAAGCGAGTATTGTATCAAAATTGCATTAACGCGGCGCGCGAAGGGGTGTAGTCCGGTTTAACGCTTTTTCTATTTTTATTTTTTTATTTTATTTTATTAAAAACCAAGTTTTACGGGTTTTGGTAGCTAACAAACCATTTTCGCGGGTTAAATACCGCTAGAAAAAATAGAAAAATTGCCAGGTTTGGCTCGCTAAAAAAAGTCTATTCTGAAGAATTTTGTTACTTGCCCGTTTCGCCTCGTTCAAAGACCGATTCCGTCGTGGATTTCGGCTAGCTGATAAACCCCCATTTCGCGGGGTTGCCTCATTGAAGTAATCCGTTCCACCTGTAGTCTGCAATAGGCAACATCTTCTCTAGTGAAGCTGCCCACCCCTAGATCAAAGACTGGCGACGCCCCTGATTGGAGCTATGTTGGACGCAATTTTCACGCGATGAATAGTCGTAAAATTGTTGTTTTGGTTACCGGGAGAACAAAAGAAACCCCAGGAAACCATTTAGGACCCGTAGCCGGCCAAATCTGGTTCTTATTAATGGCTGTTCTTAATGCGGCAGGTCCACGGCGATTAGTTTAGAAATCACGTCAATCAGTTCTTAATGGAAAAAGTCCATGCCTAAAAGTTTGTAAAAAGCGCTAATTTGGTTCTAAAAATAATAAAAAGTGCTAATTATTTAGGGCAAGTGCACGCTAAAAATTTAAAAGAAGCGCTAATTCGCGGCTAAAATGGAAAAAAGTGCTAATCGGTGGCTGAATCGAGAAAAACCGGTCTTAAAAGACTAAAATTTGTAAAATTTATTTATTTGCGGCTAAAATGGTCAATTCCCGTTTTTTAAGGCAACTTAGCCAACTTCAGTTTCTGTACGTCCTTATTATAACCGGCTAAACTAGAGAAACAACGCTAAGTTGTTCTTGGACGCAAGTCCGGGGCTATAAGTTTGGAAAAACCTCCAATGCCCGGCTAAAATAGAGTATAAAGAAGGCTAATAAGTTAATTATTTGCTTCAAAAATTGCCAATTTGCGATGTATAGAGGCAATTTCGAGGCTAAAAATCGATAAAAAGCTGTTCTTACAGCAAGTGAGCGGTAGAAAGTTTGGAAAAAAGCCCAGGTGGAGAAAAAGTGCTGATTCGTGGCTAAATCTATAAAATCTGTACTGATGGCTAAATTTATAAGTGACTTTTTATGCGACAATAATTGCCAATTCACGACTTTTGAAGCCAAATTTGAGGCTAAAAATTGATAAAAAGCGCTAAGGAGCCGTTTTTCGACCAAGTCCGCGACTAAACGTGTGAAAAAAGTGTTAATTCGCGGCTAAAATTTAGAAACCGTGCTAATGAGTAGTTCCTATATTGGAATAAGACCATGGTTTTAAAAGTTTGCGAAAAGTGCTAATTCGATGCTGACATTAATAAAAAGCGCTAATTGCCCGCTAAAATTTAGACATTTAGTGCTAATGAGCTGTTCTTGGGGAAAGTGCGCCTCTTTAAGTTCATTAAAAGCGCTAATTCGCGGCGAAAATATAGAAAAAGTGCTAATCCAAGACTAGATTATGAAAAATCGGTCTTCGCTGGCTAAAATTAAAAAATTGCATTTATTTCGGACAAAAATTATTTTATTTCACGACTTTTGGAAGCAACTTTTAAGTTGAAATAGCATAAAAACGCAAATCTCTTGTTTCTGTAAGTCCTTGGGCTGCTAAAATTGAGAAAAAGCGTTTATGGCCTGCTCTTAGGGCAAGTCCACGACTAAACGTTCAGAAAAATTGCTAATTCGCTGCTAAAATTGAGACAAAATGATAATGATCTGTTTTCAGGGCAAGTCGACGGGTAAAAGTTCAGCAAAAGCGATAAATTTCAGCTAAAAAATTGAGAAAAACTACGCGGGCGCGTAAATTGATGAAAGACATTTTCTTGCAACTTGGAGGCTGAAAATCAAGAAAAAGCGCTATGGAGCTGTTTATGTAGGGCAAGTCCGACGCGGCTAAAAGTTAGGAAAGAAAAGCTGATTCGCGGCTAAATTTAGAAATCACGCTAATTGGCTGTTCTTACTGGGGCAAGTCCATGGCTAACAGTTTGGAAAAAGCTCTAATTCACTGCTACGAGCTGTTCATGGGGGCAAGTCCGCGGCTGAAAGTTCAAAAGTAGCCGTAATTTGCGGCTAAAATTGAAAATGTACTAATTTATGGAAAATCGTCACTCTGGGCTTAAATTGATGAAGGCATTCAAGGGATTCAAGGGATTGAAGGCATTGTTGGTGGCAAAAATAGAAAATTCGCAGTTTTTGGAGGAAATTTCGCGGTTAAAATAGAGACAAAACAAAAATCCCCAGTTTTTATTCGTCCTTTGGCGGCTAAAACCGAGAAACAGTCCTAATGATTAACAAGTCTGTGGTTAAACGCGAAAAAAACAAAAAAAAACGCTTATTCTCGGTTAAAATTGAGAAAACTCATAATAAAGCGTTCTCATAGGGCAAGTCCGCGGATATAAGTTTTTAAAAAGACCGAGTTTGCGGCTAAACATGAGAAGAACGTAAATCTTTATTTTCTGTAGGCCTTAAAGGCGGCTAAATTTAGAAACAGGGCTAATAAGTTATTCTTGAGGGAAAAAAGCGAGCCTGAAAGTTGGCAAAAAGCCGTTTTCGCGACCACAGTACAAAATATTTTTTTAAAGAAAATAAGAAGAAAATTCAAATGAGATTTTATTTTGTGAAAAATACGTCATCCTAGCCGCTGCATAACCGGAATGAACCCCATAAAGATTTCTACGTTTAGAGTCACATTGAATTAATTTACACAGTCTGATAATGCTTGCCTTCCTTAGCTTTGCTTTTTTCTTCTTCTTTTTTAGGAACAGTCAAATCGGCCTGGCCGTTGCCTATCACGAATTATTTTATAAATTACAATTTCACTTAAGCACACTTACTTAAATTCGATTGAAGTAAGTCACGAAGAAGGTTCATTTTCTTTTTCTACTTCTACTTTGTACAAAATATCGTGACAGAGGGGACACCGATCCTGGATGAGAAAATTTTGATTGTTAATGAAAATTAAGGCAAGGAAGAAGGGAACACTTACTTGTACGTAAAGCCATTTACGGAGACAAACGCCGTGAAAATAATGGTTACACCGGGTGATTTTGGCCGTTCGCATTTCCTGGTAACAGATGGCACAAACGTCGTCCAGTTGAGCCAATTGAGACTCGCTCGCTTCAGGAAGGGACTCGATTTTATTCACGGCCGTTCGACGTTTCATAAAGACGAGCCAACCGGATCGTGCTTCGCACCATATGTTAAAATAAGCGTGAATGCCCATCATACCGGCGCGAATCGCTCCACCGGACTCGAAGACAAGTATCCAGGCGCCGTTGAAAAAGAGGAAAATTCCGAAACAGAATTCAACGCTGTTGCCGAGGACGCGAATATAATAGACGTAGTCGTCGAGCTTTTCCCAGAATGTGGAACGATACGCGTCGATGAGAAAAAGGGTGTAGATGAGCAGGGAGACGATCACTTTCACAATGACTTCAACGCTAAAGGCTGACACGGCTAGAAGCCACGTCGACATTGGGTGGTTAGTCCATAGATAAAACAGTAGTCCAACTGGATAGATTATCAGAAACAGGCACACGAGAAGCGCTCGGATGTGCCTGAACGGAAAATAAAATAATTAAAAAGTTATTTATAAGCCTATTAAGCGAGAAACAAACCTGTGTAGCGCTGGATTATGCGAAGCGCTCAAAGACATGAGTAAAGGGTTGACAATGTTGTGTATAAAGTGAAGAAGGGCTGTGAATAACAAGCAGAAATTTCTGCAGAGCCGTACGAAACGTTTCTCGGGTTCGAGGCCAGTTAGACCAGTCTGAAGAGCAAGAATATAGAAAAGTATGGCGGACACTGTCCCAATACTTTGATCATCTTCATCGTCAATAAGAAGAACCTGAATTAAGAAAAGAGGAGAATTTGCGTTACAAGTAATAAGATAAACGGACTTACCCATTGAAAGAAACAGCCAATATAGTGGCATCCGTAAGATATGACCGAAGTCATGCCGAGGACGGCGGTCAGAGTTTCACCCCCTGAAATAAGTAAAGTCTTCCCCAGGAGGAGTAAATTGGATAAATTAAACTCGAACGACAGAAGCTGCATAGCAACCGCTTGTTCCAACAGTCGGAGAACCCAGAAAGTGCGTAGAACGCTGGGCACGTTAAGTCGGTTCCACTCGTTTTCAACGAGCGTCGTAAGGCCGAAATTACTGTTAAAAGACCGTTTAAAAAAAAAAAAGTTCTCACTTCAACTCAA
Source organism: Corythucha ciliata (assembly GCA_038030265.1). Taxonomy (NCBI): domain Eukaryota; kingdom Metazoa; phylum Arthropoda; class Insecta; order Hemiptera; family Tingidae; genus Corythucha; species Corythucha ciliata. The sequence goes on from CM075939.1 coordinate 38,440,559, forward strand.
GATTCAACTTTTTATCACCTAATAAAATTATGCGCGTGACCGTAGCCATCGCACAGCAAGTTGACAATGGTTAAAACAGAGCTCCATAATATAAATTTCACCATAACCAAGGGAAGAACGGCGGCGAATACCGGCGCGTGACTCAGAAATGATGGACTGAGTGGCAGGAGACACAGAAGAGTGGGCGCTGTAAATGAAATGGGCCACAATTTTTGCAAAATGGCGTGCCTGTTAATAAAAAAAAGAAAAAGCGAGTTCAGTCAACTTCGCTAAAATTAATAGAAAATGAATTAAATGGCAAGGGGAGGGGAGGGGGAGAGAACGAACCTAGGGCCCAAGTGAATATGCGAGAAAACCGCCGCTAGAGCGATTTGTGCGAAATAATTCTCGATTAGAATGAGACCGTCGTTGCTGAAAAGGCGAGATACGTTAAACGCGAGAAAGTCCTCGATCGGGCTAGGCCGGCCTGGTCCGGTCGCTTCGAGAACTGTTTTGACTGTCATGACATTCCCCCAATATGAAAAGAATATAACGGCCACTGAAATGGCGTACGTGTAGACGATGAGTAAATGTTTGGTCCATAACAGGAACGTAATAAGTGCTGCTAAACAACCTGAAAAAAAAAGGGAAATCTGTAATAATGGAGCGTGGTTGGTGTGATCGAGTGGCGGGGGGGTTCTGAGGGTTAAATTGGCAAAGTTCGGCAAAAATAATTCAGTTATGAATAATTTACATCAAAGGACACGGGGACTTACAGAATCCAAGTTTTTGGTCTATCTCTAGTATACTAATACCATTATCAGAGAAACAGCACGTTTACGTCCATAGCTGCGAAATTGTGAGCTAAATATATGCGAAATTGTAAGTTTCGGGTCTGAATATACGAAAACTTGTGAGTTCATGGTCTTAATTTTCCCACCCTTAGGCCAAGAAATTAACAATTATGGTTGCATTAAGACCATAAACTGGCTAATTCATTGAAATTAAGATCCGAAAAAGTTCATTCGACGGATATTCAGCCAGGAAATCACTGATATTTAGGTAAAAATAATGTAATTTTACAGTTATTACATATTAATATACCCGAAACGTGCCATTCCGTTGACATTAATAACCAAATCTTGTAATTTCGCTGAAATTAAGAATCGAAACTTGCTATTTCGTTGAAGTTAAGACCGGAAATTTGCATTTTCACAGACTCAAAACATGACATTTTTGCCAGAATCAGCCCGGAAGACCCGAAAGTCACATTGCCGCGAATATTCGGCCATGGAACTTCCAATTTCCGCTGACACCGGCTGGATCGACCGCTCAAAAAAAAAAAAAAAAAAAAAAAAAAAAAAAAAAAAAAAAAAAAAAAACTGCTAAACTACCAATTTCGCTTAAATTAACCCGAAACTTTCAATTTCTAGTAAATTCAGCCAGGAAACTTGAAATTGTCCTCGAACTAGAACTCGAATGACTGCAAAGACTCACAAATATTCTCCTCTAAATATTCCAATTACGCGGCTATTCGTCCGGGTATGGGCGCAGTCGAAACTTAAAAACAAATACGCCCCGAAACTAGAAATTTCGAGGAAACACAGGATCTGCAACTCCTAAAATTGTGCCTGGAAATATCCAATTTTGCATGTAATTGCCTTCACATTGTTGAAGGCCAGAGGTACGGCGAAGACGCCTCGTCAGCCTACACGGTTAGTCGTGGCCGGGAAGCCCAGGGGGAAAATTGAAAGGGTTTTCATCAATTTTAGCTGTGAATTAGAGCTTTTTCAATTTTAGCGGCAAATTGGCGGTTTTCCACTTTTGGCGTTGAATCAGCGGGAGTTACTTAATTTTAGCCGCGGAATCAACCCAAGTTACAGGACACTAGCGCTTTTCACAATTTCAGCCACGAATTGGCAGTAACGCCCAATCGTTGATCAATTTGGTGACAGGAATTTATTTAGGGAACGACTCATGCTTGCTGGGATGGACTCATGCTTGCTGGGATGGGCTCATGCTTGTTAGTGATAAATCAATGTAACGGCTTCGGTGGCCTGACAAAGTGAGCGAGCACCCGTGGCGCAGTTATAATTACAACCCCAGGTCCTGGGGTCCCAGAATCCCGGCGAAATTGGGATTTGAAAAAGCAAAATCCGCGAACTTAGGTTACGATAGAATGAAAATAAGCGAAATTGGGGTTAAAAAGAACCAAAATGACGAAATCTGGTTTTTGAGTGAGCCAATTAGCGAATTTGGTTTATATCAAAGAGCGAAATTTGTTTTGGAAAGATTAAAAGCAAAATAAGGGCACAGAATAGCAAAAATCCGTGAAATTTGAGAATGAAGGAGCCAAATTCGTCACATTTGTTTATGAAAAAACGTCGAAAAATATTTGAAAGGGCCAAATTCACGAGATTTCGTTTTTGAACGAGCCGAATTCGAACTAATCAAACCCGTGGAACTGGTTTTATGCAGAGATAAAGTAATGATTTAACGTTGTTGATAAAGCATAAACTCCCGAAATTGGGTTTTGAAGGTGCCAAACCAAAGAAATTTTTTGGTTTTGAGGAGAAAGTTCCCTAAAATTGGAATTTCAGCGAGCTGAATCGCAAAATTTGATGTTAAATGAGCGAGAATCCTCAAACTTGAGTGTTGTGAGAGCCAAAGAGACGAAATTTGGTTTCTGAAAGAATGAAAATTCGCGGAGTTAAGGTCTGAAATCGCAAAGATCTGTGAATTTATGGCGTTTTCCATTGCCTAAAATTCCGCTCTGGAGCCGAGGATTTCCACCCGTCTTCTCCGTTACCATATGATATAATTCAGAGAAAACGGGTGGAAATGCTTAGCTTCAAAGCGGAATTTTAGGCAAATGGAAAACGCTATTAGGTTGAAAATTAGCGTCCTGAAAATAGCCCATCTGGCAAATTACGCTCGAAAAATGACCAAACTGACCATTCTTGACGTAATGTGGAGACAACTGGCAATTCACACCTTGAAAATAGCTAAAACTATCAATTTGTGCCCTGAAAATGGCCAAACCGGCAATATACGTCTTAAAATGGCAAACAGACTATTCGAACCTTGAATGAAATGTCCTTCATTTCATGTCCTGAAAGTGAAATAATCGAATTCGCGCCCCAAAAAGGGCTCACCCCTGAATTCGCGCCCAACAGAAGGGGCGTAAAATGACGATTCGCGCTTTGAAAATGGTTAAGCTGACGAAATTCGCCCTAAGACTATGACCATATTTGATATTCACGCCCTGAAACGATAAACTGATCATAATTGTTCCCGCACCGTCTCCACCTTCACGACTGAACGACTCCTCCCACTCTCACTCCCACTCACACAGTGGTCACACTCGCTTCTGAATTGGATGAACTGTTTACACTCATCCAAGCTCTATAAAATAGCTAGACTCGCCGTCTATTCACCTGCTAAACTGATCATTTTGCGTCCTGAAAACGGTTATACGGACAATTCGCGCCCAGAAAATGGAAAAACAGACTAAAACATTCCCTCAAAATGGCTTGTCTAACGGTTTTAAAATGGAAAAACTGACGATTCAATAAACGGTGTTTATTGAAGTAAAATGGTGAGCTCTTTCCAGAAGCGTTGGCCGTTTTATTCTAAGTCCAACGGTTGCGCCCCGAAGCGGAATGTTTGGTAGAAAAGTGCCTTGGGCCGAAAAAAGTACTAATGTGCCTAAGGCGTACTATTTCGTTTTAACCAAGGGAGGCGAGACTGACTTATTCCAGTCGTGGATGATTCCAGATTTTCCCGGACTGTAGACACCGTTTTCACGGATATCCATGGGAGGGGAGCTTCCCCACTCGCGTCTCGCTGCAGGTTAATACAGACTGCTCGGACGTGACGTGGGAACAGGCTTTCCCACGTGTGTTTGAAAATTCCAGAAAGGCTTTTATTTGTTTACGTTCATAGTGGTCTGACAAGCATTATCTCACGTGTTCCAAATCCAAATGAGATTTTATTTTGTGAAAAATACGTCATCCTAGCCGCTGCATAACCGGAATGAACCCCATACGTTTAGAGTCACATTGAATTAATTTATGTACATATATTATTTTGCTAAATTTGTCTGTATGGAAGTATGCTCCTCAGTTTTGATCACAATAAAAACATATGTTCTAATGAATTTCAAGAATTCCTTAATGTCAAGGAGCATTCATAAATACGGGCATAAGTGGGCAGACTATAACCACGGAAACCAAGAAAATTCGACATAAAAATGGTTAATTTTTTAAAAACAACAACCCGTTGTTCCCGGTCCGCTCCTTACGATACAGCTTAGAAGCGTAGAAAAATCGTCAAATATAACCAATTTATTCGAACGCTTTAGAAAGCATTCATTTATTTACGTTAAGCACAGACTTAAATTGGCCAGTTGGATGTTTAGTTGAAGTGTAATGTTTACGGTGGAGACGGCAAAATCTTTCTAATAACTCCCCCACTCGACTCTGTTTGTAATAAAAAAAAAAAGTTCCCTTCTCGACGATAAGAAAAGAACAAACTAACAATTCGTGGTCCTTTGCTCTCTTTTTAAAGCAACATAAATATACCTACTATATTTTCTTTTTCATCAGATTATTCCCGTAAACAGTTCGCTCTCAATTTAAAATAATGTTCTACCGGCAAATGATCAGTTCAGACTCCTGCGACCTGCTTGAGCGATTCCCTCGCCACTTTTCTCCCTGACGTTGGTACATCAAAACCACAATGAATAAGTTTATATGTCATTACTGTGGGTACGAGTGCTCACAAAGGGGCGAATTTTATCATCATATTCTTCAAACGCACAAACGAAGGGAGCCCTTCGAATGCCCAAACTGTCAGTTTAAATGCGACAGTGAGAGTGAATTAACTTAATGAACATCTTCAAACACACGCCACCGCCAAGAAACGATTCAAATGCACTCACTGTGAGTACAAGACTGCCCCTAAATTTAACCTCATTCAGCATACTAGGACGCACACCGGCGAGAAACCCTTCAGTTGCCCACACTGTGACTACAAGGCCACTCAAAAGACCAATCTTGTTAGACATCTTCGAGGGCACCACACCGGCCAGTAAGCCTTTTCTTGCGTCCACACAAATATTGAGGCTATAAATGCCCCCCAAAACTCCAGTACTCAAATTCGAAACTATGTTTTTTTAAGTTGAATTAAATAAAGACAGCAAATTATGTGTCTTATCAATCCCCCGAAGCCTGCTATTGCCAGTTAAACCGGAAAACCAGCCACGAATTCATTTGTATAACGAATCTCTGAATCCGACAATTGAGGAGGACGTTTTTCGGGTGTGAAACTCATGATTCATGATTTTCTCTGTCCCTTTCCATTCTCATATGGTTAGGGCCGTAACTTGGAGTTTGCTGGGGTTGAACTGGAGGGCAAGTTGGGGGGGGGGGCAATATTTCGATAAATTCATCAAATTCACTCAAATCAATACGTTATTTCCAAGGCCGTCTTCAATAAAGTTGGGGGCCGAGGTAAAATTGGACTATATTGGAATAACTGCTCTGAGCAAAAACTACTGTGATGTACTGGTAAAGAGAAAGGTATTTAAAGTCAATTTTTTCTACTTTTTGAGAAATATATCGGCCACTTGCCTGGCCAAGCCTTTTTTAGCTTTTAGCCGTGAACCAAGAGCGTATCCTAACAAGGGCGGGGAGTTGCCCTCCACTAGACTCGAAATCGAAGCCATAGCGGGACAGTTGCCCACCCCTAGATAATACCATCAAAAAGTACAAAGCAAACAGGGTCACGACCGATTTCGTGGAGTTGCCTAAGACAAAAACGTTTTCAAGAGACTTTTCTCGACAAATATCTGTCTGGCTCACTAAGATAACCAGTGGCGCCTTAACGATTTCAATGAGGAGTAGCAGAACTCTGGAAAAAGGACCCACCCACCACTAGTGTCGTTCCCATTGTAACAACCCTTAAGAAGCTCTCGAAAAACGAGTATTCGTCTACCCATCGGACGAAAAAAAATGAGTGGCTCAAGAGCTGAATCAGTGGAATAATCGCGCGAAACGTGCAATTATCTATTCCCCTTCCTCAAATAATCACCTATAATAATTTAGCTATAATAATAATAATAATTTGTCAGATTCATACACGACCTTTTAGCGCCTTGAAGTAGTGAATTTTAGTTCCATGAAGTGGTTTAAACTGGTATTTGCAATTTCGATCGTTAATTCGTGCTACTGGACCTTTTGTGTTAAAAACGACGATTTTGGCCACAAAAAGTGGCAGTTTCGAGACTATTTTCCTAGTGGCGGAGCCCGACTCTGGCGAAGTTTCGGGTCTTCATATCAGCAAAATGGCAAATTCCGGGTCTTGGTTTCGGGGAAATCGCAAGTTTTAGCGCTAAATCTCCACGAAACTGCTAGTTTTCAATTGTTTTTTGTGGGCGCGTAATAGGCTGACGAGACCCGTCTGAGGTACTTCCAACAAAATCGCAACAGTGGTGACGGGAGGGGGCAAATATGTGCAAAATTGGATGTTTCCAATCATAATTAGCGTGAAATTTCAAGTATTTACATATTTTAGCGGAATTGCCAGTTTTGAGGCTAATTTTTTTTATAGGTCGCGAGCACTGGGCTAGCCCCAAATACGCCTACACCCTGATGAATAGTCGTGCAATCGCAACATTTAAAGATAAATATTCGTTAGTTTGCATATTAGGGTGCTGATTTGAGCAAAATTACAAGTTTCCTGATGTATGTACTAGCGCTTTTTCCCAATTTTAGTCACGAAGTTGCTTCAACAAACGACTAATTTGCGTTTTACTATCATTAAAAGTATAAATAATGATAATAAAAGTATTTGTATAAGATAATGTATAGGATAATGACAGTATAATATTAGTAAGTATATAAGATTAGGCAAAGCCTGGTGAGGGATTCATCTCGGCATTTTCTCAATGCCATAACCACTGCTATTTCTCGCTTGTTCCCACGAATTAGCGCTTTTTCGATAGCCGCGAATAATAGCGCTTTTTTCAAAATTTTCGCCATGTGCCCCAATATTAGCACATTGGCGCGTCTTCTCAATTTGCGCGAATAAGAGCTTTTTCTCAATTTTAGCCGAGAATACCGTTCTTACTCAATTTTAGCTGCGAATTCGTGAATTTTTCAATTGGATCTGCGTATTAGCGTTTATACCCGCATTTTAGCTGCGAATGAGCACTTGATCTCAATTGTAACGGCGAATTAGCGTTTTGTTGTTGTTTTTCTTTAGTTGGTGCACCGTATTAGTCCTTTTTCGTCATTCTAGCCGTGAATTCGTGATTTTTGTCACTACAAATTAGCGCTTTCCCGCGATTTGAGACCACAAATGGTCTTTTACACCAGCTGTAGGACGAGAATGGCCAGTTTCAACAAATTCCAAAGCGTGAATCCCCAGTTTACAATTTTTCTGACGCAAATTGTCGCGTTTGACGGCCCTTTTAAGGGCGCGGATGGTCAGTCAAGTCACTTCTAGGGGGGCTACTAGTCCTGCAAGCCATTTAAGGGCGTAAATAGGCAGTTTGGCAATTTTTAGAGCGCGAATCGACAGTTTTCTATTTTCAAGGTGTGAATCGTCATTTCAGACAGGCCAGGAATCGTCTGTTGGGGCTCTTAGTGTCTATTTTGCCAATCTTAAGAGTTCGATTTGGCTATTTGTAGGGCGTGAATAGTCAGTTACGCCAACCACAGAGCAGAATGACCAGCTTGCAATTATCAAGGTATGCATTGCCAGTTTCATCATTGATAGAGCGCATCCTAGAGTCACTTTTGCTAACTTGGGGGCCGTGAATGATCCGTTCGTCATTTTTCAGGCCGTGAATAGTGTGAGAAGTTGTTTCCGGGGTACGAATAGACCTACAAGCCATTTCTAGAGCATGAATGGTCAGTTATGCCCTGCTTATAGCTCGACCATGAGGAGCGCACCGTGGTGGTTGAATATACGACATTGTGTGGCTGAATGTATATCGCTAATCCGAAGGATTAAAAAGGCTACTTTACGACAAAAATTGAGAAAAAGGGCTAATGCGGGGTATAAAATTAAGGAAAAGCGCTAATTAGAGGCAAACATGAGAAAAAATGCAAAATCATGGGCAAAAATTGAGAGAAATGACTGAAATGGAGTCTCTGATAGAGAAATTCACTAGATTAAAACATTACTTCGCGGCTAGAGTTGGTAAACAGCGTTCATTCACGGTTAAAATTGAGAGAAAACGCTTGATCACGGGTAAAATATATATACAGGGTGGATCCGTATAAGTGTGACAAAAATTTTTGGGTAAAACTACGTTAAAAGTGGAGTAAAATGGTACCTTCGGAAGTGTCCTACGTCGATCCGTTCCGGAGTTATGATTTTTTTTGTGTTTAAAAAAGTAACCAATGCTTGCTTCAAAAAATCCGCAATTTCTCGGCTTACATCGCACCAAATCCAAAAAGTGATGCCATTTTCAGAAACTACGCAACATTTCCTTTAGGATAGAGGCCATTTTATTGCTTGAAATAATCGTCAACACTCAGAAATCTGGCATTTTTTCCATAAATTTACGTGTCCTCTAAAATTTGTCTGTTTTACGAAAAGTCGCTGTACCCAAACAGCTTTCTCAACAGATTTTCGGTATATCACAAAAACTTCCCCGTCTTCTAAGTTTCCTTTTGGCGTGTTCACATTTCATGTTACCACTGACGTTTCTCACAAAAACGTCACGAGAATGCACAAAAACCGTGTTTTTACGAAATATGGGCCATTGTCTACGGTATTCGTGAAGGGTGCGGAGAGATCGGCAGTAAGTGAGAACAGGATATCTTACCATGGAGAAGTTACTGCAGGCAAGAGACATTCAATTTGACCCCCCCCCCCAACCATTTCTGCCGATCTCTGAGCACCCTTCACGGATATTGTTGGCACCTGGCACATAGGCAATTGCCTATATTTTTCTGTCAAAATACTGTGTTAGAAAGGGAGGACAGAATATTTTAGGAAGGAGAAGATATCGTAGGCAAACGGCATTCAATTATACCCCCCCCCCCCCCATGAATGGTGACAATTTAATGAATCACTGGTGGGGGAAGGGGTCAAATCGAATGCCTCTTGCCTTCTCCATGGTAAGATATACTGTTCTCACTTACCGCTGATCTCCATGCACCCTTCACGAATACCGTAGACAATGGTCCATGTTTCGTAAAAACACGGTTTTTGTGCATTCTCGCGACGTTTTTGTGAGAAACGTCAGTGGTAACATGAAATGTGAACACGCCAAAAGGAAACTTAGAAGACGGGGAAGTTTTTGTGATATACCGAAAATCTGTTGAGAAAGCTGTTTGGGTACAGCGACTTTTCGTAAAACAGACAAATTTTAGAGGACACGTAAATTTATGGAAAAAATGCCAGATTTCTGGGTGTTAACGATTATTTCAAGCAAAAAAATGGCCTCTATCCTAAAGGATATGTTCCGTAGTTTCTGAAAATGGCATCACTTTTTGGATTTGGTGCGATGTAAGCCGAGAAATTGCGGATTTTTTGAAGCAAGCACTGGTTACATTTTTAAACACACAAAAAATCATAACTCCGGAACGGATCGACGTAGGACACTTCCGAAGGTACCATTTTACTCCACTTTTAACGTAGTTTTACCCAAAAAATTTTGTCACACTTATACGGATCCACCCTGTATAAAGCACGCATTTACGGCTAGAACTGGTCAAATACGCCAATTCACTACTGAAATTGAGGACAAGCGTTAATGGGCGTCCCCCTCCAATAGCGTACCGAGGCCCCCGAAAAGCTTAAATACGGATAAATTAGGATTTTTAGGTTATCCATGGATGTAGGCATGTGAAAAGGTCGGACGGATGGACAGCGGCTCCTTTCTACGAATTTCGGTCTATCCGACCTGGAGAATATACCGTTGCAAGTGATATCAGCAAAGAGTGTTGGCTGAATATTCGATTGAGCCCCCGCAAACGCTATTCTGGTATCTTAATTTGAGAAAATTCGCGGCTAAAAAGAGAAAACACCCCGTGTCCCCAGTTTCGTTACGTCCTTAAGCCCAGTAAAGTGCTGATCGGCAATTTTTAACTTGATGGCGCGAGAAAAAATGAAAAAATCTCCAACATTCGTGGCTATAACTGCGAAAAAGCGCTGATTCGTGGTCTCCCGATGCAACTTGAGAAAGAATCGCTGATTCGCGGTGCATATGGAGTCCATTCTACGGCCAAATTGTAGAAATGAACGAAAAAGTGTTGTTTCTTGGACCAAAGCCGCGGTTAAAATTGAAAAAAATCGCTACTAATTTTAGGCTTTAGAAGTAAAGAAAATCGCGGCAGCTAATATTGACAAAAAATGACGCTTTCAGGTTAATTGGGCAAAAATGTCAAATTCACGACTGATATCGTGAAAAAACGCCCATTCGCGTATAAAAAAAGTGCTAATTCGCCGCAAATTTAGCAGAAAACGCTATTTCACAGCTGAAATTTAGAAAAACCGCTAATTTGCGGATATAAAATTGAGGAACGTTAATTCGCGGATACAAATGAAGAAAATCACTAATTCGCGACTAAAATTAAAAAATCACTAATTAGCGCGGCTAAAATAAAGAGAAACGGTAATTTTAAGTTCAAATTGGGAAAAGTGCTCATTCCCTGCTATAATTGGAAACATTGCTAATTTGCAGCTTAAATTGAGGAAAACGCCAATTCGTGGCGAAAATTGAGAAATTCGGTAATTCAAGGGCTGGAAAAGCTACTACGCTGCTGAAATTTGAGAAAAAGCGCCAATCGCTGCTAAAATTGAGGAACATCACACTATTTACGGTGAAACTTCCAACTTAAATACACGCCTTCTGAAGGCAACTTGGCGGTTAAAATTCAGAATAACGGCAAATTGATGCATGGCTATAATTTTAAAAAAACGCTGATTCGCGGCTAGAAATAAGAAAAAGCTATCTTTTCATAAAAGTAAAATGAAATTCCTAATGAGTTGCTAAAATGTGAAAAACCCGCTAATTTGTGAATGCCACGTCGCTTCGCTACAAGTTAATTTTAACCCTACATTCAGAAAAAGTGTTAATTCGTGGCTGAAAATGGAAAAAATCGACAATTTGCAGCTAAAATTGCGCAAAACGCCAGTTCGTGATTTAAATTGGGAAAATTCGCTAATTCACAAGTTTTAAACGCTACTACGATGCTAAAATTGAGAAAAAGCGCTAATTCGCGGCTAAAATAATTGAGAAAAATTATAATTTGCGTCAAACACTGAATATATGCCAATTCGCGGCTTCTGAAGGCCACTCTTGAGGTTGAAATTTAGAAAAGGCGCTAATTTATGGCTATAGGTGAAAAAACCGCTGATTCGTGGTTAAAAATATGTAAAATCGTTCATGCACAGCGTATGGTGAACCAAACAAAGGCTAATTTGTAAAAAAGACCGCTGTTTTGCGGCTAATATTGTAGACAACACTTAACAAAAACGCTAATTTTCAGCTAAAACTTGTATATAAGTGCTAATCCCCTGCTTACAACAAATTGAAAAAATCGCTTATTTGCTGCTAAAATTTAGGAAAACGTCAAAACTCGTGGAAAATTAAGAAACATTACTAGGGTTGCCAGATAGCTGATGCTCTTCGCCTGAAGATATGCAGAATATACATATACATCGGCGGTTTTAAGGGGAGCTATAAGGACTTAGCCCTATTAGATAATCATTCTCAAGCCTCTTTTTGAAAATTGGAGAAAAACTCATGTTTTCACTTACTATCATCATGCACGACCCACAATATCATGACAACATCAGTCCCAGGGGCCCAGGGCTGGAGCTCGTCCCTCCCAAGGTTGAGGGACCACCCCTGCCCAACCACCAAAACTAAACGGAAAAATAATATGCGGCAAATCATAACATAAATCCACGAAAATTGGGATTGAGGCATCTGGTACAGCGAAATTGGTTTTTTCAAGGAGCCAGCCTAGCGAGATTTCTCATTTATTTGTGAGACCCGTGCCACGCAAAATAGATTGTTGAATGGTTCAAACGTGCCAAAAAAAAAAATTGTTTTTCTTCGGTGAAACCCATGAATTTTTGTGTGCATCTAAAGTCATGAAATTCCTATTCTGGGCTTTTTTGAGTCGAACTCATTTTGAATGGGCCTACTCTACTAAATTGCATTTTGAAAGGGCCACCCTGCAATATTTAGTTTTGAAAAAGAGCCAGAGCCGTGAAATTTTTCTTTAAAATGAGCCAGTACGCAGGAAATTTTACCGTGGCGGGGGTGGGGAGAGAAGTGTGAATTCCCGTGAAATTGACTCGTTTCCCTCGTCGCTCAGCGAAATTGGTTTCTCGCACGCCAAATCCACGAAATTTGTTCTCAGAAAGTGCCGCCAAACTGGCTAATTGCTTGTTTTTAAGACACCCGCAAACGCGAAATTTGGTTATTGAATTTGCCAAAACCGCGAAATTGGGTTATTGAATTTTCCAAAACCCCGAAATTGGGTTCTGTAATCGTCAAATCCATGTTATTTGTACATCGAAAGTGTTTAACCAGCGGAATTAAAATTTTTAATGTGTCAACCCGGTCCAATTAAATTTTTGAGTGAGGAAAATCTTTGAAATTAGTTCTACGAGCAACGTAGCCATAACCCACATTTGGAATATGATTTATAATAGCTGGGAGGGGGAGTCTTGACTGTGAAGTGCAAGGGTGAGCAACGCTCTGAGTGAAATCTATTATAAACGCTAGTTACAAGCTGTGAATCGGTGGAAGTCCGGTGATTGGGCAGTTTCGTAAGTGTGTATAATTACGCTGTTAAAATATAACGAGGAACTCAAAGTAGTAGTTAATTTATACGACATATATAATTAACAACAAAATATAATTACGGAGATAAAGTAGATGCAAAAGAGTGGTGGACCTTTGTACAGAGATAAGGTGTTTGTTTATTATTCCTTTCTTTCGGTGCGGTGTTGTGGGGGAGTGTCAAAAATGTCGTCGGAAATTATTTAACTTGAAAATGATATAGAAGAGAGTAGAGCAAAAACTATTATGGAAATAAAATACTGCATCTGTGAAATTGAGGATAAGGTGAAAGCCGTAGAAACTAAATTGAGTCATCTTGAACGGGAAAGAATTGGAGAATTACGTACACAACCTCCTGAATTAGGAAGGAGGGGTGATGAAATGAAGCTCGATATTTCGTTGGAGGCAATTGACTTTATTCGCCGACAAGGGAGAGATTCTGGTGGGATTTACGAGCTTTCGTATTAAACTTATGGTTCTGCGGAATTCCTTCCGACTGAAGGGAAGCAAAGTACGAGTGTCGGACGATTTCCCGAAGGACGTTGTGGAGACGCGGAAGAAGTTGTGGCCCCAGGTAATAAGTGCTAGAAATTCGGGTAAAATTGCCTTGCTCAAGTACGATAAGCTCGTTGTAAAAGAGGCAGCCACGAGAAAAGGAGAGTACAAGAAGCGTGAATTTTCAGAATCGCCTAAGAGCGGTATGAACGACGATATCTCTTCTAAGAAGAAGAAAAAAAGAAAATAGGTACTCATTTTATAAAGTCAAATTTGCGACAGTTCTCGTATCAGAATCTGATCCACGAACAATCCAGCGAGGATAAACAGAAAGGGGGGACGGACACATAGCAAACAGATGGCAAAAACGGCTTGGAACTTCTGGCGCTGAACACGGCTGGTGTTAAAGGGAAAAAAGGCAACAGGGACTTCATTGATTACGTTTTTAACTTCGACGTGGTCATCTTGTCGGAAACATTCGTCGAAGAAGAGGACAATTACATCGTATCAAATATGTTCTGAAATTTCTCATTTGAATTTAAATTGGCGGAGAGGAGTAAGACGATGGGGAGAGCTTCGGGTGGCCTGGCAGTGGGCATCAAGAGCAACATGAAGGACTATTTTTAATTCTGCGTGCTCTCAGGAAGGAAGGTGATTGAAGTTAAAATTATCCCGGGTGAGCCGTTTTATATTATACCAATCTACTTATTGCAATCGGTGGGAAAAAGATTTTAAGGATTTGTACGATTTTGTGTTAGAAAATAACAATTTAAAATTTATAGCTGCAGGGGATTATAATGCTAGGATAAGTAACGCTCAAAAGATTTCGTCCAAAATGTTTTCGGATCAGCGCTATGTTAATGGGATAAGAAATTCGAAGGATACGCTGCTTAACAGCGAAGGCAAAATGTTGTTGGAGTTCCTAGACGACTTTGGCTTAATCGTCCTGACCTGAATGGTCGGACAAGGGGTGATGCACATGGGGAGTATACATATATAAGGTCAAACGCGTGTACAGTTATTGACTATTGCTGCGTTAGCTTTGAATTGTTAGGCATTGTAGAGGATTTTATTGTGGACTGTAAGTGCCTGTCAGACGATATGCCGACAATAACTAAATTAAAATGTTGTACCAAGAAGATGACTGAAGTTCTTCCACTTTATCCGAAATTAAATTGGACGTCAGTTCAAGATAAAATTCACCTCTATCGTGATAAATTAGATAAGTAAGTAAATGACGGGGTCCCATCCGAGGTGAAAATGTAGAACAGATTTGTGAATATATTAAAATCGCGGCGAGTTATAACCCAAAGCCAAAATCAAAAGGGAAACGTGTACAGAAAGAACCCTGGTTTGACAGGGAGTGCAATAGAGCCCGTGAAGCAAGTTTCTGTAATCTTATAATCGTTATAGGAAAACAAATAATGATAGTGACAGAGGTTTATATATAGCAAGCAATAAGGCATTTAAAGAATTGTATGTAAGGAAAAAGGCTGAATATTATGAGTAGATTGTTAGTGATATTGGTAAATCTAGAAATAGCAAAGAGTTTTGGGCGGTTGTAAATTTGTGCAGGAAGAAAGATTTTATCTGTGATTCTGTGATGGGAGTGTTTAATGCACCACTAGTTTCTAGTAAAGTTCAATACACCGAACCATTTATAAACAACGAGTTTCTTGACACATCGTTCAAAATGGAAGAGCTGTTAATAGTACTGGACAAGGCAAAAAAGGGCAAAGCGCCTGGGTTGACAGAATTTGTATGGAGTTTTATAAATATGCTCCACCAGCCCTGTTGCGGCAGTTATTACTTGTTTTTAATAATATTTACGAATCAAACTGATGATTGAACTGGAAATTATTGATATATTACTGCAGCCAAGCATTAGAAGTCAGGACGAAATATAAATAATCTCTACCACACGCGCGCAAAACTCTGTCTCAACTTTATTTAAGGTTCTTTAACTACAAGTGCATCACTTTCATTTCAGACGTACCTGTGCTCTCATTTTGTTAAAGTGTTATTTTAAAGAAAACTGCGTTTTTGAAGAATAATCATAATAGGTGGGTATCAGTGTACAGACTCCTCAGACGGATGCGGCCATTGAGCTTGTCTCAAGAGATGTTTTGTTTGGTTTGGTTATTTTATTGTAAAATAAAGAGACTTATCTATCTAGCTGGGAGGGGGGGTCTTGAGCTGAGGGCTAAGCCCCCCTAAAAATTTTACCCTGAATCCGCCCCTGTACATGGGGGGGGGGGAGTACTTATGTACAAATCGACACCCGAACGCCCAAAGGGCTAAACTACAATATTTGATCACAAGGGCCAATCTTGATTATTTGGACCAAAGGGCTAATCCAAAATTGGTGAGGCTAATCTGAAATTTCTTGAGCATGTTTTAGGGCTAATCTGCGGCAATCTTCACCCCATGGCATTTATGTTCTCTTCAATCAGAAGGACAACAAATTACGTCGCTCATTCATTTTATACTCATGTATAGCGGCTGTCAAAAATTCCGGGGCGTGATGGAGCCTTTTTGGTTAGTGCTTCTCGTGGTTAGAGTCTGGTGGTCCGAGCTTTTTGGGCTCGGAGCTTTCTGTGGTTTGAGTGTTTTGTGGTAAGAGCTTCTGTGGTGAGTTCATTATGAGGTCATGTAGCGTCTGCCTTACTCTTAGGATTTTAGGAGAAAGCAAAATTAAATCCTTTTACTTGTCTTTTTCCGATCCCAAGCCGCATGAATTTAGTTCGGGCGGTACAGTTAGAACGTCTTGTTATCAGTGTGTTTTTGTGATTAGGCCTATTTGCGGTTTAAAAATTGAGGAAAAGCGCTGATTAGCTACTGAATTTTAGAAAAAGCGCTAGTTCACGACTAAAGTAGAGAATAAGCGATCATTCAAAGCTCTAATTGAGAAAACGCCATTTCCAGTTTTCTGAAGACAACTTCGTGGATAAAATTGAGAAAAGGCGCTAAAATGAAGAAAGGCATTAATCCGCGGCTAAATGAAGAAAAACGCTAATTCGTCAAATTGGGGGCAACTTATTGTCTGTAATTGAGAAGAAGCGTTAATTCACGACTAAAATGGAGGAAAACAGTTAATTCGCGGCTAAAAAAGATTAAAGACGCAAATTCGTTGCTATTATGTCAATACATCGCCAATCAATGGTAAAATTAAGAAAAATCCCAAATTCGCTGCTAATATTGAGGGAGAGCTCTAAACCGCTGCTAAAATGAAGAAAAAGCGCTAATTCGACGATGAAAATTGAGGGAAGCCGCTGATTCGTAGCTAAATATGAATGCATCGCTAATAATGTACTGTAATGAGAAACAGCGCTAATTCGCTCCTAAAATAAAGAAAAATCACTTATTAACTGCTTAAATCGTGTAAATGCAAATTCAAGATTTCTGGGGCACCTTCACAGCTAAAATTTCAAAAAAGCTACTAATACGCAGCTAAATTTGAGGAAAGCAATAATTGCTTGGCTAAATTTGAGGAAAACAATAATTTGGAGCTCGAATTGAGAAAAAGTGCTAATTCACTGCTGAAATGGAGAAAAACGCTAAATCATGGATAAATGTAAAAAGTAGCTCTAAATTACAAAAATGAAAACGCTAATTCACTGCTGAAGCTAAGACAATAAAACGCTTGTTCGCAGTTGAATGGGAAGACATCGCTACAAATCGCTACGTAAATTGAGAAATAGCGCTGATTCGAGGCTTAAATGGAAACAAAGATCCAATTCGTGGCAAAATCGAATTCGTTGCCAACATTTAGAAAAATCGCGTATTCGCTGCTAAAATAGAGAAAACCACTAATTGGCGGCTAAATTAAAGAGAAAGCGCAGCAAATTTTACACATGGGTTTATTATTTATTATTATTATTTCCGGCAACTTTTATGCCGGAAACTCGAAGGATTAGGTATTCGAGGCCCTGCTTTAGATTGGATCAAGTCATACTTGTCTGACAGACGTCAAAGAGTTGAAGTGAGTTACACCACATCTGATAGCTTATAAGTGCTTATCAAGTGAGCGTCTAAAGACGACTGGGGTTCCACAGGGATCAATATTGGGGCCGCTGCTGTTCCTTGCCTATGGCAATGACATATTTGATGACGAAAAAACCGTACAAAAAACTGTCCTTTACGCTGACGACACCTCCCAGGTATGTGCAGCGACAAACGAGAAGCTTTTATGTGAGAAACTGGCAAGCGTAATTGTGGAGACGGCAAATCGGTTTAGCAAAAACGGGCTGGTGATGAATTCAGCGAAGACGTCTCTGGTGGTGTTCCGTGGAAGACATCTGGACACAATGACCGAGTAAATTGTGATGACATCCATTCAGCAAGCAGTGTCAGGTACTTGGGTATTCGGATCTCTTGCGATCTCAAGTGGGACGGGCACGTTAACGAGGTAAAGCCTATGCTTTCCGCCCGCTCATTCCTCGTGAAACGAACCTCAAAGGTATTGGGAGAAGCGGCTGCCTTGGCTGTCTACCATGGATGTTTTGAATCAGTACTTCGATATGGCCTCGTATTCTGGGGAAACAGCCGTCCAGCAAACGAGATTTTTTTCCTTCAAAAAAGAGCAGTTCGTTTCATCGCCGGCGGAGGAAAGATTTCCGAACCCCTTTTCACCGGACGGCCCTATTCGAAAACAGTTGCTCCTTCATGGCCTCGAAGATATTTAACGTACTGCCACGGGAACTTAAATGTCTTCCGTTGAATATATTCAAACGGCGGTTGAAAGAACATTTATGTGCTGTGTGCTCTTACACCCTAGAGGAATTATTTTTATAAATTTGTAAAAATAAAATGGACTGAAGTGTGACGATTCCCAATCGTCGATTTTTTTTCATTTCGAGATTTTATTATTATTATTATTATTATTCATGAATGTAGCCATATCCGGCTTGAAATTACATGAAAATCGACACCCGCCCTCTCTATCTCAAAATCATTGAAAATCCCCATTTTGGACCCGCTTTTGACCCATGAAAACCCAGCGAGTTAGTTGATCAAAGTGATCAGATGTTAGGACCAACTAGATCCCAAATGGAGTCTATGTGATAAAGAACGAGATTTTTCGAGCAGTCCTAGGGCAAGATATGGCCCGGAAGGCGGCGTACAGACATTCCAGAAATCGAAATTAGACATGTTAAAACGTATACAGAAAAAATTTGAGGGTGGGTTGAAATAAATGTTTTCCTGACCGAAAACATAGGGGTATTATTCAGAATGAATAATAAACCGAAAGCTCTCAGAGAGAACGCCAATTCACGATTTCTGGAGCCAACTTCATGGCCAACTTTGAGAAAACTCCATAATTTGACGGTTGAGGATGTAGTCTCGCCAGTGATTATACATCGCACAAGCAACGGATCAAACAATTGGGCGATTGCATGGCCAAATAACAAATTTCAGTGGTTATTCAACCGTTTTCGGCCCATGTGGGTTATTGGGAAGTAAAATTAACATTAATTTCTGCCAAATAGCTGAATATCAATAATCTTATACCCGAATGCTCGGGTTAATTTCCTGGTTTAATTTCAGTGATGAACGAATTTTCAGGGATGGTTTTTTTCAACTTTTTGAACGGAAAACCAGATTGTTTGGACCTATTTGCATTTGCACCAGGGCCGGATCTTGCTTTTTGCCACCCCGGGCTAATTTGTTTTTGCCGCCCCATGCAGCTACGGGCACGAAGTATGAAATGAAAAAGAGAGGAGACAGAGAAAAACAACATTTATTTTCTTCAACTCTTCTGGTTCGATTTGTCTTATCTTCCTCGCCTAAAAATATTTCTAAAATTTTGCAGTCCCCCCCTCCCCATGATCCAGCCCTGATTTGCTGCAATCAACAAAGTCTGATGATAATGCGGAAGGGTCGGGGAGGGGCCATTATCGGGCCAGACCTGTTTGGTTGGAAATATTTTTACGATTGTTTTAACCTTTCCCCGTCAAAACTGGCCCTTGCATAGCCGCATCCCTCCAACAAGAGACAGACAAAATAAGCTCACGTAAAATGATTCTAAGATTCTTTTTTTAAGGTAGGAATTTTTTGTTACTTCCCGAACTAATGCACACAACTTTTTGGCCAGTAGATATTTTCCGCCGGCCGGAGCCCGGAGATCGAGTCCCAGGCCCGGGCAAAAACCAGAGATCTGGCAACCCTAAACATCTCTGACGGGATAAAAACGCTAATTTGCTGCTAAAGTTGAGAAAAGGCTGAGTCTGACTCGCTGTGAAGGTATAGAGGCAAATTTCAGAAAATTTCTAATTTAAAATTTGGCTGTTGTTTTTTCAATTTGCAAACTTCATTGATGAACAATACAGCCGTGGTGATTTTTTTTATTGAACGCATTTCGGACCCATTCCCGGTGCCCCTCATCACCATTATCGCTTAACCTCTAAGGCTAAACACCTCACTCATTCGTAGTGTTTAGCATTAGAGGTGAAGGATAATGCTGGTGAGGGGCATCGGGAATGGGCCCGAAATGCATTAAATAATATAAAAAAGCACCACGGCTGTATTTTTCATCAATGAAGTTTATAATGTACAAGGTACAGAGGCAATTTTACGGCTTTAATGTTCAAAACAAAAAACCGCTAAAATGCTGTTTTTGGGCCCAAAAAATCACTCATTCGCGTTTAAAATTGAGAAAACGCCAATCCATAGCTTCTAAAGGATATTTAGGGGCTGAAACTGAGTAAAAAGTGCTAATCCATAACGAAAATTAATGATTAATGTTTTATTGAATTTTTGAATATTTTATATGAATTAATGATTAATGAGCCAATGCGGGCCTTAAATTTAAAAAAGTGCTAATTCACGACTAATAATGAGAAAATCACTATTTATCGCGGCTTAAATTAAGAAAAACTCCAAAAAGTGCCAATTTGCAGCTGAAAATTGATGAAACAAACGCCAATTTGAGGCATAATGGAGAAAAATCTCTAATTTATAGGATAAAAACGCTAATAAATACGATAATATTCAGTTCAAATTGAGAAAAGGGCTAATCCCCTGCTAAAGTGTTGAAGAGGCGCTAATTCGCGGATAAAATGGAGACTTTTTTTAAAAATTAAAAATACGGCAATTTTCAGCTTTTCAAGACAACTTATCTGTGGCTAAAAGTGAGTAAAAGCGCTAATCTATGGCTGAAAGTGACCAAAAAAAAAAAAAAAAAATCGTTAACGTGGAGCTAAAATGTAAAAACTCCGGTTAATTTGCGGATGATTTTTGAATATCGCTAAATAGTGCGCCTAATTTTCAGCACAAATTGAAAAAAAAAAGTGCGAAATTCGCTGCTATAGGAAATGAAAAAAAATAACAGCTGAAATTGAGAAAAAACACTAATTCACGAATGAAATTTAAGAAAACCACTAATTGGCGGGCAATTTGTGTCTAATATTCGAAATATGTACGCCAATTCGAGAATTCTGAAGCCTATTATTTATTTGTGCCAAAAATTGCGAAAAAGCGCCAATTCTTACTTAGCTGTAGGGGAAACAACCCGCTAATTCTTAGCTAAAACGGAGGTAAAGTACTAATCCATTGCTTAAAGTGAAAAGAAACTGTTAATCCAGGGGGCCTATTCTCTAACAACAAGCAATATTTTTTTCGCCAGCCATATGTCTATTTCATTCATTTGTTTGAAGAAACTTAATGAAATAAACATATGACTGTGAAAAAGTTATTGCTTCGGAGTTAGAGAATAGGCCCCCAGGGCTAGAGTGTAAAAAAACGCTAATTTTAGAGAGCCGCTCATTAGCACGGCTAAATTTAAGAGAAACTCTAATTTTCTAGCTTTTTTCATTGTCAAATTGAAATAAAGCGCTGATTCGCTGCTATAAATTTAGGAAAACGCCAATTTTTACAAAAATCAGATGGTAAAATTGAGAAAAAGCGCTAATTCGCGGATAAAATAGAGACAAATTTCAATTTGTGTCCAAAATTGAAAATACGCCAGTTCGTGGCTTCTGAAGGCTATTTATCTGTCGCAAAAGTTGAGAAAAAGCTACTCACGGCTAAAACTGAGGAAAAGCGCTAATCCTCAGCTAAAAGTGATAAGGAATTGCTAATGCAGGGTTGAAACGTAAAAAAAAAAAACCTGCAAATTTGCGACTAATTTTGGAAAATGGATAATTAACGCGGCACAATTAAGAATAACGTTTTTGTTAGCTGAAATTGAGAAAACGTGATAATTCGCTGCAAAAAATTGAGAAAACCGCTAATTCGTGGGATAAAAACTCTACTCTGCTGCTAAACTTGAGAAAAAGCTCTAATTCGCGGCTATAATAGAAACAAATTACAATTTGTGTTCAAAGCGCCGCCCATACGCTCGAACTGTGGATAAACGCTAATTTTCAGCTCGAATTGAGAAAAATTGCTAATTCGCTCTAAAACGCCGCAATGGACGCTCTCTCAAAAACGCCAATCCGTGACTAGAATTCAGAGAAATCGCTTATTCACGGGACAAAAACACTACTATGAGGCTGAAATTGAGAAGAACGACGCGGCAAAAATTGAGAAAAGCACTAATTTGCGGGTAAAGTTGACAAAAAGCACTCATTTGTTAAAAGAAATTGAGAAATTCAATTGAGTTGACTTCAATTGAGAAATTCATGGTTTAAACTGGTCATATGCGCTAATTGCCGGATAGGGTGGGGAAAATAGCTGTAATTCGTTGCTAACATAAGGAAAAGGCTACGTTAAAATTATATTTTTTGGTTTATACAGAGACATAGGGGCCTCTCAAAGATTTCCGCCCCGGGCCCCGATGGGTATATGTGCGCGAGTGAGTCTACATCAGCAGTTCTGCCTCCGCGCTTCCGGCTAATCGCATCTTACATCCTACAAACCGTGTGTTCGTCGGCTTTGAAAGTAAACAGCAAACGAAACGAAGGGCAGGTACCGCGAAAGTATGCATAACCACTTGTTGGCTCCGGGAAGCAAATGATGAAAGGAACGCCTAAAATAAACACTTCCGTGAATTGAGTAAACCTATTGTTGATGTTTTTTTTTCACTGTCATTATCGTTCACGCTGGTCTTATTCGTCCACACAAGTCAAGGCCGAAAATTGTTTACCCTGTTACTGGTTTTTTTTTTTGTCTTCACAGCAGTCCAATATGTTTTCTAAAAGGTGTTGATGAGATACAAGAGATTTTTCATGCTGTTTTTTCTCAGCGCCTAGCAATGACTCGACAAAATCTGACGTTGTCCCACGCGGAAAACAAAAGGAATCGGAAATTTTTATATTAAAAAAAAAAAATAACTCACAGACGCACGAAGCGACGATTCTCAAGAGAACGATGAAGAGTAATTTGTAGAAATCGGCGTCATAGTGAAATATGTGACTGGCGACGGTCGGTAGTTCGTCGTCGGATGCGATAGCACTCCCGTTGGTTTCAAGCAGGTATTCATCGAGTCCTGACTGAGGAAGACCCAGTCCCAGGCGAAAGAGTTCATCGATGATGAATAGCGGAGGAACTCGTAGTAGGACATCGACCAGACTCAAACCAGTCAACAGTCGGGTATAATGCAAAGGCATCTAGTCTTTCGGGGGGATCCCGTCGAGTAACAAACACTGAGACACATAAAATGTTGAACAAGAAGATGATCAGTCAGGTAACTGGTGAATTTAGCTCTTTTTCGAATGTAGAAAAGTCTAGTTGTCTCAAATTTGCACTTCTCCCTGCATAGTCCTGTTAAATACTGTCTAATCTAAAAGGAGACCCCTCGCGAGATTACGTATCCCCCCAGCAACTCTCTGGTATCAGCGCAGCCGTGCGGATAAACGCGGTATAACCTTTTCACAAGGTAACAGTTGTAACCTTTTCTTCCGGACGTCTCTCCTTTCATGTCGCGTCCAAACGGTCGAACGTCCCCCCCTGAAAATATGAGATGCACGGTCGTTTACCGAGAGGTGAGTTGTCCTTTTGCGTATTTATCTGGCTGTTAAGTTTCGCCTACTCATTGTTTCGCGTCTTCCAAGACGGCGACGAACTACGACGCCGGTCCTCCCTCGGTCCAAATGACTTTGAACCCGGTTGGCGATGGCTCGAGAGTCGTGTCCTTGATGTGACGGATTCTGACTGGACACTGTGGACCGGTCTTCTTGTTCGACTCATACCGTGGACGGTTGTTCATTTGACTGTGGCCGAAATATTGAGGCGATTCGACGTTCACGCGGTTCCCGTGGGTCACTTCCTTGTGACACTCGTCGCTGTCGTGGCTAATTTTCCCATCGTTTTCCCTCAAATCTTAATCGGTGAGTTCTTAGTATTTTTCGCAGTTTCTTTCAGCCGGTCTAAAGTTGTCACATGGCTGTGCTCAGTCTGCCTGCTGTTCGTTTACAATATGCTACCTGACATTCTTCAAAATAACTTTGGAGTAAAGTACGACGATATCGTTCTAATTCACGTGTGCATGGGGTGGTTTTTGTTGAAATGCACTGATTTCGCACTGTCTGAAAAGAATTCAAACCACCCAACTGAGCGATTCATGGATTTCCTAGGCTACGCTTTTTACTTGCCTTCATTCTTTCTTGGACCATTCATCCCTTACGACTGCCTTATAGTAGACCTTTACGCTAAACCTCGCCCCTGGACTCTTAATCGAATCTTCGACCTAGCCAAAAACCTAACCAAAGTCCTTTTCTGGTACTGTTTTTTCCAATTCTCCTCCCATTTCCTGTACTGTCACTCCATGCACTACCGCGTCGTTGACGTCGTCCCACTCGGTCTTTGGACCCTAAACGGCGTCGGCCTATGCATGGCGCAATTCTTCATGGTCAAATATATCGTACTGTACGGTGCATCCGCCTGTATCGCCTGGACCGAAGGCTATCAAGCACCGCCCACACCACGCTGCGTTTTTCGCATTCACCTCTATTCAAACATGTGGCGTCACTTTGACCGCGGCTTCTATCTGTTCATGATCAACAACATCTACCTTCCCGTCTGTTCTGACAAAACGCCGCCCCTTTGGAAACGCCTCCTCGCGTCGTTCGTCTGTTTCTGTTTCGTGTTCGTTTGGCACGGCCTTCAAACCACCATATTCGTGTGGTCGATTCTTAATTTTCTCGGAGTCGCCAGTGAAACAGTCGTTAGATCGTTTCGAAAGACTCGATCGTTCGCCAAAATTCGTGCCAGTTTCAACGCGACCAATTGGCGCCGCTTAGAAGCTGCTGCGAGCGCTCCATTATGGGTTATGGCTGTCATATCGAATTACGTGTTTTTCGGTGGCCATGAACTGGGCATGGTGTACATTGAGAAAATTGCCAACGCTTCTTGGCAAGCCCTAACCGCAATCTATTTGGTCAGCTATTGTATGTGTCACACTTCGATCGAAACATTCAGAAGGGAGGAAATCAAATCGAATAATTCTAAACAAAAACAACAATAATTTACTGTCAGAACGAGTAAAAATACATTCTATTTTTTTTTTCTATTGATTCAACAAAAGTTCGTAGTATTTGCCTTTTAGGTTTCTCAGCTCGTCGTGAGTTCCCTGTTCTACCACTTTCCCGTCATGTAAAACCACTATCACGTCAGCGTCCCGCACAGTTGCCAGCCTATGAGCGATGACTATACTTGTCCTTCCCTCGCTTGCTTTGTCCAAAGCCTCCTGTACAATCTGATCAGCAAAAATAACAAAGGAAAGTCAATTATTAGCTTCTTTAGATGCGGCGGAGGGACGGGGGTGTGAGGTGATTGGCCGTTTTAATAGGTACGAAAAGCTGTGGCTGTGGGGTTATCGACCATGTTTTTAGGTTAGAAAAAAGCCCAACCGAATAGCCAGTTTCTGAGGATGTTTTACCAGCTTCAAACCGAACGATGAGGTTCCAGAGGCAAACGTTTTAGAGTTACATGACTTAATTGCCGGTTTGAGTGGTTAAATGTGCCCTTTATAATGAACTGTCGCTTACAGAATGCACGCCAAAGATTGGTGTTCGTTGGCCAAATTAATTTTTCACCCACCTGCCTACTTTCCCCGGACATTTCCTACTTTTAAAAGCCGGGCCGGGGGGGGGGGGAGAAGGCCGTCCGGGCTCATTTTTCAGGTGTCTGGGGAGAGGTCAAAATTGTCCTTCTATTCGGTCGCAACTTGTAACGTCTAGTCCCAACATCTTTCACGCTTCAAACTTAGGGGCACTCACCCCACAAACTAGAGCATTCGACCGTCAAAACAGACAATTTGGACAATTACGCGAGTTTGGCTCTTTACAAAACCAAATTTCGTTTGGCTCTTTTAAGGAGGACACCCTACGACACGAACGAGGTTATCCATGACCATAGTGTGGTTGTCCTCGACCAGAGCGTGATTGTTCTTGACCATAGCGTGGTTGTCCTTGACGTCATACGGGTATCTCTCCTCGCCCCTACTTTACCACCTGTAAAACTCCCCACCGCCAAGCGGTCCACACCGGTAACGCACCAGCTTTGACCAGCTGGTGTGGCTGACGGGGAGTGTGGCGAGGATAACAAGGACTTGCACGTGTCGGGTCACTTCCCGGCCGTCATGTCAGGCTTTATCCTGGTCATGTGCCTTTCAAGGCATCAAGCCAGGGCGGGAAGAAGGCACAATCCTGGTTGTCCTTGACGACATGTTATGGAAGAACGGAAATCCTTGTCAAACTTTAGGTTGAAAAACCAAACTCACTACAATTTGGGTTTAAAAGAGCAAAAACCGTGCTATAAAAGAGTGAAAATCCGCAGAATGTTTTGGTTTGTAAGAGCCACAATGACGAAATGTTGGTTTTGAATGAGCCAGATCTAGGAATTTGGTTTCTGAAAGAGCAACATTTGTTTTCTGAATTAGCCGAACCTGCAAAAATGATTCCAGTAAGAGCTAAAACCGCGAAATTTGGTTTTCAAAAGCTTGAAAATTTGCAAAAATTTGGTTTGGAATAACAGAAATCCCTGAAATTCTTTTTTGAAGGTGCCAAATCGGAGAAATTTTGTTATGAAATAGAGAAAATCTCCGGTGACATTATGGTTTGAAAAAGCCAGAATCACGAAACTTGGTTTTTTACTAGGCGAAAATCTCCGAAACTGGATTTTAAATTAGCCAAGTCCATAAATATTGTTTGAAAGACCATAACCTTGTAATTTCGCTTAAAGTAAGGCTCGAAACTTTCGTTTTTGCGGATATTCAGCCATGGAGCTTGTAATTTCGCTCAAATTAGGACCGCAACTTGCAAAATCAGAAATATTTAGCTCTAAATATTGCATTTATATGGCTATTCGTCGAGCTAGCCCAGGTACCGGGGTCACTTAAAATATCCCCGTAACAAGCAATCGTAACAATTGACGGTGGCCTGTTTTCTCTAACAGGCCGCAATTCCACCTTCTAACAACCACCAATTGGTTTGTTATTATTTTGTCGAATAATTAAAATTTTGCTTTGGAATCAAATTGCTCAGCTTCTAAACTGTTTATTTCAATGTCTAAACCTCGTGTTCATGCAGTGGCCAATTAGACGATGTGGTCAATAAACAAAATTCGGAGGTTAAAAATCAGTAAAATTACTTGTCAGAGAGTGAAAAATTCACGAGACTGCAATTATTCAGGGCCAAGTAGGTATGCAATTACCAATTTCGGTGCTAGATACCCATAGATAGATAGATAGGTGGAGGCAAAGATTCGAGATTCTACGGATAAATAGCCACAAACTTGCATGTCTTGAGGCTAAATATCCGTAAAATGTAAGTTCGGGACTAAATAGTCGCGATATTTATTTAAAAAATTAGCGAAATGACCAGTTTCGAGTCAAAATATTTGTAAATTTGCTAGTTTACGATCTTTAATTTTCGCGAAATTGCAAATTTCGGGGCCTCTTTTTAGTGACCGTAGAACTCGGTCTAGCCGGAGACGACAGCGCACAAAGTCTGACGAATAGCCTCAAAATCGGAACGCTTTGGGGCTAAAAATCCGCGGCTGAATATTCGCGAAATTGCAAGTTTCTGGGTCTTTTATACTGGGCACGGACCCTGGGCAAGCCGGTTCCGACTGCGCCATACCCTGATGGATAGACGGGGGGGAGAAGGGGCAGTTAAGCGAATATATCGAGGACTAGGAGTTTTCACTTTGTGGGAACTCCCTCTCGACTTAGCCTCTGCTGCCCCAGACAACTGCACCTTCTCGGTGGTTCCTCCTGGAAACTGGATTTTTTGAGGCTAACGCAGCTCTGTCGGTGCTTGTCCAGAAGATGGGCCAGATATGCGAATATATCGAGGACTAAGAGGCTCGCCTCTCTCTCGACTTAGCCTCTACTGGTCAAGATGAATGCTCCCCTTTGGGGCTTCTGGCTGGCTAGGGTCCATTCCCTACTTAAAGCATCTCCATCGAATTTCAAGCCTGTTTTGGCTGACCGTAGGGGGCAGTCCTCTGCATCTCGCTTCCGTGGGTCCTGCTCGTTTGTTCGGCGAGGGGAGACCCCCGGGGGTGGCGCGTGGCTGCGGTGGCGGACCTTTGGCCGCGGGGATATGGGGCCCAATCACCTTGTGTGAGGGGAGACCCCCATGTTTTACCGTGGAGCCAGGGTTTTGCTTCCGTGGCGCGCGTTCCCGGGGCCCAACCGTTTGACGGCGGGTGGTGCTTGTGGGGCGGGATGTTTTGTACTAGCGGATCGAAAATCAGTTGAGGTCGGAGACGCGAATATAACCGCGGGACAGCTGCCTCCCTAAACCTTGAATGCCGGAGCACCAGGGATACTCGGTGAGGGGGGCAGTTTTTGTCTTGCGTCTAGCCTAGCTCCGACTTAGGCGACCCTCGACCTTCGGGTAACAGGTGGCAACTGCATAACACGCGCATTTTGCATAACTATGTGCGCGGGTGCAAGCCAACGAGGGCTCCGCCCGGGTGTTAGTCACTTCTTTTGTTGTGGCTGCACCTGGTCTCTATACGCCGGACTCGGGTGCCATTCGTGATTAAGCCTATCACGAATTAGAGCAGGTGGTTTCTTTTTTCCGCACCACCGACCCGCGACCAGTCTCGGGGCCTGAAGTTTTCTTTTTTTTCACTGACGGCAACACTGGGACCACGGGGTGCCACTCATTCTTAGCCCAGGCACAGTTTGGAGTTGGATTCGTGGTGGCCTATGGTTTCACGACTCGTAGAGGAGGGCATTTCGATGTCCGAACCAAGTACTGACTTTTATCAGGAGCATCAACTAGGTAGTGATGCCGCCTACCAGTGCGCGGTTGAGGTAGGCTTATCCTCAGCCAACTGGGAGGTGTGTATACACACCGAGCACGATTTACTTGAAAAATCCGGTTAAGAACCTGTGCAGACCAACGGGTTGTAGTTTGTGACCATCTGATGGAGCCTCACCTGCCTGGTGACGGGTGGGGCGGCGGAAGAACGGTACCAAATGCAAAACTGAACATCTGCACGTAAATATCTCGGCTGCTTGCAGTCGAGCGGCGGGTGAGACCAAGAGGTCAGGTACCGCCGTTACTATGCTCATGGCACAAGTCATGACCATTCAGGGCACTCAATGATGGATAGACGTGCGATTGCAACATTTAGACGTGAATATTTGTAAATTTGAAAGTGCGGGTCCAAATTTGAGCTAAATTACAAGTTTCCTGGATGAATATCCGCGAGACTGACTGTTTCAGGTCTTGATTTCAGCTTGACTGCAAGTTTAGGGTCTTAATTTAAGCAAAATGGCGAGTTTCTATGAATTTTTTCTGGCGATAGGTAGAACCCATGGCTGGCCCACGGAATTGGAAGCTTACTGGCTGATTATCCGTGAAATTGCAAGTTTTGGCTCTTATTTTAAGAGAAATTGCAAGTTTCGGGTTTTAATTTCGGCAAAATTGCAAGTTTTCGGCGTATTTTTATTAGTGGCATCTGACCTCGGCCCAGCTGACCTCGTAATCCTATAGGGGGGGGAGGGGGGTCTGGATCACTGAAGCCTAATAAATAGCTGCAAAATTACATTACATTATTCTTAGCTAAACATCAGTGAATTCGTAAGTTTCAGGGCAAAATGGCAAGTTTTCCAATTGTTTTTCGCCGTCCCGGGTAGTTCATGCATCTTTAGGAATTTATTGCCTTTTTTTGGGTCACCGTACCCACAACTCTACAATGAGCTAATTGGACTCGCTGCGAATCATCTTGCACTTAACTCACATTACGTAAACGTTAAAATGGTTAAGAGTTCTACTGCTAGGCGTGTGGGGGGGGGATTGACTCTACTAACAAAATTGTTTACTTTTTCACTCTCCGTGTCCAAAGCAGATGTGGCCTCGTCTAAAAATAGAATTTTCGGATTTCTCACAAGCGCCCTCGCTATGGCTACACGCTGTTTTTGACCGCCAGAGAGATTCGAACCGCGGTCTCCCACCTTAGTGTCATAACCCTGCAAAAAAAAAAAAAAAAAAAAATGAATAAAATAAAACGCCACAAATTATAATCAATCCCGTTACTGTGCGGGTATGATCAGTACCGATGGAAGGCTCGTTATAAAATCGTGGATATTGGCTCGTTTCGCCGCCTGTATGATTTCCTCTTGAGTCACTTTGCGTTCTAAAGATTGAGCGCCGTAGGCGATGTTCTCTCGAATGGTCGTGTCGAAAAGAACCGGCTCTTGAGTCACGAGACCGATATGATGCCTCAAATGGTCTACGTTGATAAATTTAATGTCAGTTCCGTCTAGAAACTTTCGAAAAATCGTAATATTTAGTTGTTTCTGTGTGTTTGTGTGAGTGCTAAAGACAGTGCGAATTACAATGCTTCCGCTACTGGGTTGATAAAATCGCTCCAATAGCCCGATAATAGTGGATTTACCGCAGCCGGAACCACCCACCAGAGCGACAGTTTGTCCGGCTTTGACCGTCAAATTGAATCCTTTTAAAATGGGGGTGTTCTTTCGCGTTGGATAGGCGAAGTGAATGTCTTTGAATTCTATGTTTCCACGAATTTCCTGCGAGGGAAAAGCAATAAATCGAGAAATTTGACGCTTTAAAATATCGGAAAAGTGCGTTCTAGGGTGGTACCGGTTTATCCCCTTTTGGAATGAACGGATCGAACGTTTTCGGTAAGCTCATAATTTTAAAAGTCTCGTAGATTGAGACTTTACATTTACCAAAATCCTGAACGAATAGCGTAGCGATTCCAATTGTTGCTACGCCCGTTATAATCGAGGTGACGCATCTTTTAAAGTTCAAAAATAAAGATGGTGAGGGGGTCCGAGGTTGTTTTATGAATGGTTGTAAGGGGGGGGGGGGGAGCTCACGTGTAAAGATTCTGAATGGCGTTTTCTCCGTTGCTCAACACTTGACCGCCGATGATATAAGCGCCGCCGTAGACGAAATATTGTAAGGAACTTGAGACCGCGAAAGCTGTGGCGTATATGTAAATACTTTTTCTCTCCTCCTTCTGTTCGGCTGATATTCTTTCGGTGAATGTCTTGGTCATGAACTCTTGAAGGCAGAGAAATTGAACGGTTTTTACGTTGCTAAAACACTCCGAAGCCATCTGTCCAAAGCAGACAACCCCCTCCCTTTTTTGTACTCTCGGTTCCATCCGTCAAATTTCTTCGTCTCAAACAAACCTTAGTCGCCTTAATGGTCGCTTCGTCATCAAAACCCATGGCCAAAATACTCTGTCGAGCTTGAAAATACTCCATAATACCCACAATTGGAAGAAGACAGGTGAAAAGAACGCCAATTTGCCAGAACAGTACGTAGGTAATGACAAAAGTCGCAATCAAAGAGACAAAAGTTATCAGAATCATGGCCGCTCTCATTCCAGCGACCTTTAATGAGAGTTTAGGACACATTAATTCCTTCAAAAATGTATTTCAAAAAACTGTGAAAATCCCACCGCTTTAATCTGTGGCGGGTTAAGAGCCAGCATGCTTGTTAGAGCCATCGGTGAAGTTTCCTCGTGGTCGAAATAGCTCATGTCTTGCGACAGTATGTTGTGAAACATTCTATTTCTGAGGGCAGCGATCATGTCTTCAGATGTGAACGACGAGCACAGTACCTTTTAGCGTGGGCAAAGAGAGGCTTTACTTTCTTGAAATTCGTTCGCAATTATAGAGCGATGTTACAAACCGTTGTCGCGATGACGATACCACCGCATAAAGCGAGTGCCACCAAATAGATGAAAATATACATGAAATTGTGTTCAACCTCTTCTCTTGGAACGGTACAAGCCTATTGAAAAAAAAAATGAGTAAATAAAGTTTTAGTAACTACATATCACACACTCCCTTCCCATTACTTTCATAATTTGCCCATAAATCAGTGCAAAAATTGGTTGAATTAAACCGTAGAGTGAACACAAAGACACGGCCGTAACCGTCATCCACGGCTTGCTCAAGGATAACAGTTTCTTGAAAGAAAAGCTTTTTGCCTGTAGCCAATAAATAATGTTAGAATAGAGTTTCCACTGTAAAAAAAACCAACATCTGAACTTGCAATTTCTTCAATCACAGACGGGGTGACGCTCATTCTCTTCGGTACCGGATGTCTAGTGCTGATTCTAATGTAATGCGACCTCTTGCTGGGGTTTTAACAAGTCTATTAGATTTGTTTGAAAGCAGCGTGTATGAGGGGGGAAAGGAGGAGGAGTGTTTTTACTTACAAATTGTCTTCATCTACAATGTCTTGCTGGGGTAGCGATTCCCTTGAAACGAGTAAAAATAAACAATTATAACGCACGTCCATAATTTAATTGAATGAATGGTATGACGTGTGCTCAAAAGGCGTAGCCAGTGATGGTGTAAGGAAAATTTGGTTGTGAAGGAACCAAATGCCGAATGCTACAACTGGAACCGAATGCCAAAGTCGGGCTTTAAATACAAAAATTCGTGAAAAATGGGTTCTGAAGGAGCCAAATCCGTGCCTTTTTGGTTTTCAACGAACCGAATTAGTTTTTCGAATTAACCAAAATCAAAGTAAAGCTTAAGCCGTAAAGTTTTGTTTTTCATGAAGCGTGAATTCCCGAAATTAGGGTTTCAAGGAGCCAAATCCAATAAATTTAGATTTCGAAAGAACGAATGTCCGCGAAATTGTGGTTTGAAAGAGAGCCAAACCCACGAAAGTTTGTTTATGAAAGATCAAAAATCTCCAAAATTCGGAATTGAGCAAGCCGAATCCGCCAAATTTGGTCTTGAAAGAGAAAACTTGGGGTTCAAAATTTTCGCAATTGCGAACCCGTCGGAAAATGACAAGGAATAGGAGTTTCATCAAGCTTAGGGGGTCTCGGGAGTGGCCGGACCGGTCCAGGACAGGTCGGCGGCTACAAAAAGTGGTCCCGGAACTTGTAATTTCTGCGAAATCAGGACCCAAAACTTGCAATAACGCGGATATTCAGCCAGAAAGTCTGGGTTCCTTTCCCCCGCCACAAGATAGGCCCCGAAACTGACAATTTTCATAGCTTTAAGACCCTAAACTGGCAACTTAGCTGAAATTAAGTGTAAAAAAATGTCCGTCTAGCGGTTATTCAGTCAGGAAACTTCCTATTGCATAACAGTTTGTCAGACTTTGTGCTCAAAATTATTAATTTTGCTCTAACTAACTATTAAGAGCAAAAAATTTCATTTTCAGAGGAGTTAAGACCCAAAAGCCTCATTGCTGCGGATATTCGGTCGTGGAATTTCAATTTCCTGTGTTTGTCAGGCTCCGGATTCTGTTGGAGCCGGCTGGCATGCTGAATCCGCCTGTTGTTTCAACAATATTT
Source organism: Corythucha ciliata (assembly GCA_038030265.1). Lineage (NCBI taxonomy): Eukaryota > Metazoa > Arthropoda > Insecta > Hemiptera > Tingidae > Corythucha > Corythucha ciliata. The sequence continues at coordinate 38,473,548 of CM075939.1, forward strand.
CTAATAGCCACGTTTCCCTGAATTTGAAATACTGAAGCAACATTAACACATATTCCACTTTTAAACATTTTACAAATATTCGATTAATATTCTCAAAACACCGCATCATTGAGTCAGACCTGCAAAAATTGGGTTATTAGGTCCGAAATAATATCGGCTTAATTTGTTTTTTAGTTGTCGGCGAAATCCAAGAAATTCATTTTATAGTTATTATTTTCAGGTTAGGTCGACCCGCAAAAATGGTTTTTTGGCCAGGTAAATCCCTAATATGGGCTTTTCAGTTGGACCACCCCGTGAAATTGGGTTTTCAGCAACAAATACTCGCGAAATTTTGTTTCCAGTCAGCCAGAAACGTAAAAATGGGTTTTTGGCGAAAAATAAATCCGCAAAATTCGAGGAATTTGTTTTGGAGGCCTGGAAAAATGAGGTGGTTCAGTGCAAAATCGGCAACAGTGGTTTTTGAACTGTCCACACCGCTACATTTGGTTTTACAGCAACTAAAATCCAAGAAATAGGCTTTTTAGGGAGCCAAATCCGAGAAATGTAGCTCAATCGTAGCTTAAATGGAGAAATCCCAATAATTTGCGCCTACAATTAAAAGTGATCATTCGCAGCTAAAATTCAGAAAAATGCTTATTTGCGGCTAAAATTGAGAAAAAACTCTATTTCGCTGATATATTTGAGAAATCCCGCTGAAACACCGAACACCGTTAATTCCTGGCGGAAATTGAGATCGAAAGCGCTCATTCGCAGTTAAACTGGTGAAAAAGCGCTAATTGTGTGGCTAAAACTGTGAAAAATCGCTCGTTCGCGGCTAAAATTGAGAAAAAGCGCTGTTTCACGGCTATTATTGAGAAATCGCTCAATTAAATGTTCCTACAAAGGCAAGTTAGGTAAAACCCGCCCCGTTATATGTAGGACCGACACTCAGAGCCAGACCATGGCGGGAGACTACCGGGACTATAGCGATGGGCGGAAAAATTTGAGAAATATCATCATGCAAGGGAGGGGGACAAGAAAAATCAAATCAAAAGAAGAAGAAAATATAAACAATACATTTCCCCCTCCACGACCTCATTTCATACCATGAGTCGTGCTGTACTAAGCGGGCACCCTCCTACGCACAAAGACGGGAACGCCCACACGAAGCTGCTGCAGCCTTTGGATTGGGCAATGCCGGGATCAGTGACGGACCTACACACTACGAGGCCCGTTACTGACCGAAGTCAAGGGTTTGGTTCTTTCAGAAAACCAAATTTCGCGGTGTTGGCAATTTTTAAAGACCTAGTACGCAAATTTGGCGATTCTATAAAAATCAATTTCATGCATTTAGCTCTTTCGAACCCCAATTTGACTATTTACTTCTGAATGATCGATTTTTCTCAGTTTTTATCCGTGAGTGATAGAGTACGTTTTTATTTCAATTTTAGCGGATAGTTAGCGCTTTTTCTCAATTTTGTCCACGAATTAGCGATGTTTCGAACTTTTAAGCATGAATTAGCGTTTTTTCTCAATTTTGGCCTGGAGATTGTACCAGAAACCATAAATTGGCACATTTTCTCAATTTTAGCCACGAATAATAGCCACGAAGGAGGGATAGCCTCATGGGGTGGCAAAATTAAATTAGCCACGGTGCGGTAAAAAGCTTGTGTTAGTAGTTGTGTTAGTTGAGCCTTTTCTAAACTTTTAGCCATGATTTATCGTTTTTTTTCATTTCGCGGTTGAGTACACTTCCTCAATTTTATCCGCGAATTACCAAGTTTTCTCAATTGTCGCCGCGAATTAACGTTCATCTCCATTTTAGCCGCAAATTCGCGTTCTTCTCTATTTTACACTCGAATTCCCGTTTTTTTCTTAGTTTTAGACAAAAAATGTAAAATTAGCGCTTTTTCTCAATTTCAGTCACGAAGTTGTCCCAAGATTCCCTGAGTTGGCGTTTTCCCTTCAATTTTAAGGCCCAAATGCTAATTCCTTTCTCGAACTTTCCTCAACTTCAACCTCCCTCGCCAACTGTTAAGGTCACGACTACTCGGAGCTTCCCCATTCGCCTCTGCTGGGAACAGGCATACCCACGCGTGTGTTTGAAAATTCCAGAAAAGGATTTTATTTGTTTACAATCACATTGCTCTGACAAGCATCATCCCAAGTGTTCCCAACGCCACGTCCGGGTAATGTGAACGTATAAACAAACAAAATCCTTTTCTGGAATTTTGTATCACACGTGGGACAGCGTGTTCTCACGTCACGTCCGAATAGTCTGAATCGACCTTCTGTCACGTGTTGTTTTATAATTTTCCTTGTTTGTGAGGGTCCTTTGATTCTTATTAGATAGCTGTTCACTCTGGGCTGGCTACGCCCTTGCTTGTAAAATGCATTGAAAGCTTACTTTTGCTCGAGTTCTTTTGTCAACATTTCTTGTTGGTGAACCAGCGAATAATAAACGTTTTTCATTTTGATCAACTCGTCATGCGTGCCGCTTTCAACAATTTCTCCTTTCTTTTAATGTGAAAATTTAAAAATCGGCGGTGCCTTGGTCGTTATGAGCGGGGGTGGGGAGAGGATCATATACCTTCATAACGTGAATCGTGTCTGCGTTACGCACCGTTGACAGTCGATGAGCAATAATAATGGTCGTTCGACCCCGCATGGAGTTCTCCAACGCCTCTTGAACGATTTTCTCACTTTGCGTGTCCAGGGCCGACGTCGCTTCGTCCAAAAGGAGAATTTTAGGGTCGCGAACCATGGCTCTCGCGATAGCGATTCTCTGTTTTTGCCCACCGGACAACATCGTCCCTCGTTCACCGACTACAGTTTCATAACCCTGCAGATTTTTTTTAAAATTGTAAATCTTGCTCGCACGCAGTGTTTTCCCCTGTTAATTCTTACC